>OW028754.1:4317425-4917425 GCA_932294355.1 Aporophyla lueneburgensis | reverse complement strand
TATTGGCTGTGTGTTATCCTGTTTGATTTTTATGATTGAAGTAGTTGTGAAACGTGAAAGAAGGCTTACATTTGTAAATTAAGCAAATATATTGAAGAAAATTGTATGGTTATATATTTTTTTTTGATGGCTGCATGATCAAACTTGTGTCCATTAACTGATTTAATAATAATGTTAGAAGTATTAGTACCTAATGTTTTATTTCCCTGTTTCCCATTTATATTGTGTGTAATATACCTTGGTCTCGATAACATTCAAAGTAAGAACTAAACTCTTAGCTCAATGACAACAGCCGCACGGGTCGAGTGAAGGTTGAGCCATGTTTGCTGCGTGAAGTTTTGTGGATAGCTGGAGGGGCCATGCAAAGGCCTCGGGCCCACTGCCCGTTGAACGACGGGCCGCGCTGGGCGTTGCTACGCCTCATCAATTCCTATACGAACAAAGCAACTGGATTACTAGATAACCAAACTTTTTATGGAATTATCAAGACTCATGTTGTACCAGTGCGTCTAGTTAAATCCAACGAATGTCCGATTCAGTTCTAAAGTCCATTAATCCATATTTCTCGAAATAAAGAAAAGGCCTGGATTAAATAAATAAATTGAAAATATATAAATCTGTGTGGATTATGAGCAGTTCTTTTTAAGCCTCCTACAAACCGGCGCGACGCGGCAGCGCGACGCGACACTCGTAGAACAATTTTTATGTGAACTTCTTGGAAATTGTTCTACAAGAATCGCGTCGCGCTGTCGCGTCGCACCGGTCTGAATAAGCCTTTATACAGAAAGAGATTTAAGTTGCTCTCTGCTGAATGTTTCAATATATACTTAAATTAATCCAATAGAAACTGGCATGCGTAAAGATTTAAAACGTTTATGGTCGTTTTAAAATAAAATAAAATAAAAATTACTTAAAGTTTTTTAGTTCTGCGTATGAGCCGGCAGATAACAATGTTAGCAACGGCAATTCACACTGCGTCTTCTTTTAAAAAGAAGATAGTATATTCAATTAGTTTTTATCTAAGAACACGATAGCTAAATCAATTAAATGTATTGACATAACCACGGTCTTTTGACCTGATTGTGTTCCTCCTTTATTTTTAAAACACACAACTGAGTCAATTAGTGTGCCTTTATTATATCTATTTAACCGTTGACCCTCAGACACATGCCACAATCGTGTAAAATTGCAAAAATTACGACTGTGTACAAAGGCGGCGCAAAAAATGATGTTACCTGCTATCGTCTAATACCATGATTGTCTTCCATGTCAAAAGCCTTGGAGCGATTAGTTCTTAATGCAATTTATCCCATCTTACATAATAATATTTATCACTGAGCAGCATGGCTTTGTTAAAAATCACTCCACAGTTAGTAAGTTAGTTTTGTATTCTTACTTTTTGTTTGAAAATATGGACAATCAACTGCAAGTTGACGCAAACTGTACGGATTTCTGCAAGGTTTTTGACAAAATGGACCATACCATGCTTTTACAAAATTTGAATTCGGTTTACGTCTTATATAAAAAATTTAATCAAAAGGTTGTGGTTAATGGATTCTCTTCAGATGTGATCAGCGTGATATCTGGTGTTCCACAGGGGTCGATACTGAGTCCACTACTTTTTATCCTGTTCATAAATGATATTAACACATTTTATTAATTTTAGTTTGCTTCTATATGCTGCCGCTCTTCAAGTATTTACTAAAATTAAAGGATGCGACAATTCCCAGGGCCTATCGACCTGGACCGGCACAGAGCAGCCCGTTAGGTAACGGGTCGTGGGACTGCAGCATTGCATACCGGGACTCATCTATGTCTCGAAAACCATGCTGTTGGTTCCAGCTGTCATAATACAGATTCGATAGATCTTTGACAGTGTTTACGAGTAGTCTAGAGTCCTAAAGTCTGAGTCCAACTAGTCTTACCAAGGGGTATCGTGTTACCCAGTTACGTGTTGGTGGCTTGTTGGTTGAACACAGTTGGAAAAACTTGACTCTTTCTGTGTAAGTAATTATCATAACGACACCAAACACATTAAAATAAATTATATTTGCCATGTGCGTTGCGCACGACCATATACCTAATGAAACATTCAGAACTAAGCTATAAAACGTAAACAGAACTAAAAACCTAAATGACAGCCTCCAGTCATAGCGGAAGTGTCCTATCACATATTGCGATGCTGCATTATATTCATGTAGCTGTAACTTGAAATTATGTAGTACATGATAAATTAGAACCGTCGTAGTAAAATAAATAAATGGTTAATTACAAATAACAAAACCACGGTCAGCACCGCGAGCTTTATTGAAAAGCAGCACCCGCTCACGAGCAAAACGCAAAGATCAGCCACTACCCCCCTCGCCATATACCTATAAGAAGATATAACTAGGGCTTTCATCCCAGGAATCTTGGTCTCGAAAATTTCGAGAGTCTCGACGATTTTTTGGTATTTTCGAGACTCGAGACTAATAGATTTGGTCTCGGGAATAACGAGACTTTTGAGACTGAAGTCTCATAATTATCATCATTGGTCTCATTATTAAAATAATCTATTAAACCAACAGTGTAGCTTAGAGTTTAATACAATTTGTGGAGATTGAATATCCTTATTCAAGAATGACACGGATTTTAATAATTATCTACATACTACGCGTTTGTAAAGTGCGAAATAATAAGTACAAACAACTAAAGGAAATTCGAAGAGGAAAAGTTCCACAAGAACTTAAATTAATCATTGATTGTAATACGAAATGGTCCAGTTAAGTTGAAACGCTTGAACGATGTCCTAAAATAAAGATATGCGGTCAAAGCGGAATGGAGTTCACTGAATCAGAGTGTGCTCCAATAAAAGCAATCTCGAATTCACTTGATATAAAGACCTTAGAAACTCTGTGTAGGCGAACTGCCATTTTTTATCGTTTGCATGTCCTCCACCCTGGAGTGGGTGGAGGGGTCTGTCAGACTCTCACTTACTAAAACTACACGGTATTCTGCTGCTATCATTAGCCAGGGTACTGGAGAGCTTACGCATTTCATCACGCTCCCCTGGCCAGGTGTTAGCCCATATGAATTCATACGGATCCCGTCACCAGTTTTTCTAGAGATAGGCACGAGGGGAAGATAGCGTGGCACCATCTCGGGCCGTTCATTGTTCAGACAACAAACTCCCCAATTCAGTTGCCAGTAGGCCCCCCACTAAGACGGCCGGAGATTGTTTCGCGCGCTTCGGTGCCCGGTGACCCTGCTGCGGATTAGAAGGGAGGTTGTATCCTCCCTCACCCTTTCCGCCTCCTCCATCGTGACCATCACTTGCTCGCAGAAGGAAGCGACGGCGTCCAACGTGCTCTCACTTCCGACTTAGGACTGAACCATGGTCGGAAGTGACAGCGCGTATGACAGACTATCCGCAGCATCAATCCCCGCGACGAGGTCACGGCGTTGCACTGCTCAAGTAGGAAATTCCTCAAGGGTGTACCACATCGTGACGTCACGGCATTTGCAATGTTGGGTACAGGGTGTTGGTTCCCGGCCTATGCGGCATAGGTACTTACCGAAGTACCCATGTCCAGACAATACCTGTATCAGCTGAAAAGTAAGGTCGCCATGCTTGGTTGCGCAAGGCGCTGTCCCCACTTCACTGGACTAGGGTCTGGCGGAGCTCAGACCTGTACATCTTGACATGCCGAAGCATAAGGTGCTGGCCCTGGTGTTAGCTCGTCCCGGCAACACCGATATAGTGACGGAACCGCCAAAACCTAGCTTCTGACGTTTCAAAAGTGCCCAAGTAGTTTTATGTAAAATAAAATATTACGATTTTATGATTTTGCTACTCTTTTAACAGCGGATACTTCACTAAATATCTGCCTATTCAAATAGACGACACAGTTATTTGCTAGTGCTACGGCTGGTCGGTCGTTACGGTTGAAGTGAAGTTCGTCTCACCATCTTCGTCTCTGCATGTCACGATAGCGTCGTGCGTTTAGTGGGTCCCAATCGGTGGTTCTCTAAGCCCGTTTGTCATCTGATATGCGGCAGATATGACCAGCCCAGTCCCAATAAGGCTCAGGGGCTTTTTAAGTTGTGACTATAGGTATCTTTAATAACGTGTTTGATAACTACGTACAAACTTTCTTTTTTCGATTGAAAATAAGATACTTGAGTAATATGAAACCTACATGTTTGAAATAGTCTCGAATGTCTCGTTTTTCCGGGATTCTCGATTTTTTTTTCCGGGGCTGAAAAAGGTATCGAGACTGAAAGCCCTAGATATAACAGTCATCATTTGCCTAGCCTTTTCACAACTATGTTGGGGTCGTCTTCCAGACTAACAGGATGCAGCTGCGTACCAGTATTTTACATGGAGCGACTGCCTATCTGACCTCCAAAACCCAGTTACTGGGTAATACGATACTCCTTGGTAAGACTGGTTGTCAGATAGAACACTAACATATAATATTTATGATCGTATATTTATGACCAGCCATATAGTAATTATTTATTTGTGAGTTCCGGTATCTAGACTATTATAAATAAAAAGAAAAGATTTTTTTTGTATATTTGGTTACGCTTTCACGCTATCCCGGCTTGCCGGATTTGAGTGAAATTCGTGCATTATCTCATACCCTTATCCAGGTCATGGTATAGTCCCATGACCAGGATAAGGGTATGTGATAATTTTTATTTCAGTATTCCTACAGGAGCGACATTTATGCGTTGAAACCGGGCAGGGCTTCAGTAATGAAATTATTAATGTTTAAATTCAGATAGGTTAAAATATATTATATTTAGGGCATATGAATGTAATATTGCCCACATTGTGATATTGCATTTAAAACATGTACGATAAGATCGAAACAAAATCCAGAAAGCGTATTATTGCTATCTAAATGTAGAATCAATGTTAAGGCAGACTCAGAACACAGTTACACCCCTAATTCTAAAAGTTTAAACGTTCTATTCGTTATAAATTCTGTACTACACAAACACCCGTGTCTGTCCAAAATATTTCTCAACTTTATTCCTAGATTTTGAAAGTTATTCAAAAACATAACTATTTAATAAGGTTTGAGTACTTTAGGTGCACTTCTGCCTACTACTTACGGAAATACACGCGTGATAAGATAAGATAATGTTAGATTAACGAAAACAGTGCTTTACATTTTTTTAGAATCTAGGTCAATAGGTAGGATTTCGTAAAAAAAGGTTTAGGGCAAGACTGTCTCGTGGACTCCATGGGTGGTTTTATCATAATTATAATGAAGTGCGCCTTACATAAATACCGATAGATTGTTACGATCGAGGAACTGAGAAAAGGTTATCTATGCGTTTTAATTAAAAACGACTGCTCTCCGGGCAGTGGCCAGGCAGCGGCCACTGGGATATTAGAAGACAGTAACATTGTGTACCTCTTCAGGCTGAAATCAAACTAGGTTATAATATTAAGTGAGTGAATGATAAAGTACTACATAGGTACGACTATAACCTTGCTCTAAACTAAAAATTGTACTTCTACACACATAGAGACTAACAAACCTATTAATACAACTTGCTTTACATAAACTTTCAATACAGATAAATCTAAAAGATAGTAAAAATCACTAATGTCTCTTTTTTGTCCACGCGTAATATAAAGGAGCCGTTACAGTTATTACCACAGTCAAAACGCCTTCACGGTCTGCGGAAGTAAATTAAAAAGAAACAAGTGAAGACCACGACACATAAGGTGGCCATGAAAGGAGAGCGCTGCACCAAAAATCATCATCCTGGAAACATGTGGAGAAACTTTGTTTTTTGTATTTTAATCCATCTCTTTGTTGGTGTTCGTGGATCCGAAGATACAAATCTTATTTTATCAAAAAACTACAAATTTGAAACTAATAAATTCAACTCAATAACTAATTGCATAATAGCAATAAGTGCACAAGAATTATATTTCAGACCTACTGTGGCAATATTAGACCAATCAACTGAAGGAACGAATGAAAATGCATTCATTACTGAATTGATTGATAAACTAACGGAATATAACGTACCTCAACTAATTTTTAAAGAAATACGTAATGAGAGAAATCATGATTTGCAAATTAACTCTTTGACAGTCGCCTTTTTCAACACGTGTGGAGATATCAGCAACATTGATTTCACAAGAATTGATAAGGACATGAGATTTCTAATAATAATATCGGATCCTTCAAATGAAAGCTGTGTTGCAAATCTTGAACAGATTGGAGGACGTGTAAGCCAACGTGCTGTCACATTCATGTTTCAAGATTTCCAAGCAGACAAAAATAAAATGTTCACTGTTTTCCCGAAAATTAATGGAAATACATGTAAAGAGGTCACTGACAAACCAGCGCATATAAATACTTGTGTTAACGGAACCATTCAAAATAAAGACATTTTCCCAATAAAGAATCCAGGGAATCTAAATAAATGTCCATTTAGGGTTGGCATGGCAACTCTGTTTCCATTTTCTTTGATACCGAACAAGGAATCACTAAAAGATTACGATCATGTCGATGAAATCAAGGGATCCGATTTTGAAATAATGAAAATCGTTACCAATTATTTCAATGCTACTATGGAAATACATTACATTTACAGAAAAGAAGAAAATCCTTATGTTAACAGGGGCTTTATAGATTTTGTAGTTAACGGAAGCCTGGATGCATGTGCCGGGGGTCTGTATAGAATATATGGAGACATGGTCGAATATTCAGGCATATACGTTCGTCAAAGTGTTTTTTGGGTCTATTATGCCGAAAGAGCTGATAGATCTTGGGAAAATTTAGTAAGTAAATTGAACGACGTGTATTTCTTTGTTATATTTTATGTAACCTATTCTTTTGTGTGGTTTATCATTTGTCTATTTGATGGAGATTCAGTGTCATTGATAACTACATTATTGTATGGCTGGGGGGCAATCGTCGGGGCTGCATCTCTGCAGGACGCAAGATCTCACAAACAGAAATGTTTGAATTTAATGTATTTAATCATGTGCATATATTCTTCCGCATATATAAGCATGCAATTTTATTCATTCCTCACTATTCGGCCGCCACCACATTTGTTTAAAACAAACAAAGACGTCATGGAATCCGGAAGAACTCCATACTTGAAGAATTCATCAAAGTATTTCATCATTGACGAGAAATACTCCAAGTTTGCGGACACGGCTGGGGACTGTGTATCATTTTATAACTGCGCCGAGAAAACATTGCAATACAACGGATTGACAGTTATTCTACAAGGTAACTTTTATATTTTTCAAGCACTTTCAGCTGTAAATGATGAAGCTAGAGTTCTAAGAGCAACAGAGAACATGCTGACGGTTTATAATGAAATGATAATTAGAAAAAACAGTTCTCTAGTGTCGAAATTTCAAAGTGTGATGCAGCGTTTATTTGAAGCTGGTATTACAAGAAGATTGTTTACTGAAGGAATAGGGATTTCATGGGTGGCTAAAGCAACTAGTGCTAACAGTAATATGATGGCAAGTAGTTATAGTTGCCAAGCCGGTTGTTCGATAACGTTATTGCAGTTCGCCGGAGTCTTCTACGCTTGGATTATTGGCTGTGTTATATCCTGTTTGATGTTTATGATTGAAGTAATTGCAAAACGTGAAAGAAGGCTTACATTTGTAAATTAAGCACATACATTGAAGAAGTTAGTATGGTTGTCTTTTTATGGCTGCCCGATCTAACTTGTCTACAAAAATTGATTAAAGAAAAATTTAAGAAGTAAGAGTACCTACTGTTATTTTTTCTTATTTCCCATTTATAATGTGTGTTATACCTTTGTCTCTATAACATTCAAAGTAAAAAGTAAACTCCTGGCTCAATGACAACAGCCGTACGGGTTGAGTGAAGGTTTAGCCATGCTTGCCGCGTGCGGTTTTATGGATAGCTGGAGCGGACATCCAAATATCTTGGGCCCACACGGCCCGTTAAATGACGGGCCGCGCTAGGGATTGCTAAGGCTATTCACAGCCTGTCGCGGTCCGTGCCTAGCATTCCCAAACAAACAAAACAAATAGAATCGCTCCCGTATAGGCTGCTTGAAGCACCACCGCGCTCAGCCACGTGACGCCTTTGCACTTACCGACTCCCGACAGATCAGCCGGGAGACAGCCCGCCACTGCTTGCCTCTATGCATGCGAAGATTTATATGGCCTGTAAACTTGGACCGGCACTGAGCAGCCCGTCAGTTAACGGGTCGTGGGACTGCAACATCACATACCGAGATCCTTCCATGTCTCAGAAAGCATGTTATAGCTGTTGTTCCCAGATGTCATAACAAATAATGATAAATAAATAATTTTATTCATCAAAATGTAAACGTACACGTATTACAAAATGAAAAATGACAATAGACTCTAAGTAATGGCTTAAAGTTGGTAATACATAAAGTTTGAGACTATCTGCTTCTGAACTTGGAGGTAAACCTGTTTCTTGGATTGCATTTGATCCCCGTACACAAATTGTTACCATTTGATACCCATGTTCAAGGTTGGAAACATTTAATAAGATTGCTATATATCTAGAATCTAGTAAAGTATGCATAATGTAAGAGGTGTGTGTGAGAGTGAGTGAGTGAGTGTGTGTGTGTGTGTTTGAAATGTGGATGGGATGATTGTTAATATGAGTGGGTAAAGTAGTAGCTTGTCTATTTGGGGCAAAATCGCTTCTGTTTTGTCATAGTTTTTTACAGAGTGTCCTATTAAATGGTTTTATTTTTAATTTTATCATATAGCTAAGGACCAAAAAAAAAATGAAGAATATCTTAATAAAACAAATGTTTTGGGAACACATCTACACTGCATATTTCCTACGTTTGCGTAAAGTGTTTGGATCGTGTATGAGATCACAGTGTTGCTTTATGATAATACTTAAAATAAAAAGTTGACGAACAGACAGCACTTTGCATGATTGGTATAGCTGCGTTGTAGGATACAGAATAAGTCGAAATGTGATTGTTTTGAAAATAGCTCGTTGAGCTATTTCAACTTTTTTCAGGATGGTTTTCGGAGCGCCTCCCCATGATGAGATACAATACATAATTATCAACTGGCAAAGCGTAAACTAAACTTGCTTGAGTAGTTTAGCGTCTTAAAAAACAAAGATTAGTTTCCGTACGCGTGCTCCTAACTGTTTAATGTGTCCTCTGAAACTAAGGTTGTTATCAATTATAATACCTAAATACCTAATATTATTGGTGTACTCTAGACTAGAGATTTGCATGAGCATCCCACGCCAGATAAGCATTTATGTGATATGATGTGATGTAGCTTCACCGAGACGGCGAGCACTAAACATCAAGTATTTCGCTTTTTCGACATTTAAGGTAGCACATATAGCAGGTTCATATTAGCTCTGAGTCAATTTTTCAGCACATTGAATCCCGATTGGGCAGCGCTGAATACCTCATCCCAAGTATCGGTGGAGAAAAGGAGGGCAGTGTCGTCTGCATATGAGATCAATTCGCCTCGGGGTAGATGGAGGTTAGTGAGGTCGTTAATCTAAACGAGAAATAGAGTTGGTCTCAAAATACTACCCTGTGGCACCCCATAGTCGACTGTGTGATCACTACTCGTTTATTGACCTACTTGAACACACTGTTTTCGCCCAGCGAGATAGATGTTAAAAAGATTCAGTTTCGTGCCTCTGATCCCCAGTATATCTATGTTGTTTATTAATATTGGAATAGAAATAGTGTCGAATGCTTTGTTTAAGTCGAGAAAGATTGACAAGCATTTCCTATCTTTATCTAGGTTGGTTGCAATATAGTAAGTTAAGATATGCGCTGCCCTTTCAGTACATCTACCCCTCCTAAAGCCAAACTGTATTTTCTGAAAGCAAGTGGTTCTTGTCCAGGTAGTTTACAAGCCTTAGATTGATAGCTTTTTCTAGGATCTTTGACAATGCAGGTAGGATTGATATTGGTCTAAAGTTAGACAGTACATTTGTGTCTCCACCTTTGTTTATAGGACGCAAAACAGATTTTTTGAGAAGTTCGTCTGGGTTTCTTGGTTTTTAAAGTTTTTCACAGGGTTTTGGGATCTTTTCTAACTTCTGCAATAAGGGCTCTGTCGTACTCCCGTCTTATATTTTTCAGAATAGCGTTGTAGTAATTTCTGTATCGGACATACGTTATTTTTAAAGTGTCATTAGCTGGGGATATGTTTGACTTTTGATATAACATGTTTCTATTTTTCAAACAGCGGATTAATCCTTGAGCGACCCACGGTTTTTTTTCGCCTCGATAGTTTTATAACTTTAGTATTCTGATCTAGAGCTTCTTGCATCTTAGTTCTAAGGTAGTTAAACAAATAATCAGGGTCTTGAGATGCATAGATAGGATCTAGATTTATTGACGAAATAGCCTTTTTTAATGAATCGATATCAATTTTACACTACAGATTTTATAGATCTTTGACAGTTGTTACGAGCACGCTGTCCTAAAGTCTGACAACTAGTCTTACCAAAGGCTATCATGTTACTGAGTAAATTGTTGGCGGCTCGTTGGTTGAAAGTCCTTTATTCAAAAAAAGAGTGAGAGACAGGGTTTTTTGAACATCAGAATTACATAAGGCAGTCTCCCACAGATCTCGTCCTTCGGCATTTCTTCGTTCTTTAGCTGAAAGAAGTAGTGGCGCAACGAACTCCCCAGTAACAGAGCTATATGTTCAGTTAGATGCACTTGATTCTATATTATTATGTAAGTAATTAACATAACGACACACAACACATTAAAATAAATTATATTTGCCATAAATGTATGTCAGCTAACAAACGACAAAATACTAATAAACATATTAAAATCTAAATAATGAAACGTAAACAGACCATAATACCTAAATAACAGCCTCCAGGCATAAAAGCGAGGGAGGGCGAGTCCTCTTACATAACTGCAATGCTGAATTATGTTCATATAGCTATAACCTGAAGTATTGGATGATAATATATTATTAATAACACTAGCTTCTGCCCGCGACTTCGTCCGCGTCAAATTTTCGCTCCCCTTCCCATCGCATCGAATTGCCTGCCAGTTTTCGTCCATTTTTCGTTTGCTGCTCCTCTCCTTTTAACCGTAGCGTGATGTTATATATCCTATAGCCTTTCTCAATAAATGGGCTACTCAACACAAAAATAATTTTTCAATTCCGACCAGTAATTTCTGAGATTAGCGCGTTCAATCAAACAAACAAACATACAAACAAACAATCAAACAAACTCTTCAGCTTTATAATATTATATATATATAAGTATAATAAGTATAGTTTAACAAAACCACGGTCAGCAAGGTGACCTGTATTTATAAGCAGTGTACGTTCACGAGCAAAACGCGAAGTTTAGCCATTACCATTACCATTACAAAGGGGATGTAACACTATCGTATAATATTTACGTTCATATAAATATATAGTATATATTCGAATGTGTCATGTAGTCATGATTGATTTATGAGTTCCGGTATCTAAACTAAATAACTAAAAAGAGAAGATTTTTTTTTTTTGTAAATTTGGTTACGCTTTCACGCTATAACGGATATACAGATTTGCGTGAAAATTTGCGTATGACTATACCATAGACATGAGATCATTTTTATATGAGTATTCCTTCAGGATCGACATTTATGCTCTGAAACCGTTCGGT
This sequence comes from Aporophyla lueneburgensis, assembly GCA_932294355.1. Taxonomy (NCBI): domain Eukaryota; kingdom Metazoa; phylum Arthropoda; class Insecta; order Lepidoptera; family Noctuidae; genus Aporophyla; species Aporophyla lueneburgensis. Next base: position 4,905,768 of record OW028754.1, on the reverse strand, counting down.
GCTTCAGTAATGAATTTATCAATATTTAAATTCAGATAGGTTAAATATATTATCTAACGATTACTATAGTATAATATTGCCCACAGTAAGCATTTAAAACATGTACGACAAGATAGAAACACGTTACCAGAAAACGTATTATTGCTATCTAAATGAAGAATCAATGTTAAGTCCGATTCTAACACACGAAATTGTAAGAGTTTAAACGTGTAGAGATAAAAGCCTTACAGAGTTCCATTCCTTATAAATTCTGTACTACACAAACAGCCGTATCTGTCCGAAATATTTTCTCAAAGGTATTCCGAGGTTTTGAAAGCTATTCAAAATCTTTTTTTTTTAACAGTTTTGAGTATTTTAGGTGCACGTCCGACTAATACGCAGAGAAATACACGCGTGATAAAATAAGATAATGTTTATTTGCTAAACACAGTGTTTTACATGTCTTCAGAGTCCAAGTTCAAAATAGGTAGGATTTCGTTAAAAAAAAGACACAAAGGAAGCATTTTGGCAATGAACTGCTAGATGTAGGTCGAGCTTGTCTCGTCTACTGCATGGGTGATTTTACCATAATTATTATGACGTGCGCATTACATTAATACTAATCGATTGTTACAGTAGAGGAACAAATGAAAAAGTGTTACAGAAGTTTTTAATTTAAAAAACGACTGCTCTCTAAGCAGTGGTTAATATGCTAGAAGACAGTAACGCTGTGTATAATTTCAGGCTGACTGAAATGTAACTAGGTTATAATATTAAGTGACTGAATGATATAGTACTACTGACATCATCGTCATCATCATTATCATCATTTCAGTCGAAAGACGTCCACTGCTGGACATAGGCCTGCCCCAATTTGGGGGTCTGCCATAATCGCCATGCTTGGCAGGTGGGTGGGATCGCAGTATGGTGGCAAAATGCATAGATAAAGCTGCAGCCCTCTAGTAAGTCCATTAGTCGCCACTTACGATAACCACAAGAAGAAAAGGGATGGTGTTACTCTTTACGTCCGGCACCACACGGTACAAACCATAAGCTTGCTTTAAATAAAAATAAAAAATACTTCAAATTTCTAAACTTCTACAAACAGAGAGACTAACATACCTTTTAATACAACTTACTTTCAGTAGAAAAATGTATAAAATAGTTAAATCACTAATGTCTCTTCTGTGTCTTCGCGTAGTATTAGAGAGCCGTTACATTATGACCATCGTTAAAGCAGTTACACAGTCTGTGGAAGTAAATTAAAAAGAAACAAGTGAAGCTCACGACTCATAAGGTCGCCATCAAAGTAGGGTGCTGCACGCAAATTACACTCTAAATACAAGAATAATGTGGAGCAACTTTGTTTATTGTTTTTTAATAAATCATTTTTTTCGTGTTCATGGATCCGAAGATATGAATCTTATTTTACCAGAAAATTACAAATTAAAACTAATAAATTCACCTCTATAACTAATTGCATAATAGCAATAAGTAACCAAGAATTATATTTTAAACCTACTGTGGCAATATTAGAACAAACAACTGAAGGAACAAATGAAAATGCATTCATTACTGGATTGATTGACAAACTAACAGAATATAACGTACCTCAACTAATTGTTAAAGAAATACTTAATGAGAGATATCATGATTTGCAAATTAACTCGTTGACAGTCGCCTTTTTCAATGCATGCGGAGATGTCAACAACTTTGATTTCACAAGAATTGGTGAGGGCATGAAATCTCTAATAATAATATCGGATTCCTCAAACGAAAGCTGTGTCGAAAATCTTGAACAAATTGGAGAACGTGTAAGCCAACGCGCTGTCACATTCATGATTCAAGATTTCCAAGCAGACAAAAATAACATGTTCACAGTATTCCCGAAAATTGATGGAAATACATGTAAAGAGGTCGTTGAAATACCAACGCACATAAATACTTGTGTTAATGGAACCATTCAAAATAAAGATATTTTCCCAACAAAAAATCCAGGGAATCTAAATAAATGTCCCTTTAAAGTTGGCATGGCAACTCTGTTTCCATTTTCTTTGATACCGAACAAGGAATCACTTAAAGATTACGATCATGTCGAAGAAATCAAGGGATCCGATTTTGAAATAATGAAAATCATTACCAAGTATTTCAATGCTACTTTAGAAATGCATTATATTCACAGAAATGAAGAAAATGCTTATGTTAACAAGGCCTTTATAGAGTTCGTACTTAACAGAAGCCTGGACGCGTGTGCCGGAGGTCTGTACAGAGTATACGGTGACATGGTGGAATATTCAGGCATTTACGTTCGTGAAAGTGTTTTTTGGGTTTATTACGCCGAAAGAGCTGATAGATCTTGGGAAAATTTAGTAAGTAAACTGAGCGACATGTATTTCTTTTTTATATTTTACATAACCTATTCATTTGTATGGTATTTCATTTGTCTATTTGATGGAAATTCCGTGTCATTGATAACTACATTATTGTATGATTGGGGGGCAATCGTCGGGGCTGCATCACTGCAGGATGCTAGATCTCACAAACAGAAATGTTTGAACTTAATGTATTTGATCATGAGCATATATTTTTCTGCATACATAGGCATGCAATTTTATTCATTCCTCACTATTCGGCCGCCACCGCATTTGCTTAAAACAAACAAAGACGTCATGGAATCTGGAAGAACTCCATACTTGAAGAATTCATCAAAGTATTTCATCATCGATGAGAAGTATTCCAAGTTCGCGGACACGTCTGGGGACTGTGTATCATTTTATAACTGCGCCGAGAAAACATTGCAATACAACGGATTGACAGTTATTCTACAAGGTAACTTTTACCTTTTTCAAGCACTTTCAGCTATAAATGATGAAGCTAGAGTACTAAGAGCAACAGAGAATATGCTGACGGTTTATAATGAAATGATAATAAGGAAGAACAGTTCTTTGGTGACGAAATTTCAGAGTGTGATGCAGCGATTATTTGAAGCTGGTATAACAGGAAGATTGTTTACTGAAGGTATAGGTATTTCATGGGTGGCTAAAGCAACTAGTGCTAATAGTAATATGATGACAAGTAGTTATAGTTGCCAAGCCGGTTGCTCGATAACTTTATTGCAATTCGCTGGAGTCTTCTACGCATGGATAATTGGCTGTGTGTTATCCTGTTTGATTTTTATGATTGAAGTCATTGCGAAATGTGAAAGAAGGCTTACATTTGTAAATTAACGATATACATGTCATTGTTGCACGATCTAGCTTGTGTACAATATTTACTATTGATTAAAGAGTAATTGAAAGAAGTTCAAGTAATGTTATTTTCCATTTATTAATGTGTGTTTCAGCCATGGCGGCCAATTTCAACGGAGACTAGTCATCGGTGCGGGAGATATTTTAGAGCACAAGTGTATGTGCAGACACAGTGGCACTTACTGTTCCGTCACTCTCATAGTCCGATGGAATGGCAAAGCGACACGACCGGAGATCAGGCGCAGGACCAACGGCTTAACGTGCTTTCCGACGCACGGTGGTGACACACCGCTAATTTTCAAACTCTGGACTACTTTTACGAAATTCCTTACGGAAAAATCCAATAACACTTTGCTCGACTTAGGAATTGAAAAATTTAACTGCCGCTCCATCAAAAATATTGGTTTTACATACTGGTATTTGGTTAACTTTGCTGGTATTCGGTTAGACTGGAAGCTAACCCCAAAATATTTAGGAAAGCCTTGGCAGATTAAGTATAAACCACAATTATATTACAAATTTTCATAGGAAATGGAAAAAGTTGTAAATAAGTAACTACCAAATAAAACTGTACTAGTTTCCTCAACAAACTTTATTAACGAATTGCCTTCAGATCGTTTGTAACATGGCATATAACAGTAAAATAGCGTTTGTATATTTCATAGTTTTTTTCTGTAAGTATTTTTCATTGCACATTGAGGTACCTACAATGTGAAAAGTTTCTTATCAGAGGGCCTTGCCATCCTCTGTTCAGACGTGGGCTAAAGGCGGAATGTAGTTCTCATAATTATGTGCGGTAGCCCTACACATAATTATGTTAATTATTCGGTAAACTCACACAAAACACAAGTAATTGTGCGATGTAGGATTTGTGTGACTGTCTGCTGCCATGCGTAGTCGGCAACAACACATTCCATGTGGAACACCAATTTGGAAATCACCCGTATTCGACATTACGCACCCACGGCTTTTCTGGTAGTTAGAGGGGTAGTAACTATTACAAAACAGAGATAGAAATTAAAAAACGTGTATGAAGGCTTTAAATTTTGCCTCTACGTCAATCCGCGCTAGGTTGGAACAGTAAGATAAAAAACTTTTTATCAAAAAAAATTAACTGCCGAAAAAACTGAAAAGCAAAAAATTATAAACCTTAAAATTTTGAGTCGGCGCTTTGACTGATCTTTATTCATTGATTTTTCAGCGCCGACTCAAATTTTTATAATTTTTTGTGGCTTTAATGGACTAATAATACTTGGCAAGGTATACCCTATCCAATAAAAAAAGAATTATCAAAATCGGACTACTCTGTACAAAGTTGTGTGTGGTTGTTGATGAATTCCCTCAACTGTCTATGGTCTCCATCACCAGACCTGTAATGGCACTTTTAACCCATATGGGTGCAAAGTTCTCATCAATAGAAATGAATTAAGTCCGAACACTGGGTAATTGCTGTAAGTTTTTGAGGAGTTCCCTCGACTCTCTGTCGGCTTCATCATCAGAGCAACTTCAGACCTTCACTTAATAGTAGCGCTTTAAGATAGTTAATGAAAAAAAAAAAAATAAACGCACTAGTCGCCACTTCGATTTTCGAAGGCTCTCATCGACTTCTCTGGGATACCATACATCAGATTTTGGTTCCCTTATCACGTTACTACCCTTGAGATATCTCCTTTCTAACAAAAAAATAATCATCAAAATCGGTTCATAAACGACGAAGTTATCCGCGAACACACATAAAAAATATATATATACGGTCGAATTGAGAAACCTCCTCCGTTTTTTCGTCGGTTATAAAGTGAAGTGCCTTGAGTTATATACCGTGACATTTTAGACTATCCAGGGCCTTTGATAGGGTGTTATATAACAAGCTGTAGGCCAAATTGGAAGTAGCGGGTGTGCCGGCTGAAGTGATCTCCGTGTTGCGCCATTAGTACACGTGTCAGAGGAACCAAGTGAGATGGGTTGGTGCGCTGTCTAATGCATATGGCATGAAGTGTAGCGTGTGGCAGGGGGGGCTAACCTCTCCTCTATTATTCAATCTTTATGTTAACCACCTCAGTACCCATGTAGGTTGTTTTATTGACGGAGTGAGAGTAAATAACATCAGTTATGCGGATGACATGGTACTGCTGGGACCGTCAGTGGGGGCGGTACGTAAGCTTCTGTCAATTTGTGAGGCATACGCGGCGGAACATGGACTGAGGTATAACTCGAAGAAGAGCGAAGTGCTCATTTTCAAGAGTAGAAAGCGCATGTTTCGCCTATTATGCTTAACGGTGCGGCTCTGCGTGTGGTGAGCAGCTTCAAGTATCTGAGCCGTATTGTGACAGAAAATTTGAATGATGACGCGGTCATGGAGGGGGAGCGCAGAGCATTGGCAGTCAGGGGGAATATGGTTGCGCGCAGGTTTGCTCGCTGCTCGAGGGTAGTGAAAATTACACTATTCAAGGCATACTGCCAATCCTTATACTCGAGCAGTCTGTGGGTAACCTTTACTCGTGTGTGTATGCGGCGTCTCTTCACAGACAATGCCTCACCTCCCGTTTTGCCATTTTGCACCGCATGCCCTGTCACCTGTACTCGTGAGGACTTAAAAGCTGCGTCAGCGAACTGCATTCGCGTTGCTGAATTTTGGGCCAAAGTTTTTTTTTATATTAATGTAACTGCAATCAGTCGCCAGACTTCTATCAGCTATGTTGTGTGAGGGTTTGGTGTCTATTGAGCAGCAGGCCGATGCCTTGTGTCAATTCAGAGTATGTGGTTTCTTTTTAATCTCCTAACCACATTGGCATTATTAAGTAATCCAAAAGCAAGTGGATTGGGGTGATTTGTAAGACGTTGAATATGGTGTTTTTTGTAGCGCTCTATTTCTGTGGCCACTATTTCAATGTTCAAATACTCATGTATTTCTTAATTCCTCGGAAACCATGGAGCGTTTACAAAATTCTTCAAAATGTTGTTTTGCAACCTCTGCAGGCATGTGACATTATGTGACATTGTGTGAGTATGTCCATATGGGTTTCAGAATGAAGTTGTATATTAGAAGTTTATTGTCCAGAGAGAGAACTGAGTTTCTAAAGCCAAACTTACTTAGAAAACTGTTTCTATATATAATTTAGTATGTACATTTCTTTTTTCTGTTATTTTTGCCATTGACACGCTAAGAATATCAGTCAATAATTATTTTTCTAGTTTACCTGCTTTTACATGGGTCAGGAACTTCAATACCAAAAAAGAATGTCACGAAGCCATACAGAAGAATAATATACTCTGCGCTCACCACTCCTTCGACACCGGGTAGTGTAAACAAGCAACCACAAAGGAGGATTTGGTTCGGGGCATGGTGGACCACACCCAGTTACATATGGATTGACAGCTACTACATTGTAGATGACGATTACCCTCTTTTTAGACCAGCATCACCTTTGCCTGAAAACCGCATTGAAAGGGGAACATCCATTTTATTTAGTCAAATTATACCACTTTTTAAGAATATGATATTTGGAGCAAAAGATTACAGCCGAAGACGAGGAGTTGTACCTTTGTGGATAAAAGACATGCTTAAGTAGACTATCAGTATATCGTCATCATCGTTGTGGCTAAATTTTGGATAAACTTTGTTTAGTGTTGATGATAATGACGAAGAAGAAAAATTAGATTATCGATGTCGAGAGTTATATTTTTTTATTTTTTATAAACCTCACAATCGCTTACACTTTACTACTTAAAGCAGTACGATAAAATCATTTGGCTCTAGGTAAAAATCGAAATAGACTAACGAAGCCATCTTCTTATTGCAATCATCTTCACCATCAGGCTACATCAGTTCACTGCAGGACATAGTACTCTCCAATTGCACGCCATTCACTCGATTTTCGGCAACTTTCATCCAGCTGCTACCAGCCACTCTTCGAAGATCGTCGCTCCACGTTGCTTGAGAACATCCTACCTTACGCTTGCCGATTCGCGGTCTCCACTAAAGAACATGTCTACCCCGATAGACATCAGTTCTACGGCTATTTTGTCCAGCCTATTGCCACTTCAGCTTCCTTATAATCGATTTGTCGACTTTGGTTCCGTTTTTCCAAACCATTTCGTAATTTTTCTATTTTTTTATTTATTTGGTTTTCACTTCAGGTTACAGAAATCATTGTAGCCGAATATGGAAGCGCGAGAGACAAAATTAGATATTTAAGTTTAACGTTATGACATGCAAAAAAGGTAGATATTTTACAAATATAAAAGAGAAAAAAAGTAATAACAATACTAAAAAAATGAATACAAAGTAAATAATAAATCACTGCGTTCTAACTAAAGTGACAGTGAACTGTGGGTGGGATGTGTTTACGTATGTGCGTGGGTTGTATGTGTGTGTGTGGTGTGTGTGTGTGATGAATGTGACTAAGCATCATGTAACACTACCGAATAGATATTCTGTTTCTTCATAGTCGTAATTTTCTAGCCAGTGAATAATAGTTTTATTTTTAAGTTGGTGGTAATATAATTGTATCATTGTTTTTCCTCTATGGATGTAATTAGAGCGCCAAAAGATCGTTGTACAGTATTGTTATCTAATAAAGCGACGCACACTTTATCTGTAGTTACCAAGTATACAAACACGCTTATAATGTGTGTGTAAGTGCAGGAGCTCTCGGTACCGTTCGGGACAATGTCTTCAGTCTTCATACACACATCCACAAGCAACATATTTGTACACTTGGTTATCACATGTAAAGTACGCGTCACTTGTGAGAGAAAATTACAATGGCAGTGTAGCAGTATGCAAACTGCAAACTGTGCAACTGTATGTTTTAAAAGGGGCTTAGGCACTAGCCATCGTTAATCGTTCTTCGTTTTCATCGTACCTGAAAATACATTTAGCATGAACTGCCCGTTTATTTATATAAATTCGTTTAAATCAATTTATTTTTTATACCTTTTCCCCCAAGTCTACGTTTGCACGGACGGTAAAATATCGTAGCAGGGTTCTCAATGCTCAATTCAATACTGAGAGTTGAAAAACCAGTGGACGATAAAATCCCGCCGCGATATTTTTACGTTGGTGCGTACGTGTGGTAACTGTACCGTAAGACATGGTTCAACCTATGCGACATGCAACTAAGACAGCTCGGCGACTAGACGATACGACAGGCTAGGTATTTTTGGAATGACATCTTGCAGGTCAACCTAAGGTCAACCTAAGGTTGTTGGCTGTTTAACCGGACTTGTAGGACAGGCTACGGCCGACAATTATCATTACATTTTGTTCTAAGCTTGCACACTTGGCAGCGAGTCGCAACCAAAAGGCAGACAATTATCATTATATTCTGTTCAAAACTTGCACACTTGGCGGCGAGTTCGCAACCAAAAGGCCGACAATTATCATTATATTTTGTTCAAAGCTTGCACACTTGGCGGCGAGTCGCAACCAAAAGGCCGACAATTATCATTATATTCTGTTCAAAACTTGCACACTTGGCGGCGAGTCGCAACCAAAAGGCCGACAATTATCATTATATTCTGTTCAAAACTTGCACACTTGGTGGCGAGTCGCAACCAAAAGACATGAACTACACGACTATCTGTCACGAATTCTCAAAGAAAGTAATCCTCGTGAAAGACATTTATAGGAACGACTAGTTGCAGACGCAAAAGTTTTTTTTTAAATTAATTTTATTGTATTGATTGTATTATTTTAATTTTAATGTTAATGTATTTGAATTTAATGTTGTAATGAATTTTATGTATTTGTGGTTTGCTTGATGGGCGTTTGTGCCTTAATAAACAAATAAAAAAAAATGTCAAGACGCAGATAAAGCAACTCTGGCTCTTGTTACAGCGACATGCCCACTTTTGGTGCCCGCGCAAACGGTGCATACCGTTTGCGCGGGCACTAAAAGTGGGCAACAAATAACAGAATAGGTAAATAGGAAAGTAACACAATACTGTGTGTATCGTAAAAAAATTGATATGAACATTGGTTACCGTCACATTAAATCGATCAATCCATTCAATATCGCTTATCGAAAATGTATTAGAATTTGAAATAAAATGTTCGCTGCTGTTGGAAATATTTTAACAATTTTGAGTAAGTTTTTTTTTTAAATAATAGCACGTATTTGCCAGTCATGGGTGTACCCTATGTCCTAACTGAAAGTGACAATTGCGCGATCGCGAGATCTATAAATTATGATATAGAAACGCGCTTCGATTAGTCGCGTCAGTATATCATATTCATATTCAAATTCGCGACTGTCGTATTCTTATGCGACTCATTGTTTTGGGTAACCAGGAAGCAATCATACATTTGGGTTTGTCGAACAAAATAACCACGACGATTGCGTTGGTTATGTGGGACTCACATAGGTAAACGAACGCAACGATGGCGTACTCGCGCGACAGTCACTCGCTCATAACACGACCTTATGCAGCGAGAACCTTTAAGTATGGCCTTAAGGTGGATGCACTAAGGTAGTCTGCGGTCAGTGTCAGGTTGTATAATGATTAAAATATGATTCGCAACCGTAACAAATATGGCTTTAAATAAATAAAAACACATAAATCATCTAAACGACCCACCAAGTTCGTTTAGTCCCATTGTGTGACTATTTCATGCAAAAATCATTCAATTTTGGGATTAAATGAAATTGGGTTGAAATTTGAATTGCCTGAATTACCACATCTTCATTTCAGCCGAAAGACGTCCCACAGTGTGTTATAAACCCTCATTTTGTCTCACCTTGGTTTAGAATTCTATAGTTATTATCGTTACAAACATAAAACTCCGAAATCAAAATAACTTATAGAAATTCAGAAAAAAAAAATTCAAAGTTTCCTTGTAGCCGGGTCAGGAAATACACAAAAAAATACATATAAAATTAACTGAACTTGTTATTTTAATTTTGATTACATAAAATAATTACAGATAGAAAACCATACCTTTTGACAAGTTTTTGTACATTTACGGTGATTACATTAGGAGATATGAATTAATTTCTCATTTTCAGTTTTATTTTTTTTGTTCCACATTAACGCCGTATTAGAAAGAGATTCATATATTTAATGATAGCTTAAACAAATCCTTATGAGCAGTATTAAAACCAAAATCGAATACCGCATTGTTCAGAAGATATAAACGAATTAATTTTTTCTTCAGGGTTGTCACATTTTATTCCCGGATGCCAATAATATTTTTCATCCATAAAGCATCATCAACTGAAAAGATAATTTATTTTAGTCTTCATTGGGAAAGACTATATTCTGTTCATTGTCATCAATATCCGGGACTGAATAATCAACCGATTTTAATAGGCTTACTGCTTCTCTTGATAGTGGATTCTTCTTTAATTTATATTTTCTTTCTTTAATCCCAAAATCTGTAATTACGGGATCTGAGGGGACCAGTGCCCTGTGGATCAAATCAAACATTGCTGCTTCACGGGTGATTTTTCTACAGTGATGCTCTCTATCAAATCGCCAGTATTTATTGCGTGTTTCTGCCCCATGGTCTGAGAGCACCATGTACTAATATTTTATGTAAAGTAACTGTCATAGGGTGCCAGTTATATTTCTCCACATACTTGTATGCCAAATCCTTACAAAAATGGCCAAATTTCAATAGATCAATGGGCAAGTTACAGGGGGAGGTTGAAGAGTGCCGGTTGTGCCGCTATCCACAACTTCACAAAATGCCGCGCGCTGACTAACATGAGGGTTGGCGCCCTCATGCCCTTCTCGCATTAAGTCCTCTGGTCGGAGCCCAGAAGGACTTCCCTCAGCAGGGCGGGTCAGGTCTCGCTGAGGCAAAGTTGCATCATGAGTCTGGTACGGCTCCATGATGCCTCACCCCCGGTCCCTTCATGCTACATGTATTGACATGGGGTTTTGGCACTTGCTTCACGAGGGTGGACTCCTTCCCATGTCATATGTAGCATTTCATCGAAACGTGTGTACAAAGTTAAAAATCATAAAAATAAATCTGACTCGGATATAATATTAACTTGAAGTGACAACCCTAGCTACAAAAAATCCGGATTTAATTTGTATTACTTGTAACTTCTGAACAACTCGGAATTAGATTGTGATTTTGATACTGCTCATAAGGGTTTGTATTAAATATATGAATCTCTTTCTAATACGGCGGCGGCGTTAATGTGGAACAAAAATAAATAAAACAGAAAATGAGAAATTAATACATATCTCCTAATGTAATCACCGTAAATGTACAAAAACTTGTCAAAAGGTGTTCAATGTTACCTTTGGACATTGACTCAGCACTCGGCCTGGCTGACGCGCGGCCCAGTTAAAAGAATGATTTGGTTGCATCTTACACGCATAGGACACATAGACTTTGTATAATAGTGTGTGTTAAGAAATAAGTAGTATATAAGCAGAACATTTTGTAAATAAATCAGATTTGAATTTTATATTCTTGTCTCATTACCCCTCACTGTGGCCAAGACACCTTTAGCCATCTCTGATCAGTCTCGTGAGTCTGCGGGACTGGCAGTGAGTGTACCCTTCCCGAACCTGGTATTCCTGTCTACTATCCGTCTGTAACCTTAGGTCGCATGGTGCAGACATCCTGAACTTATTTATATATTTATTTATCACACACTAGGTATATGGTAGGTTAGGGCTGTAGGGCTTATAGGGCTTAGGGTCGTAGGGACTGTTAGGCTTGTAGGTCTTCGTAGGTTCCTTTAACTTATCATATATTTTCATGTACCGTCACACCCTTGACAGTATTGCGGCCTTACGTGACGTTTGTTAAGGGTGGACGTACATTTTGGTCCTTCGAGCATTTGAATCACGCGGTCCCCTTGCCCACTGTAGGGATATACGTTGACAGACTGACACTTCGGAGAACTGAGGGCTGGTGTACTCAACAAAGCATCAGTTTTCAGTAATCTGAAGTACATTGTACTAGGGTATTCTGTCGGAAAGCCTCTCGTTGCGGATCGGTCACTGGCCTCCCACAAGCGGGTCTCACCAGCTGATTGAGAAGTCGCACGGATATAACAAGAGCGCAGATACCACTAGTACTGACTTAACTATTAGAGTAGGGTAGGGCATCAGGGAAGAAGAAGAGCACTATGGAGATACAGGAAGTTAACGAATTAATCAGGAGCCAGGAAGCGGATTACAACGAGATCAAAAGGGTATTGACAAACATAAAAAAGGACTCGCCCACAAGAAAAACAGAAAAATACATCAACGAAAGAAAGAAAACCTTAGACCAAGTTTTTCAGCGAGTTCAAGGAAACCACTTAAGACTACAGGAACAGGAGGTGTTATCAACTCATAAATATATTACTACAAACTACTTTGGCAACATTAAAAAATGTTACGACGAAGGGATAAAGTACCTTCAAGAGTGCGAAGAAAGGCTACAACATGTGCAAAGTGTCTATGAACCACGATTATTAGACGAAGATGAAGATAAGGACGGAGTCAGTAGCCCAAAACTGTTTATACAGCTATTCCGAATGTCGCAGATAGCTAAGAAAATAACTCAGGCTAAGGAATCCGTTATACAAAACAAGCCTATATGGCATTTACAAACACTACTACAAACTTTACAAAAACAATGGCTAGAAATCGAAGAAACTCACATCGGACTACTAATGGCCGAAAGTACACTGGACAACAGCTACTTCAGAGACAATTGTTTCGAAAACACTCAGAAAGATTACGATATTACTACGGAGTTATTGGAAGAAAGAATCTTTCAAATCTCAGACGAAAAAGTGATTACGACTAAATCCTCAGGGAAACTTCCACGAATAAGTATTCCCATATTCACGGGGGACTATGACTCTTGGAATACATTCCAAGATTTATTCAGAAAAATAATTCACGAAGATAAATCAATTTCTTCAACAGAAAAAATGCAGTACCTAAAAACACACGTAAAAGGCGACGCAGCAAGATTAATACGTCATTTAACCATAAGCGAAATAAATTATGAAACTGCTTAGAAGTTGCTGACGCAGAGATATGAAGACGAGCGCATGATTGCTACTAAGTTTATTGACAAATTAATAGATTTACCTAAAATGCAACGACCAAATGCAGCACAATTACGAGATATGCATGACACTATAAATGAATGTCTTGAGGCACTAAAAAATCAACGCTTAGACACATCGTCTTGGGGCCCTCTATTGACAAGAATAGTCAGTAGAAAATGGGATGAAGAAACAAATACGAAGTATGAAGATCAACTGCAAAACCGAAATAAAATACAATCCTTTGACGAGATGATGAAATTCATGGAAAACCGTTTCAATTGCCTTAAATCTTTTGACGGATCTACATCATATACTAACAGACAAATGTCACGGGATAAACAAACAACAGAAAAATATAAACGTTGTTGGTTTTGTCAAAAGAATGATCATATTATTCATCACTGCCCTAGTTTCAAGGCGTTATGCGTCAACGATCGATACAAGGCCGTCGTGCAAAAAAGAATGTGCAAACGTTGCTTAAATCACGATGACCAGAAACAATGTGTCAGTGCAGTTTATAAACAATGTGAAATTTGTCAACATAAGGGACACAACGCATTATTGCATCAATCTAGGCCGTTTCAAAACAATGACAACGCTAAAAAATATGTACCAAAAAATACAGGTACAGAGAAGACACAAAATATAGCGACATCGAACTTATCTGCTACTAACACTGACGCTAAAAATACAACGTTACTAGCTACTGCCATAGTAAGAACTACCTCGTTTGATGGGATGCCACAGTTGCTGAGAGTATTATGCGATCAGGGATCAGAAGCGTCATTTTGCACTGAAGAAGTAGCACAATTGTTGTCTTACCCACGACAAAAAATCCAAGTCGAGATAAAAGGTATCGGAGATGAAAAACCAAAAACGTCAAACTACACAATCAACATTACTCTACAACCAAGACACTCTAGCGATTACAAACTGCCAGTAACGCTAATAGTTCTACCAAAACTAACAAGTTCATTACCAAGGAATGATTTACAACAATTACAAGAAAAAATTTTGGATAACGCACTTATAGCAGACCCAACTTATTATAAAAAGGGCCCAATTGACATAATATTAGGTGCCCAAGAATATAGCAGAATATTACTACAGGGTTTCGAAAGACTAAGGGACGGAATTATCGCTCAGAACACAGAGTTAGGGTGGATTTTATCCGGATTTTATCCCAATGAAACGAAGAATGGAGTAAAAATACTGAGTATGGTGGCTTGCACCGAAGATGTACGACAACTTACCAAATTTTGGGAACTAGAAGAAATTCCACAAAACTACAAACTTACACAAGACGACCAGACCTGTGAAAACTACTATAAAGAAACAACAATAAGAAACCCAGACGGAACCTATACGGTACGGCTTCCTTTAAAGGATTCAAACTTGAACTTAAACTTAAACGGTGAATCACGCAGAAAAGCCGCTGCACGACTACTACAACTAGAACGACAGTTCGCAAAAAATGAAAATTTACGACAACAATACATTGACTTCATGAATGAATACTTACATATGGATCATATGAGAAAAGTAGATACAACGAACTACAACTCGGGAAAATACTACATACCACATCAGGCAGTAATTAAGGAAGATTCGCTGACTACAAAATTACGCGTAGTTTTTGATGCGAGCAGTAAAAGCAGCACAAAAATGAGTCTTAATGACAATATGTATAAAGGACCACGATTACAACAAGACTTATCCACTATACTTCTACGGTGGCGAAAACATAAGTTTGCCTTTATGGCAGATATTATGAAAATGTTCCGTTTTATAAAAATTAATGAATTAGACTTCGCACATCAAAGGATACTATGGAGATTTTCACCCAAACACGCAATTAGTGAATATGAACTTAAAACGGTAACTTACGGTACAACTAGTGCCCCCTATCTTGCGGTACGAACATTGCAACAACTTGCGATAGACGAACAAAACAATTACCCAATCGCGAGTAAAGCTACATTACAAGATTTCTACGTGGATGATATTCTATCCGGAGATTCCCAGAAAAGTGCAGCAAAAGAATTACAGCGCCAATTAATATCAATGTTAAACAAGGGCGGTTTTAAACTTCGAAAATGGTCGTCAAATAGTTCGGAGCTACTGGAAAATATACCAGTAGAAGACAAAGACGATCAACTGCTCAAACTACCGTTAGACGAGTCCAGGAAATCATTGGGCATAATATGGTCACCACGGGAAGACAGTTTTTATTTCCAAATAACTATATCGGAAAATAAAAATCCAACGAAAAGATTTATTATGTCGGAAATTGCGAAAATATTCGATCCCCTGGGCTGGTTAGCACCAATTATAATTAAAATGAAGCTGCTCATACAAGAACTCTGGACGAACGACATTGGATGGGACCAACCTGTTGATGACATACTCCAGAAAAAATGGGTTGAATTACAAAAACATCTTAAAAGTATAGAAGAAATTAAAGTACCACGATGGTGTTACATAACAGACAGCACAGAGATTGAGCTATATGGTTTCAGCGACGCTTCCGAAAAAGCGTACGGAGCGGTCACTGGCCTCCCACAAGCGGGTCTCACCAGCTGATTGAGAAGTCGCACGGATATAACAAGAGCGCAGATACCACTAGTACTGACTTAACTATTAGAGTAGGGTAGGGCATCAGGGAAGAAGAAAGAAGAGCACTATGGAGATACAGGAAGTTAACGAATTAATCAGGAGCCAGGAAGCGGATTACAACGAGATCAAAAGGGTATTGACAAACATAAAAAAGGACTCGCCCACAAGAAAAACAGAAAAATACATCAACGAAAGAAAGAAAACCTTAGACCAAGTTTTTCAGCGAGTTCAAGGAAACCACTTAAGACTACAGGAACAGGAGGTGTTATCAACTCATAAATATATTACTACAAACTACTTTGGCAACATTAAAAAATGTTACGACGCAGGGATAAAGTACCTTCAAGAGTGCGAAGAAAGGCTACAACATGTGCAAAGTGTCTATGAACCACGATTATTAGACGAAGATGAAGATAAGGACGGAGTCAGTAGCCCAAAACTGTTTATACAGCTATTCCGAATGTCGCAGATAGCTAAGAAAATAACTCAGGCTAAGGAATCCGTTATACAAAACAAGCCTATATGGCATTTACAAACACTACTACAAACTTTACAAAAACAATGGCTAGAAATCGAAGAAACTCACATCGGACTACTAATGGCCGAAAGTACACTGGACAACAGCTACTTCAGAGACAATTGTTTCGAAAACACTCAGAAAGATTACGATATTACTACGGAGTTATTGGAAGAAAGAATCTTTCAAATCTCAGACGAAAAAGTGATTACGACTAAATCCTCAGGGAAACTTCCACGAATAAGTATTCCCATATTCACGGGGGACTATGACTCTTGGAATACATTCCAAGACTTATTCAAAAAAATAATTCACGAAGATAAATCAATTTCTTCAACAGAAAAAATGCAGTACCTAAAAACACACGTAAAAGGCGACGCAGCAAGATTAATACGTCATTTAACCATAAGCGAAATAAATTATGAAACTGCTTGGAAGTTGCTGACGCAGAGATATGAAGACGAGCGCATGATTGCTACTAAGTTTATTGACAAATTAATAGATTTACCTAAAATGCAACGACCAAATGCAGCACAATTACGAGATATGCATGACACTATAAATGAATGTCTTGAGGCACTAAAAAATCAACGCTTAGACACATCGTCTTGGGGCCCTCTATTGATAAGAATAGTCAGTAGAAAATGGGATGAAGAAACAAATACGAAGTATGAAGATCAACTGCAAAACCGAAATAAAATACAATCCTTTGACGAGATGATGAAATTCATGGAAAACCGTTTCAATTGCCTTAAATCTTTTGACGGATCTACATCATTATACTAACAGACAAATGTCACGGGATAAACAAACAACAGAAAAATATAAACGTTGTTGGTTTTGTCAAAAGAATGATCATATTATTCATCACTGCCCTAGTTTCAAGGCGTTATGCGTCAACGATCGATACAAAGCCGTCGTGCAAAAAAGAATGTGCAAACGTTGCTTAAATCACGATGACCAGAAACAATGTGTCAGTGCAGTTTATAAACAATGTGAAATTTGTCAACATAAGGGACACAACGCATTATTGCATCAATCTAGGCCGTTTCAAAACAATGACAACGCTAAAAAATATGTACCAAAAAATACAGGTACAGAGAAGACACCTTTAGCCATCTCTGATCAGTCTCGTGAGTCTGCGGGACTGGCAGTGAGTGTACCCTTCCCGAACCTGGTATTCCTGTCTACTATCCGTCTGTAACCTTAGGTCGCATGGTGCAGACATCCTGAACTTATTTATATATTTATTTATCACACACTAGGTATATGGTAGGTTAGGGCTGTAGGGCTTATAGGGCTTAGGGTCGTAGGGACTGTTAGGCTTGTAGGTCTTCGTAGGTTCCTTTAACTTATCATATATTTTCATGTACCGTCACACCCTTGACAGTATTGCGGCCTTACGTGACGTTTGTTTTTTTCCCTACGACCCTAAGCCCTATAAGCCCTACAGCCCTAACCTACCATATACCTAGTGTGTGATAAATAAATATATAAATAAGTTCAGGATGTCTGCACCATGCGACCTAAGGTTACAGACGGATAGTAGACAGGAATACCAGGTTCAGGTTCAGGTTTATATGTATTTTTTTGTGTATTTCCTGACCCGGTAATAAGGAAACTTTGAATTTTTTTTTTTCTGAAGTTTCAGACTCAGATTCAGATAACTTTATTTGCTCAAACACGTGTTTACATACAATTACTAACAGAAAATGCATGCATGGTGTTATACGTACAAACAGTTGTGCAACATGTTTACCATATTATCATGGTGTGCAAATATTAATTATGCAAATTAAATTATTACAAATAAAGAATTAAAAATAATAGGAACATTAATGAACATGGGCAATAGGTACTGACATAAGTAAATTAATTAATTTAAATTGATTAATTACATAATTAATTAGAACTAGGAGTTATATACAATACATTTTTCAATATTCAATGTCAAAAATAAGCATAATTATGTCAACGTAAGTCCAAAATATTAAATAGAAACATCATTATCAAAATCATTATTACAATACATATATTTAACATTCAATTACTTTAAAAAATACCTTGTCAATGTAAACATGATTCATTTAAAAATTCATTAACATCATAGTATGCTTTACTAGCTAAAAAAGATTTTAATTCAGTAGTAAGTTCTATATTATATTAAGTTCTATAAGTTATTTTGATTTTGGAGTTTTACTCTTATGTTTGTAATGATAATAACTATAGAATTCTGTAATAAAACAAAGGTGAGACAAAATGAGGGTTTATAACACACTGTGCGTCCACTGCTGGCCATAGGCCTAGGGGAGTTACCCATAATCGTCACGCTTGGCAGGCGGGTTGGCGATCGCAGTATGGTGGTAAAATGCATAGAGAACGCTGCTGCCCATTCTTCACTAAATCCCGTAATCCCTTTTACGACACCCACGGGAAGAAATGGGATAGTGCTATTCTAGACATTCAGCATCATACGGAACCACATAGGATACTTTTTATCCTGGTAAAACGTCCCCGTCGGATAATTTCTGACAGCCACGTAGGCGAAACCGCTGTCAAAACTAGTCGTATATAAGGTGTATCTATTCATACAGGAAAAATTTTAAGGGTGTTGTACCCCTTAAAATTTTTCATCATCCAAATTTTAAGGTATGGGTGGTAAAGAAACTATAGAAGCAAAAATATTTTTTTTATCTAAGCGTTTTTGAATTTTCGTAATTATTATAATTTTAAAACTACTTGAGACGTTTTGCATAAAACCTTTACTCCAAATTTTATGAATGGCCCGCCTGACGCTGCGAGGGCGATGACCGGACGGCACGAGCATGGCCGCGGTGTCTCGGGCCGTAAAAAATAAGAAGGAGCCAGTATTTCTTATGTGCTTCAAATAATTCATAAATATTAAATTTAAAAAAAAACTCTTAGAATTTTTTTTTCGTTGCTATAGCTTCTTTACCACCTACAGGTGTACCCCTTAAAATATTTCGTGTATGAATAGATATACACCTTATAACTAGGAAGTAGGCTATTTTGATAACATAAGATTTAAATTTTTCTTTTTGAGTAATCAAGCATTCTATTTACAGTCTACCAACAAATTACCCAAACAGAATCAGCAGAACCAATTGAAATAGTAACGATAAAGACCAACCGCCTCCCCGACCCGGTTTACTACTTCACATACTTCCCGGACAAGGAGTCTTTAATCAAGAGAAGGTTACACAATCAAATCAAGAAGGATACTTCAAGAAATGATTTTACTTTCCAAAATTACTTTAAGCGTGAAGAAAATGCACCAATTGTTGTAGTTATAAGAACTTAAGGTGGGCATCACCTAAGGTAGACCGAGTAATCATTTTTCTTCCGTTTTTAGCATTTTGCAGGTCAATGTTAGGTTGTCGCCCCTCAGGCATTTCTTGTAATTTTAAGAACGTTCACAATGTGATCTCAGTCTTAATCTGTCAAAAATACTCCGAGTTCCATACATTTTTGACAAGCTTTTGACATTTTATTGTCGCCGAGATGAGACTGCGGCTAGATTTTAAATGTCTTTATAATTATTACGAATTGGCCTTCTGAGTCAGGCGGTCAAATGTATGGAACAGTGTGATGATATTCTTATGAAGGTAGATTGATAATGTTGGTGGTGGGTTAAACAAGAACGATTAAATATGGCAGTTATTACTGGAGCTTGTCGTTTCATTTACGTTCCACATAACATAACATGGCGCACCCGGTAATAATAAAGTAGGTACATTAGAATATAATTAGCAGTGAGTAAAATAAAGTAAAATAGATGATAATTAGTACAAATAAGTAAATAGCAATAATGGAAACAGTTTAACGCCGCCATAACCGTTCTAATTTAATGAGAACTCGATTGATTTGGTATCGGGCAAGCTGCAGAGGGCCATGGTCATCCGGGTAGTCCGGGGATACCGTACGGTCTCCTGCGAGGCGGCGAGCCTCCTTGCCGAAGTGCCGCCATGGGATCTGGAGGTAAAGATCCTCGCGCACATGTGAGAGTGGCGCGAGGAGGAAAAACGGCGGGGCGAAACTTGTACAACGGACAGAGCTCCGGTGTGATCTCATGGCGACATGGCGGATACGATGATCTATTCGAAAGAGTTACCGTAGCCCTGGCAAATGGGTAACTGAAGGAATACAGGTGGGTTTTAGTCAGTAAAAGTCTGACACGCCTTTCCGCTCTACCCTAGAGCGGGAGACGTCTTTTGATGATTTTCCAGCCAAAAAAAATAATTGGGCATGCTGAGTAATAGTTGGGAAAGATGGAAGAAGGGCTTCACAATATATTTTAGAGCGTGTGAGTTATCGACAAAAACACCAGTGATACAACTCAATATTTTTCTGCACATAGTAGGCGAGCAATGCCGCGAAGTATTAGAACAAAATACCTAAAGAAACAACTTTAGACGGTGCACGTAAACACAAACTGAAACGGTTTACCAACAGTCAATTGGTCCATGAACCGTTGGCCAACATTATCTTTACACCATTAACTTTTCATCCAAAGGACTTTTCACCCACGAACGTTTCGCCAACATAACTCTACATCAGTGAATGCTTAACCAACAGAATGTTTTGACCAATAAATTTCACCCAAAGAACAATTGGCCCATGGACTGCTCCCCAACAGAACGGTACGTCAGTGAGTGTTTAGGTAACCTCTAGAAGCAATCAAAATCAAAATCAAAATCAAAAGTCATTTAATCAAACTAGGCTGAGAGTCAGCACTTTTTGAACGTCAAAGTTACAAAAGACAGTCCCCCCAAAACGCCCGCCCTTCGACACTTCCTAGTGCTTTAGCTGGGAAGAAGAAGTGGCGGAACAAACTCCCCAGCAGCACAGCTGTCTGTTAAGTTAGAAGAACTTGATTCTATACAATATAGTGTAAGTAATTAATATTATAAAACAAAACAAAACATACATTATTCGCCATATGTCAGCTAGCACACGCCAATATACGAACAAAACATTGAAAAGTAAACTCAAGCTGAAATAAATAATAAAACAAAATCGTAAACAGAACGTAAAACTTAAATAAAGCCTCCAGGCATAAAGGGCGTGCCCGCTTACATATTCAACGACGCAAAATGATACATATACATACATTGATGCATATTGCTAAGTTGAAGTTACAATAGTTAAACTAGGACCTCCGGAGTAAAAATAAAATAACAGTTAATACAAATAACAATAACAAAAACCATGGTCAGCAAGTCGACCAGTCACCACAAGCAGCACCCGTTCACGAGCATAACGCAAAGGTCAGCCATTACCCCCCTCGCCATATTTGAGGGAAGGTGGTAACCCGACCCCCGACGCTACCGCAAGCAGTGACATCTAAGGGAGCATGACGAACTTGCTGCCGGTTGGTCAGGCTAGAATATTATGAACAGCTGACGAGGTCGCTAGCTAACTACATGTTGCAATACAACTCATTTAAAATCACTGTAATGAGTAGATTATGTCCACAATAAGTGAAATTAAAAGAAAATAAAAAATAATTAACAAAATCAGTTAAATAAAAATAAAATAAAAAAAAACAATTATATGAACTACCCATATAAACTGTCAGTAGGAAAGCTAATTCTGGATTGAAAGAACATAAACATTGTCTTGAGTTAATCACAGCGACCAACTATTCTTATCGTATAAGTAGTCGTTGATAGAATAGTATGCCTTTGAACAAAGGTTGGATTTTACTTTAGCTTTAAACTCATTAAACTGCAAATCTAGCAAAGCAGAGGGAAGCTTGTTATAAAAGGTAATACCAAGACCAACAAAAGAATTATGAACCTTATGAAGCCGGTGAAAAGGAGCACGTAGTTTGTCCTTATTTCTAGTATTAATGTTATGAATATCACTGTTTTTAGTGTACAAGTGTATGTTTTGCCTAATATATAAGATGTTGGCGAAGATGAATTGTGATGCCACCGTAAGAATACCAATATCTTTAAATAAATCTCTCAGAGAAACTCTAGCACCTAGTTGGTAAATCGCTCGAACAGCTCGTTTTTGAAGAACAAAAATATTTTGAATGTCCGCGGCTTTGCCCCACAGCAGAATGCCGTAGGACATTATGCTATGAAAATAACTAAAATAGACTAATCGAGCTGTATCAACGTCCGTGTACTGTCTAACTTTCCTTACGGCGTAGGCGGCCGAACTGAGCCTTCCCGCTAGGCTTGATATATGTGATCCCCACTGAAGTTTGGCGTCTACTGTTATGCCCAGAAAAACTGCCGAGTGTACAGTATCAAGCACCTGATTATTTAAAACGACATTGGGTCCCAGATTCCTAACATTCGGTAAGGCGAATTTTATACATTTCGTTTTCTTAGCATTAAGAACTAGGTTATTTGTGGTAAACCAATCCGTAGCCATTGAGAGCGCACTGTTCACGTCGTCAAAATCTTTTCTATTCCTGTCTACTTTAAAGATAAGTGAGGTGTCATCAGCAAATAGTACAATGTCACAGATATTCTTTAAATAGAATGGTAAGTCATTAATGTACACTAAGAATAAGAATGGACCCAGTATTGAGCCTTGAGGTACACCTAACTGAACTAGTAGCCCGGAAGATTTTACACCATTGACATCTACACATTGGTGCCTATTTTGTAAATAAGAACTTATGACATTGAGAGCTTCGTTTTGAACACCGTAATGACGTAGTTTACGCAAAAGTGTGTCATGGTGAACGCAATCAAAAGCTTTGGAGAGATCACAGAAAACTCCGATAGCATTTTGCGAGTTCTCCCATGCGTTGAATATGTGTTTCAGCAGAGCAACACCCGCATCTGTTGTCGAACGACCTTTTGTAAAGCCATATTGCTCATTATGAAGGAGGCTATTTAAATTAAAATGTCTTAGCAACTGCTTGAGTATTAACTTTTCAAATATTTTACTAAATGCAGGTAAGATAGAAATGGGCCTAAAATTGCCAACGTTATTTTTATTACCTGTTTTAAATAATGGTATGACTTTACTACTCTTCATGAGGTCAGGAAAAGATCCCGAATCAACACATTTATTAAAAGTTACAGCTAGATAGGGGGCTACGATGTCTATTATATTACTTAACAGTTTAATGGAGATGCCCCAGTAATCTCCAGTGTTTTTTGACTTAAGTGTATTAAAAATATTAACCACGTCACGAGGCGTTACATGTTCGAAACTAAATAAGCGACTACATCTGGGCACACTATTATGCAAAAGGTTTTCAGCTTTAGACGGGGACGAATTTAAGGAGCAAGTCGTAGTTATAGGTATGTTGGCAAAAAACTCATTAAATGCCTCAGCTACATCGGCAGCTTTATTAACCAATTTGTTGTTAATCATAATCTCCAGTTGTTTTTCCTGTTTAACCGATTTACCCGTTTCATTGTTAATGATTTTCCAAGTGGTTTTTATTTTATTGTTTGAATTTTTAATTTGATCGCTTAAAAATTTAGATTTAGCGAAAGCACAGATTTTTTTAAATAACTCCTCCTCCTCCTAATAAATAATACCTTTAAATACCCTTCAGGGCAGATCCGACATGGTTTGGGGAGGTTAGGTTAGGTTAGGTTAAAACTGTGACCTCCAGAAAAATTATTTCATAAAACAACGTTTGGAATATTAGTTTATTTATATATTGTGGTTTTAATTTTTGACAGTATCGTTGCGTTGCATTGCACTAGTGCCTTAAATATACAAAATTAGTATCTCTGCTCACAAGCTTAGTGGCGTTTTTCCCTTGGTGACATTACTGAGACTTCAAATAGAACAGCCGGGGTTCGAACCTACGACCTGTGACTTGGTAGTCCAACGGTCATATCCCTAGGCTATTATTGCTTCTAGAGGTTACCTAAACACTCACTGACGTACCGTTCTGAAATAATTTTGATAACTTCTCTAACACACCACATAAATTCCACTTCCCAATTCCATGGAACTTGGAAACCACAACGGTTTTATGTTTGATCCGGATTTTACGTCATCAGGGTTGTCAAAAATTTCAGATAATTATTTATATATTCATTATGACTACGGAGCTTTTACTTTTACGAAAACTTTGATCCACAAAATAAGAAGAAAAATTTGACAACCCTAACAAAAATAGTTAATGGGAACAACTTCTAAGTTCCATGTATTGGGGATGTTATAATTATGTGGTGTATTGGGGTAGTAAATAGAATTATTTCTGTATAAATAACGAAACGGCGGAGTTTTCGAGAAAACAAAGAAAAACCAAAAAACACGTATAAATCTGGATCTAACAAAGTTGCGAGGTTCATTTATGGACTAAAATACTCTGCATAAGATACGCCATGAATGTACCTAACATCATAATTTCGTATCATGCTTAGTTTAAGCGTAATTATTTTTTTTCTTATTATCCGGATGGTAAAATTACGATTTTCAAAAAACTATAACTCAAAAACTAGACTTGATAGCTCAGTCGGGATACAAAATCTTGCATTTAAATGATTATTTCTGTCAGCTTTTTCAATAAAAATGGGATGTCCGAAAATCGGGCTTTTTAAAACACTGTGCATGAGCCAATTGTTCTTTGGGTGAAAAGTTATTGGTCAAAACATTCTGTTGGTTAAGCATTCACTGACGTAGAGTTATGTTGGCGAAACGTTCGTGAATGAAACGTCCTTTGCATGAAAAGTTAATGGTTAAAAGATAATGTTGACCAACGGTTCATGGACCAATTGACTGTTGGTAAACCGTTTCAGTTTCATGTAAACAGATGAACATTAAAACAAAGAAAACCTTAACGGTGGAACGGCGTAAGTTCTTTACGCGAGATCAGCAGCAAAATGAGTCAAAAGATGAATATGTCATTGTGTTTGACTTGAGGAAATTGTCCAAGACACAAATATTAAAATAAAATAGGTGTCCATATTTCGTTAGAATTACATTATCTTAAAAACTATGTTAGTCGTGAGGAGATTAATTATAACACATCAATTATACATAATTGTAAAACATTTTAAAATAGTAACGGTGGAGTTTTCTGTCTATTCTTTTCAATACCAAACTACCTTATGGACGGGGCGATTAAAATGGGTTCCCTCTATCTGGCAGAAACTTGATGCTCCGAATTTTATTTGGCATAACACACTTGGCATAATCTTATTTAAACGATGTTTAGCATAATCATTGTTTGGCCGAATGTTTATATGCTCGACTTTACGCTGGCATACTTTTAAGATGGCAGAATTTTATTTCGCATAATTACCTTTGGCAGACTTAAAATTCCGCATAATTTCGTTTAGCATAACATTTGTTTAGAGCAATGATTATTTGGCATAATTTCAATTGGCATAAAATGAAGATGGCAGAATTTCATTTAAAATAATTTTGTTAGGCATATTTTTATTTCTATTAAATTGCATTTTAACCTTAAATAAAATGAAATAGTGTCTCAAAAAGTCAGTATATGTTGTGCTACAAAAAATATTGACAGAAACGAATCGCTGCAGAACCGACTCCACGTAGTCTTGTCTGCCCTACCCCTAGAGTGTAATTTAAGCCCGCGTAGGCGCGGAGTGGCGAGGCGGCCCGCGAGCTGAGGAGCAGGTCGCTTCGGCTTCGGCTTCCGTCGCGGCGACCGTCAAAACCATCTGCGATGATGAGCTCGCGTGGGACCGCCGGAGCCCCGCAGCGCCGAAGCCGTGACAGAAACCATGCATGCTGCATGTTGCATGCTCGCCTGCATGCTGTAAGCTTGCTTGCATGCTGCATGCTTGCTTGCTGCATGCTAGCTTTCATGCTGCATGCTTGTTTGCATGCTGCATGCTTGTTTGCATGCTGCATGCTTGTTTGCATGCTGCATGCTTGTTTGCATGCTGCATGCTTGTTTGCATGCTGCATGCTTCTTCGATATGAAATGTATGCCAAAAGATGATTCTTAGTTTAAAGTTTCTGAGATATGATAGTTCTGCCTTTTAATAACTATCGATATGAAATTATGCCAAGAGGCGATTCTGGCTGCGAACTTTCTGCGATATGATGGTTCTACTTTTTAATTATTATGGAATAAAATTTATGCCTAAAGATGATTCTGACTTATAAAATTATGCGTTGTGAATGTATGGTAAATGAGTGTATGCCAAACGATTTTCTGCGAAATGACGTTTATGCCATCCGCTGTTATGCAAAATAATATTATGACGAAAAAAGTTGTGACATAAAGGGTGGACCCGATTAAAATCAATGCTATTTTCACGTACATATTGACATTCAAAAGCTCCTCTCTTATTTGTGTATCTATAAATAAAACTGAAATGTTTGTTTGTAATTTCAAATTAACAGCTTTTCACTATATGCCTATTATGAAAGTGAATACGGTAATTACACCAAAAAAACATTTTTTTAAACTTTTGTTTGTCTGTCTGTTTGTTCCGGCTAATCTCTGAAATGGCTGGACCGATTTTAACGGGACTTTTATTGGTATAATAAGGAGTAACTTAGGCTACTTTTATTTAAAAAAAATCTTTTATTTTAGAAAATTACCTGCATTAATTTCCGACATCCACTCGGGCGAAGCTGCGGGCATAAGCTAGTTTGAAATAAATGCTTTGATTTTGACTTTGTTAGCTTATGGTTACATCTTGGGAATATTGTATCCAAAGCAGACGTTATAGTAGGTAATTATAGGAAAGCACTGATTAAAGTATACGCAAAGCTTTAAAATAGACACTTTACTTTCATGAAAAAAACATGTCAGAAAAACCTCCGACGAATTGCAAGAACTCCTTTTCAAGAACTTCGAAATTAAAACTATTTTCAGTAAAACAGGAATTAATCGTCCGAACTGGCAGGAAAGTTATAGAAAAGAGTGAAAGACCTCTTTGAGAGTCTGCACTGGGACTCTGAGAGGCTTTTCAGATAAAAATATCAGCTGAAGTTTTAATAAACTGAGGTAGGTAAGGACTCACCTGGCTTATTACTGAGCGCATTCAAGAACTTTCTGAAGAGTATGTAAGAGCTGAGCAAATTTAATTTTGTGTTTCTATTGGATTAGAAATTGGAGAAAAAATTGTCGGTGCTTTAGAAGATTAAATTTATGTTTATAGTCCCTACAATTTTTTTTTAGTACATCGCGCCTGTAATCCCCGATAAGTTAAGCAGAGGCGTCGCTTTAGAACATCCACGATCCGTTTTCACCATTATTTTATGTTATAAAAATAATATTGATAGGTTTTCGTTTAGTAAAACTATCAGAAATACAGGTACAGACGCCAACACATCAAGCTACTACAATCTGTCAGATTTCTTTGATAGATTTTCGACTTTATTTCTAGAGCATTAGGTTCAAGGTTCATTGGGAAAAATTGACAGTTTCGGGTAGCTTGACCTGGTGGCGTCTGTACATGTAGGTCCAGTCAATCGTTAACTAATTGAATTAAAACCTTTTAAAACTTAAACCACACGAGAATTTACTTCATACTTTTTAATAAACGAGAACCTACCATGTTTTTTTTTTTTCAATAAAAAACGAGCTTAACGCGGGTATGTCAAAAACTACTATGAAACGAAACATTGCTGGGACAGATCGCAGGCCGGAGGGTGTTTTTGTCCAGGTTAGGAAAGACCTTAATCCAGCTGTGGACTAAAATAGGTTGATAGACTTAGGCGTTTGCTTATAAGCCGAAAAACGGAAACAGCAAAATATCGACATTTCGAAAAACTACAATAAACCGCAATTTGGTGCCAGTTTCACCACACTTTACAAACGACAAAAGACACGGACACACATTGGTACTCACACGCACTTTATTACTTTTAGTTTTTTCTCTACTTTATCATATTACAAAACCAAAGCCAAAGTTGACAACAAATTAATAAACGAACATAAACATTGACGAACAGTTCAACAACCTCTGGCCCATATTCATAGCGGGCTAGTCTGCAGGAGGATGATTTTAATTAAATCCGATGTTTACATGCAACTGTTGACTCAAATGGCTGGTTGATTGGAAAACTACTAGCATGAGGGTACAACCTAGTTTTGTTGAACATTAATTAAGGCTGGTAATGAAGAGGAACTAAAATTAACTAGTAGTCGTTTAGTGGTCGAAATTCGACCATAATTAATAAGAAATACATTGTTTTATTTCTAAAACATTATTGAACGAAAATAATTGATGTTTGCACTCCTTCTCCATATAAACTTTAACTGTCCCAAAATGTATACTACTCCATCCGCGTTCCATCGTTTTTTAATAAGGGGGACAAAGTTTTTGCTTCATATATTAATACTAGCTGACCATACAGACGTTTTCCTGTTTCCTAGAACTCGATAGCAGCGCCACCTACCGCGTCCAATAGTGAATCTAAACCATCCAGGGTGCCACCCAAACGCATACAAAAAAATCAATTCAAATCGGTCCAGCCGTTTAGGAGAAGTTCAGTGACATACACACGTACAGAAAAATTATATATATTATTATTAATCATTTATTTCAGAATATACATTCCATATAATTGTTAGTAAAACATACTTAAAACTATGTTAGTTACATTATAAATGAATACATAAAATTGCGCTAGAGTCATTAGGGGTAAGAGCTCGCAGCGGGCAAGAGTTCGCAGTAGCCCGATCTCCGACAGGGGCGGGGGGACTGAGGTTTGTGTTCACGGAACTTAGTGACCGACGAGACGCCGTATCGGAACCACGTGTTGCGCGCGCGCAAAATATGTACTTGTCGCCACAGGTCGCCGAATACGTAAACCGCAACAAAATCCTTTAATATTTGCGCCGGGGAAAAGTGTGTTGAAGTTACATGCATGGATCTAAGACTGTAAGTTTATTACATTTCTATAGTTCGATTATCGTAGTATTTATGTAAGTATATCATACTCTCTTAAATTAATTGACTTGTGTATTGTGATCGATCATTTAATATTTTTGCTGATTGGGGTAAGAGTGCGAGGTTAAAAGTACGCACGCGTATTTTTACCCATGTTGCGTACTTATACCCCAATGTAAATAAAAATATCCAAAGTTATTTTAAAGTTGTTTATTCTTTCAGAACACTTCACAATGCCGAGGAACTATATAAGGAAAGCACCACAACGAGCCCTGATCTCAGATGATCAAATAAACATCGCAAAAAAACGAATCCAAGAAGGTAAAAGTCAGAGACGTGCTGCACTAGAAGTAGGTATTAGTGAAAGTGCTTTGCGAAAGAGGCTGAAGTCTACTCACGTGCCAACCTCTTTGGGACGTTTTAAACCTACATTTACCAAAGACCAAGAAGCAGAATTTGCAGTTCATTGCCAAGATATGGACGATAGATTTTTTGGTATTACGATTAGTGATTTACGACGATTGGCATATGAGTTTGCAATGGCCAATAATATAGAACACCGGTTCGATCATTCGTGCAAGATGGCCGGTCGAGATTGGGTGGAAGGTTTTATTAAGCGAAATATTCGTCTAAGTTTGCGACAGTCAGCGCCCATCAGCTTAGCCAGAGCAATTGGTTTTAATAAAACTCAAGTTCAGCGATTTTACACTATGCTCAAAGAAGTCTATGAAAATCATAACTTCCGGCCAAATAGAATTTATAATATGGATGAAACAGGAATGAGTACAGTTCCAAAAAAAACACCTAAGGTTGTATCTGTCAAAGGTAAAAAAGTTGTCGGTAAAGTTGTGTCTGCTGAGCGAGGTACTACTATCACTGCCATAATGTGCATGAGTGCTACAGGACATTATGTACCACCAGCGTTTATATATCCACGTAAAAGAATACGGGCTGAATTACTAGATGGTGGTCCAACTCAGAGTGTATGTATGGTGTCGGATAGTGGTTATGTAAACACAAACCTGTTTGTTGAGTGGTTACGTCACTTCAAAGACTTCGTCCACCCATCAAAAGAAGATCCAGTATTACTAATTATGGATAACCACTCTTCACATATCAGTTTGGAAGGAACTAACTTTGCACGGGAAAATCACATCGTATTGCTGACTCTTCCACCACATGGTAGTCACAAGTTACAACCGCTGGATGTGGCTCTTCATAGCCCACTGAAAACTAAGTATGCTATTGAATGTGAGAAGTGGATCTATTGAATGTGAGAAGTGGATGAATCAACACCCTGGCAGAGGCATAACTCAGTTTCAGGTGGCTAGCCTCTTTAATGCTGCCTTTAAACATGTTGCCACAATAGGAAATGCTGAGTCTGGTTTCAGAGCAACGGGAATATTTCCTTTTGCAGACGATCTGTTTGATGAGACCGAATTTGCCCCCTCGTCGGTAACAGACCAATATTTGAATGCGCTCTCTACATCGCATAATAACGATGTATCTTCAAGAGACCAAGTTGTAATCAGAGACGTTTCATCACCTGTAAGTCCAACAATATTTACCATCTGTGATGAATTCACCGATCGAGCGGCTGACTCGGATGCTACTACCTTAGGAAGTGACATTGAAGATAACTCTGGATTCAACAAGGAAAACATATGTGTTGCTTATGATTTTAATGAAAAATTAACATCAGCCAAACAGATTATAACTTCAAAAGATGACTCTTATGCTGCAATTTCTCAAAATAAACCCTCAGATGACTTTGTGCCTAACAAGGAAAACTTACTTATTACTCAAGGTTCTGAAAAGACACAGATTGAAGAAAAACGAGTGGATTCTTTAAATATCACGGCCATTGCCTCAACATCTCAAACCGTAACACTAGCTCAGATAAGCCCACTTCCAAAAATGACTGATAAAAAAAAAAGAACTAGAGTTTGCTTGCGATCCGAAATTTTAACTTCAAGCCCTTATAAGGCACAGTTGGAAGAAAAGCAGAAATTTGGAGAAGATAAGCGATTGAAAAAGAGCATGAGAGTTAGTAAGAGGGTGACTTTCGAACCTCAAGCCGGACCATCAGGAACAAACAATAAACCTAAAAAGAAATCAACACAGATGTTAAAAAGAAAGCGTAAAGAAGAATCTGTTTATTGCCCGATTTGTGGCGAGAAATACGAAGTACCACCTACAGAAGATTGGATCCAATGCATCGTTTGTAATGACTGGTTTCATGAGAACTGTACTGCTTATGAAAACGGTATATTTCGATGCGACTTTTGTAATGAGTAAAATTAATTATGTGATGATAAACTTATACGTAATTTTGATCTCTCTCTCTAGTCTAGATTTAAGACTAAACTTAACGTTGTAATAAAATTAATGACCAAAGTTCCTGATTATTTTAAGTTACAGATAAGTACAAAAGTTACCATTATATTCTTCTAAAAGTTTAATAAATGTTGATTATCACCAATCTTTATTTTATTTCACTATCTATTTAGATTTTTTTAAATGTGTACGTTTACCCCGCACGCGTAATTTTACCCTGATGCTTGCGTAATTTTACCCGCGTCACGGGGCAAGAGTACGCATTCGGAAAATGTTACTTTAAACATACGTAGAAAAAAATCTAATTGGTATAGAACGTAAATTTACTTAAATAATGAAAATATATTAAATTCTCGACCAATTCTATAACCAATCAACACAGATATCTCGTTTTTTATAGTTCTTTAAGACCATAGAAAATAAAGTGCGTGCTCTTGACCCGAATGACTCTACTTATCATTATACCGGGCACCCCCGGAGCCGTGAATGGCATTCCAGTGCCTCACAACTGGGCAATCCACCCTTTCCAGTATGGTATTCAGTAGATCGTTGGTGCCGCCTCATATATAAAGATATAGATTAATAATGGAACTGTCACGTAATTATAATTTGGTCTGGCAATTGGAGTCAATCTTGAGGGGTCACCACGCCACGCGTGGTGCAGTCTACTAAACCCTGATGGTTTGGTACAAATGGTCCGGCAAGGCCAGGGAAGGACAAACCCGGTCCAAAATATGGGTGTACTAGGCACAACTCTGTCTAACCTTTCGGGGTCATCATCATCATCATCATCATCATCATCATCATCATCATCATCATCATCATTTCAGTCGAAAGACATCCACTGCTGGATATAGGCCTCCCCCAAGAACGGCAACTTTGACAGCAACATTTGGGTTGCCATAATCGCCACGCTTCGCAGGTGGGTCGGCGATCGCAGTATGGTGGTAAAATGCATAGAAAACGCTGCTGCCCATTCGGCTTAACTTGCTTTCCGAGACACATCTCTACGTGGATGGTCACCCATCCACGAACCGCCGCAAGCGTAGCTTAACCTACGATCGTTTCGTACGACTGTTTTTATTTTGCCACGATCCCTCCGATCTACGTTAAATACTAATGGTCTTATATTTCCCTACATAAAAAGCAGGGGTACCCAACATCTTCCTAAAAGAAAACATTTTAACATTTTTTAATAATCTAAAATTCCGTGTAGCAAGTACTTCAGAGGTTTCCCAAGTAATTGCCCTCGAATCTTGCGTTCTTCGCGTCCTCGGAATATTCTCTCGTAGATTCCTAACACTTTCCTCATAACATAAAGTTTATTTATGTCTATAATAAAGTAAATTATTGCTATTTCCTGGAGCTTTATACTCGTAATGTGCGTACATTTATAGGAAGAATAAATTGAATAAATTAAAAATAAACAAAATTAGGCATTGGTCGTCAAAAAATAAATAGAACACAAAAATTACAATTTTCTGTCCAGTATTGGAACATGCCTGCCGTGTGCCGCAAAAACCGTACTTCCCACAGACGAAATCAACTGCAAAATAACAAAAAAATCATTCCAAAAGAAATCCTTTTTCCACGGCTTGTAAAAACGCCAGCCGGTCGGCCACAGAATGCGTGCAATCACGCCGTGCATGCTAACGCGTGCGTGCGTCCGCATACAAGTGCATATACCCGACTAGTGATGAACGGAGAAGAAAGATCTGTGTGTTTTTGGCGGATCTTTTACCTACCTTATTAATTATCCATACATAGATGAATTTATATATATAGGTGATTACTGATTAGGTAGTAATAAAAACTATTAAAATTCTTTCACATTATTTTTTAATTCTTAAAAAAAAAAACATTTGGCGTCTTTGTATTGCAAACATTTTATCATAGTGAGTTATCAAACATACCGAATAGTCCGTAAGTCAAAGGTCAAGTGCAAAGCATCAACTATCAAAGCGTCAAGTGGCGTCAACTATCCTTTCAAGGTCACCATCGACGTCATGTGGCGTCTATTATCGTCTCAAGGTCACTGCATCAACATCGAATGAGTAAGAAAACTAGGATCCATATCCATATTTGCGGGTCTTAACACCAAATATCCGTATTCGGATCCGTATCCGCGGATATCCATTTTTAACGATCCTGCACATCATTAACCCACATTATAACGATAATCAGTAGCTCAACTAGGGCCTTTTTGTAAAACAAAAGCAATGCTACGCTTCATATGGTGTTAAAGGTACACCTTAGTGTTAGGATAATATGTAACTACTTCTCTCGAAGTGTCATCCTCATAACATCCTGGATACATCACACAGATATTAATAAGTAACAGGGGTGAAAGTTCTGGAGGATCCTCAAGGTGATGGCAGGTCGTTGTAGGTGGCAGGGATATCAACGCACAACCTGTTATCATGGACCACATAGACCAATATTACCATTTGCGTAGATAATACCTACCACAGCTTAGGGGGCGTACAAGTTTTACGTCGGTCATAGAAATAAAAATACTCTTCAGTACATTTTGACCGCATAAGGATTGCATTATTCTATGAAACAGCAGATTTTATATATAGACTAGTGATCGCCCATAGGTCGAAATTCGACCGTACTTCATTTGAATAGAAATAAATGAAAAAAAAAATTATAGTACTTAATAAATATAAAAAAAAATGGTTATATTTGACATTCAGTAACACTAGACAAATAATATTAAAGACAAATATTCTCGATATGATCATAGATTTTAAAAATGAAATAGGTTATATATCTATAAAATTAATTAATTACCTATGGTTATACTTGGCATTCAATAAAACTATAGACACAAAATATTATCGATTGGACCACAGATTTGGACCATAAACAAAAGAATATCTATGCATGTGTGTATTAAATACACGGTAATGAATAGTAGTGTGTGTAACGTGTTACTTATT
Organism: Aporophyla lueneburgensis; assembly: GCA_932294355.1. Taxonomy (NCBI): domain Eukaryota; kingdom Metazoa; phylum Arthropoda; class Insecta; order Lepidoptera; family Noctuidae; genus Aporophyla; species Aporophyla lueneburgensis. The sequence continues at coordinate 4,871,280 of OW028754.1, read as the reverse complement.
GAAAATAATGCATTTTTACGCATAATTTAAAAAAATATTAGCATTCGTCACTTTTTCTCTGTATAAACTCACGCTCACGCTTCTCGTATTTATATACAGCGTGATTGGAAGATGGGTGCAAAGCTTTAAGGTGAAGATAGTATACACAATTTAGAACCATTTAAGCCATGGTTGTCTTAGACGAAGTCTTACCAAATTTTTTTAACCAAATTTTTAAGTTTTTTTTCGGAAATTCTCAAAATTTAATGTAAACTGCATAATTATGGCCAAATTGAATAATAAATGAATTAATTTTTTAATTATTTAATTAAAATAATGTGTAAGCAACCAAGCAAAACATGTTTTAGGCTTCTGTGTCATTAGACATTTTTTTTACAGATATTTAAAGCTCAGAAAAAATAAAAAATTTGTACAATACGTCTTTTAAAACTTATTTAAAAAAAAAACGGAGGGTTCTTTTTTTGTTCAAACCTTTTTGAAGACATGCTTAATAATCGTTCTTTCTTTTGTGGTATCATTTATGCGGATATCTTACAAATTATTTAAATTAGGGCCTACAAACCAATTCGAGGGAGAAATTTTAAATTTTAGGCAGTCTAACAAAACACAAAATTTTTGCTTAAAAGAATACTTTATGTGCTCGAAATGATAACATTGTTCAATTCTAAGAATTTTTGGCACATGCAGGAACCAATTGAGGGGAACCCATTGAGGGGATTCTCTAAACAATGGCCACCGAGCGCGGTGCGACGGCATTTCCAGGTAGAACGCCCAATGAATAGCAAAAAGCGATAAGAGTTGGTTTTTACAGCAAAATGGTCTTAGTTACTGAGGCAACAAAGTCGTTTTTCTTTAGTCAGGGTCAGTCGGTCTGTGATGAAGCCGTTACATCTTTTACTTATTAGTCAAACTACTGCCCTTGTGAGTGGACGTTGTCGTGTTGATTCACAATTTACCGTGTTCAGTTGTAGCCCTTTGCGTTCCTGCACGTGTTGTTTGCGTTAGTTTTAAACTTTTTTGTTTCACCGTGTCCAGTCGTAGCCTCGCGCTCCTGCACGTGTTGATTTTTGACTTAATTGTGTTGAGTTGACATTTAGTGCGCTCCTACGCCGTTTTTCTTAATTGTTAAGTGACTATGGCTACTTTTTCCAATCAAGAATATGCGGATATCGTTTTTATGTACGGTAGAGCAGACGGCAATTGATCTTTGGCGCGACGGATGTATCAAGAGCGCTATCCGAATCGCAGGATACCGAATGTCCGAGTGTTTTACAACACGTTTCGTCGTCTTGCCCAAGATGGGTTTCACCGCGTGGAACCTGGAGTCAACCCGGGCAGACACGAAACTGCCGTCGACGAAGACATTTTAGCAGCATTTCAAGCGGATCCTACTACCAGTACTAGAGCAGTAGCTCGAAATTTAAACATTTCTCAATGGAAGGTGTGGCATACAATGCACCAAAATGATAAGTATCCGTTCCATGGCAGGAGTGTGCAAGGTCTAGTAGAGCAAGATCCTCAAAGAAGAATTCAGTTCTGCCGTTTCCTCCTCAACAGAGACATCGAAGATGCGTGGTTTCTGAAATCAATCTTGTGGACGGATGAAAGTAAATTTTCAAGGGAAGGTATTACAAACTTTCACAACATCCATGAATGGGCCGACGCAGACAACAATCCACATTTTAAGAAGCAGGTGTCATTTCAGATGAAATTCTCTGTGAATGTATGGGCTGGAATAATTGGCAGAACATGGATTGGGCCCCACTTTTTGCCTGATCCATTGAATGGCGAAAATTATTTGCAATTTCTGCAAATTGATTTACCACTGCTGGTAGATGAATCAGGTGTCCCGATCTTCGAAAGAGACCGAACAGTCATCTTTCAGCAAGACGGCTGTCCAGCGCATTGGACTTTAAATGTAAGGGAACACCTCAACAATTGCTTTCCTGATAGCTGGATCGGCAGGGATGGACCCATCCCTTGGCCCGCTCGCTCCCCAGATCTGACCCTGTTGGACTTTTTCGTGTGGGGCCGGGCCAAGGAACTAGTGTATAACAACATAGAAATAAACACTAAAGAAGAATTGATACAAATAATAAATTCAGCGTTTGAGACAATGAAGCAGGAGATGATGTTGAAAATAACAGAAGACTACAGAAGTTAGAAGACGGGGCCGTGCTTGTATTAGGAATCACGGCCGTCATTTTGAACATGAAAAATAAATAATTTTAATTCAAATGTTGTTTTAATTAGTCTGCCTAAAATAAAAAAAAATCTCCCTCAAATTGGTTTGTAGGCCCTAATTTCAATAATTTGTAAGATATCCGCATAAATGATACCTCAAAAGAAAGAGCGATTATCAAGCATGTCTTCAAAAAGGTTTGAACAAAAAAAGCACCCTCCGTTTTTTTTAAAATAAATTTTAAAAGACGTATTGTACAATTTTTTTTATTTTTTCTGAGCTTTAAATGTCTGTAAAAAAATTGTCTAATGACAGAGAAGCCTAAAACATGTTTTGCTTGATTGCTTACACATTACTTTAATTAAATAAATAAAAAATGAATTCATTTATCACTCAATTTGGCCATAATTATGCAGTTTACATAAAATTTTGAGAATTTCCGAAAAAAAACTTAAAAATTCGGTTAAAAATATTTGGTAAGACTTCGTGTAAGATAACCATGGCTTAAATGGTTCTAAATTGTCTGTACTATCTTCGCCTTAAAGCTTTGCACCCATCTTCCAATCACCCTGTATAGATAACCGACAAAAAAAAATCTGAGCTAGCTCTAGGATTGTGTGCTGAATTCATGGTTACAATTTGCGCATCGATGCCTGTCTGTATTATAGTTACAGATGCCAGCACATCGAGCTACTACAATGTGTCAAATTTCTTTAATCGATTTTCAAGTTTATCGCCAAAGCAATAGGTTCAATGTTGATTGGCAGGTCAGTTTCGGGTAGTTTGATGTGTTGGCGCCTGTAGGTACATACATATGCTAGTCCCGCATATAACTTTGTTTGCTTGATGTCATGTGATGTGAGTATGATTCGTAGTTCTCTTGTGAAGTTGTAGATGCCGCCACAATCTAGTGTACACTCAGATTTCTTGTAAATGCTGTTGTGTGTTCGAGTGCATCGCTTCGAACGTTTGTTCCAAGTTGAAATACTGTATGTTAATTTAATAATTTCTCTACTGTGGCATAGCTAAACACGTTTATAGATACATGTCCGCACAATTTCGTACATGTACGTACCTGTTCCATGACAATTCATTGTTGTGATCTACACAAAGGTGGGTGAAATTGATGCTATGAATGAGGCAATTTGGATTGCAAGTACGGTTTTAACATCCATCTGGATTTGTCCGGACATGTCAGATGTTTCCAATCGTCCAGTTTTTGTACGGAATGTCATTTGCCGAATTTTATAGTTTTTAGAAAATTAAATTACGTACATAATAATTATCAGATAACATAACATGAAGCCTGCCTGTATAATCCCTGGGGCGTTAGGTAGGGGTGTACCTATAGTACATCCATGTAATGATGGAATCTATACTAATATTGTAAAGCTGAAGAGTTTGTTTGATTGAACACGGTAATCTCAGGAACTATTGATCCGAATTGAAAAAATATTTTTGTGTTGGATAGCCTGTTTATCGAGAAAGGCTATAGGTTATATAACATCACGCTACAACCAAAAGGAGCGGAGCAATAATAAAATATGTTGCAAAAACGGGGAAAATCGCACGGGTAGGTGATTCGACGCGACGGGAAGTGTCGGGGGAACAAGAAATTTTACGCGGACGAAGTTGCGGGCAGAAGCTAGTATGTAATAAGAGGCGAGCCTATTGCCACCAATCGGGCACAAAAGACTCCGGCCTGCTACAGAGTAATTCTCTTTATTTTAACACTTTTCTTGACCTGGAAATCGAGCCCAGGACCATTTTTCTCCGCAGTACTACTAACGAACACTCTACTAATGAAGCAGTCAGCACCAGGTAAGGAAAATAAAAATGTTAAATGTATGCTGAAAAATGATAGACCTAATAGTAACATGTCTGGACTAGGTATTTTACAAATAATATCCGGCTCTTTGTCAGGACTTTTGAATTAATAACTCTAATTGCAGGCGTTGCTAGATCAAAAGCGGAAACCCTAACTTTGTTTATATTTGGTCGAACATTGGACTGTTCAGGGGATTCGATTGGATCTTACATTAATGTCTGGCTATCCAGAAACAGCAACGATAAGGAATGGTCTTCGAACATTCTTTTTTTTTTGCGCCATTAGCTTTCGATATCCATATCGTGGGTATAATATTGCCAGTTAATTTAATTTTAGCCTGTATTAATCAGTTGTAGATTTATGAAAAACAGTTAACTAAATTAAGAAATATGAAGCACGGATTGGCTTATTGAGCAAACAATGTGTGTTCCCTTTTCAACCGACGAAAAAAAACGGAGGAGGTTATCAATTCGACGCGTATTTTTTTTTTTTTTTTATGTATGACCACGCATAACCTTTTACATAGTGGTCCGATTGTGACAATTCTTCTTCTATTGGAAAGGGTATACTCCCAAGGTGGTCCCATATTAATTTGGTAAACAAAATCGAACCCTAAGGGTCGGAAAACAGGGGATGATTGATTGTTCACTCACTGATTGTAATGTATAAACACGCATAACTTTATACAGCGTAGTCCGATTTTGATAATTCTTTTTGTGTTGGATAGTGTATATCTTGCCAAGTATTATTAGTACATTAAAGCCACAAAAAAATATAAAATAAAAACTTTTTAACAAAAAATTAAACCGCCGAAAAACTGAAAAGTTTTTCGGCGGTTTAATTTTTTGTTAAAAAGTTTTAAACGTTATTGAGTAACTTTATTTAACAACAAAGTATCATCTAATCTAAGCACTCTTAACTCACTGTGTCAGCCATTTATCAATTGTCTCAATTACGCCTAATTGTGGACACAAAGACCGACAGAACTTGTAGAATTTGTAGTTCACATTTAAAGGTCTAAAAGTGTACTAAGTATATGTATTGCAGACACGACTACATATGAAGCTATGCATTTCCAATATAACCTGACTTCTCATTGTATGGAAATCCTATATAATGCAAGGTCTGTTAATACTGGTTATGTATAGCTTGATATGAAGCTGTACGTACCTATAAGAATTCTCACAAACATTTTTGTGATAAGTGTTTGGACACGAGTGTGAATTAGTTTGGGACATGGTATGTAAGACATTGTTTGAGTATGTTATGCTGTGTCTACTGCCATAGGAATGCCATTGACATCTACAGTTAGACTAACATACGTCTTCCCATCGTCTCTGTGTACCTAGTGGTAAAATGGTTTGCCAGTCAGCAATTGTGGTTGCGGAAATGGCTACCCAAATCACGCGCTAGATTCCTTTGAGCTTTTTGTGCAGTAGGTAAGCACCTATCTATCTGCAGCCAAAATACATTCATTGCTAGACATGGACTTCACCCAAAAATCGCCAGCTTAATCTAAATAAAATCAAAAGTCTTTTATTCAAACTAAGCTGAGAGTCAGCACTTTTAGAACGTCAACATTACATTAGACAGTCCCCCAAAACGCCCGCCCTTCACCACTTTCTAGTGAATTTAGCTAGGAAGAAGAAGTGGCGCAACAAACTCCCCAGCAGCACAGCTGTCTGGTTAGTTAAACTTTATCTAGACAATAGTAGGTAGACAAAGTAATTATCATTACGAGACACAGAATATTAACATAAATTATTTGCCATATGTCAGCTAGCCAACCCAATACGCCAACAAATAAAATCCAACTCAAACAAAAAAGAAACGTAAACATAGCATAATATCAAAATAAAAACCTCCTGGCATAAAGAGCGTGACAGCTTACATATGCAATGTTGAATTATGTTCACATAGCTGTTACGACCTGTGTTACAACTGGAGGCCACAAATGATAAACTAGGACCAACGACGTAAAATAAATAAAACAGCTAGGTAACTATTAAGCACAATATCAACATCAAGGTCAGCAAGACGACCAGCCAATGTTCCCACTGCTGGGACAAACGGCTCCTCTCCTCAAGAGGGAATGGGTAGTAATCTACCCCGCGGGCCCGTTGCAAGTTGGTAGTCTTAACAGCCATGTCTTTGAATACTTTCATTACCCCATTATTTAGATCAAACGATTTGTAAAATACTCTACTACCTCTAGAGAGACCGATAAATCGCTCCCAATGGGTATAATTAAGAAACGGCTTCATTAATGACGAAGTATAGGTTTATTACTGCCCGCGGTTTCGCCCGCGTGAATTTTGGAAACTATCCCATGGGATAGTGTTACACAGACAAAACCAGCATGTTACTCCTTATCATCATCATTTCAGCAGAAAGACGTCCACTGCTGGACATAGGCCTCCCCCAAGCTCCGCCACTTCGACCGGTTTTGTGCTTCCCGCATCCACCGGATTCCTGCGGCCTTCACAAGGTCATCGGTCATCAGTTACTCCTTATAACATTAGTTATCTGCCGGTTAAAGTCCCGTCAAAATCAGTCCATCCGTTTTGGAGATTAGCCAGAATAAACAGACAGTCCGGATCGGATCAGTCGGATCTTGTAATGTGCGTTTTGTTTGTGCAGAATAAACAATTTTGCTTTCTTTCTTCCTTTTCATACAGACAAAAATTTAGAAAAGTGATATTTTGTTAAACATAGTTACCTTATAGACTTTATTATGCATTTAGTAAAAACTGTTATTTTGACGTTACAAACAGATACTCTTATTTATTTATTAGTATTGATTTGATTGTGCTTATGTTTGTAAAATACTCGGGCCCAGGGTTTGTGCATTTATGAATTGGGATAATGGAATTCCTATCGTTAAATACCGAATTGATGGATAGGAATAAGGGGTCGATGAAACCTCAAGGTTTTGGCTCTGAGAAGGATCTCTGAAACAAACTCAGAGGTCAACCTCTGAGTTTGTTTCAGAGATCCTTCTCAGAATAGTCGGGTAGGAAACACGCTGCATTTAGTTTAGACAAAAAAGTTGTCATGTAAAAGTTTTATCTATACTATATTATTACAAAGCTGAAGAGTTTGTTTGGTTGAACGCGCTAATCTCAGGAACTTCTGGTTTGAATTGAAAAATTATTTTTGTGTTGGGTAGCCTATTTATTGAGGAAGGCTATAGGCTATATATCATCACGCTACAATCAAAAGGAGCGTAGCAGCAACGAAAAATGGACGAAAACTGGTAGGCAATGCGATGCAACGGGAGGGGTCACGGGAGCAAAAATTTTAAGCGGACGAAGTCGCGGCAGAAGCTAGATTAAAATAATTCAAAAAGAAAAAAAAATCGTTGATCTCGTGGTTGCAAGCAGTACTACTGAGCAAGGTCCTAGTTTTAGTTCCCAGGTCAAGTAAACTGTGCCCGAAGTCTGGATTTGTGTCCGGTTTGTGGCAATAGGTTCGCCCCTTACACATAGTGGCTTAAAATAAACATAACTGGCAAAATGTGGGTGAACTATAGGTACACCTCTGGCTTACCCTTAAGGGAAACAAGGTTTGATGTTGAACTTTTTTTTTAAATTTTTATTTAAAGGGCTTTATCGCTGATCGATAACGTCGCCCTGTACCATCACTAACAATCAACTTAACCTTTTTTTTTTTTCAGGATGGGACATCATCAAATGACTTCTCTCGCTCTGGGCGGAGCGGGAGGGCGTGTCAGACTTTTACTGACTAAAACCCACCCGTGTTCCATTAGTTGCCCATGTGCCAGGGTCACGGCATCCCTTTCGAACAATCACGCGACCCCGGCAGATCAACTTAACCTAACACATTAAACACTACGTTGAACTTAAAACCAATATTTTAATTATAGATCTAAGTAGTTGGACACATCCTATCTTGAAGTCCCTAAATCAAGTCATCAATCAATCAGCTGGAAATCATCATCATCATTTCAGCCATAAGACGTCCACTGCTGGACTCAGGCCTCCCCCAATTTGGGGGGCTTTGCCATAATCGCCACGCTTGGCAGGCGGGTTGGCGATCGCAGTATGATGGTAAAATGCACAGAGAACGCCGCTGCCCATTCTCTAGTAAGTCCCTTAGTCGCCTTTTACGACACCCACGGGAAGAATTGGGGTGGGGTTCTTTACGTCCGGCACCACACGGTACAGCTGGAAATAGGCCACTTCAATTGCACGCCCTTCACCTCAATTCTCGAAAACACTCATCCAGCTGCTACCAGCCGCTCTACGATGATCAACACCCAACCTAAATATAGTATTTTTCTCTAAAATGTACACTTTTTTGTATTATACCATTATTAACTGCTTTTATTTTCACAAAATCTATACTAATATTATAAAGCTGAAGAGTTTGTTTGTTTGTTTGATTGAACGCGCTAATCTCAGGAACTACTGGTCCGAATTGAAAAATTATTTTTGTGTTGGGTAGCCCGTTTATTGAGGGAAGCTATATAAGATCACGCTACAACTAAGAGGAGCGGCGCAGTAATGAAAAATGTTGCGAAAACGGGGAAAATTTATTCCTTTTGAGAGTTTCCGTTGCGTGCGCTGCGTAAACGGTTAAAGTAACGCAAAAATCATGTATGACGGAATTGTTCCTTTTAAAAAGTTCTAAAAAAAAAGTCCAGGAGAGCATATATCTGTCTTTTAAGGTTGACTCACTATAACTCAAAAGGCGCGAGCAGCAAGGAAAAATGGACGAAAACTAGCAGGCAAATCGATGCGACGGGAAGGGTCAGGGGAGCAAAAATTTGACGCGGACGAAGTCGCGGGCAGAAGCTAGTCAAAAATATTTTTATGTCACATAAACCTTCATGGGCACTCATGAAACGTCAGAAACTAGGTGCACAGTTTCAATTAGTTGATTCCTATGAAGAAGAGCCGGCAAGAAACTACATGGTTACTGTTTAAAAAAATAATTGGCTTTTACAATGGTGTCAAATTACAGTGGCAATAGGTATGGGGGACAGTGTAGCCATGTCAACAAGTACAAGGTACTTAATAAAATACAAAATTTTCTACAGTCTAGAAGGCGTTCTCACATTCACAAAAAAACTTTTTACAAAAAAAAACAACCGACTTCTTTAAAAAAAAACGTTACAAAGTCAAAAATAACTTTAATTTCGAAAGTCGGTGGCAAAAACCTAAAATACAGAGCCTAAGACACCGACTTTCGAAATGAAAGTTATTTTTGACTTTGTAATGTTTTTTTTTAAAGAAGTCGGTTGTTTTTTTTTGTAAAAAGTTTTTATTTTTTAACTTTTTAGTTGTGGTAGATACTCCGCACTAATCTAATCGCGTTATTCGTTCATTTGTCGCAGAAATACGTAATGCAAATTTAAGATTTATATGGTTTTCACATGGACCCCATTGTCCAAATGGAACCAAATTAAAATGGGACCATTCGGAAAGCACACGTTTTCAAATAAACAATGAAACCTCAAAATCGGTTCACCCCGTCAAAAGTTATGAGGTAACAAACATACGGTATTCGTTCATTTGTCGCGCAAATACTTAATGCAAATTTAAGACTTATATGGTTTTCACATGGACTCCATTGTCCGAATGAAACCAAATTAAAATGGGATCATTCGGGAAGCATCAGCTTTCAAATAAAAAAGAATCATCAAAATCGGTTCACCCAGTCAAAAGAAATGCGGTAACAAACATAAAAAAAAAAATATAAAAAAAATACAGACGAATTGATAACCTCCTCCTTTTTTTAAAGTCGGTTAAAAATATAAAATAATCTACATAAATGATAGTATTTCATAAAAAAATATATAAAAACCTATTTAAACCAAATGTCATTTTTGCCATGACAACCAATACTAAAGAGTTAAATAATGAGTAAAGTTTGTCAAAGAATAATGTAAAAAAGGGATCACAGCAATGCAGGTTTGCTACGTCGAACCTTATTACAGCGCTAATTACTGGAATAAACGCTACCTAACCATAGAACAACAAAGCCTGCTTTCAAATTCCCTGTGTGTCATGGGTTCCATTACAAACAACTCAGTTATGTACACAAGCATCCCCGCTGAACAAATATCTGATTAACGTTTGTAAACGTAAAATACGCTTTTAACAGCTGTAGGTAGTTTTAGGTTCTCTTTATAATTTACGCTCATCCTCTTTTTTGCTCTTTATGTCTTCTTTTAAAATGTTCATCATTTCAGCCGTAAGACGTCTACGGTTGGTCGCGAGATCTGTTCGAAAGAGTTACCGTGGCCCTGGCATATAGGCAACTTAAGGTGACGTATTGAGAAAAATGTGCTTTTTCTTTTTAGCGTACCTTTCTTACCGTATGACATCCGTACTTAATGTTTTAGTGTATGTTTTTTGACTATATGATCTAGTATCCTGTAAAAGGAATACACGATACGATGAAATTTTCTCGATACAAAAAAATCGCAAAGTTCTATCTATGATTACGATTTTTTTAGCCTCAAGGCGCGATGCGTATGTATTATTAAACATAGTTTACTTTAAAACATTGATTATAATTGTATCTAAGTTTTTGTAAAACAGTTTTCGTTTTAATAATACTTTTCATTCATAAAAAACGGCGATTCGGTTTGGCACATACGTTATTTTATTCCAAGCGCACACACATTATCGCCATCTCTTCTTTTGCTTATCATAAGTAGTGTCATCACTCTCGTTCGTTCATAAATCAGTCGCCCAGTAGGGCTCATCGACGACGAACCTATGTCACTTTTTTACAAATCGGTGCGATCAAAATTACGTTTTTTAAATATTTGTGTTTACATAAAAAGGTAATAGTTAAGCATTTTGCTGTAATTGTTTAGTATAATAAGTGTTGGCTTTCCAAATAACTTTATATTTTGACTGTATATGTGTCTATTTTTGTGACTGTGAACAATATAGCATTCTTTTTCTATTACCATTTAGAGACGACCTAAATTATGTATGAAAATGGGAAGAACCATAAACCAAAACTGAACAGTATCTTCAAGGTTAGGAGTGCCTGCACAGGGCAATTAATTTATTCATTTTGCAAGAATTAAATACCAATAAGATGATGATAACAATAAATACAAATAGAATTCACCACCTTCACTAAAGCATTACAAAAACAATCTATTCTCACTTTGTAAAATAATATTGAGTAAACACCTTATTTTATAGAGAAGAACGCCTATTTTATCCCAAAAACTTATAATAATCATTCATTTAGAAATAAAATAAAATATATAATTCGTTTTTAGGTTTGAATTATGTCAACAATATATCTATATGTCAAGTACTGTCACTTCAAATGCAAGAGCACAACGAATGAATGGAGTAGCATTAGAACTGTAAAAAAAAGGTGAGGTTTTACTTGACAGCAGCCCAAAGAAGGGTAATGATTTAAACAGGCTGTGTCAAACGCCGAACTAGTTTAAAAACATATCATTGGCATGTAAAAGTGTGTGTACAAACCTACTTACAGAAATAAAATCATTTATCATTTATAGGAGATGTGAAGTTTTATTGAAAATATAAATTTTAATTTCATACATCAATCAATCAATAAAATCAGTTTATTTCGGGCTACAAAGACTCAAATCATAATACCATACAGACTATCATATCATACATACCAATTAGAACCACGTAAACATAACTATTGTACACGAAGTGACGGCGACGTGTAGCGCTGTGTAGTATCGCGTAGCCTTCCGCGGAATCGCCGATACACGACACCCTTCGGCCAAAACTCTTCCTTGAGGAAGGTCTCGATTTGATGAGTTGGAACTCGCACCACGAATGACTTGAAGCTCGTGTTGACTTGTGGCACGGATCCAACTTCTCGACCCTCAAGGTCCTGTTGGACTTAACACGTACAAACTCCACGATCTCCTTAACCTTCGTGGTGTAATGTAGACGGGACACATAGAGTTGCGTTGTTAGTGTAGCTGGACGCAGCAGCATATTGAGTCCTGCTAGCGTGGTTTCACACTGGTTCCGTCTACGAAGCTTCTTCCTCTTCTTCCTCTCTACCTTCACGAAGCCATCCATGTCAGGCACGTGGCCTGAAGCCGGGCCTAGCAGTTTCGAACCCTATATGTTTCGTGTTTGATACCTAATCATTAGCAGCCTATAACGTTCCCACTGCTGGGACACAGGCCTCCTCTCGGTGAGAGAGAGTGGGACATAATCCACCACGAGGGCCCAGTGCGGGTTGGTAGATGTCACATGTCTTCAATTTTTTGGTTCTAAGACATGCCCATGCCATGTTTACTCACGATGTTTTCCTTCACAGTTTTGAGAGCAGTGGTGTTGAAATAATTTACACAGAGTATAGCGCCTGCTCGGGTTCGAACTCGTAAGTAGTAGCCGTTGCCACTGAGCCACCACTGCTTCTCGATATGTAATTGATATCTAATCAAAGGTCTACAAGAGTGCTTTCTGAAAACATATTGGCTATTTATAATTTTTCATTCCTACAAGATTTTATGGATGATCAAAACAATGGTGTTTTAGTCTGTTTTGAATAACACTAAACATACTTCTATCATCTTATGAACACTGTTTAGCAAATTATTTTTGTACTCCATCTCTGAATTACCCCTAACACCAAAATAACTGTAATGAAAAATAAAGTTAATAAAAGAACAAACATACATACGAGTTAATAGGCTAATAAACACATTGCTCTCTGCAGTCGGGTAAAACACCCAAATAAAAAGATATAATCTAGACATAGTTACAAAATATCGGCAATAATATTTAGTTTTTGGTTTTCTAACCGCAGTCACACGTAATTACTAAAATATGTATGTATGTCAAGTAATTTTGACATTTATCATACACATTGCCATACGAAATTTACCTTGAAGGAAATATAAATGACTTGTAAAATAAGGTGAAAAAATTACTCATAACTAGTATTACGTAATGGACGAAGTCTATGTAAAATATTGTAAATTGTCATTTACCAAATAAATGTATAGTAATCGGTGAAACGAAATTGAAGTTTATTAATATCTTAAACACCATCACATATTTTATTTATAGACCTCTAGAAGATTAATTCGTTATTTTTAATTTCATGTTGTAAATCTATATTTATTAATACGTGAAGCGAAAACTTTGGCTCCCTTTTTACGAAAATTGGGCGGCCGGAGGAGTATGAAATTTCGTACACGTATAGTTTATACAGAGAAGAAGTGACGAATGCTAATATTTTTTTTTAAATTGTGCGTGAAAATACATTATTTTCAATAAATAACACGTTACACACACTACTATTCATTACCGTGTATTTAATAATACACACATGTATAGATATTCTTTTGTTTATGGTCCAAATCTGTAGTCTTACTGAATGTCAGTTCAGTTCAGTTTATTTATTTGTTAACATAGGTAAAATATAAAGATCTTATTTGTTTGTATTATTGTCAAGTATAAATATAGGTAATAAATTAATTTTATAGATATATAACCTATTTCATTTTTTAAATCTATGATCATATCGAGAATATTTGCCTTTAATATTATCAGTCTATAGTGTTACTGAATGTCAAATTTAACCATTTTTTTTTAAATATTTATTATTATATATATTTTTTCACTTAATAATGTGTGTGTTTTTTTTAGTACTCGCAACCGGCGTGTGTGTATGACCAATTTTATGAACCTTAAAGAGGCAAAAGGAGTGTGTAGAGATCGTAGCAGGTGGCGTTCCGTGGTTTCTGCCTACCCCCATGGGAAAAAGGCGTGATTGTATGTATGTATGTATGAACCACGGTCAAATTTCGACCAATGGGCGATCACTAGTAATTAATAAATATTTAAATTTTTATTATATATTTTTAATTATGTTGAGTTAATCAATCTCGTATAACCCAACATCCGTACATAAATATTAGCTAGCTTTTTTCCGCGACTTCGTCTGCGTAAATCTTACGTTACGCGGACGCAGGGGAAGTCGCGGAATAAATAGGGTTAATGGGTAACAAATAAGGTTTAGTCGTGAAAGAGTAACAGACAGATAGAGTTAGTTTCGCATTTATAATATTACGTATAGATAAAGAAGATAATTTCTTGCTGTAAGATAGTTTTATTGCTTATAATTAAATATTTTTATTATTTGTCTACTCCATCGCACGCTATGTGCAAAAATTTCATAGACCGACTAAATTAATGATACTTTCACGTACTTTTTTCTAAGATGTTTCCGTCTCTACCTTGCTATTGCAGTTTGACAGATGTGCAACAGTGACAGGAATAGTGCTTACAGCAAGGCTATGCTAAGTTAGTAACGTTTTTTATTTCGAGACATTTTCTGTCATTAGTTCAACTTTTGGCCGCTGGTTTTCCTATTCTCTATAAACGGTTCAGATATAAGTTTGTAGTGGCCGGCCACTTTAGGTTGACCCGCCATAAACCACGCCCATCCTACTATCATTCACATTCAAGGTGGGCCCTTAAGAAACACGGGTGGGTTTTAGTCAGTAACAGTCGACACGCCCTCCCGCTCTGCCCAGGGCGGGAGTCGTCATTTGATGATTTCCCACTCCTGCCTGGGCGGAGCACCACCGTGTCCTCGTGGAGGCGGTCGGCGGCGGCGACCTCTCGCGTCCGGCCCTGGTGCGAGCCATGGTACGTAGCGAGAGGGAATGGGAAGCCGTCACCTCCTTCTGTGAAGCAGTAATGCTCGCGAAGGAGGAGGCGGGGCGCGTGAGGGAGTGGTAGTCTCTGCGCCCTCACGTCCCTAGCCGCCGCAGGAGGAGACGCCCCGGGCGTCGGGAGTCCATAGCGGACTCCCGGCCACCGTAGGCGCGAGCTTGCGGGTGGCGAGCAATGGGTAGCTCGCCGCCCGGTAAGGACCAGGCTCGGGTCGACGGCACGTAGTGTTCCACGCGCGCCTCAAAGGGATGTCAGCAGCAGTGTAGGTGACCCTGGCACATGGGCAACTGATGGAACACGGGTGGGTTTTAGTCAGTAAAAGTCTGACACGCCCTCCTGCTCCACCCAGAGCGGGAGAAGTCATTTGATGATTTCCCATCCAGAAAAAAAAAAAAAGATTTCCCACTCACAAAAAAAAAAGTCCACAGTTGGACGTAGACCTCCCTCAGTTTGAGGGAGTTTGCCATAATCGCCACGCTTGGCAAGCGTGTTGGCGATAGTATTGTGGTTAAATGCACAGAGAACGCTGCTACCCATTCTCTAGAAAGTCCCTTAGAAAATATTACGAAAGAAAATCCTACTAATATTATAAATGCGAAAGTTTGTATGTATGGTCCTACTAATATTAATAATTTGTTCCGCCACTTCTTCTTCCCAGCTAAAGCACTAGGAAGCGTCGAAGGGAGGGTGTTTTGGGGGGACTGTCTTATGTAACTTTGACGTTCAAAAAGTGCTGACTCTCAGCCTAGTTTGAAGAAATGACTTTTGATTTTGATTATAAATGCGGAAATTTGTATGTATGGATGTATGGATGTTTGTTAATCTTTCACGCAAAAAACTACTGAACGGATTTGGATGAAATTTGGAAAACAGTTTATAACCTGGATTAACACATAGGCTACTTTTTATCCTGGTAGTACGTTCCCGCGGGATATTTTTCGACCTCAATGCGGGCGAAGCCGCTGGCAAAAGCTAGTAATATATATAGCGTTAAGTATTTAAATTGCTGTAAAGTCCCAGGTAAAAGGGGGCGAGCCTATTGCCACTAACCGGGCATAAATTCAGACTTCGTTCTGCTACTGAAAAGCTGATGGATACCGCAATATCCATGGTAATACATTAACCCATTGAATACCGTAATGACAAATACAATTAAAAACCTTTGTGTCTATACCAAATGTGGTATCTCAGGGACTTAGAGGTTAATTTCGGTAAAAATAAAACATAGTTTTGTCTCTATCAATTTGGACATGAATAAATGGTGTTATTTAACACAATTAACGCAATACCTCATATACCCCAATTAGAGTATTGAGTTGAAGCAAAATACAATGACCAAAACTTAATTTAGCTTCATACCATAATGACATTACTTTGTACTTTTAAATTGAGTCTTATTGCCTTCCAATAAAATTGAATTGTCATTGGCTGAATCGACGGAAGTTATGACAAAATATATAATTTAAAAAAACCTAAATTAAAAATGGGGTTAAATATAATGACCACCATAAAATGCTCTGATACCCTTAGTTCTTTTACCAAAACTATATACTTGACACCCGAAAACTAAAGTCTAAAATTACAATAGTACTAGCTATTTTAGTCACGACTGCTCTTCAAATTGTATTCGAACACTAAATGTAGTACCTAAATGATTACCAAATCTTAGCGAGCAAATTAATTATTATTTATTCATGTAAACAGACAACAAAAGGTCCACACTGACAAAAACAAAAATACTTAAAAAGGTGTTAGCAACAATATATCTTATAATCTATGTTAGTAGTTATACACTATTACGGACAATGTTGTTTTGATGAGATGTCCCATTATGGGGCTCTCATCAGGCCTGTCAGCTATCACCTTCAGGAGGCTGTTGCCACTGCCACGCAATCTAGCGAGCAGAGACGCACTTTTCTTCCGTACGACAGCTGAGAAGCTGTCGACTCGGGCTTTTGCAAACATCTCTGATGCACTGCAGTAACGTGGCAGCCGCATCAGCGCCCTGAAGGCGTTATTATATTGGACGCGCAGTGCACTGACGGCACGTTTGGTACAGCTGATCCATAAGGCGCTCGAGTACAGAGATGTGCAGTATGCTTTAAAAAGCGTGTGTTTGACCGCTTCTGTACATCGAGCAAACCTACGGGCCAACATGTTCGCCCGTACCGCCAGTGCCCTGCGTTCCCGTTCAACATCACCATCATCGTTAAGGTCGTCAGCAATGAGATGTCCCAAGTATTTAAACTGATGAACCCGACGAATCGGGACATCATAAATTCTAATTGGTGGCACATCTACTGGACTTTTCTTGCCAACAGCCTTAAAGACCATGAGTTCGGACTTTTTCACATTATATAACAACCCATGGCTGGCAGCATAGTTCTCGCAGATGTTTATAAGTTTTCTTAGTGCACTGATCGAGGGAGCCAGCAGCACCATGTCATCCGCGTAGCTGATGTTGTTAAAACACAACCCGTCAACAAAACAGCCCACATGCGCACTGCTGAGTCCCTCGATCAATGCATTCAGGTATAAGTTAAAAAGGTTAGGGGAGGTTAAGCCCCCCTGCCTCACGCCACATTCCAACCTGTACGGTAGAGAATAGCCACTCCCCCACCTTACAACGTTAGTTTGGTTGCCGTACCAGTACTTAAGAACGTTCAGCAGCTCATTGGGTATCCCTGTTGCCTTTAATTTATCCCAAAGAATGTCGTATGAGACCAGGTCGAAGGCCTTGGAGAGATCCAGGAACGCTGCATAAACAGGTGTTCTCCTGTCAACGTAGTACTTCACAGCATGCTTAAGGCACGCTATTGCACTTTCGGTGGATAAACCAGGTCGAAAACCAAATTGCGCATCGTGCAAAGATATATATTTCTGTAGCTGTACGTTAAGCACACTGTCAAGCACCTTAGCGACAATCGTTGCTAGAGAAATTGGCCTATAATTCGACCGATCTGATGAGTCTCCTGTTTTGTTTTTAATTACTGGTACGACCACCGTCCTCATCATACTGTCAGGCAAGTGAGAGTGTGCGATACAAACATTAAACAGTAATGCCAAAACTCTGGGCAAGGGGCAGCCCGCATGCTGCAAGTGCTCGATACTGAGTCCGTCGTGACCAGGGGATTTTCCTCTTTTCATATTTTGAAGAGCTACCTTAATATCTTTTGCTGTGATAAGAGTGGGAATGGTGCCTTTTTGGGTCTCAGCATCGATCACCTGCTGCGATGGTCCCAACGGTGATCGAACCATAAAGTAGTCTTTGAACACCACGGCTATTCGTTGTGGTTCAGTTACACCATCAACACTCACGGGAAGGCTCTGGGCCGCGCTCATCTTATTGGTACATTTCCAGAAGCTACGAAAGTCGGAATTTGCATGATGGGAGGCTAAGATGTCCATTTTAATGGCCTCTTGGTGATTTTGACACCACTTAAGCTTTCCTTTAAAAACTTTCCGCGCTTCTACCATCTCATCGTACAATGTACCTGATGACGGTCGGCCGTGCCAGTCCCATATAGTGAACTTAGCCCGCGCCTCCCCGTGCGCGCCACGGACGTGCTTGTTCCACCCTGCTACACACTTGCGATGGCTAGGCTTTTTCCGGTGTGTGTAACTAGCTGCCAGCCCTAAGCCGTGTACTATGCTACTGTACAGCTCATCAATCACCCCCCTATGGCTGGTGTCAGTGCAAAACTTCCCACTACAAGATTCCAGTTGCACTGGAAAGTCTATCTCGCGTAGGTAATTGCCACACAAATTTGAAAACTGCGCTATTTGCGCGGACGATCTTTCCCCCCACCTGGCACCGTCGAATACTTGTGCACTCTGCTTAGCAAGTTTTTGCTTTACTAAATTAAAATTACACATAATTAAAAGTGGAAAATGGTCGGACCAATAAATGTCATATAAAACGTGTACATTAGTAATTAGCGGTAAGGCTGCTTTGGTAACTACACAATGATCCAGCCATCTTCTACTTCCGTTTGCCTCACTTATAAATGTATAGCTGTCCGAACTCATTTTATTCACATCTACACATAGCCATTCCTGATCACAACAAAAGCTCTGTAACTCGGTAAAAAACAATGTTCCAGGGTGTGAGTTAAAATCACCCAGGACAAACACCGATTCCACGCCACTCTCTTCTATAATTGCACTTATAGTTCCTAAACAATCCGAAAACTCTGCTAAATTGTTCGCATTGTCAACAGGTAGGTACACACTAAATATCAACACGCTACGGTCAGATAACGATATTTTTATGGCCACGATACGTGGATTATCGCACGGAATTACGCACACACAACTGCATACTTTTTCTCCACATTATCGCAACACCACCGTAAGGCCGACCCACTAACATTCCCGCCGATGTGTCTACTGCAGACGTGCCAGTGCTGCCAAACTCCTCATCTACTTGCGATAAGCAAGACAGGTCATGTGGCAGCAACCACGTCTCTTGAAGCGCAAGTATGTCCACTTCCTTGCATAAAGATCTAACTCCCTCCATTGACCGTTTAAGTGACTTGCAATTAAACGAGGCAAGGACGGCGTTATGCATAATAGTGGCATTTCTCGTTCCCATTAGATTGAGTGTTTATTAACTGCCTCAACCCGTACTGGAGCGTCCACGTTACTCTTAACATGGACAAAGCGACGGTAAATAACACCTTCAGGCCAAAAGCGGTCATCCAGGAACATCTTCAGTTTGTGTTTTGGCACAAACAGTTTGTACGCATTATGTTTTTCATTCCTAATCTTTAGTTTTATAACCGTAACATTTTCTTGTGATTTTCTGCGTATATAATCAGTTATATGTTGGTCGCTGGTGTCTTTGCACAATAATCTAATGCACAATTTCTGCCTAAATAAACCACCGTGATTGCCATGAAATGTAGGCTTTATACCAAATAAAGTATTATGATGCCATATTAAGTTGTCTCCGGCTTGCAATTCCCACCGCATTTTTTTTTAGTACTGGTTAATCAATTAGGAGACAAAAAGGTTAGGCGCTTATTTGCTATGTTTGGCAAAATATTTTTTTTTCCGAGGAAAATGAGATGTTATTTTTTTGCATGTCATTTTATATTGAAATGTGGTTAATAATTTGGTGTTCATTAACTATTTTTGGGTCAACAATGATTTTTTTTGGAGTCAGATTGCTTAAATAGAATAGCAAGATGTAAAAACTTTGGTTATAATTTTACATTGAAATGCTGGTTTAATTTTGGTTATCATTTATTACTTTTGGATTAACAATGATTTATTTGGAGTCATCGAGATGGTAAAACTTTGGTTATAATTTTACATTAAAATGCGGGTTTAATTTTGGTGATCATTTACTATTTTTTTCTGTTATATCTGGTGGTAAGTTTAACATAAGCCATTAAAAATGACTAAAATCCATTCAGGAATCTATTATGAGCAAACTAGTTTCTGGACTTGCGTCTGTTCTGTTACACCCTGCACAGTATGTTTGCGAATGAAAATATTTCAATTCGTTATATTCGTGAGTTATTAAAAAAGCGCTAAACAATTCATCCAATCAAGCCATAATATCACTAATTACTTGCTGGAGCAGTTACGTACAACAACGCTTCTCCCAATTTAAGGCTTCTTCAGACAGGCGCGACGCTACAGCGCGACGTGACTCTTGTAGAACAATTTCCGTGAAGTTTTATAGAAATTGTTAGGTATTAGGATTAGGGCACACTCCCTGGTGGTGATAGGCTTGAGTCATGCATTTAATAACAGTTTTTTTCCCAAACTGTGATTAAATGTGTGACTCAACTCTATCACAGAAGGCCGTGCTCGCCCCACATGCAACGGTTTAGGCTACTTATGCCTCCAAAAATTTTGCTACATGTCACCAACCATGAAACTTTCGTATAAAATTGAGCAACTAGAATTAAACCATTTAATAACAAAGTAACTAATTGATTCTATTTCAGTAACCTGTCCAAGTCTTAACAAAGAATTTCGTTCTCCCAAAACTGTTAAATAACAATTAACACATTCATAATTTGTATGACTGCCAAAATTGACTTGAAGTAAAACTATTCAGAATCCCAAAGAAACAACAGGGTGCAAGGCGGTAACACTCCAAACATTTTTTGCCCCTACATTTGGGATCTTCCCATAACAGGTACCTGTTCTGTTATTCTTTGACGGATCTCCAAGGGATGAAAAAAATCGAAGAAAGGATCCTATTCTGGTACGTAATTGTGGGAACTGAGAGTTTTTAATGAATATTGGTTGGACATGTACCGACTTGTTGGATGCAATTGCAGTAAACGCATTGTGTTGTGAATCATCGTTATTGATGGCAACTTTTAGAGCGAACAAGAAGTGTAAAACCTCTTTTATGGCCTTACTAGCTTCTGCCCGCGTCTTCTTCCGCGGTTATGCACAAATGCAGCCGAATTCGCGGAGTAAAAGTAACCTTCTCATATGTAATGCATAAAGAACGCTGCTGCCCATTCTCTAGTAAGTACCTTAATCGCCTCTTACGATACCCACGGGAAGAAAAGCTGTGCTATTCTTTGCGTCAGGTACCACACAGTACAAAGACTTATAACTGCTTAACCGGTCAATTACCGTAATTACAGACACAATTAAAAAACGATTGTTTACATACCAAATGTGGTATCTCAGGGACTTAGAGGTATTTAGTGCTGGTTGCTTAAAATTTCATCTGCAAAGAAGTTAGTCTTATGAATACAATAAAATGATAATAAAAACATACTATTCGCGCTAGTCTCGTAAGAAGTTGTTTTCTAGGCGAGCTTTTAAATAAACGAAGAGCAACTACTGTTACATCTAAAGAATATAAAGCAGTAGAATTTCAATAAATTCCTAAAACACTAGAAAATTCAATGAATTTCTGACTTACACTTAACGTAAAATGTAAAAAATTAAGTATAAAACGACGTACAGAATCGCACCATCCCATTTCTTCTTGTGGGTGGACTAAGGGACTTACTAGAGAATGGGCAGCGGCATTATCTATGCACTTTACCGCCATACTTTGATCGCCAACCCGCATGCCAAGCGTGGCGATTATGGCAATGCCCCCCAAATTGGGGAGGCCTATGTGCAGCAGTGGACGTTTTTCTGTTGAAATTATGATAAGACGTAGTATATAACCCGTAGAAGAATTTAATTGTCTGACGCGGAACAGATTGAGACCCATGCCTGATTTTAACCAAACACAATTCACTGATTTTTTCCATTTAAATGAGCTATCGACAAGTTGATGAATCAGAAAATTCAGACGAACAGAAGCATATTTTGATTTCTAATCCCCGGGGAAAAATATTAATGAAGATCTCAAACAGAAGCTCGGAGAAGCCGCTTTGAAACAAAGAATATTATCGTCGTCTCTTTCCATCGTTAAATAAACTATGGGACAAAGAAACCTTGCAGTCTCCGGTACTCACTATTGTTCTGATGCTGCGCTTTTGCTGCAAACTGAATATAAAAATTTCACGCTCCAATCATCTTAATGTCGAAATACTCTTCTCTGTTTCACACTTTGCTGCGTTAGTCTCCCGTCTCACTCTGTTTGGAATCCTAGACGCAGCTCTGATATCGACGCAGCCTTATCACTGCCACGCCTGTGTATGAATTTTACCTTTATTCTCGAGAGAGTATAGTTGGTTTTCGATTGAAGTGATCCCATCTCAGAGTTTGTTCACATACCTGAATGGCCGTAGCGTAGTATTCGAGAATGGGTCCGCTCACATTCACATCACAACACCAAAGTCAGTGTCGGCCGAGACTTGGTGGAGGGTGATCGTGTGCGCTAAATTCCGCTGAAAGCCGGCGACCGCGTGTGCGATAGAATCAAAACGAAAGTGACTATTGATAGTCGACTCACATATTTAATCTTTCGTAGTGAAGTTTAAAAACATGTGTGTTTAGTTCTAGTGTTGTGTTAGGTGTATAGTTATTATCGGATTTCTGTATCGAAGGTATGTCAACCAGTTCTCTGTAGTTTTTAATAATTACTAGTAAGGAACGTACAAGAATGATTTCCTTTCTGAATGCAACAACCGGTTTTTCGTCCGGTCAAACGTGGGAAGGTATTTGCTTTGCAATTTCATGTCTGATTGCGTGCATTATTTGCTTCGGTTCGTGATTCTCCAATATTGTTTTCACGGATACAATTTTAGATTACATAAATATGTTGTTTGTTATTTAAATTCTGTTATTTATGATGTTAGTTTTGTGTGTGTTCCAGCCGAACTTTATTTGTGTTTACAGAGTTCTTTTCAACTAACTTTTTATTATTCAAGCTTTATTTTATTTCTTGTTAGGTATTTAGTTTGCGTCCTTTTGTATGACTACAAGTTGTTGTATCATTATTTCGTGACTCATTGTGTATATCATTAAAGTCTTACCCATATTATAATTCATGGTTTTTTCCCTTGTTCACATAATTATTTAGGTACCTGCTTCCATCACCCGTTTCTAGAACGTTCTAAACTACATCATCATTATCGTCATTTGCACTGATTGCTGTACCATCATGTACTATATCTTTTATTAGATCTTGCGTAATATTTGCAGGCTTCATTAATGTAGATGAGTAAAATTCATTAATCTCTGAACCATTCCTTGTAGGCTATAGTTTTCTGATTTTGTTTGTGTTCTTCCTGGAACGCGTTAAATTAATTTGGAGAATTGTTGCCTCAATTTCGGTAACATGGGTGGTTAGCTACTCAACTCTTTACTCATCTCTTAATTGCCAAACTTTGGCGAAGGAGAGATATACGGGTGAAAGAAACTTGATAAAGCTGTCTTGTTGTCTAACGTAGGTACGAGCTCCAAAGATACAATACGTTACCAGGGTTGTCGGATACACGTAATTGTAGTTGAAAACCGATATAAGTTTTCGATTGAAATTTAATTAGATAAATTTTTCGCTATAATAACTTACAATATTTACATAGTTTAAAAGCTAAGTCTTAAGGAAAATAATATGTAAGTACATGTTGAAATAAAAACAAAGAATTATATAGGTACCTAGCATCATAAAATTTTAATAAATGAATGAATTTGTTTTATATTTTGTTTCTTACTAAAGTTCAACTAGGTATATCCGACAACGATGATTCTTTATGAGTTATCTCTTCCGCTGACCGTAGTATGGTAGGCGTTTAAAAAAAAATACACACTTCATTAGCTTATCTTAATGTTTCACTTGTTTTGATTATATTTTAGAATAATTTTATTTCCGTAAACAAGTATTTAGACCTAATTTAGATAACGATTAGCTGCTTACAGCTTTCAAAACTGATGATTTCTTTTCTAGCCAGTATTGGGAGGTTCTAAACTCAAATCATGGATATAAACCCATGAGCTCAATGTTAAAGTATTTTTTTAGATATTCTACGTTTTTCTCAAGGAACTCAGCGCAATCCAGTACCTATTAAAAAAAAAAAAACTTATAAATTTCCTAATATTGTTAGCCTTATCCCAATATTGTTGGGGCGGCTTCCAGTCTAACCGGATGAAGATGAGTATAAAAATAAGTATCTAGTCAGAATGCTTTATCCACATAAAGGCTCCTTCAGGCAGCCGCGAAGCGACTGTGCGACGCGATTCTGGTTCCATGTTTTTTTTTTTAAATAAAAATGGAATGGAATGTATTTTCTTCAGTTCTTCCAACTTTGTACCGAAATCGATCCTTAATAGATAAAATAAAAGGTATTTGATATGGACTACCGCACCTTATGCCAGCTTATTCATTTATTGCGACATTAATGCAATATGTAGGTAATCGGTTAAGATAACACTAGCGTACTAAATTGATTAGTTAGCAGTTAAGCAATACCATACAATAGTAAAGAAGCTACGAAATCAGCATGATGAAAAAGTAATTAGGCACAGTAACATTTACAAGAGTTACCATGGCCCTGGCACAGGCAACTGAAAAAACACGGGTGGGTTTTAATCAGTGGAAGAAGTCATTTGATGATTTCCCACCCAAAAAAAAGGCACAGTACATTTTTTTAACAAAAAAGAGAAAGCTTTGAGATTTCCATATTGAATTATTCGAAAACCTGGGACATCAAGACATAGCTATCTGTTTAACAGGTGGTGAATGGTGACACACTACTACGCCATAACATGAATTCGACGAATTTAAACTAAACACTCCCAACTAAACGCGACGCAACTGACGCGAACAATTTCTATGAAAAAACTTATAGGAGGGACGAAACTAGTAGAATTATCACGTTACCAGCCTTGTCGCGTCTGTCTGCGGGTGATTTAAATCAGAAATTATTTTGGAAACAAAAAACAGTCATCGGCGTCGAAATACTTCAACACAAAGTCAGATTCAAAAATTCGTCCACTATAAAATTTGTTCCACTTTTTTGGCTAATTGCACTCGACTATACGCTATCATAAAAATCGACTAGTCACACCCATTCCGAAAATTCTACAAATTATGTTGAATGAAATCACAATCATTTCTCGTATATTTTCGGCCTGATAAAAATGTTATCAGGCATTTTCGCCAACTCAAACAAAAAGGAAAAAATCCCTTTTGCCCGAAGCGTCTTCGTGTTATCAAAACAAATACTGTTATCTCTTACCGTCTACATTACCACAGTTAATCAAATATTTATCAACCTTATCAGATAATGTACCTACAATAATTGTGGCCTTATCTCTAATGTGATAGTATTTCTATGTCAATTCGGAAGAGTATAACGATGTGGTGGTAATTGTTTTGCTTTCTTTTTTATTTTATTAACACGCTTTTATTCGGAATAGCATAATCTTTGAAAGAGATTATCTCCCCTTTCAAAACTTCGGATTAATTTGAAACTTTGCACACTTCATGAAAATAAAATAATTTCATATATTTGTGTCATTGTCCTGGCCATGATCACGAGGATAGCAAATAAAAAAATGAATAGCCCACTTTTCTAGCTAGCAGAACTAAAAATAGAAAATAAATAATAGTTAAAGAAACTAAAAAACACAATTTCATAGAAAACCAAATTAAACATAAGAAAATAATGGAAAAAAGTGTGGGATGCTTGATATTAATTAAAATACTTCAAAAAGCAATTTCATTAATAAGTTGATATACTATTTAAATCACAACTGTAGACTGTCATTCATTGACAAGGGTAAAATGGCTTTATCAGAGAAAATGTACGTTAAATTCCATGACGTTGAAATTTTAAATTCCATGACGTTGAAATTGTAAATTCCATGACGTTGAAATTTTTAATTCCATGACGTTGAAATTTTAAATTCCATGACGTTGAAATTTTTCATCGGTTAAAAAAATCTTTCCTTCCAGCGTCATCACCATCATTTCAGCCGAAAAACGTCCATTGCTGGACATATGGGCTTCCCCCAATTGCGAGTTGCCGTAATCGCCACCCTTGGCAAGCGGGTTGGCGATCGCAGTATGGTGGTAAAAGGCATAGTGAAGGCTGCTGCTCGTTCTCTAGTAAGTCCCTTAGTCGCCTTGTACGACACGCACAGAAAGAAATGGGATGGTGCTATTTTTTACGTCCGGCACCGCAACGGAACAATAATATTATACATAATGCTCAACATGGAAATCATTATGCTATCTCATCTATGATTGAGTCGCGTTTAGCTTCCAGAGTTACCAGATGTTTTAACTCCGGAAATAGTGTTGCAAAGACGTTTGATATAAATAGCAAAATAATATCTTAGCGGGAGTATGACTTAATGAATATAGTTTTAAAGTGTGGTGTGTTATGTTATGTATGACCTATTTTTTTTACACATGTTTTCAACGAAGAATTATGGTGTCATGGGGCCCAGTGATAAAGGCCGCGACTTACGAGTTTTAAGTCGTAGGTTCGAACTCCGACAGGTAATTTACTTTGTGTAAATTATTTCTTCACCACTGCTCTCAAAACGGTGAAGGAAACCGGCATGTCCTAGAATAAAAAAATCAATGACATGTGACTTCTGCCTATTGACTATGATGACTAGGCCCGAGTGGTGAATTTCGGCCGAGTCACTCTCACCGAGAGGAACATAAGCCGTTCCAACAGTGGGAACGGTATTGGCTGGATATTCAGTATATTAATACCTGAGTACATAATATAACTAGTAGTTTTCGTACTGATTCCACGTTCCGTTTTACAATCATCAATGATTAATTTTCGGAACGTAGATTATTGCGTAGAAGGTTACCTGCACGCGTAGCATGACCGCCTAGAAACGGAATTTGTCGACGGAAGATAAGACAAAATGATAGATTGTATCGTAGAAAAATTGTGTAAAACTGGAAAAAAAGACATGTTTCTATTCTTCAGTCGACAAGAGTACGATGTCAAATATGATGACTATTTTTCTGATGAGATAAAAACATTTTTACAGCATTAAAATACATAAGGAACTTTTTTGTTCTTGGTAGAATAGATATAGAATTGGTCATGCTACGCCGGCTGGAAGAGATCGCAGAAAGCGATAAGGCCGCCCATTGTATGTTTTTATTGTGAAATGTTTTTTGTTGTAATGTATTTTCTGGTGTACAATAAAGCATATATAAATAAATATAATAATAAATAAATTATTACTTTCAATCATTTTTTACTATCTCCATAAACTAGATTAACTACAGTAACTTTTTTTACTTTGGCTCAGAGTGATGATGACCGTTAATATTGAGGTTACGGATTTTAGCTGCATCATTTTCCGGTTGTAGAATGTCTGATTTATTAACAGAAACTTTTAAAGAGCAATATCTACTCGTACATGAAGGGTTCCGTACCAAACTTATACAATACTAGCTTTTGCCAGCGGCTTCACCCGCGTGGAGGTCGGAAATTATCCCGCGGTAACATACTACTGGGATAAAAAGTAGCTTATGTCCTTTCTCACGCTCTATTCTATCTGTGTACCAAATTTCATTTAAATCGGTTCAGTAGTTTTAGCAGGAAAGCGAGACAGACAGACAGACAGACAGAGTTACTTTTGCATTTATAATATTATATTATAATATTATATTATATAGTGTAGATGTAGATGTAGATGTAGAAGTGTAGATTTAACACAAAATTATTTTTTAAATACTTTAGCTGCATCCAGTAACTTTGGAAGCCGAACTCAACATAGTTGGGAATAAAGCTAGAGAGATGATGACTTTAGTTAAGAATAAGAAGAAGTTTCCCTCTTTAATGTTTAACCCTTTATAGGACGGCTCATACAAAGTGGCCAGTAAACTGGACAGTCATTTCAAGATACCTAGGACCTTGAAGTGGACGGTCACTTCTTCACTATTCACTGTTCAGTTTACTGGTCACTTTATATGAGCCGTCACGACGACAAACAGTGAAGGAGTGACCGTCCACTTCAAGGTCCGTACCTTGAAATAACTGTCCAGTTTACTGGCCACTTTATATGAGCCGTCCTTTAAAGGGTTAAATTGAATAACTTTTAATATTTGTGAAAATAGCGGCCATAGTAGGTAGTTAGTGCCTTAGTAAAAGGGTCCCATTAGTACCTTACAGAAAAAACAGTTGGATTCGCGCACCGACAGCAAAAGAAAACGCTTTTGCCCTATAGTGAGAGCGCGACAAAAATGGGGTAAAAATAAAATAAATAAAATATGATTAAGGGACGATACAAATATCATATTTGTAACAAAGAACTGTCATCCTTGTAACAGATGAAGGTCTTGTTCACAGTAGACTAACGTCACAAGACAAAGGTCACTCTGATGGGTAGGACTATAGGGAATTATGATGAAATATTATATTTTTACCACATAACCTTTTGTTCATACGAATACGGCTGGAAGAAACAGTAGAATAAAAATTAGATATTTTATGAAACGTTATGTCAATGTTCAATTACATATGTATGTATGAATTTCTAGACATTGATGACACATACAGGAATGATTATAGGAATCGATCAATCAAATCAATCACAAGATTGGTCGGCAAAATATAACCAATTTGGGACCAGCAGCACAGGATCCGATTGTAACAGATGTTCAATTTGATGGTATTGGACAAATCCGATTACCAGTGATGAAGATTAGAGTAAACACTGATAAAATTGACCAGACGAATGAAAAAGAAATCCAAGGAACTTAAAGTGTGTTTTGCCGGACGTAAATAATAGCACTAATCCATTTCTTCCCGTGGATGTAAAAGATGACTAAGGGACTAAGGAAGGACATCACATAACATGATATCCCGCCTTGTTTCCCCAAAATATTGCACAAAGGTGTATTGCACAAAGATGCACTTATAGTAGACCCACAGATACAACAATATTAAAGACAAAAATTTCAAAATGCAATTCAATTCTGATCCCAAAGAACATCACCCCCATCCCACAATCCATTCCGATCCCGAACACCTCGAGACAAACTCACGCACGTCGCCAATCGTATCGAAGTAATAACCGACAGCTGTGAATAAAACCATAACAGAAATCGTTACTACTGTTATAGTCGTTATATCTCTGTTTATCTTTTTGTTGATCAACTCGCACGTGACTCATTCGATTCACGTCGTTTATTTCGATCGTAAAATCTTAGTAGTCAGGTGGGAATAGTATGATCAGTGACTAAGCTAGACCGACGGACTGCATTTCAACTTCATTTCGACTGTTTTGCAGTTTTAATGGGTACGACTGCAAAAAAAAACTGCAAGCCGACCATGCAGCCCTATTGCAGTCGACGACTGCACGGTGACTGCAAGCTATCTGCACGGTCGACGTGCAGTTCAAATGCAGTTGGCCCAACTACACACCACAAATTGCAAATGCAGCTATTCCATTGAACTGCACGTTGACCGTGCAGACAGCTTGCAGTCACCGTGCAGTAATCGGAACTGGGCGTCAATTGCACAATAACTGTAATCGGGCTTCACGTTTGGTTTGCAGTTTTATTGCAGTCGCACTAACTGCATTGAAACTGCAAATTTGCTATCGGAGTGCAGTTGAATGCAGTGCGTCTGTATAGAGTCTAACCTAAGTCGGCCGGGGCTACAACAATCTCCACAGGCAGGGTTCATGGACGGCTCAGATCCCAAGTGCATATGCGCCAGGCAATTTTACTGTCCACCTTCCATTTTGCGCAGCATCTGTCACTTGCGCACTTGTTGACCTTGGGACTGTCTGTGTGAAATTTGGGTCAAAGTTATGTTTTGCCATATATACGCTAAGATACAGAAGAAATGATTATGGTGAAGTTTGAATTTGTCTGGAATATAAAATTGGATAATATTAATGTGTGTGCATTTTGAAGACTAAAGACAATGTATCAATTACTACTTGTATTTTCGCCATAAACAGGTATCGCCACTGCTCGCAAAACGATGAAGGAAAACATTGTGAGGAAACCGGGCATGTCAAGATGAGGCTTGTATCCCAACAGTGGGAACAATTTAGACTAATTTAGACCACTTCTTAGGCCTCGGTACCAAAAGGAGCTTACCTAAACCTATTACTAAGCCTCCCCTGTCCGTCGGTCCACCCGTCCGTTTGTCTGTCATCCCGCTGTATCTCGTGAATCATAATATGTAGACAGTTGAAATGTACACAAAGTGTCTATTCCTATTGCGACAGTAAATAATAAAATAATAAAGTAAGAAGATAAAGGGGGATACGTGTTTAAATAAA
Organism: Aporophyla lueneburgensis; assembly: GCA_932294355.1. Lineage (NCBI taxonomy): Eukaryota > Metazoa > Arthropoda > Insecta > Lepidoptera > Noctuidae > Aporophyla > Aporophyla lueneburgensis. The sequence goes on along the minus strand of OW028754.1, from coordinate 4,840,940 downwards.
ATTAAAAATATAAAGTAAAATATTGTGTCTGCGGTGGTACGGATCCCTGCGTGTGCATGTCCGACTCGAACTCGGCTTTTTCATTTAGTTATATAGGTCTACTAGCGCTTTAATGTTTTTGTTATAAATGCCTTTAACAGCATTCTAGAAATCTAGGCTTTTGCTGAGCTTTTAAAATACGCTTACATTAATTCACCTCGTATGCATAACGATAAAATTGACAGTAAAATTAAAATGTATACCAGCCTTGTAATACTTTATCGTTATAAAATAATAATTAATTGTTATTTAAATAATACTGCGGTTAAGAAACCTGATAAGACTATTTTCATAATAAATAATTGTTTTGTTATACTACGCCATATTTTTTCGTTATTTGGGTCAACCATTTTAACAGCAAACATCACGCTTACAACCCCCGAATGGTTGAACAGAGGTGTACCTAAGGTACACTCCCATTTCACCAGTTATTCTTTAAGCCCCATGTAATAGGGGGCGAGCATATTGCTATCAACCGGTCACAATACCAGAATGCTGGCTGCAACTGAGAAATTCCTGAAAAAACAAAACATAATACCTACCTAACCCTGCCAGGGTCGCGAGATTAGTTCGAAAGAGTTACCGTGGCCCTGGTATATGGGCAACTGAAGGAATACTAGTGGGTTTTAGTCAGAATTCATTCAAGTCATTTGATGATTTACCATCCAAAAAAAAACCTACCTAATAGCCGATCTAGCAGTTAAACCGAGGACTTCATGCTCAGCAGAAGTGCTTGCGATAATTAAACCACCGATGCTTGCGATGGTGTAATGGTTGAGAGCATAATTAGCCTATACATAATGTTCCCACTGCTGGGACACAGGCCTCGTCTCTGTGAGAGGTAGTGGGCTATACCCCACCACGCGGGCCCAGTGCGGGTTGGTAGATGTCACACGTCTTCGAATTGTTGGTTCTAGGACATCCCGGTTTCGTCATGTTTTGAAGCGCAAGCGCTATCACTTATTTTATTTTTCTTTTTGATTGTGTTGTCATTGTCATCTCCGTAAGTGTGTCCGTAGTAGCACAGTGGGCCCTGTCGGAATACCAGCGCTGCGGTAGTTGTTTTTTTTTTACAAATGTTGCAGCATTATGCTGAGTTAGGAGCCTTTTTGGCCTCGCACAGGTACTTTTTTATTTTTAAATCTTTTACTATTTAGTTAGTTGTATCCTTAAAGTTTCTATGTTTTTCTTATTGTTTGTATGTCCTGTGCGTGTCTCAAATAAAATATTTTTCCTTCTTTCATTCTTACTGCCAAATCTACTCTTAAAATGCGGATGTGTACTCACTATTTTCTTACTACTAACTGCCCCGTTGGTCTCAAACCAAAAATGGTTCAGAGAAAAAATGGTCGCAAGTGCGACTGCTGAGCGTGGGATCCTGGGTTCGATTCCCAGGTCGGGCAAAGTGTTGTTGGGTTTTTCCATTAGGAATTTCTTAGAAACAGCCCGGAGTATGGACGTTGGCGGTGTGATACCCCCGTGACTTGGAAAGCACGTTAAGCCGTTGGTCCTACGCCTGATCTCTCTCCGGTCGTGTCGGAGTGCCGTCCCATCGGGTTATTAGAGTGAGGGAAGAGTGAGGGAAGAGTGAGTGCTCTTGTGTCTGCGCACACACTTAAGAACTTTAATATGTCCCGCATCGATGGCTAGTCTCCGTTGAGATTGGCCGCTGTGGCCGAAATACGGTCTGGAGGACTATATATTTCCGGGGTCGCGTGATTTTTCGAAAGAGATACCGTGACCCTGGCGCATGGGCAATTGATGGAACACGGGTGGGTTTTAGTCAGTAAAAGTCTTACACGCCCTCCCGCTCCGGGCGGAGCAGGAGAAGTCATTTGATGATTTCCCATCCTGAAAAAAAAAGGACTATATATTTTCTTACTTCTATAGAATGAATACAGGATGTGAATACCTACAGATTACTGACAGACAAATATTTACCAGTTTTACCACTTATCGCCGTGTGTTCTAGATAAAGGCAGTGCAAATAGAACAGAAGGCTCGTTAGATGGCGCGTGATAGGTTGTTCACACATCATTATCTATGTGGGGAAGGCAAGACTTGATGGTGCCTAATGTAGAGTAGTAACTTAGAGATCTGCATATGTTAGACATTCCCTAACTAGGCTTTCCTTAACTAACGGTTGTAGGAATATTAATCTTTTTTTTTTTGGCTTCTTAGCTAAACTTCTTAGCAGGTTCTGCTTGATTTTGGGGTCTGTTGCACGTCATAGGAACCTATGAATGCTACTCAGAAATTCTTGGACATAACAATACAAGAATTACACGTTTGGCCTGTACAAAATGATTGAATGATAAACTGACGTTCGTTCTTCATAAATTCAAATATCGCATTTTTTTGCGTCTATCTTTTATTTCTTTTAAAATGAGACTGCTGTATTTTCCTCTAAGTAGTTTAAAGTACTACATTCTGTGGACGCGGCGCGCCAAACAAAATGTAATATGAACAGAAATTGTGAAATGCCTGCTTTGATTGCTGGTTCAAAGAAAATTAATGCGTATTAACCCCATTACAAATAGGTAGGTACGTGGTTAAGTTTCGTTTAGTTGTCAATAACATAGTAGGTAACTATGGTCGTATCTTTTCTTAGGATTCCGTACTCAGAGGGTGCCAACGGGACCTTTTGCTAAGGCTCTGTCACCAGGCTGTATTTTTTTAACCATAATAGGTGCCTAGACTCTTAAAATATTCACAGTGTGAATCACTATCATTGGTTCACGTTAATTTCCATACCACCACTATCTATGGTTGCTGTAACAGCATACAATAAAAATGTAATTAAACAAAAAAAATCAAAAACGACGACGAGATAAACACATTTTTTGATTTTTTTGTAGTCAAATACATTTATTTGACCTTAAACTCAGCATTATCAATGACTCTCTTCCAACCATTTTTATTTGTAGTGTTAAATATTATACGTGGTAGTACGGAACCAGAACAGTGGCGCAGTGGCCCCAACTTACGAGTTGTTGGTCGTGGGTTCGGACCCAGGCAGACGCTTTACTTTGTGTAAATAATTTCATCACCACTGCTCTCAGAACGGTGAAGGAAAATATCATGAGGAAACCGGCATGTCTTAGAACCAAAAATTTGAAGACTTGTGACTTCTACTAACCTGCCCTGGGTCCGCGTGAAAGATACGACCCACTCTCTCTCACCGAGAAGAGGCCTGTGCCACAGCAGTGGGAACAATATGGGCTGATTATGAGATACGGAACCCTTCATGTCCGACTCGCACTTGACCGCTTTTAAATTATAATGTGACTATTATTGGATCGTATCTTTACTAATATTATAAAGCTGAAGAGTTTGTTTGTTTGTTTGATTGAACGCGCTAATCTCAGGAACTACTGGTCCGAATTGAAAAATTATTTTTGTGTTGAGTAGCCTATTTATCGAGGGAGGCTATAGGCTATATAACATCACGCTACAACTAAGAGGAGCGGAGAAGTAATGAAAAATGTTGCAAAAACGGGGAAAATTTATTCCTTTTCAGAGTTTCCGTTGCGTGCGCTGCGTAAACGGTTAAAGTAACGCAAAAATCATGTATGACGGAATTGTTCCTTTTAAAAAGTTCAAAAAAAAAGTCCGCAAGAGCATATGTCTATCTTTTAAGGTGGACTCACTATAACTCAAAAGGAGCGAGCAGCAACGAAAAGTGGACGAAATCTAGCAGGCAAATCGATGCGACGGGAAGGGTCAGGGGAGCAAAAATTTGACGCGGACGAAGTCGCGGGCAGAAGCTAGTCATTAATAATATTATAAAGCTGAAGAGTTTGTTTGTTTGTATGTTTATTTGATTGAACGCGCTAATCTCAGGAACTACTGATCCGAATTGAAAAATTATTTTTGTGTTGGGTAGCCTATTTATCGAGGAAGGCTATTGGCGATGCAAAGATTCTAACTAGCGCCCCTAGTGTCAAAATTGTGAAGCTGTCTAAGAACGACACTTTGACAGTTTTCGATACAATTTACGTCACGGAAAAAATTATTAACCCAATCTATATCAGATTTATGTGTTTTCTTGCTAGACGAAACAATAATTATGTTGTCAACAGTGGATGTAATTAATGCGTCTGCAGGATACAAAAAACCAATGCGTTCTGGAGAAGAATTATTTATAAATCCATCCTCAACGTCAATTTTTTCATTCAAGTCCAAGATCTTTCTTTGATACAATTATTTTCCTGCGTCTGATATCAGCCCTATTTTCTCGACCAATTGATTTTATTTTTTGGGCTAATGGTAGGTACTTGTTTATGAGAGCTTCTTTTAGAAATATTCTAAGACGGTACGACATTAGGAAACAAATTCTGTCTTTTAGAATCTGGAACAATAAACATAATCTCGTTATCTGACGAGTAGCTCGCCTTCATCATTTCAGCCGTAAGACGTCCACTGCTGGACTTAGGCCTCCCCTAATTTGGGGGGCTTTGCCATAATCACCACGCTTGGCAGGCGGGTTGGCGATCGCAGTATGGTGGTAAAATGCATAGAGAACGCTCGCTGCTGCCCATTCTCTAGTAAGTATCTGACGAGAAGCTCGCCTTAGCTTATACTAAATAAATAACTTATAAAATACATGTGAATATAATATAAGTACTATAAAATCATTAAAACATAATTATACTTACTGTTTGGAAAATAGTTTGAAACCTGAAAATGTTCTGCCGGGGTCGCGTGATTGTTCGAAAGAGATACCGTGACCCTGGCACATGGGCAACTGATGGAACACGGGTGGGTTTAAGTCAGTAAAAGTCTGACACGCCCTCCCGCTCCGCCCAGAGCGGGAGAAGTCATTTGATGATTTCTCATCCAGAAAAAGAAAAAAAAGCCTTAAAATGATGAGAACAAACTCTCATTGCTAATGAAATCGGCTTGCCTATTCTTAAAGCAGTCTCCCAATTTTTCTTCATAATTTTGTCTTTTGGAAAAACTTATTCTCGAATCTCCGCAAGTACTACATTGAGGAACGCAACAATATTTCGTATTTCTGCTTTTATTAGCAACAGGTTTTTTTATGTCATCGTGATCCATCTGATTATGTCCAAACTTAATCTCAACTCTAAAGCAAAGTGTCGTTCTTAGACTACTTCTAAATTTCGCCGCTAGAGGCGCGCGGATAATCTTTGCATCGCCAATAGGCTATATAACGTCACACTACAATTAAGAGGAGTGGAGCAGTAGTAAAAAATGTTGCAAAAACGGGGAAAATCGCACGGGTAGGGTCGAGGGAACAAGAAATTTAACGCGGGCGAAGTCGCGGGCAGAAGCTAGTTATTTTTATAAATGTGCTATTCTTTATGTCATTTGATGCTTTTATGTAGAATGCACTGAATGTACGACGGACTGCGGTTTTGTGATTGTTAAAATGAGTTATTAATTACTTTGTGTTATTTATAAATGGGCCTACATATTGTTTATCAGTAGGAATTTGTTGTTTCCATTAAATGGTCCTTTTTGTTTGAATTGCTCTAGTAAATACTTTCTTCTTAAATTTTATTAATGTTTCTTTAGAACAGTAGAGCAAATTTCATTCATTTTGATAATGATATCCATACTTGAGTAATTATTTAATTATACCTAAATAATAATATTTTAAATGCGAAATAGAGTTGTTTTGTTAGTTCCCCATGACCTAGGGTTTGACACAGGCTAACTTTTTAGTCATCTTGGACCGTAAAACGAAGTCACGGGCCAGGAGTTTTTTTTATGTACATACATAAACAGGTCAAGTGCGTAGTACACCCAGCCTTACCTATCTATCACTCACTATGACTCCAATCAATACTCCTCACCTTTTAGATTCTAGAAAAATAAAACTAGCTTTTTCTGAAGAGACTAAAAGCCTAATACATCACTTTATACACCTTTTCAATTTACAATAGATACAAAAAACTCCACATTTTTGTCACAGACATTTCTTTAGGAGCATATTTTTATTCTAACTAGTTTTCTTAGCCATTTTCTGAACGTCAAGGCTGATCGATTGCCTTCGAAATATTATGGTAATCTATCAAGAACATAGTGACGCCTGTGTCGGCCATCAGTTTGGGAATATTGCCTAAAGTGTGCCTATAAATCTACAGTGTTTGTTATTAACTTGGTGAGAGAAAAATGCTAGGTAAAGTATGACAAATCGTCTATTTCAACATGGAAAACTGTGTACTATAAGCAACCTATTATATTATTTATGTTTTTGTATCAATAACTTTACATAGTATAAAACAAAGCCGCTTCCCGCGTTGGACGCTAGATTTTTTTAAATTTCGCAACGGATTTTAATGCGGTTTTCATCCATAGACAGTGATTCAAGAGGAAGTTTTATACGTATAATACACAAAAGCGCTCAATATCTAGTACTGTTATAAATTTGAAGATTTTGTTTGATTAAATTCGCTTCTATGCTATAAAAATAAGTAATGTTTAGGAAAAAAGCATCTTTAATTTGCTCACCATAAAGTTTAGTTTGCGTTACGACTTTTTTAACCTTTTCAAAGTACTAGTCATTCTGAAATAAAACTGATGATCATTAACATAAAGTTGATTTCGTTTAAGTGGACATATGTAGATCAATTAGAAATAAGGCTGAGTAGACTATAATACTAGGTAAAGTAGATATTCTACATTTGTCTTAATAAATGTACCTACAGGTGTATTGCAATTCATTTAGAAGAACTGTTACACTAGGTTAGGTATTCTAGTTCGCCACAAACCGGTATTTGCCAATAACCGGTTTTTAAGTCCGGTGTTTATGTCTAGAGTGTACATAAAAATAATTAGAATTTCTTATTGCGGTATTGGTCGGAATTTCTGACATAGTTTGCATTCTTGTTTGAGGAATTCGATATTGTTTATGCCTAGATATTTTTTTACATAACATCAACTTCTTGTTGCCCCGAAGGATAAGCAGAGCTTATAGTACACCCACATTTCACCAGTTATTTTAAAGTCCCATGGAGTAGGGGGTTAGTCTTTTGACAGCAACCGGGAATAAATCCGGACTCTATATATATATATATATATATGTATATATTTAATATTTATTTATTGCATTCCATATTGTGAAAAGATGTTACAAAAGGCTTAGCTAAGTACAAATTAACAAAACAAAAAAATATATAAAAAATCTAGGTATTTAAATTAATATAAAGTGAAATAAAATTAGGATAAAATAAGGAAATTAATTACAATCATGTCATGTCAAGTTAATAATTAGAGTTATGGTACCTATGTCATTCTACGATATAAAAGAAGATAGTTTTGATATAGTGTCAATAGCATATCTAAACAATATTTGTGACAAAAGAAGAAGTTAATAATTATTTACATACCTATATGCTCTGGGCTGCTACTGATAATTAATCATTCAGATCCAGCTCCTTGCTGCCCTCTACCAGCGATGCCCTAAGCCGAGGTCCGTACCCCACAGGGGGTGCCCTTAGCGAGTAGTCGCTCTAGTTTTAAGTTTTTAAGCCCTGGCTGAAGGCTACAGGCAAGTCAGTTAAGCAGCCGACAACCTCATAAGTTGACTTGCGAGATGTCATTAAAAAACAAAATTGCTACTGAGTAGTCTTCTATACATCTATACAAATAAATAAAACTGAAGTGTCTGTTTGTAATTTCAAATTAACAGCTTTTCACTAAATGCATATGAAAGTAAATACGGTACTTACCTACACCAAAAAATCATTTTTTTTTAAACTTTTGTCTGTCTGTCTGTTTGTTTGTTCCGGCTAATCTCTGAAATGGCTGGACCGATTTTGACTTTTATTGGCAGGTAGCTCATGTAATATGGAGTAACTTAGGCTACTTTTATTTTAGAAAAAATCTTTTATTTTAGAAAAAAAAACCTGCGTTAATTTCCGACATCCACGCGGGCGAAGCCGCGGGCAAAGCTATTCTAAATTGAGAAAGCCGATAAAATCTGGGAACGAAGAACACGACCTGGGAATCGAACCCAAGGTCTCATGCGCTTGCTACTTATAGACCAACGAGGCAGTCAGTTCAGTCTACCCCACCCGTCCCGTTTTCAACGACACTGCGCAACACCTGAATGTATCAATTTTAAACAAACGCACTATATTGGATTTCCAACGGGTTGAAAATTCAACGTGCAAAAATATTTAGGTAGGTATTACATTTAGGTGTCGCCTATTGTTAATAACGGGCATACGGGCGATTATATCATTTGCCTTTGGATAACAAAACATACATTTTGGATTAAACAGACCTTGTTAAACACAAAAATAAACCCGAAACATAAAATAGAAATCTAATAACATGGAACGATATAAAATACGGCTGGATTGCCGTGACGGCCCCGTCGCTGGGGACCCTACTCACCCCTAACTAGGGTCCCATGCCACACCGCAGGTAATAAGTATTCAGCTTATTCGGATAATAATAATTATTTTACAACATATTATTATGTTTTTACTGTACTAGCTTTTGCTGGCGGCTTCGCCCGCATGGAGTGCCAGTGCATGTCAATGTGTCCGCGGGCGAGTTGCCTAATACGAATTTCTGGAGTGGTCGATGAGCCCACAAATAAACTTCGTGTGAGTTGCCAGAACCTGGCGTACGTGTACCGGAAGACGTAGGGTTGGAAGGCCTCCCACAAGCTGAGCCGATGACCTTGTGAAGGCCGCAGGAATCCGCTGGATGCGGGAAGCACAAACGTGGCGGAGCTTGGGGGAGGCCTATGTCCAGCAGTGGACGTCTTTCGGCTCAAATGATGATGATGATGATGAGTCGACGATAGAAAATAATAAACATATCATTTAAAATTGACTATTGATTGTTAATTCGAGCGATTAGACTAACAATAAGCCATCGAAAAGTGTGGAGATCTAAAGTAAGACAACTCAAAAACGCACAACAACGCAAATTGTGATTTTTGAGTTATGATTGTCAATACAAATTACTACGAACACAATTTTTGAGTTGTCTTACTTTAGATCTAGGTGTGCGATATGTTGCGCCGACACACACATACCTAAATTGGGTAAAAGAATGATTATGTTGAAGTAGTTTTCGAAGTTTTGATATGTCACCATTGAACCTATGTGAAGCAGAGAGGTAATCGCGTATCACACGAACAGCAAGAATGGGCTTCATCTTGACAGTTACCACATTCATTGCGGTATTTGCGTTGTTGAGCAGACTTTATTTCGAAGAAAAGTAGCAATGGATTAGCAACATCCTTCATAATGATTCAAATTTTGATTGATAGTATGTTAAACAATTAGGATGCTGTGGCGGATCGCTAACTTAATTGAAAGAATGAAGGAACCTTTAGGCAGCGTCACACCACAATACAGTATTCCGGGCACACCGAGGGGACAATATTTTTAGCACAAAGGAGCAACAATCCTTATAAAGTGCAGGTTCTGTGATGCGTGTGATGTTAGGCCGCCTGTTACACCGAAGCGTAACATGACCTTCCTTTTTGATACCTACATTTTATTTAATCAGTTTAGTCCCTCCAATTGCGAGGTCTTCGTGGCTAAGTAATAACTGAATCGGACAAAGGATCTGCACCCTAATTGCGAAACGCACTATTTATCAGAATTTAAATCGGATTGAAGATTATTTCTAAACCATTGCTTCATTTGTTGGAATAAATTGTCGGCTCAAAAACGTAAATAACGCAATGAATGTTGTTTAACTATCAATATGAAACCAATTCCTACTGATAGCAAGTTACGCAATCACCCCTCAGGTTAAGCAACGCTTGCCGCGGTCAGTCCGTGGATGGATGACCATCTTTACTTACCGAGACACCTACGTGCTTTGGAGAGGACGTTAAATTGTGGGTTCCGGTTGTCAGTCGTGTATCTTCGTCAGTCGTTACGGGTAGTCAGTCTCGGAAGTCCGCAGCCTTTTTTTTTTTTGGATGGGAAATCATCAAATGTCTTCTCCCGCTCTGGGCGGAGCGGGAGGACGTGTCAGACTTTTACTGACTAAAACCCACCCGTGTTCCATCAGTTGCCCATGTGCCAAGGTCACGGTATCTCTTTCGAACAATCACGCGTACCCAGTTAGTTGTGGAGATCAGGTAGAAAATCTCTCTAAGTAAGATACGAGTATTTAGCTGCAACCGGTTAGACTAGAAGCCGTCCCTTAAAATAGTTGGGAAGAAGCTGGGCATATGATGGATAAGAGTCATTTCCGTTTCGAATTTCTTAAACCGTCCAAGTACTAAATCCACACTTAATATTATAAATGCAAAAGTAACTCTGTATGTCTGTCTGTCTCGCTTTCCTGCTAAATCTACTGAACCGATTTAAATGAAACTTGGTACGCAGATAGTTTAGAGCCTGAGAAAGGACATAGGCTACTTTTTATCCCGGTAGTACGTTCCCGCGGGATATTTTCCGACCTCCACGCGGGCGAAGCCGCTGGCAAAAGCTAGTACTGTATAACATAAAGAAATAATATTTGTAAGTTTGTTTGTACGGGGTAAATCTTTGAAACTACAGAATTGATCTCGAAAATTCTTTCACTTATAGGAAACTACAGTTATGCAGTGTCCTATTTTATGTTGAACTAACATAAAATAGAACCAGAAATTCCACACAGAAGAATCGTCGCGGGTAGAAGATAGTATCCCGTTACTTCTGCTTCCATCATCAAGGCTATCGCAGGTGCGATGTGACTATTGTAGATTTTTATGAAACTTCCTTCTGTTGTTGTTGTGTGTCTGTTTTCTGTTTTACCAGAATTGCGACACGCCTGTCTACGTGAGACTTCGTTCGTTCTCTCGTACGGAAATAAATATGTTCGAACATTGAGAGGATCTTAAGCTAATAAATTGTGCACAAATAAATAAATAAATAAATAAAATAAATAACAAGAGTTTAGCTAAAACAAGAACATAGATTACCTAATAATTAATTCAAGCCGAGGCTGGTGGCTATTAACATCAGCAATAAAAACATGAATGTTACACAATCGATCGTTGTAAAACTGATTATAAAAACTCTAATTATAACGTTTCGAAGTGTCATTACACGTCCTCCTCCACATTTATAGAAATAATAATCAATACATCTATGCATAAAAATAAATAAAACTGAAGTGTCTGTTTATAATTTCAAATTAACAGCTTTTCATTAAATGCATATGAAAGTATATAAGGTACTTAAATCAAGAAACCTTTTTTTTATTTTTTGCCTGTCTGTCTGTCTGTCAGTTTGTTCCGGCTAAACTCTGAAATGGCTGGACCGATTTTGACGGGACTATCACTGACATATAGTTGATATTATAAGAAATAACATTGGCTTATTGTTCCGGAAGCACGTTCCCATTTCCAATATCCAAGCGGGCTTCACTATCCACGCGGGAAAAGTCACGGGCAGCAGCTAGCAATACAATATAAAAAAACTAAAAATTAAAATGTATCATCAAACTGGTATAATTCAACGGTTTGACTGCGGGCACTTGTGTGGGCTGAGTATCACACCGAAGTGTGGGTATTGTCATTTTATTGTTTATTTTATTGTCTTACACCCACTCGCTAAAGACTTAGATACAAGTAGGCGCCTCTTGAGGTCCGGGTCACACACCGAGATTACAGTTTTTATGAAAAGATTTTTGTTTGTTTTGATTTTTAATACCTAACTGTCAATATTTGTGAAGATAATATCGGAAAAATTGGTCATTCAATTATGAATCTTTGATTTGAATGACGTCTTGTAGCTCACTCACTTAAAACGTCAAGCCTGGATCTCACAACAAAGGCAGTCCTAGTGAAGCCTAGGAATGCAATCCATTTGAATGTTACCTTAGCGAAACCTTTTTTGTTATTCTATAGCTCTTGTAAAAACTAGCCCTAAACTACCTACCCAACCACCTCCACACACAAAAAACATACCCAGATAAGACCAACACAATATTTAAACAAAAGAAGACGAGAAAAACCTTCTATGTTCTTTCGTTTAAATATTGTTTGATTTTTATTCTTGATACCTATCGGCAAGAATAAAAAGGTTATGGATCAAAAAGGGAACATCAAATTTTTCCATAAAAAATGTTTTTCAAAATCTCTCGGTGTGACAGTCACACGCGCCCACAGTGTACGATGTTTATTTCATGTGCCGTCCACGGACTTGGGAGCTATTCACTGCATGCCGGATTGATTTATATTACCGCACCATTTGTAGACTGCCCACCACACAACACGCGAGAGATGCAACTCTAAATACAACGTGGTTTACGACTATTCCAATGATTTCCATCCATTTTGAATGAGAGTACGCAGCCAATAAAGCCAGAATACAACGGTGGTCTAAAGTGGTCTACAAAGCGATAAGAATAGAACTAGCCTTGGCCGAGACCGTATGAAATTTTCGTTGATGACTCAGAGCAGCCCATTCATAGTCTAAAATGCAATCGGTTTTCGTGTATGCCTGTGTGACCGCTTATATCTTCTAAACTGCTCTATGGATTTTAATGCGGTTTTCACCATCATTTAGAAAATTTATTCTGGAATGTGCATGTGTATAGTACATTCATATTTAACTTAGATTTAGGACATAAACTAACTTAATCTACTTCACAAAAAGTTAGAGAAAATAAAAATAACAATGTCAACGGTTTATTTATTTTTTTAATAATAGCATTTCAATAAGTCAGTGAGTATGAAAGTCGTTATTTCTGACTTTTTCAAGTCTTATTTCGTTTAGTGGGCACTAAACGAAATAAGACTTGAAAAAGTTAGGAAAAAAATTATCTAGCCTAAAATGTATTCTAAAACTGCAAAATTTTGAGCACCAACTAAAAACAACTTTATTTTTAGATATTCCAGTTCAGTCACGGGAAGCGTTCAAGTAGGTTTCCTATTGACAAACTCAGATCCACGCATTCGTTATACCAGGCGCTCATAAATTCTAGATGGTGTGGGATGTCGATTTCAAGTGCAGTATTCTGTGCGTTGTCGACTTGTCGTCGGTCTGATAAATATGGCTACACTTCAGTTGACTCACTAGGTTCTAGATAAACAGGCTGAGATTTCTAGCTACAATTCCTGCCTGGCATTTTGGTCCCTTGTACATCTTGGTCCATTGGAAGCCTAGGTATTTCTACCTATATGCTATTGTTGGACTTTTGAGCGTTCATATTTGGTTAATGAAAATGGGCTATCTAGATTTTTTAAAATTAAATAGTAACTCTGTTTACTCATCTGTTGAGATTCACAGATGACTCCATCCTGGAGTTGAAATGTGGTGCTGTCACACAAACAATACGGCACTTCACATCTTGTCCAGCGTGTCCAGTTGTATGCTCGCTTCTGGAGTTGACGGACGCTGCTGAAAGTGCCAACCTCGTAGCCAAATTCTGGGCTGGCTATATTTAGATTGTTATCAACATACTAAGAAGAAGAATACTATGTTTACTTGGCAGTGGTGGACAGATGACCACGACTGCCCTGACTTAAGAGTCAGTAGATCGTGAGTCCGAACTAAGATTGCCAACCGTACTCTAAAATAGAGTATTGTACTCTTTTTCTTGTAGGTGTACTTTGTAATCTATAACACTAAAAGAGTATGCTAAAATACACTTTTTACGAAAAGACAAACAAACATTAAAACATCAGCAACTATCAATTCTCAATTCTTTATTGCGTACCATGTTTAAGCATAGTTGGAAGGGAAATCATTATATAAGTCACAATTATGGACCTTATCGGGCTCAGCAAGATCAAGTAGGAAAGAGGAGGAAAAAAATTGGGCACTTAATTGGAAATTATATTTTTGTTACCTAGTTAATAAAAAAAAATGTGCAAATACAACACAAAAGTTAAGTAAGGGATATAGTACTTTATATGTTCTGTGCATATGACTCAACTTCAGTGTGCATTTCAACGACGATGATGGATTATGATGAGAATGGACTAGAAAGTGCACTAACGCTATCTTTTATGTGTCACGATCTTCTTAAGCTTAATATAACCCTCAATCCTGCACGGGATTTGCCTTAGTGTGGCTAGAGCTTTATTAGTCTAAGTTTGTTCTATGTGACGATTTTTATAATTCTAAAATATTGAGCAACTTATTCAAACTCAAAGCTTTTATTTATGTGACTACGATGTAAAAATACGTGCACCTTAAAAGCGTCCGCAATCAAACTAAAACAAAATAACAATTCAGAAATTAAAATATAAAACAAAAAATAAGCTGTTAATATTAAGCTGTCATTATTTTTTTATGCTTTGACAGTTATAGGACTTAACTAGGCTGTCAGGTAGTCAAACAAAAGCGTTCTTCCCAGATACATAAGTAAATAAATAACTATTGTGGTATTACACATAAGGGAATGCAAGAACGTACGTTCTTGAATTCCCTTAATGTATATTCTAGAGAAGGAAATACACACAATTCTCAGTATGAAATGAATGAAATGAAATGAATTGCACCGATCCCAGCGTGGTTTGACCAGACTCGATTAATCGAATGAACCCCGAGATTTGCACTAGCCCCTGAAGCGTCATGATTCATGGTGCTACATAGGCCATTGCATATCAAGAAGTAGACCGGGGGGCGCTGTAATGGTAGGGAAGACGTGCCCATTGGATAGGAAAGGATTACGAGCCTACCGACTATGCAGCCTTAAGTAAGCATTGGACTAGTGGAGAGAAGGGTGATATTTGTCTATAGGAGGGCATCTTTTCACGTCGTCGCCGGCATGTTGATCCAGGTCGAGCTTCACTGATGCATCTTTTGGTGAAGTTAACCGTTTGCTTGGCTCTTTTCTATGTCGAGGCTTCGCTATGTTCCGTGTTATTGTTTTCTTGGTAGTTTTCTGAGTTCTCGCTGATATCAGTTTCTGGTTTTTTGTAGATATCCGCCGCCGATATCTAGCCGCTTTCTTGATCTTATTTCTGTCTCCAGCCGTGTCCCTCCAAAACTGGATATCCTTGTCGAAGTATTTCATGTCCTGTTTTAGGTTGTCATTCCATTAGTAAATAGGTCGTCCGACCTTCTTAGATTTGGGCCTGTGCTGCATTGCTGCATGAAGCAGGTGTGGTTCAGAGCGTCTGAAAATGTGTCGGACATCCTGTGGTTCTTGATGCATTTTGTTATGGTTTTCCCGTCTAAGATTTGATGCATTTTCTCTGTCTCGGTTTGTTGATCGAGTCTCTCATGATAACTCGTTCGTATCTTCTCGGTCTCGGTTTAAGTCATATATCATACAAGGTACGATAATATCTCCAGCTTGTCCGTCCTAAACTTGATTCCCATGTCGAAGTACTCGGATTTCATGTCTTGTTTTAGGTTGTCGTTCCATTTGTAAGTAGGTCGCTCGACCTTCTATGATTTGGCCTTGTACTGCATTGCTGCATGCATGCGTGGTGTGGTTCACCGTGTGCTAGGTAGCACATCCTGTGGTTCTTGACGCGTTTTGTTACGGTTTTACCGATTTAAATTTGATGCATTTTCTTATGTCCGCAGTTTCCTAGTTTCCTTTTTTCCTAGCTTGGTCAATCAAATCATGACTCAACTCGTTCATTTCTTCTGAGCCGCAATAATGTGGTATTGGATTCGTTTTAGTTCTTCCAGCTCATCTGTAATGAGGATAAGGTCGTCCGCAAATGATAATACCATCGGGAGTGATGATGATTTCCTTTGTTTCTTTCGTCGTCGGTCGAAGCGGGCCGAAGGCCCTCGGACCTTTTTTTTTTTCTCTCATTTGGATATCGGTACCCTGCTTTTTTTCGGTTTTGTTTGTTTCTTTTTTTTTTCTGTGGAATGTGTTGAGCGTTTGCATGTGTTTTGCGGGGCGATTATTTTTTTCCCTAGTTCGGTGAAGCATATTTATCACGTGTCTGCATGTTTCTTGTTCTGATATTTAACCTTTTGGAGTGTTATCTGGCTTTCTTTTACGTGATTATACATATTGGAGTTATTTGGTTGCTTGCTTTGTAGAAATTTGGCCTTCTGTAGGTTAAAAAGGGCTAATCGGTGGTCCCTTGAGTAAATCGTCTGAAGAGTCAGAGGTACCTCCGTTAGAATGTTCCAGGGTACTTCGATGTTTTCATTCGTTGAGATGATTACTACATTTGCTAGTTTTTTGTTATGCAGTCTTGGTATTTTGGTTTGGTAGAATTTATATTCAGCGCGGCACAGTTGCATTGTTTGACATACTTGGTCTCAACCGTTGTTACATTCGTACCATGTCATTGTTTTTGTGTTTGTTTTTTTCCCCTTTTTGTTAACTGTTCTATGTTATTTGATCTTTGCAGTCCCCAAATTATTTTGTTGTATTCTATTTGAAGTGTTTGAATCTTCATGCTGAAGCGTGTGTTGCATCGAACCTTTGCGTTGGGTACTTCGATCTCGACCAATATGGGCGTTGAAGTGTCGTATTTGCAGCGCACCTGTCCTTGTATTTCGTCTAATCAAGTTTAACGTTTGTGAAGGATATGATTGCTTTCTAAGTACAGCTGTACGGTTGTGTGTGGTTGTATGATGCGTTGGTTGAACTTTGCGTTTTGTTTATCCAGTTGTTCTTGTATTGTTACTTTGATCAGGGTGCCTACTCTCGAACACAACTCCAATAGATCGACACTGGTCAAACGTCAGTTTATTGAGTTAAACGTCAGGGATTGGCTAGACTCAATGAGTCCAGCCAATCACTGACGTTTGACTGACAATTCCAATGTCGATCCATTGGAATTATATTCGAGAGTAAGCACCCAGGACCCAGCTATCATAGTGCTTCGTGTAGAGGATGCGTATATGTACTGGGGGATTCTCTCGATCGCCGATCGGTGTTTTTCTGCGTTCTGTTTATGTGTACATTCACATTTACGAGTTACAATTCGGACGCGGTGATGATGGTATATTCGATATACCAGAATGTTTAATTAATTGCACGGTTATGTATTTTGTTATCCTTTGTTCCTGGAAAAGAAGGCTGTTGGGGAGAAATTCCTACATATTATTTAGAAGTGCTAGGCGAATTCTATCATCCTGTCACTGTTACAAAACATATGTAGCAAGATCTTGACGGATATTCTTGTGATCAAATGTTATTTGGTGAGATATCTAGACAAACAGTTCCCGTGTAACAGTTCCCGTGTTTTGTGATGGGCACGATTATAAACATAGTTATTGCTTTTGTTTAGTCAAACACATTTGTGTCAGTAAGGGGCTGAAACTGTCTAATTTGTGAGCTTGACCTTTTTTTTATTTTGTATCGTTATCTGTAGAGCAAAAACGTCTGGTGCAAACTTAAGAGTTCGGGGTATTTTTTTTTTTATTATCTCTTCAGTCCACATGTATATTTATATTCCGGTGACCGTGGCCTTTTGCAAAACAATTTGAGGAATTTGTTACCATGGTACACACGTCGACAAATCAAGCCATTCATTTCCAGTATAAACTGACTTCTCTTTGCACGGAAAGCCTACACAATGCGAGGTCTGTTAAAACTGGAAATCCATAGCTTGATATGTAGCTGTGTGTACAATTATAAGATCTTTAGGTAAGACATCTTTAACGATATCACATTTAGTGTTAGAATAATAGCGTGAATTTGTTTGTGTGACGACACTGGTCCGCAGCGGCTGCTTGAGATGACGTTGTGTGCGCGCGCGCGCGGCATATCTAGGCCCGTCTACGCAGTTTAGCTAACGTATCCCTGTAATATTAAGAACGGTCTCACCGGGTCTAGCGCCATGGGGTACTCGTCCTCCGGCAGTCAGTCTTCACTACAGCCTGAACTTATGACACTTTTGCACAGAGAGATACACACAAAAAACGCGTTTTGATTTCGAAGTCGGCCGAGCCAACATCTGTTGCGCGCGCGCACAGACGACCGCTTGCGACGAGGGTTCAAATTGAACTCTCCGAAATACACACAATTCTCAGTAGATAAAATATTAAATTTCCACTTTAATGACACCACAAACAGGGCAGAATGAAACCAGCAACCTTGCATGGTTATACAACGAACGTGGTCTGTGGTATACGTTTGTGGTATCCTTGTAACTTTATAGGTTGGCAACTTGAAAAACAAACATACCAAAAAGTTCTTAATTAAGTGAAGACAAAAATATAGGGATAGAAAAAGGAAAACCAAACAGTTCAAGGTTTTAAGTAAGTATCCAAATTCGTGTTACTAACGGCTTTATGCATATAAAAAGCTTATAGAAAGTTAAATTGCTTGATAAGCCTTCTATAAAACTTTGTATTCATAAACGTATAATAACTAATATTATAACGAATACTAATATTATCTTGAATCGCTCTGTCTATTGACGAAAACCACATTAAAATCCGTTGTGTAATTTGAAAGATCTAAGCGTGCAGAAACGGGCAGCAACTTTGTTTTATACTATGTAAAGATGATAATTATGTCATTTAAAAATCAAAATGGTGCTATTATAATGAAGTTAGTACCACACTCACACAACACCATACTCCACACACTAACATGCACCTCATTACACAGAAACCAGACCATAACACTTTTTTTTATTGTAGTTTTTTTTGTTTTAATTATTGTTTTTTCTCTTTTTATTTGTTTTAATTATTGTTTTTCTCTTTTTATTTGTTTTAATTATTGTTTTTCTCTTTTTATTTGTTTTAATTATTGTTTTTCTCTTTTTATTTGTTTTAATGTTTATTTTACCGCATAATTATGAATTACTTTTCTCCTCTTTTATAGGATGTAAATTACGAAATTATTGTACCTACTTTAAACCTCTGCAATGTACCATTGATTATCTACGGGGAGCCTGGAGATCCGTAACACAGGGTTTCCCTAGTACGGACTCCAGTCTCTCGCAAAGGAGCTTTTGATCACATTTAGGGGAAGTACGTCCAAAATGACATATACGGACATAATGACACACCGGCCTTTTTTAGAAATTGGCGGGCTATAATCCTGCAGTTTTCATATCATTATGTGACGCCGGCCATGGTGGCATATCTGTTAATTTTATACCGCCATTGACTTGGTCACGCCGAAGTAACTTGCAGGAACGCGTTTTGTGCGCATAAAAATTTTATTGTTATTCACTTCGTCCTGTTTTTGATCAGTTTCTCATGGTTTCTATACCTCTTTTGAAGTAAACTCAAAAGGTGTAGCTTTAGACTGCATTATTCAAGAGTATTTATTTATAAATCTCGTGTTTATAGTAATTATGATTTAGTTAGTGTTGAGATAACCTGTCGGGTAAAATGACATACTTACGTTTGGGGCAAAACGACATACCTTTATTCAATTATGAGTTTTCAATGTTGAATCGAACTACGATAATTATCCTAAAAAGCAGTCAGAAAAAAGGTGAACACTCGTACAGAAGACTCATTACACTGAGGACTCAAATGTAGAAGATTTCCAGCTACGTCGACCGGTGATGATGATGATTGCGCATGTATTTACTGAAACGACCTCTTTTCCCGTTCCAAGCCCAACGAGTGCTGCTACGGTGCACCTACAGTGCAAAAATTGTTCTCTTTGGGCTCATATTTAATATTTTGCGAAATATATACTTCATAATTTTTGTATTCATTATGTATGTCATTTTGTCCGTACTATATGGACAAAATGAATTTTTTTAGAGGCTTCTATTAATTTAAATTATACTTTTTTATAGGAGTCGTATTCAATTATGAGTTTACGTAGGTTAAAACTTATGAACCAAAGATAATTATTCAACCTAAACAGTGATTGTAACTATATTAATAAAAATTTTATGATTAAAAATAAAACCGTATGTCATTTTGGACGTACTTCCCCTACTGATTATGACTAGACCTAAGATATTATTTCTAAGCCAACCTTTGTAGAGAGAGAAATAAATTTATATTGTATTGTATTGAAGTTATCCAAAAAATAGAGCATGGGTGGCCCAGTGGTATTGGCCCCGACGTACTAGATGTAGGTCGTGGGCTCGAACCCAGGCAGGCTTTTTATTTGTGTAAATAATTTCATCATCACTGCTTTCATTATGGTGAAGAAAAACGTCGTAAGTAAATCGGCATGTCCTAGAACCAATCATTCGCAGACATGTGACATCTACCAACCCGCACTGGGCCCGCGTAGTAGATTATGGCCCACTTCCTCTCACCGAGAGGAGGCCTGTGTCCCAGCAGTGGGAACAATATAGACTGATGATGATGATCCAGAAAATTGACCAAAACAACGAGAATGTTTGTCTACACACCAAATAATTGTGACCATTTGACTGTAGACAGTTAAATATTTTATAGTTACGATTGTCAAAGATCTCAGAATGACAACTGAGGCAGGGAAGGATCTTGGTATGTAGAGATGGTCACCTATACACGAACCAACCACAGCTAGCGTAGCTTAAACTGATCTTTCGACCCTTACGGATATTATTTCTTTGCCACAAGCTCCTTTTTAGGGTTCCGTTGCCAAATGGCAAAAAACGGAACCCTTATAGATTCGTCATGTCTGTCTGTCTGACTGTCCGTGTATCATCATCATCATCTCAGCCGCAAGACGTCCACTGCTGGACATGGGTCTCCCCCTATTTGGGGGGCTTTGCCATAATCGCCACGCTTGGCAAGCGGGTTGGCGATCGCAGTATGGTGGTAAAATGCATAGAGAACGCTGCTGCCCATTCTCTAGTAAATCCCTTAGTCGCCTTTTACGACACCCACGGGAAGAAATGGGGTGATGCTATTCTTTATGTCCGGCACCACACGAGACTGTCCGTGTATGTCACAGCCATTTTTTTCCGAAACTATAAGAGCTATGCTGTTGAAACTTGGTAAGTAGATGTATTCTGTAAACCGCATTAAAATTATCACACAAAAATAGAAAAAAAATAATAAATTTTGGGGTTCCCCATACTTTGAACTGAAACTAAAAAAAAATATTTTCATCAATCCCACACGTGTTCTATGGATAGGTCTTCAAAAATGGTATTGAGGTTTCTAATACCATTTTTTTCTAAACTGTATAGTTTGCGCGAGAGACACTTCCAAAGTGGTGAAATGTGTCCCCCCCTATAACTTCTAAAATAAGAGAATAATAAAACTAAAAAAAAATATGATGTACGTTGCCATATAAACTTCCAACGAAAATTGGTTTGAACAAGATCTAGTAAGTAGTTTTTTTTTTTTATACGTCATAAATCGTAAACCGCAATTTACCTTTCATTCAATTAACTCCAATATAAAAATTTTAAAAATAACATTTAATTTCATAAACATAAGCCTTATGCATAAACCGTGAATACCTACAGTTTTGTACGGAACCCTCGGTGCGCGAGTCCGACTCGCACTTGGCCGGTTTTTTGTATTATACTTATTCTATCATTTACTCATAGTTCGCTGGTCGTTTCAATATCAGGCTCGCAGATGACGTACGACCACAATGTCGAACTATCGATAGTTTGACGAGTTCGTCCAACTTAGTTTAGCTGTGACATCGACCAACTTGAAGACGCCATGTTGTAAAAACGACCTAGTTTCTTTGCTACGGCTGTTTGAAGTTTCGGAACGTTTTTGTTTAAGTTTTTTGACGGGAAGTCGATAAAGCGGATAGTTAGTAAAGTGAACAGTATTGATATTGATGAAGGTAAGTTTTGAAATTCCCATTTCTTCCCGTGGCTGTCGTAAGGGACTTACTAGAATGGGCAGCAGTGTTATTTATGCATTTTACCACCATACTGCAATCGCTAACACACCTGCCAAGCGTGGCGATTATGAACCCTCCCAAATTAGGGCAGGCCTATGTCCAGCAGTGGAATTCTTTCGGCTGAAGTAATGATGATGAAGTTTTAATATCAGACCTATCATTTTGAATTTTCGTTGAGGTCGGAAAATAATACTACGGGAAAGTACCACCGATATAAATAGTATCCTATGTGTTAATCCAGGTAATATACATTTTAACCAGTGCACGCAAATTTTAACAAATGAAACTTAAACGAGTTATAATAAGTATGCAATTTTTATTTTGATATATCTTAATAAAAAAAAAAAATAAGTTATCGTTGACGAAAGATGTTTATTTTGAAACTGGTTTTTATGGTAACTTGCACGCGGCGCTGGCGTGGTGGCAAAGGTGAACGACCAGCGTAGCTACAGGTACCTATCAGCTGTTCGATTGGTCAAAATTCTAAGAGTATGAAGTTCGAAGTACCTACATCGGCGCGCGGTTACTGACCTATCCTTATTGTCGATATCATATACGAAATATGTAGGGTGTCCACAGTTTACTGATTAAAGGTCGGAAAAAAAAAGTATTGAAAAAATTGTTGAAATGTGTTCTATTACTGATAGGTACTTACTGAACCACCAAAAAAAATTGCGCACTGGTTAAAAGAAATTCCTGTATATGTGCCATTCAACACTGTGCGTTTTTGCGGGATTGAGTAACAAACATCTAACCAATATCCACTTTTTTTTGGAATGACATCTCTCAAGTCATCCTATGAGGTTGTCGGCTGCTTAACCTGACTTCCCTGAGGCTACTTTTATAAATTAATGCCTCCAACCAGGGCTTAAAAACTTAAAACTAAAGCGACTGCTTGCTAAGGGCACCCCCTGTGGGGTACGGACCTCGGCTTAGAGCATCGCTGGTAGATGACAAGGGACGGGCTGGATCGGAATAGTCTTAATATCCAAACTTACACATTAATAACATTAGTAAGACATCGATCCTAGTAACAATAACTTTCTGATCAACGTCCATTTGAGTGATAACAAGAAGAGGATAGATAACTTTATGATTTCTCCTACAAAGCATACTCAAAAGTATGTTTTCACTTAAGATTTGATTCAAAAGTAACAAACAGCAAATTCCACTTGAGACAGCATCATTATAAAAATAGGTCTTCAACACGTAGTTAAAAAACTTCATAAGCTCTAAAACTTGACATTTCAGATAATTCAACTTAATGAACACTTCAACTTGATAGCTTAGGGCTAATGAAGCTCAAACAAAGCGAGTATATCATGCTAAGTTGTAAGTTACAGTGCTTAGTGGATTCACGACGCGATTGGATAACAAAGGGAGTTGAGTTGGCAATTGTTTCAGTGGTAGTTTACATGGTATTTCTAGTAGAAAGTTTAGCTGTTGCTTTCATAATTATATTTTTTACTAGCTTTTGCCCTCGGCTTCGCCCGCATGGATGTCGGAAATTAACGCAGGTATTTTTCTAAAATAAAATATTTTTTCTAAAATAAAAGTAGCCGAAGTTACTCCTTATTATATCAGCTACCTGCCAACAAAAGTTCCGTCAAAATCGGTCCAGCCATTTCAGAGATTAGCTGGAACAAACAGACAGACAAAAGTTAAAAAAAAATGATTTTTTGGTGTAAGTACCGTATTTACTTTCATATGCATTTAGTGAAAAGCTGTTAATTTTAAATTACAAACAGACACTTCAGTTTTGTTTATTTGTATATAGATGTATAGATTTGCTGTCTTGTATGGGCCAGAATGTTGGACCACAAAAGGGATGAATGAAAGGCAATTGCATGCAGCTGAGATGAGAATGTTAAGAGGGATGTGTGGTGTTATACGAATGGATAGAATACGATATGAGTATAAACGAGGAAGTCAGAAAGTGGCACCGGTAGCTGAAAAGTTGTGTGAAAATCGACTGTCGTGGTTTAGACATTTATGATACGCAGGAATGAGGAAAATGTTGTGAGGCAAATTGTGAGTATAAATGTCGTTGGCTTTAAGAGAAGGGGAATAAACGATCGATGGCCAGTGTGAGTAAAGATATGGTTAGGAAGGGGGTGACTACTGAAATGAGCACTAATAGAGAAGTATGGAAGAAAAATACACGTTGCGCCGACCACAAATAAATTGGTATAAGGGCAGGAGCCTGCCAGGGTCGCGAGATCAGTTCAAAAGAGGTACCGTTGCCCTGGCATATGGGGAACTGAAGGAACACGGATGGGTTTTAGTCAGTAAAAGTTTGACACGCCTTTCCGCTCCACCCAGAGCGGGAGACGTCATTTGATGATTTATCACCCAAAAAGGACAGGAAAAAACTGATGGCATATTTATATTTGAGGTGTCCAATTGTTGAGCAATTTATCATCTACCTAGTTCAGTCGGGGTTGGTTTCCAATCTATCCGATTGCATGTGAATACCAGTATTTTACTTCGAGCAATTGCCTATGTGAAGTTCACAACTCAGTGACTGAGTACCACACTACCCTTTTTTTTCTGGATGGACAATCATCAAATGACTTCTCCCGCTCTGGGCGGAGCGGGAGAGCGTGTCAGACTTTTACTGACTAAAACCCACCCGTGTTCCATCAGTTGCCCATGTGCCGGGGCCACGGTATCTTGCTAGAACCATCTCGCGACCCCGGCAGGCATCGGTCCTAGTAGACCCCTTCACTGCTGCGGACATCTCTTTGAGGCGCGCGTAGTGGGTAGCTCGCCACCCGCAAGCTCGCGCCTGTGGTGGCCGGGAGTCCGCTATCGACTCCCAACGCCCGGGGCGTCTCCTCCTGCGGCGGCTAGGGACGTGAGGGCGCAGTGACTGCCTCCTCCTTCGTGAGCATTACTGCTTCGCAGAAGGAGGTGACTGCTTCCCATGCCCTCTCGCTCCGTACCATGGCTCGCACCAGGGCCGGACGCGATAGGTTGCCGCCGCCGATCGCCTCCACGAGGAACCACACTACCCTTTGATAAGACTGGTTCTCAGAATATTGAGCTTCTGTCTTACCGTAACAACTGTCAAAGACAATAAATATGACAGCCGTTGGTATCAACGGTTTACCGTGCTTTCCGAGGGTCCACGGGTCTCGGTATGTACTGGATGTGACCCATGCATGAATTTACCACAGCCAGAGTAGCTTAACCTTTGATCACCAAATGCAGCTGTTAGTTGCGCAATAAAGGAATTTTCTGGATAAAAATAGGAATGACTGTAGGAATAACCTCTATTTTGATGCACTTGTTATTTTATGCTTCTGTTTTTATCGAATCGACAATCGAGATAAAATCGGTTGTTTGAGCTGTATTTTCAGTAAATCCAATATTTTAAATGCTCTTGATGTCGCTCGCAAATTTCAAGTTGTTTATGGGTGTCAGGACCCCACATGTCTGAGCAAGGGGTATCGTGTTACCCATTAATTGGGTCGCTGAGATCAGATACGTAGTCATCATCATCATCACAGCTGATAAATAGCCATTGCTGGATATAGGCCTGTCCCAATTTAGAGGTGTTTGCTATAATCGCCACGCTTGGCATGCGAGTTGGCGATCGCAGTATGATGGTAAAATGCATATAGCACGCTACTGCCCATTCTCTAGTAAGTCCCTTAGTCGCCTTTTATGACACCCACAGGATGGAATAGGATGATGCTGTTCTTTACGTCCCGCATGACACGGAACAGAGGCAGCTTCCTGTAAAATTTTGGTACCTATGTAGCTGGTTCAACTAGAAGTCAACCCCATATGCTTAGTTGGGAAAAGGACAACGGAGGAGGACGTATTTTGACTCGCTCACTCAATTACTATCAGTAACTACCTAATAACACGGTTAAATATTACAAATTAAGCATCTAACATATAAAACCGCTTAATAATCCGCCATTGTTATCTACAAGGACATTCCTATGATTAAGCTAGCTACACACGAGCCTTAGGTAAGCCTACACACGATCAGTCCGCGTAGAGAACTGTCAGAACTATTTGACATGATAATCTCGCCTCGCGTAAAGGTTACGTGGTACGTCCCTTAAATGAATAATATCCTTGAAGGTTTTATGGAGATTAACGATTCGAAAATGTTTATTGTATTAATGTGTATGGATTTAGGGTTGTATCCATTAATTTGTAAAATGAACTGTATTTCGATTTTTGTTTGGTTTTTATTTCAAAAGCAGGCCCGAAGGTAAACTGAAATAAAATATATCTACAGAAAAATTTTGTTTTGTAATAATACCGATAGTGAGTGCGGAATAAAAACCTTTGTTTTATAGTAAAACTGATAGTAAGTACCGAATAAAACCTTTGTTTTGTAATAAGACTGTGCGGGTTCGCGACCGAGTGAACAAGTAATATACAAAAATAAGTTGTAACGCTTAAATTTATTAAAATATCAAGTAACTAAAGCTAGCAGTTACACTTGACCTTAAAATGTAAAATTAGATAAGGCTATATGAAAAGTTACAACTAGACAGACAAGATCACGGCGAGCTTTGGCGAGTAATGATCGGGGTCTGAAAAAGGACCTCGCACGATCGTAGTTAGAGACAGACTGCCTGCCTCGTCCAAAGCTCGGAACATCCTTCCCACACCTGCAGTTTTGTAAACAAAGGATGCGGCAAAACGATTGTTACGTAAAAGTATAATAAGACAAAGGAAATATAAATACAAATGGGTACAATAAACGATAACCAAAAATAACAGAAAAATGAACCTTAAATAAACATAAAGAATTCCAAAAGGCAATATTACCTATAACTATAAAGAATTATAGAGTACAATAGTACAGACGCCAACACATCAAGCTACTACAATCTGTCAGATTTCTTTGATAGATTTTCGACTTTATTTCTAATGCATTAGGTTCAAGGTTCATTGTGAAAAATTGACAGTTTCGGGTAGCTTGACCTGGTGGCGTCTGTACCTATTACTTAAATTGCTTTGCAGATGTGGGAACGTGGGAAAACACAAAATTCAACTTTCTAAAATAATTACAATAGAAAAATATTTAGCTATGCAAGGGATGAGTACGTGAGACACAGTCGCCACAGTACCCCCCTACCAGTGATACAGATCACGAAAAACTTGCCTGATAGTAATCAGGAAATTTAACTTGCCTACCAGAACGGCGTGGAATATGCTGTCGCTGTTGTTGTGTGTTACTATCGGCCCTTAGTAGCTGATCGGAAGCAGTGGTTTGGTGATCATTTTGATTCACAATATAAGTTGTGATATTCTCGCTAGGCGCAAATTGATTTTCTGACAGTATATGAGCCGGTTTTAACCTATCAATTGTGACTGTAACGTCACGGTCCCTAATTCGAATGACAAATGTTTTGTCATTCCTTGTGATGACTTGGTAAGGCCCATCGTAAGGCTGTACTAAAGGAGCTTTAACAGTGTCATTGCGCAAGAAGACATGACTGGCTGTTGCCAAGTCTTTGAAAATGAAGCTCTTTCTATCACCATGTGCAGAGCAATTTACTGGTTTT
Source organism: Aporophyla lueneburgensis (assembly GCA_932294355.1). Taxonomy (NCBI): domain Eukaryota; kingdom Metazoa; phylum Arthropoda; class Insecta; order Lepidoptera; family Noctuidae; genus Aporophyla; species Aporophyla lueneburgensis. The sequence goes on along the minus strand of OW028754.1, from coordinate 4,813,716 downwards.
AAAGAATTGAATTGAGATCGAAGTTCTTGAGCAAAGTCTGGCACCACTAAGATACTACTATTTACAGAAGGTGCTAAAAACTCACCCGGCAGTCTAATACCTTGACCGTATAACATTTCAGCTGGGGTAGCTTGAAGATCTTCCTTCCAGGCTGATCTAATACCTAACATTACTGTTGGTAAGATGCGTACCCAATTATCAGTTGGTAAGTGACATTTTATTGCGGCTTTGAGTTGCCTGTGCAGACGTTCTACCATTCCATTGGCAGATGGGTGAATCACACCTATTTAGGAATCTCAATACGCTAAAACCTTTGTTTTGTAATAAGACTGATAGTGACTACTGAATAAAACCTTTGTTTTGTAATAAGACTGATAGTGACTACTGAATAAAACCTTTGTTTTATAATAAGACTGAGAGTGACTACTGAATAAAACCTTTGTTTTGTAATAAGATTGAGAGTGACTACTGAATGAAACCTTTGTTTTGTAATAAGACTGAGAGTGACTACTGAATAAAACCTTTGTTTTGTAATAAGACCGATAGTGACTACCGAGTAAAACCTTTATTTATTCTTTGTCACTTTAATGAACCATTGTCGTTGTTTACAAAACATATTATGAGGCTCAGATGGACGTAAAAAAATACGGGGAGCGATTTTTATCGCGCACTTGATTTTAAACTCTTGTTCAGCCGAGTGATGAGAATCTAACAGTATCCCAGCTGTTCGAATTTCAACTTTCAGCGCAAAGTAGGGTCGCGAGATTTGTTCGAAAAAGGCCCTGGGATAGGCAACTGAAGGAACACGGGTGGGTTTTAGTCAGTAAAAATCTGTCACGCCCTTCCGCTCCACCCTAGAGCAGGAGAAGTCATTTCATAATCTCCCACCCACAAAAAAAAAAGCAGAGCGTTGAAGATACAGTGCTCGAAAAAAATCGCGCTGCGTTATTTATACATCCGTGTGAACTGTAAAAGAATTCAACGAATTTTAAGCTCAAGGCCAAGATAATCAAAACATCATTATTATGATTATTCATGACAATAAACACGCTAATAAACAAAGAGGTATTTATAACGACGAATAGTCCTAAAATAAAATTATAGTTAGTCATAAACTAGAAATAGCAACCAACGTGTGATTGCATAGACGCATGACCAAACAGCAAGTACGCATAAGCTGTTACCATGGATTCAGTCCACGATTCTGATAAAATGTCTACGCAGGGGAGTAATTTTTCGACGGTTATCACTATCACTTCACTACATAGTATAAAACAAAGTCGCTCCCACTGTCTGTCCCTATGTATACTTAGATCTTTAAAAGTACGCAACGGATTTTGACGCGGTTTTTTTAATAGGTAGAGTGATTCAAGAGGATGATTTATACGTCTAAAGCCTCCTACAAACCGGCGCGACGCGGCAGCGCGACGCGACACTCGTAGAACAATTTTTATGTGAACTTCATGGAAATTGTTCTACAAGAATCGCGTCGCGCTGGTCTGAATAAGCCTTAATACGGGCGAAGACGCTGGCAGAAGCTAGTCAAAAAAAAAAAACTAAAAAACACGCTTGCATAGAAAACCAAACTAAAAAGTACAAAATAATGGAAAAAAAGCGTGGGGTGTTTTTTAAGGTATTTTTTATAGATATCAGGCACCCCACGCTTTTTTTCCATTATTTTGTACTTTTTAGTTTGGTTATCTATGGAAGCGTGTTATTTAATTTTTTTAAATATTACCTATTTCATCATCATCATTTCAGCCGAAAGACGTCCACTGCTGGACATAGGCATCCCCCAAGCTCCGCCACTTCGACCGGTTTTGTGCTTCCCGCATCCAGCGGATTCCTGCGGCCTTCACAAGGTCATCGGTCCACCTTGTTGGAGGCCTTCCAACTCTACGTCTTCCGGTACGCGGTCGCCACTCAAGAACCTTCCGGCCCCATCGGCCATCTGTTCTGCGAGCAATGTGCCCTGCCCACTGCCACTTCAGCTGCATTACCTATTTATTTTCTATTTTTTAGGGTGTTTTGAATTTTAAGACGTATGTCAGCGTAGTTTGTGACGTATGTCAGCGTAGTTTTCGAAGACAGTTTTTTTGCTGTCCTGGTAACCCTGGCAAGGATAATGGCACAAATTTATGAAATTATTGCATTGTCATCGGTCTTTGACAGGTGTGCAAAGTGGGTCAAAATCGCGCTATAAGGAGTCGGTTACAAACAAACAAACATACAAGTGAAGCTAATATAAAGCGTGTAATAAGATCAGCTGTTTCATAGAAAATTGCAATATTAACCTACGTCGTCAAAAAGTATGGAGCAGCAAATTTTTATTTTTATTTGATTTTTATACCTGCACAGTTTTTTCATGATTAGTTGGTCCGTGGATGCGTGACTATCTTTACATACCTCTGTGCTTCGGAAAGCACGTTAATCCGTCGATCTTAGCTGTCTTTCGTAGATCTAAGACAGTCGTAATGGGTCATCAGAAGCTCGAAAGTCTGACAACCAGCCTTAAAACTCTTACACACGAGCGGCATGTTGCCAAGGGCAGGTAACTGCAGCCGTCGACACGCAATGATGACGCTGATCTTTGAAGATGGCGTGTCACCGGCTCCCGTTTGCCTCTGCCTTTGTCGTTGGCAACATGCTGCTCGTGTCTAAGAGCTCTCACTAAACCGTATAGTATTTCCCAGTAAGTGAATTATGGAGGTCATATAGAGAGTCGCTTCATGTAAAATACTGATATTCAGTTACATCCGTTTTGATCAGAAGCTGACCCCAACATAGTTGGGATAAGGCTAGGCAGATAATAATATCGCTTTGTTCATGATTCTTCATTTTAGTATTCGTAATATGACATCATACCATTCCGTAATGACAGTAATACTGAGATAAATTGAGAATGATCGCACGATGAGCATTTATCTCGAATAATATTAGACGAAGGTGTTCACGTGGGTGACATAATAAGCGTTTGATGTCATTTCCGGTGTGGAAACTGATATGAGGTAGTTCAAAAGGTATGTTTAGTTAGGGAGTGACTGATGTCAATTAAGACACCGCGTTTTACGAAGCTCGGACGGGTCCCGGTTTCTCCCACCTGGTTTTTCGAGACACCGCCAGGGGACTCTTCGCATGCCCAAAGGGTTGGCCTATTTTTTGGTAAAAGAATCATTCATAGAACGTGGCAATATTGCCAGCCTTTTGAGTACTTTTCCTGTTACGCTGCTGACGAATTTTTGATGGCCCTGTTATTCTTTTATCTTATACTAGCTTTTGCCCGCGGCTTCGCCCGCGTGGATGTCGAAAATTAACGCAGGTATTTTTCTAAAATAAAAGATATTTTCTAAAATAAAAGTAGCCTAAGTTACTCCTTATTACATCAGCTACCTGCCAATAAAAGTCCCGCCAAAATCGGTCCAGGCATTTTAGAGATTAGCCGGAACAAACAGACATACCGACAGATATTTACTTTCATATGCATTTAGTGAAAAGCTGTTAATTTGAAATTACAAACAGACACTTCAGTTTAATTTATTTGTATAGATGAAAAGCTGTTAATTTGAAATTACAAACAGACACATCAGTTTTATTTATTTGTATGTATAGATTACGTATTTGCCAGCGGCTTCACCCGCTTATTATACATATGAATCTTATTCTTGAACCGCTCTGTTTATTGCTAAAAACCACATTAAAATCAGTTGCGTAGTTTAAAAGATACTGCCGCGGGAAGCGACTTTAATTTTATACTATGTAAAGATTATGTCAATATTATAGTTTAAATAATTTACCGTTTAAATATTGATCGAGCCTTTCAATAAAATAATCCAAGACCCCTCTCTCATTGAGATTCGGATGGCTTGATACTTCATCAGAAACATTTGTACGCCCAATCTAAACTTCTAAACTAATATTATAAATGCAAAAGTAACTCTGTCTGTCTGTCTGTCTGTCTGTCTGTCTCGCTTGCCTGCTAAAACTACTGAACCGATTTAAATGAAATTTGGTACACAGGTAGTTTAGAACCTGAGAAAGGACATAGGCTACTTTTATCCCGGTAGTATGTTCCCGCGGGATAATTTCCGACCTCCACGCGGGCGAAGCCGCTGGCAAAAGCTAGTGGTATGATATAGCGCACTTTTATTATCTTTAGACATTACTAGCTTCTGCCCGCGACTTTGTCCGCATTAAATTTCTTGTTCCCCCGACCCTTCCCGTCGCGTCGAATCACCTATCCGTGTGATTTGCCCCGTTTTTGCAACTTTTTTCATTACTGCTCCGCTCCTCGATGGCATATAGCTTATAGCCTTCCTCAATAAATAGGCTACCCAACACAAAAAGAATTTTTCAATTCGGACCAGTAGTTCTTGAGATTAGCGCGTTCAATCAAACAAAAAAACTCTCCAGCTTTATAATATTAGTATAGATTGTACTTATGTTAAACAAATGAATAGATGACTTGTGACACTCTTTCCCAGCAGTATTCAACACTACGTATCTATATAGAAACTACATGATAAATCCCTTCTGCATTCGCGTAATCGGTAGCTGATTCACCGATACCAGATGCAAATTCACCGTGTAGGACTACCACATACCAACGCATACACCAACGTTTGTCAGAATAAATTATACATAACTTGTAGCAAGGACATTCTACAAGTTTTATCATCTGTTAGATCAACTTCGAATATTAAGTACCTATGTTGAGTAATATATCGGTTATTAGAACTGTCGTTCGGTTCTTAGAATGGGCGACTTCCTTTAGTTTTTAAACGACTTCAAATGTGGAGGAGATTGCAAGTTTGTTGTTTTATGTTTGTCACCCCTGAACTCGTCATTTATATTATTTAAAGGGTGTACATATTCATTGAGTTGTCCTACTTAATATTGGTTAAGTACGGATTGGTGGTATTTGAGTTAACTTAAGTAACGTATTTTTTCCACTTTGTGTATGTTGATAATGTGCTTATCACTGTTATTTACTGAGGAAGAAATAATTCTACTCTAGACCCACGTCACGCCTGTCTATGGGAGCCTTAAGAATTTATTCGTTACTAAATCTATCTATAAATAGTAACTTGAATGAATACAGACCATTGCTTTCTAAGCTCAACTCGCACAGACAGACAGACGGGAAAAGAGTTTTGTTTTATTCATGAAACGTTTGTGAGTGATTAACTTTGAATAATAAGCACGTTTCCTAATAATATTCATAACTATTGGAATTCGCTTTTACTGTATTTAGGAGTTACGATACGTTGTTTATGGTTTATGCATTATATGTTTCACAATAATTACCAGAATTTAGCAAAATTATTTTTCTGTGCGTCAAAATCTTATTGTGTACATATTATCTTTATTTGGAAATATGAATAACGGGTGTGTAACAACTTGGAATATAATTCTGTTTATACAATGTTTTTTTTTTGGCAGAAATAATTATACATTCTTTGAAATACTTCATCGTAAGCAACTACTATGTTCTGCGAGTAATGTGCCCTGCTCACTGCCACTTAAGTTTGGCAATTCTTCAGGCTATGTCGGTTACCTTGGATCTCTAACGGATCTTTTCATTTACGATTCGATCACTTAGGAAACTCCAAGCATAGCCCTCTCTACTGCCGTTTGGGTGACTTCAAGCCTTCTAATGAGGCCCATTGTGAGCGATCACGTTTCAGTACCATAGTTCATCACTGCTAACATGCACTGGTCAAAGACTTTTGTCTTGAGATACTGTGGTACTACCACTTAAGTTATTTATTTCTTTAGTCAGTTATTTATATTTGTAGATCTTTGACAGTCGTTACGGGTTGTCACAAGCCCGAATATCTGACAACCAGTCTAACCAAGGGGTATCGTATTACTCAGTAACTGGGTTGTGGAGGTCAGATAGGCAATCACTCCATGTAAAATATTGGTTTTCAGCTGTATCCGGTTAGACAGCAAGCAGACCCCAACATAGTTGTAAAAAGGCTAGGCAGATAATGAATCTGTAATCTATAAGTAGTACATTTTATGTAGCATTCTCACTGGCCTGTTAGTCTAGTGGTTAGTGACCCTGACTGCTAAGGCTGAGGTCGTGGTTTCGATTCCCACCCAGGACAAATATTTGTGTGATGAGCATAATAATTTGTTCTGTGTCTGGGTGTAATTTATCAGTAATATGTATTTATTTATAAATACATATATAAGTATATGTATCAGTTGTTTGGTTGCTATAGTATAGGCTCTGCCTAGTTTAGGATCCAGGTGGTATGTGTTGGTTGTCCTAAGATATTATTATTTTGTTTATTTCATTTTACAAAACTCGCCTTGAAAACTCGAGACCAGTAGGTACCTAGAGCAATGAGTCGGAAAGCGCCTCAAAGGCAAACAAAACAAGTAGTTGGGCTAACATTGCGCCGGCGTCGCTTTCCGTGACAACAGCTTCCTGTATGCAAAGTTCTCTATTGTTTTATACAAGCGTGATTAAGTAACAGAGTAATAAATACACTTTCTACATTGTTAAGGAGAAGTTTGTAGAAACACTGTTTGTATGAAACCTATACATAATGCTTGCTAACTTAAAATATGTTAATCAAGAAAAAAACATTAGCCTTTTCTAAACTATGTTGGGATTGGCTTCTATTCTAATCGTTTACAGCAGGCGTAGCATGACTAATTCTATCTCTATTCTACCAAGAATAGACAAAGTTCTTTCTATTCAATTCGACATCTCTTCGGCCCGAGCACGGGGCGACCCGTAGACTCGGGTTACTATGAAGACAAAGACAGCTATTCTCTCCATAGCAAGAGAGTGGTAACTAATGTAATTAAGGTGGATCCGCTAAGGACTTTTCAGTAAACAGTCATACAGTGGGATTAAACGATCTTAGAGTATTGTATTGATGATTATAATTAATATAATCTTGTAAAAATAAATGTACCGCCAACTGAAACTCCAATTGAAAAGTAGAGAAAATTAGTCGCCATGCTCGACATCGTAGAATTTTGTTGACTGAAGAATAGAAATATTTCCTCTCTTCAGTTTTAACATCGCCGTGCCATTTTGTCTATTCTTCCGTCGACAAAACTCGTTTCTATGGCGGTCATGCTACGCGTGCTGTTGAGGACTGTATGTAGTAAAGACCGGACGTAAAGAATAGCATCATCCCATTTTTCTCCGTGGCTGTCGTTAGTCGCCTACTAAGGGACTTACTAGATAATGGGCAGCAGCCAAAGTCAAAGTCAAAGTATCTTTATTGTGGGCATATGTAAGTTACAGGTCTTAACAATATATTAGAGTATCAATATGTCCTGCCTTATAGGCATACAATAATTATGTAGGTAGATATTGGCATAAAAAATTTGGAATTATTATAGATGGTAAGTTATTATAAATGTATAACTACAGTGAAACTATCACATGGTCAATACTAATGCATGTCAAATACGGTGAATCTAATACATGGTCAATACTTATACAAGATTATTTTTAGTATATGCGAAACCTGAATATAGTTTGTTCAGAATCAGTAACTGAATCGATTCCAATAATTTTTACACCATGTTATATTTTGTACCAAAAATATTTAATTACGCTTCCAAGTCGCGGGCCGCGCTGTTTTGTTTCGATTTTAAAATTATCATGTCTTTCTCGTATTCAAACGTCCATTACACGGAGATGGTACGTACACTAGCTGTTTGTGGTGATCTGCATATGTTTTTGCGTGGACAACCAGGTAACTTATCAAGCTTATAACTTTGTGATTATTAATGATACAGTTTTGAAATTTTTTTCATAGATTCTTTACACAAAAATACTAGACCCGTGTTTCGGGTTTCGCATAAACAAAAATTAATGTTGTATATGTCAAAATACAGTGAAACTAATAATGGTCAACAATTCAGGAAATCTTGGATCGTGTAGAATGCTTTATCAATTAAAAATGTTCGTAATTTATTTTTAAATACTGAAAGTTCCTTAGTGTCTAGAATGCTAACAGGTATTTTGTTGTATATTTTAGATGCAATGCCAAAGAAGCTGTTGTTAAATAGAGCCGTTTTATGTGGCACATTAGAAATTTCAGCGTTTTCTATACATTTTACCACCATGCCGCGATCACCAACCCGCCTGCCAAGCGTGGCGATTATGGCAAACCACCCAAAATATGAACCGATCAAAGTGGCGGTTCTTGGGGAGGCTTACGTCCAGCAGTGGACATCTTTCGGCTGAAATGTCTGTTTAGCTTTTTCAAACTATGTTGCATCGGCTTCTATTCTAACCGAATACTGGTGAATTCCACTATTTTACATGAAGGCTCTATGACGTGTAAAATTCACTTATAAAATATAATTGTGTTATTAAACATTTTATTCGTTACTAGCCAATATTCATTTAGACCAGGGGTTCCCAACCTTTTTTTGTCTACTGCCCACTTTAAGAATAAATTATTTTTTAACGCCCCCCTTTTTGTCTTGTCGGTGTCTAAGAGGTAGATGAAATTATAAATCGACCCCAAAGCCCTACACAATGCCCCCTTTTTTTTCTGGGTCTCTTACCGCCCCCCTTTAGGCCTGCAGCGCCCACAAGGGGGCGTTATCGCCCACGTTGGGAAAGACTGATTTAGACAATTAAAATGTAAAAGGGGCAGACCCAAAAAGTGCTGGCTTGACGTGTCGCCGTCGTAGCGGATGACATGCGTACCAACAAACTCACCATAAGGGATGCACAAGACCGTCCGAAATGGAGAGCTAAAAGCAGGAAAGCGGACCCCGGGCTCCGAAAGGATGCAACCGGGATAACGCAAGAATGATGATGATGATGATTCAATTAGACAAATAAAATCTAGGTCCAATCTTTAAAAGTTTTTACTAGCCCTTAACGTAAGTAGATCCTTTATAACATACAAATGAAATATACCCCGGTTCACACAGGAAGGGTATGGTTCCGGGAACGGGAACTCTCGATCTCAATTTCCTGAAATCCCGTGTTTCCTCTTGGCTACGGGAAAAAGCTGTATTCTTTAGTATTCTTGGAACGTAAATATTACTTAAACTTAGTTACAATTTCTTCAAGAAAGATTTGAGTGACTTGTTAAATATTTAAGCACTTTAAGATCGTGTTTATTACATACTTATCTTATTGTATGTTTGGAATTTTGAACGTTTGTTACAGAATCACACCAAAACGGCTAAATAGATTTGAATTAAATTGGGCACACAGATAGATCACTAACTGACACGACTTGACTGCATTAATACATAGGTATTTACTTTTTATCCCGATAGTACATTCCTGTGGGATCATTTTCAACGTCCAGTTTCTTTTTTTTTCTTTCTTTAAAACAAAGTCGTTTTCCGCGTTTATAGGCTTAGATCTTTTAAATTACACAACGGATTTTAATGCGGTTTTCATCAATAGATAAATGCGGGCGAAGCCGCTGTTAAAAGCTAGTTATCTAAAAATTACAAAGTATATCTATTTTTCTGTTCCCTTTTCATGGCTGAAGAACAGATTTCGATGTTTGGCTCATAGGTGAACCAAACACCTTACCTGACATAGGATGCCTACTTTTTATCCTGTTAGTAAATGCCCGAGGATAGATATTCGGCGTCAACGCAGGCGATACTGTGGGTAAATGCTTGTTACAATTTCTATGAAAACTTCGTGGAATTGTTTCTACCAGAATTGCATCGCATCGTCGCGTCCCGCCTCACTGCGGGAGCCCTAAAGGTGTGATGTTATGGCTAACTACCAAGAATGCACCGGACGTACAGACGGCTGCATAAATTAGGAACCCCTTTCTCTGAAGTTTTTAACGCGTGAAGGATATCTAATTATTGCAGCTGTCTGTAAATAAGTTTCGTTACACGTGGAGGCACTTTTAATGCGCTTTAGTTGGTAGTTTGCTAGGGCTATGACGTAAAACCTTTATGCACCCTCGCGAAATGTCAGCATAGGTATAATACTTCACTTTTTAGGGTTTCGTACTTAAAGAGTGCCAACGGGACCATATTTCTAATGTTACGTTTCCCGTCCGTTTGTCACTGGGCTCTATCTTTTGAACCCTAACAGGTAGACACTTTATTCTCACAGATATTTACTACTATGGCAGTTATAACAAGAAACGATACAACGTCACAACTGGCGGTCGCGAGCGTCATACGAACGAAGTCGCGTACGTGTGTATTTACGAACACAGTATTCGTTCGGTGACGGATGGCTACACGTCATTGGTCGCGGTCAGCGTGTGCTTAGACAGACCCCAGCCTTAAATATTCAACGGAGGTAAGGAATACTCCGTATGCAAGTAGCACTTTTAGGGCTCCGGCTCAACAGCACCCAATTACTAAGCTTACGCTGTCCGTCCATCCGTCAATCCGTCCGTCCGTCAGTCTGTCAGCTATCTGTATATCTATCTCATGATCCGCAATAGACAGATACTTGAAATTTTCACATAATGTGTATTTCTGTTGCCGCTATAACAACAAATAATAAAAATAAAAACAAATTTAAAAATTAAAGAGGTTTGCATACAAGAAACGTGTTTTATCCTTTATTTTTACGGAACCCTCCACATGCGAGTCCTATTCGAACTTTTTTACTTGCCTTGTTACTTGTTACATAACAGTTGGTATTTTAAACTAGTTCGTTACCGCGTTGTAACCGACAAGTGACATTTAAGTACGCAGGTGCTCAGTAACCGTTGTGGTAACTGTCGGTAACTGTGGGCAACAAAAAACTGTTGCGCGTTATTACGGTCAGTTTTTGCTATAAGTCGTAATGAGGGTAGTTTAAGTTTCTACACGTACCGTCTTGTGGAAGTGAAAAGATTAAGTAAATGGCCGATTTGCTGAGTTAAACGGAACCCGATTAGTGACTAGAGAATTCTTATGATATCTAGTCGTGGTTTCATTGCTGGTGGCTGTGAGCCGTTTTACAGCTTTGGAACTTCAAGAAATAAGTTACGAAATTTTATCTTCAATAGGATGTTAGGCTGTGAAATATCAAAACCCAGTATCTGCATATAACAAAATTTTACAAGATAGCCGAAAAACGAATTCTGTAGAACTAAACTTTTGCTGTAGATACTAGGTTTTCAACTTTGTGTAACTTCGTATTTTACTAATTTCTAGGAGTTTTTGCTAGCCTAGTATGTGGAGGGTGGTCTATAAGGTCGAACAATGCAAAAAACACCCGTTTAAAAAAATGTGAGATACTAGGTTTTGAAATTGAATAGCCGTGTTGTGGTCTCATAATACGTCATGTTTAAAAAAATATCGGAATGAAAGGTCTGTTCAAAATGCTTTCAACAACTAATAAAATTAAATTTTATCTGAATTCGATAAAGTTCTTGTCAGAATGACAGTTGTCGTGTACTGTTTTCATTCTGAAACATCCTTTATGTCATTGAGTTAATATTTAATTTTCATAGTTGTTTAGATAATTTTGAACAGTCTGATCTTCCCGATATTATTGACGCTGACTTTGCTATTTTTATATCATAACCATTTATATGCTTAGAAAGTACGTTCCTAAAAAAAGGTGTTTAAAAATTTCAAAGCTCAAAATTTTCTTCCTGAAAAGTTTTTTGCGTTCATTGGAAATCATTTAAACAGCACGTGCACTTTAAAAGGGCACGTGTATTTTTATCCTAAGATGCCCTTTTCAATGTGCTAAGTTTATGTGTAAATATAGCTTTTCAAAAAGCAATCAACCTTTATCAAAATAGTGCATTATGCATTAAGTTTACGTTAAAGAGTGTTAACAAATATTTAGGTTTTTTTTTCGTTTTATTCATTACAATTTATATCTTAGTCTATTTTTTAAACGAACAGCATGTAAATTAATATCTACAACTTAAGGGCCCGGCGACGGTCAATCTGTCCATACAAACGTAATACCAAAATCATTTGCAATTTGAGCATATTTCCACCATTTTAAGATGATATTCGGCTTTAGACAGTATTTATCTAGGTTATGGTGACGTTTTTTTTTTAAAAAAACTGAGCTAAAATGCAGTTTGAGCGAATTGCATTTCGCACATTTTTACAACGTGAATGACATGTTTTCTTTTTGTTTTTTCTCCATTAAAAACAACAAAACCTGTAATAATGTTTTATCCATAACACAGCTTATATTATCAAGATACAAAATAATGAAAACCAATTTAAAAATCATTAAGTTTTCATTCATCATTTTTGGTATTACGGAACACAGCCAAATTATCATAAATTTTCACTAGCGAGTAGTGCTATCGCGTCTCACAAAAATATCAATGTGTACACGGTCGTACGGCTGGCAGTAGTGTGTTGTGTAGGTACCGCTCGGACATGTATTCACACTAGCGCAACATGCATTTTGGCCGTACTTTAATTTGTTTATTCAATTGTATTGTGATATTTCTGACATTATTATTGACCTATGCTATGGAACTTGGATTTTGATTTTTCTTCTGATTTGGTATCGAGTACAGAGACTGAATGACTGATCAGAATGTAGAGCATTCTGACGATTCTTTTTTTTTGTTGGATGGGAAATCATCAAATGACTTCTCCCGTTCTGGGCGGAGCGGGAGGGCGTGTCAGACTTTTACTGACTAAAACCCACCCATATTCCATCAGTTGCCCATATGCCAGGGCCACGGTAACTCTTTCGAACGAATCTCGCGACCCTGGCAGGAACTTTGCTTTGTATACGGACCTGGATTTATTATTTACGATTCGGTTTGCTCCGAACGTTGGGATGTGTCTCACAGTAAGTACCTATTAGCCAATGATATATTATAATAAGTTACCTGTCTAATATTTTCTTGGCTACTAATTGTTTACTTACATATTTTTAAACTCAGCCCAATGAAATAAAGATAATTTTTTTTCGTGGTTCGAGTTTAATAGTAGTAAGTACCTAACTAAGTATATTTTGTATAAGTTAGTATTTACCTACCTATCTAGGTATAGGTTAATTATGTTATGACTACGTTAATGTAATACGTTAATTGCCACCTGTTGGTCTAGTGGTTAGTGACCCTGACTGCTATGCCGGAGGTCGTGGGTTCGATTCCCACCCAGGACAAATGTTTGTGTGATGAGCACGATCATTTTTTCTGTGTCTGGGTGTAATTTATCTATAATATGTATGTATTTAGAAATATATAAGTATGTTTATCAGTTGTCTAGTACCCATAACACAAGCTCTGCTTAGCTTGGGACTAGATGGCGTTGTGTGATAGTTGTGGAATATTATTATATTATACCTATTATTATATTATATTATTATTATATGTTATGACTTAACACACGTCCCCATGGACGTAATAAAATCGCGGTTGGTTATTTTCGTGCACTGGGTCTTCAAGATACTGCTCAGCGCCAAGAGCTGAAAATCCAACTGTGCTTCGACATGCTGAGACTCACCCGCGCTGCACTGTGTTGTATCCTCAATGCTCGGTTCAACACCGACAGTTGAAAATGCGATCTTATCACGTCCGTGGGAACTATAATTTCACCATAATTAACGTAGTTTTAATTTCTGGGATAAATAATTGCCAGTATAGAAAATAACAGAAATCGATTCTGTAAACGATTCTGAACAATTTATTATGGTAATGTTCATTTATTGTGTTACACACACTATTTAAACCTACTTCTACTATCCTTCACCAGTTTTTATTTATTTGTTGGTATATGGCATAGCTAGCTGACATATGGCAAATACATAATCAGTCTATAAAGTTCCCACTGCTGGGATCCAAGCCTCCTTTCTGAGAGGGAATGGGCCGTAATCTACCACGCGGGCCCAGTGCGGATTGGTTCAGATGTCTGATGTTTTCGATTTTTTAATTCTAAGACATGGCCGGTTTCCTCACGATGTTTTTCTTTACCGGTGCGAGAGCAATGTTGATGAAATTATTTATACAAAGTAAAGCGCGTCCCTGGGTTCGAACCCGCTACCTATAACTCGTAAGTCGGGGCCATTACCACTGGGCCACCACTGCTTATGCAGATATGGTAAATAATGTATTGTAATATTCTGTGCCTCGTAATTACTTTGCCTACCTACTATTGTATAGAATCAAGTTTATGTTACTAAACAGAAAGCAGGTGCTGCTGGGGAGTTTGTTGCACCGCTTCTTCTCAGATACAGCACTAGAAATTGGTGACGGGCGGGCAGTTTGTAGGACTATTTTATGTAATTTTCACGTTCGAAAAGTGCTGATTCTAAACCTAGCTTAGCTTAGGAGAGTGACGTGTACATTAATAAAAATACAATAAATGTTAATTAAGAGTCTTTGTTTTTTATTTATCCTCTTTTATATCTGCACATCACGTAAATATGTATAAATTATTGGAATATTTGTCTGTTACTAATATTTTGCGTAACACTTTTAGTGACTTGTATTCATTATTCGTAAGTAGGTAGCTTTTGCCGGCGACTTCGCCCGCATGGAGGTTAGAAAATGCATCATAAACCTTCCTCATAAATCACTCTATCTATTGGTGAAAACCGCATGAAAATCCGTTGAACATTTTTTGAGTTCTTCGGAAGTAGGCAGACGCGGCGGGGACTTTGTTTTATAATATGTAGTGATAACAATTTTTAAAATTAGTAAAAAGAAAACTTACTTACATAAATATGAGTTGGACTCACAACGTTCATGTATCAATTTATAGAAGACCACAAACAACATAATTATACATTGGTTTACAAGTACCAAGTTAGGAAAGGTATGTAAGACTGTAGGTACAAAAGGCCTAGATCTCGAAATATTGTAATAATTTGAGATACCGACATTTTAAAGAAATTTCCACAAAACGCATTACTAGTCTGTACATTTACTAACGATTCCCCAGAGTAGTCAACAAAAATAAAGCAAATAACGAACATACCTAATTACTAGTAAATAAAAATGCGTCGAGTCGTTATGAATAAAGGATAGGTACAACTACTCACTCACACACGGCTGCATACCGCGTCATCGTTGGCCTTCTATTGTCAAACAGAGATAGCAATATTCCGACCGAATTTTGCCTTAGCGTCGGCTCGTGGTTAGCGAGTTTAGGCGCCGCGTTCTTAAAACCGAAACATAACTAGCAAAATGTGGGTGTACGGAGTGTACACTTCTGCCCAACCTTTTGGGTAATCAAAGTGTGATGTTATCCATACAAATAAATATAATTTTAGTGCCTGTTTGTAGTTTCAAAATCAGAGCTTTACACTAAAAGAAAATAAAGGTATAGCTATGCGGTTCTTATAAAAAAGAAAAAAATATTTAAATATTTGATCTGTCTGTCTCTTTGTTGCGGCTAATCTCCGAAACGGTTAGAACAATTTTGACGGGACTTTTATTCGCAGATGTTGTAAGGAGTAACACAGGCTATTTTTAACCGACGAAAAAAAGGAGGAGGTTATCAATTCGACGCGTATATTTTTTTTTATGTATGGTCACGCATAACTTTGTACATGGTAGTCCGATTGTGATAATTCTTTTTTTATTGGAAAGGGTATACTCCCAAGGTGGTCCCATATAAATTTGGAAAACAAAATCGAACCCTAAGGGTCGGAAAACAGGGGATGATTGATTGTTCACTCACTGATTGTAATGTATAACCACGCATAACTTTATACAGAGTAGTCCAATTTTGATAATTCTTTTTTCATTGAATGGGGTATACCTTGCCAAGTATTATTAGTACATTCAAGACACAAAAAAAAAAACTTTTTAACAAAAAATTAAACCGCAGAAAAAACTGAAAAGCAAAAAATAATAAACCTTAAAATTTTGAGTTGGCGCTGAAAAATCAATGAACAAAGATCACTGAAAGCGCCGACTCATAATTTTAAGGTTTATTATTTTTTGCTTTTCAGTTTTTTCGGCGGTTTAATTTTTTGTTAAAAAGTTTTTATTTTCTAGCAGCACGTTCTTGTGGGACAATTTCCAACATCCCCGCAGGCGAAGCCGCAGGCAGAGCTAGTGTTAAACAAAAATAAAGAGTACCTACTACGTTCCGAATAAGCTCACGAGACTGTCGGGAAAATATTTAATGTTCTTTTTGTCGTAAAACTGCAGTGAAACGTCGCTTTGCAGTTTCCACATTTTTTGTCTCTTTTTAAAGCGATGCTATTAGTATTAAAGTGAATGCTTTTTTGTCTCTTTTATTATAATTAAGAGCGACCAAGCCGTCATAATTCTCATACAAACGTGATTATGGCGCTATAACAATTTTTTATCTAGATATTTTGACACACAGTTATTTTCTGGTTTATTTCTTACACATGCTCGTACGTTAAAATGGCGTTGTAACAAATTTTCCTCCAAATATTTTGAACACACAGATATTTTCTGGTTTATTTCTAAACCTGACTTTTGCCAGCGGCTTCGTCCGCGTATTATACAACATACAAACCTTCCGCTTGAATCATAATGTCTATTGATGAAAACCGCATTAAAATCCGTTGAGTAGTTTAAAAGATCTAAGCGTACAGACGCACGAAACTACTTTGTTTTATTGTAAACATGTAAAGATTTATAATACCCTTAAAAAATATGTTTTTATGAAACAAATTCAGTAAAGGCGTCTGAATATCAGCTTTTCTGAATAAATTTTATCTGAAACTAGCTTCTGCCCGCGACTTCGTCCGCGTTAAATTTCGTGTTCCCCGACCCTTCCCGTAGCGTCGAATCGCCTACCCGTGCGTTTTTCCCCGTTTTTACATCATTTTTCATTACTGCTCCGCTCCTCTTGGTTATAGCGTGATGTTATATAGCCTATAGCCTCCCTCGATAAATAGGCTACCCAACACAAAAAGAATTTTTCAATTCGGACCAGTAGTTCCTGAGATTAGCGCGTTCAATCAAACAAACAAACAAACAAACAAACAAACAAACAAACTCTTCAGCTTTATAATATTAGTATAGATTTGTCCGGTCATAATATACTCTTACATTGAAAAATTAAAGAAAAAAATTTTTAGGCAGCTAGCGCATCTAATGGTAATTCTAACTAAAAGACATATTTTTCCAAAACATGCAAGGGTTTTTCAAAAACAGAACAAGTTATGTGAAATCTTCGCGCGCTAACTTTTCTTCGATGTTATTGCGATCTCACTCGCTTGCATTACGTTGCATGAAACAAAAAGCTTTCAATAATTCTCGCGTTGATGATAGACGGACCGCGAAGGGCAAAATACGCGTACAATGAGAACCTCTTCCTGCTTTTCGTTGGTTAGTAAAATCATACTTTTGCATTTTCAGTGGATTGATAAAATAAAAAATGGTGAGGGACTCGTGGCTAAGTAATAACAGCCACACGGATCGTTCGATCAAGTTAAGCTACGCTTGCCGCGGTCAATCTATGGATGGGTGACCATCTTTACAAACCGAGAACGTTCCGTGCCTTGTGTAAAGTACTACATATAAACCGTCATTCGTTATAATTTTTAACAGTCGTTACGGGTCGTCAGAAGGCCGAAAGTCTGACAGTTCTTAATGGAAAACTCAATAACACTGCTCGACCCTTCTTTAATCGAACCAATGTTCACCGATACAGCTTGCGAATAGTCCGCAAAAGATTAATTAAAATGGTTGCACAAAAAATACCCTTGTACCTTCTTAAGGTAAAATACACGACATAATTATATTATTTACCATAGAATGCTCCCACGTGCAAAATTAAGGTCTAGCCACACTGAGGCGATTTCCACGCGGGATTTAGGACGCAACTACGCGGGATTTTGGACGCAACTGTGCGTGTCGTTTGTTTTAAGGATCCAAGATGCGACTCCAGTAAAGTCCAGTGCTTGGATCATATTCATGAACTTTTCATACAAATTGTTGTATTAGAATTGTGTCCCGCAGATGTGTCCCGTAGGACCCTTTAACGTCATTCTTCTTAGCATAGTGATGGCAAAAAGTTCAAACATCTTTGCCCCAAAATTCAGCTGCGCGAACTCTGCGCAGCTGAAATGCGCTAACTGACGCAGTCATAAGATTATAAAATGCACAGGTAGCAGGGCTTGCAGCGTAGGATGGAAGGTGGGCCTTTGTCTATGGAAGAGCCGCATATGCACTTGAGATCAGAGCCGTCCGTGAACCCCATCTATGGAGATTCTCTTTGATCCGGCTGACCCCAAGATAACTATTTAGAGATGTTGCCTGCCCAGATGGATCTCTCAGATGGTTCGATAAAATTGTTAGGGAGTTTATACAGGTCCTGTCATAAGTTACATGTTGCTGTGGAGGCGTTACTATTGGCTGAAGTTACGCACCCTAGAAGATCTAGTCGGGTCTTCAGCCTCTAGGGCACTGAGATGTAGTTGTGCATTGGTTTAATTTGATTGAAGTCTCGCGACATACAAATTAGCTGACACAATCGTCGCAAGCGAATTTTCTCCCGCATCCCGCGTGTGTATCGCCTCCGATACCGCGCGGGTTTCGCCTCAGTTTGGCCAGACCTTAATTGTTACCGTACTAATTACACGATCGCATGAACGTTTCAACTTTTAGAGTTAGTATAAATAGGCCGAAACGTCCGCTGGGAAAATATTAACGGTCTGTATAATGTGACTGTTGAAAGAGATGCTTCTTTTTGTTTTCGTTTTTTTTCTCTTTCGTTAGACTGTTACGTTGTTTTCTTTAATTTTGTTTGCTTTTAAATTGTTTTGAGGTAGAGTTTTAGTGGTTTTGTTTCTTGTCGTTATTTTTGCAGGAAACAAACTAAAGTGTGTGTAGATTGAAGATTGTAACTTACACAAAGACACGGATCGGGAAAAACAGGCTTCGTGTGCATGTAGCTAAAATTCATAGATTTTTGTTTTCCCTCCTTAATTATTTAATTTTTAGTTAGTATTACTTTAGCCTATTTCAATTTGGATTTGCTAAATAATCAAAATCAGGCATCTTCTGGACACGTTCATTCAATCACAGACGTCATCCATCACCTTCCATCAGGAAGAGAGACCAAGAAAAGGTCAAAAACAGGCTGGCAAGATTTTTTTTTTAATTTTGGTGTCCAAGATTCTGGCTGTGGGTTGTTTGGGACCAACGCTATATCAATATTGTAATTTCAGTTTACCTTAACAATAGAAACATTATCACATTTAAGCATAACTTTTTAAACCGCAAGCTCGCAACTAAACTAAACGAATAAGTTAATTGAAACTCCGATGCATCGGTTTTAATTACCAACTCAACTTAACTAAACCGTATAAAATTAGAGTTAACTGGAACTAAAGCAAACTTGTTAATAGGATTAACAGAGCTAGGTATTATCTATAACCTTTCGACAGTTAGAGCACTAAGTTAAGGCTGGCGAGCTGAAGTTTGGGCGCTCCAGTGTCTGGCTCTTATGTAATAACTTAATTACTTAGCTACGTGACTGCACTGTCCTAATGGTTAAGATGGTTTTGTACATGAGTTCTTAGAGTTGAAGCCCTGAGTTGGGCATTGGTTTGTGATGGAGCCATATAGTTTTTAAAACATTGCCCAAAAAATGTTGACGTGTAAAAATGTCTTTTAAGATCTACTTACAGATATAATAAACATTTCACTTCATTTCCATGCAGCAGTGGTGGCCCAGTGGTAACGGCCGCGACTTCCGAGTAGTAGGTCGTGAGTTCGAACCCAGGCAGGCGCATTACTTTGTGTAAAATTATTTCATCACCATTGCTCTCAAAAACGGTGAAGGAAAACATCGTGAGGAAACCGGTATGTCTTAGAACCAAAAATTTGAAGACATGTGACATCTATCAATCCGCACTGGGCCGGCGTGGTGGATTATGGCCCGCTCCCTCTCACCGCGAGGAGGCCTGTGTCCCAGCAGTGGGAACAGTATAGGCTGCTGATGATTTCATTTTCGTGAACACACGTTTTCTAGTTAAGATATTTCGGTTTTTAAATTCTTACACACATACAGACTTGGTAAATACCAATATTTAACAAACTTCATAATCATCATTTCAGTGGAAAGACGTCCATTCCTGGACATAGGCCTCCCCCAATTCGGGGATTTTGCCATAATCGCCACGCTTGGCAGGCAGGTTGGCGATCGTAGTATGGTGCTACATGCATAGAGAAAGCTGCTGCTCATTCTCTAGAACGTCCCTTAGTGGCCTCTTACGACAGTCACGGGAAGAAATGGCATGGTGCTATTCTTTACATCCGTCACCACACGGAATAAACTTGCTGGTGTGGCGACGTGTTAATAGTCGACCACATGCGTGAATCTTCATTATGAAAAATTATGGTTTGATAGTAATTATATTAATTCCTATGGAACCCACCCTGTGAACTGAAGAATGATAAATGGTTTCGACGTAAGCACTGAAAACTATTGGCCCACACTAACCTTAGACCAGCTCAGGAACGCTCACCAGCAACTGGCAGCAGCTCACACCGTGAAGCACTTTCACGAAACAGATTGTCAAATCACTGCTGGGTATTTATAACGAGTCTTTTCAAACTTCAGCTGTCCATCACGGTGAAAAACCAACTTCTCCTCAATATTACAGGGAAGGCCCGCTTGTGACTCTTGAAGAAAACAGACAGAGGGTTTCACATTAGTCCGCGCTCGGCGCGGGGTGGCCACTACTATGTGGCGTTAGTGTTGCCAGGTTCAGCGGATCAAAGGTGCGCGAACCAGTTAGCCACAGATACTAACATATCGAAACCATTTGAAAGGAATTAATTATTGCTAGAGTAATGACCTAACACTTAGGTATAACAAAATAAGTATGAAAAAGTCAATTTGGGTCACTTAAGGTGCCCAACCACTTGCCCAACATAATATATCAATAAAGACTTCTTGGAGACAGCCTTTTGAATTTGACCCTCGAAGAGTTGTCTTAAAAAATGAGCTGCTACCGGCCACCCTACAAAGATCATCGCTCTACATAGCCTTAGGGCGTCCTACCTTACGCTTGCCGATTCGCGGCCTCTGCATTCCAGAACACGTGTACTCAAACGGTTCTACGGCTGATATGCCCCTTCTTCCGTGAGCTATGTCGATAACTTTGTTTCTCTGCCGGGTCACCTCATTCCGGATTCTTTCCATCAGAGAGATTCCAAGCATAACTCGTTCTATACCTTGCTTAACGACCTTGAATTTATAGAACAACCGTACCGTGAATGTCCACGTTTCGGCTCCGTAGGTCATAACATGCTTGACGCACTGGTTAAAGACTTCAGTCTTTAGGCTCTGTGGAATACGCAACGAGAAAACTCGACAAAACTTCCCAAACGCTGTCCAGGGTCCATATAGGCAACTGAAGAAACACAGATGGGTTTTAGCCAGTAAAAGTCTAACACGCCCTCCCTCTCCGCCCAGAGCGGGAGACGTCATTTGATGATTTTCCCACCCACAAAAAAAAGGGTCACCACTGTTCTATGTATGTATATTCAAAAAAGTAAAGCCCCTGGGTATATCAATGATGCCAAAATAGCGAGAAAATTTCGCTGGAATCAACTCGATCTCCTGCGACAAGATAAGTAGCTGCCACATTTTTTTCCTCAACTCACAAATAGCCTTGGAAATGTTGCCATTATCTACCTCCTTTCTTTTAACATAATTTTTATTCAAAAATCCTCTTTTTTCTGCACCTTTGCTACTGGATTTTAAACTCTTTCGCTTTCGTACAAGGTGAGTTTTTCTCTAGCTGCTATTACTTAATCTCGGCCCCGAAATAAACAAAGGGTTTTGAAGTAAATTGAATAGATTTATTGAGATATAACTGAACCAGTTTTATTCAGCGAATAATTGAATCAATTTATCATTGAAATTTACAAAGATATCTTGGACATTTCTGTTATCTTTTCATTAAAACGTTGTTTTAATTATTTCAAGTTTAAATTTGAAAACGTTGTAGGTAATTAGTGACTTTGTATTTTAATTAACTTTATTTGTTTTTGAATTTGTAGGTAGTGGGTATTGTTGGTATTCAATAGAAGCTATACAAAGAGGTCTTTCAAGGGTTTCTTACATTTAAATTATACGTCTTAAACTTAGTTGAGTGATGTGTAAATAAGTATAATTCCGTCTTTCTTAAGTAAATCGTCTTTCCTGAAAAATGAAAACAAAAGCTATAAATTTAGAGTAATTAACATACACAGCTATCTATCAAAACATTAAACAACACATACACTACACACTTACACCCACTCACATCAACACATCACAAACATGCATTTTTAATTTTTGTTATTTTTCTTCCTTTCTCTCAACTATGTAACTCGGTTATTTACATACCAGCTTTCAAAACTTTAATTGATTTTGTCTTCTAATATAGACCTCACTACACAAGGAATCCTAGAGTGGGGTCTAGGGAACAATGTAAACAATTTTTTGAGACAATAAAACTACTAAAATTTTTAAAAGTAACTCAAAAATGGTCTGCGTAATAGCCTTATAAATTGTTTATTTATTTAAACTTAAATTATATAAACCTTTGCCCCGGACTGTCCCTAAGGAGATTAATTTGTCGACCCTAAAATGTTCCACAAAATCGATGCTTTACCTAAATATGTCTCACTTAATCTGAGTAGCTTTAGTAAAGACTGGATGACGAATAACTACCGTCATAATTAGAAATAAATTGTTTCAAGCGTTCGTGTTTTTTTTTTCATACAATTTTCTTTGTTAAAAGAGAGGACATTTTTGTCCCTTAGGACCAGTTCCTGGACTGAAAATTATAAGGCGTATAAGTCGACTTATACGAATGAACTCGCCCAATTCGGTCGTTCTTTTATAGTTGAAACGATAATACCAGGACTTCGTATTAGCGGTGTCACCTGCCAGGATTGCAAGATCAGTTCGAAAGAGTTACCGTGGCCCTGGCATATGGGCAACTAAAGGAACACGGGTGGGTATTAGTCAGTTGAAGTCCGACATGCCCTTCCGCTCCACCCAAGAGCCCACAAAAAATACGTCAAAAAGTCTCTCTTAGAAACGCACCAACTTACGTCCAACGTTTCAGTGACGTCATTCGTCGGAACATTTTTTTGAAGACAATCTGACGGTTGCCGGTTTTCTAGGGCCACAGGTACAGATGCAAAAATATCGCGGCGTTATTTTATCGCGCACTGGATTCCAATTCTCGGTGTTGAACCGAGCATTGAGAATCCAACAGAGTACATATGGTTTTTATGTTCAACTAAGATTTCAAGGTTTTTAGTGGGCTTGTGAAAAACACAACGAGAGAATCCCTCAAAGAAATACATTCAATCAAATAAGTCAGCCTATCGCTGTCCGGTGTTGGACTAGGCCTCTCCCATGTTCCGTCACAATATCCTGTCCACAATTTACCACATCCAGTTTGCCCCAGCCACTTTCTTAAGGTCTTCGGTCCACCAAGCTGGAAGCCCCACACTACGCTTGCCGATACGCGGTCTCAACTCCAGTACTTGTCTGCTCCACTGGCCATCAGCACCGGTCTTTCGACCGACATGGCCAGCCCAATACTACTTCAGCTTGCTTACTCTGCGAGCTATGTCGATAACTCCACTTCTTCCAAGAAATTCATTACTTACCACAATTTAAACCGGAGAACGTCAATTAATTTTGCTTTGTGTAGTCTATGGGGACCTGCACTCCTAATTGGCTTTAACCTCACATCATACGCATGTTTAATTGAGTTCAATAAAGTCAAAGGTATAATTAAGAATATTTAGTTACAAAATTGCTCTGAGATTTGTAAACCTGCGTCAAGGGTTCCCGAAAAATTTAAATTTTCTTATGTTTTACCAAATTGGAATTCAGTGTCACGTGACTTGTTATATATACATATGTGGAAGGGAACACAGACGCTAGCAGAGAGTTTCAAACATATTTTATTAAAATACCATAGGAAATATCAACAAAAAACCGATTTAATCTGTTACTGTTTATTTACATTCAAAATTACTTCCATATTTACCGATACTTTTTATCAATAGCAGTCGCAATCACATCGGCTTTTAAAACACGCCGATTTGCTACAGTACAGTACAATCTTTTAATCACACTAATGTATATAGTACAGTCGAGTACAGCCGTTGAAATAATGAAATCGTTTAAATTAAAAGCGCTGGGCGGGTTTTCCAACATCGAGTAATTACGTACCAAGTACCAACTGCATACCGATGACAGGGTGGTACTGGTGAGTGCAAAAGTGCTTTCCTATCTTTTTTTCGCGGGAATGAAAATAGACTAACGAACGCGCGGCGCTGATTTGTGGAGCTGTTTTCGAAAAAATGTGTTTTTCTTTCTCGTTTTTCTGTTGACGGTTTTATTCCGGAACGTTCATTTATTTTTCGTTTGAGCTTTATGGTTTTTGGCTTTATAACGGTAAAATCTCTTAGAGTTTGAAAATAGAATATTTTATACATTTGTGGTTTTAGCAAATTATTTTCTAGAATAGGTATATATCTATTTGTTTGTAACAGTATTTCTATATAATTCAAGTTTTAGTTGAATTACATACAAATACTATTATATTTTGTTCGCAAAATGTACACATTAAAATAACAAAAAGCTAAATTAACTTAATTGATTGCCAATATAACATTTAGGAACTCTCTACATTAATGTTTTGATTACCTACATTTATATTATATACGTGTTGAATGGTAAATTATAGAACATTAGCCTTATTTTATGTTTGCAATTCGGCTGTTACAAAGGCCATTGGGTAACGATAATTTCTAGTAAAGTATGTGTATCGGATGTGTTACAATTTGAGTTTGTAATGAACTGATCAACACTGGTTTTTTGGTTGAAAATGTATGTAAAGCAAAATATTTCGCAGAATTTATTACTGAATCGTGATTACGATCAAAATTCCGAATTAAAATACCGAGCTATATTATTGAATTAATGGTATATATTATACAGTCCTCCATACCGTATTCCGACCATGGCGGCCAATCTTAACGGAGACTAGCCATCGGCGCGGGAGATATTATAGTGCACAAGGTTGTGCGCAGACACAGGGGCACTCGCTCTTCCCTCACTCTTATAGTCCGACACGACCGGAGAGAGATCAGGCGTATGACTAACGGCTTAATGTAAGTAGTGAATAAGTATGAGCTGAAGTAGGTATCTTACAAAAAATGTTAAGAGAAAACCAAAAATATATCAACAAATGATGTACACTAGACACATAATAAATCGTGTAGAAAAAAGTCTTAAGCGTAGCTGAAGAGACATCATAATCCCATTTACCTAAAAACTCCATAAAAACCTATGCACTTTCGTCATTAACTGTACTAGTCTAGTCCATTCTACCCGCAGCACTTTCAATTTACTCATTGTCTTTGAAAACAATATGTTATGAAAGTTCCAAGTTTCTTGTTTGTGGTACTTTTTTGTTTTATTTCATCCCCGAGGCAATGCGATAGCGGTTAACGTGCTTTACTTTTAAATTCCTTTCAAGTTGTGTGTGGTCGTGTTTTTTAAATTTTAAATAAAGAATCCGTTCAGAGTTCCTTTTTCTATTTTTATGGTTTCCTTTAACGGGACAACGTAAGAACCGAACGGCTTTGATGTTGTTTTAAAATGCTACGATTTTCGAATTATGAATTTTAATATCTAGTTTCACTGCTACGTATAGGTATATCGATTATGGCCCTGACAAGTGACTGTTGACAGAAGGGCGCTGTTGGTAAACCTTTTTGCATTTGTTTTGGGAAAATATCATATCAATTGTGTTCATAATACAAGTTATTTTCGATTTTGGTCACGCACCAAAAATATCTTGTAGGAATAATGAAAGACTTAACAGTGTTTGCTCGCTCTCTTTGTCATGGTAAAATGAGCCCACAGCGAGCATATGCAGGGTTTATAGCGGATAAGGTCCGGCATGATGAGAGAACACTGAAAATGAATTTGAATAGTTTCAGAATGGAGCACTGTGGTCAGGAGTCCAGTTTCAGATTTTGAAATTGGTCCAAAAATAAAATAACATTTAGTGCCGTTGATTTTGGTATAATCGTGTGAGGCCCTACCTATAATGACTTATACATATAGGCAGCTCTGATTAAGAAATTGTGAACATTACACTCAACTTTTTATTCAGTTATCAACTTTTCGCTCTACATTTAGTTGCTCTTTCTTACCATAATGTCGAAAAACAACATTTTAAATAACAAACACGATCACAAACATTGAACGAACCAATAACTCAACAGATCGAACGCATTCGAACTTTAAAACTTTTTAATTCCACCCGCAACGAACTTTTAGCTGCGTCAATATGGCCGCCATTTTAGAACGGCGGGAAAGTTGCACTGACAGGCTGATAAAACAAGAGTCGGCTACTCTTACTAGTTTATTTTTTTTAAGTCATTCGTAATTACATTGGGATCATTTTTCAAAATAATGTTAACCTTTATCTTTATGACAAGTGAAGTTTTATAACTTTTTGCAGTAATACTCTATACTTATATACTTATCTATACTAATATTATAAAGTTGAAGAGTTTGTTTGTTTGTTTGAACGCGCTAATCTCAGGAACTACTGGTCCGAATTGAAAAATTCTTTTTGTGTTGGGTAGCCTATTTATCGAGGGAGGCTATAGGCTATATAACATCACGCTACAACTAAGAAGAGCGGAGCAGTAATGAAAAATGTTGCAAAAACGGGGAAAATTTATTCCTTTTGAGAGTTTCCGTTGCGTGCGCTGCGTAAACGGTTAAAATAAAGCAAAAATCATGTATGACGGAATTATTCCTTTTAAAAAGTTCTAAAAAAAGTCCGCGAGAGCATATGTCTATCTTTTAAGGTTGACTTACTATAACTCAAAAGGAGCGAACAGCAACAAAAATGGACGAAAACTAGCAGGCAAATCGATGCGACGGGAAGGGTCAGGGGAGCAAAAATTTGACGCGGACGAAGTCGCGGGCAGAAGCTAGTATAATTGTACGCTGCCAGACCAACCTCAATTCAATTGCGCAGTGGAAGGTTTTGATGGGGGGCTCTGGAGACAAGAGTGGCTAGCGTACTGTCCGCCGTACGCGGAGCAGACAATACAAGTGAACAATTACAAATACAACAAAAGCACTTACCTGTTGGTTGAAGGACACTGCTCTGGTGCCAACCTGGAGATATGTATGTAAGTGAGTGTATATGTATCGTGTCGTGACGTTATGAGTATTCTTCAGGTTAGATTCCGCCTCAACCCGGCTGGAGACAATCACAGCATGCGGTCTTCAAATCACTCGTTCACAATAGCGTCACACTCAACCATCGGGTCATGACAGATTGTCCACAAAACGACCGGTTAATTAATACAATTGGATCACGACTAATTGTCACAAACGGATCGATTTAAAGGGATTAATTTCAACAAACGCGTTGCGGAACTCAACACGGCGACCGACCCATTTTAGCGGCAAAATTAAAAAGCTGTCAAGTGTCAACGTCAAACTTGACAAGTCAGATGTCACTTCGTTACACGCGCATTCCGTTAGGCGCACAGATAATAAACGGTACGCAACATCTACCCCCCCCCGGACGGGCCCTCCCGTCCGCTAATCACTTGGCAATCCCGACAAGGTTGCGTTTTATCAGTCCACCTGACGCGCTGCTGGAGGATGTGCAAATACTCCAAGCTCCAACGCTTCCAAAAACTCTGAGCGAGCTGCTGCACCAACTGAAACCGCGATAGCCAATTTTGGCTCACATCGACAAAAGGGTGCTCCGGCAGGGCGACAAGTGGCTGTCAAATCAAAAAATGGCCCGGGGTCAGGGCCTCCAAGTCGTTCGGGTCCGAAGACAGCGGGCACAATGGACGCGAGTTCAATACAGCCTCAATGCGGCAAAATACCGTAGCTAACTCCTTAAAGGTGAGAACGGTGTCTCCCAAAAATCTGCGCCAGAGTCCCTATGCCGCTTTCACCGCGGCCTCAAAATACCCCCCCAATGGGGGCAGGCTGGCGGGTCAAAACAATAACAAACAACAAACAACCAAACAACAACAACAACAATTTAACCAAATGGCCCTCCTTAGGCAACAAAAGGGGGTGACGGACCCCATAAGGAAGGCTAGAGTGCCTCAACCGTCAACAACCAAACAACAAAAGACCCGTATCGTCCAAAAAGGGATTCAACTTAATAACGGCTCCCGACAATATCCAAAACTCTCGCTGCAGAATGGCCAACAGCGCATTGCAACCGGCATGCGAGTTCATAATGTGACGATCAGTCACCAACAATTTAACAACAAAAAAACAACAATTCAACAATTTGTCGAGGGAGCTTTATCGACTCAACAAAAAATCAGGGTCCTTCGTTCCAACAGCGAGCACCTTGAGCCCGGGCAAAGGACCCAACATCAAGACTGGCGATCGAGGCCAATCATCCTCGGGATGAGTCAGCCAGTCTGGTCCCCACCATAGGGGGTAAGCAAACAAGCGAGGTGCCATGCGCCCACGTGAGGCCACGGCGCCTGGGTTCAAATCTCCAGGCACGTGCCTCCAAATCAAAGGCGTATCAAAATTTTGAATCTGGGACACTCGGTACGCAACAAAGACCTCCAAAGAGTGGACGGACGTCTTCAACCAACACAAAACAATTTGACTGTCCGTCCAGGCGTAAGAAGCCCGAATGTCCACAGTTCCACCCAAAGTGTGAGCAACGTGGTTCAATAGACGCACAAGACGCGCCGCCCCTGACAATTCAACTTAGGGATGGTCAGTGCCGTCCGGAGGGGGGGGCCACCTTGCTCTTGGCCAAGACCAGTGACAAATTCACCTGGCCTGTTGCGCAGACGGTGCGCAGACAAACAACAGCTGCATAACCGTGCGAAGACGCATTACAAACAAGGGTAGCAGTGTAGCTCCCAGGGGGGAGGATAGCGCGGGGTAACACGACCTCGTTGACTGCAGGGAGTGCGGATACAAATTGGAGCCAATCTTCCAACAGGTTTTCCCGAATCGGCTCGTCCCAGCCAAGTCCCGCAGTCCAAAGGCGCTCAAGAAAACAATTTTGCCCAAAACAATACAAACAAACAACAAAACAATAGACAAAAGGCAACCCTGGGCTCCCATGTCCAAAATGACACGGACCACAACAGAGTCCCCCGTGGGCCCCCAGACCTGACCGATGCCGTTGGCAACAAAACCGTGTCGATCTGAGAGATACCTTAGCGGGGCAGGCGCAAATGTCCTAACAATGTCTGGGCGGCGACCGATCGCCGCACACCCAGGCTCCGCACCCAAGCTCAAGTCCCTCGCGACGAGGATGGAGGCCAAACTCCTCGTCCGCGCGGTGTCCCGAGCCACGCGCCATCGCTGGATGGGCATATCCCACCGGAGGCCTGAATGGCGGGGGTCGTGACTCCAACCGGGGACGTTCCGCCAAAGGAGGGGAGGGAAGGCGGTGCTGGTCTGGCCAGCGGTGCCTAGCAACAATTGCGTAATCGCCTTTACGCGGGGAGACCAAATGGCGGTCGCGCGGCTCCCGATCAACTTGCGCGAGGGGTGGAGTGCGGCGCTCAAAATTGCGGGCCTCTCCCCGGTTCTGAACCGGCGAGCCAGAAGCCCGGTGACCAACTCCATGGTACCCCCCCGTGCGCGAACCTTCAACAGAGGCTGGTCTGCCAGCGTGGTTCACGTTAGCGCACAATATGTCCAAATGGGACCCCCCACAAATTCTACAAGGGCGGGGGTTGGGGCAGTCCCGATAGAAGTGAGCCCCCAAACAAGAGAAGCACATGCGGCTGGTATTGGCAATTCGGCGGCGGGCACTCACGTGCAACTTCAAAAAGGCCGCGCAAGTTGCCATGCCATGCCCCGTGTCCCTACAAACTCACAACCAGGACGACTCTGGGTGCCAGCAAAACGAGCGGCGGGGCGACCATCAACAGGCCCGCGAGCCCTAGTCCGTCCCTGGTCTCGTGGCCGGGAAGACGGCTGGCATGACTCAGTGGCAACGCCAGAGTTGTCCACAAACCGACACTCATCCTCCAAAAATTGGACGTGGTCACCAAATGGGGGGAGATGTGTAACACTATCCCCACCATACCTTTGCTCGAAATGAGCCCTCAAATCGGCAAGAAGCCGCAGCACAACATGCACCAAAGGGTAAGACCATTGGTCCACCGGCAAGTCCAATTGCTTAAAGCGTTGGTCGCTACCACCAACGGGTTCAACAGGTCAGTACGCAATGCTGACAAACCAGTAATGACCGGTAACCCCAAAATCAATGCAATATGAACATCAGCCAAACAACGTTCATTTGGTACCGCTGGGTGAGTAGTCCCAAAGCGGTAGGGTAGGCTGAGTCAGTCAACGACAGATGCTGTACCAAGGCTCGGGCCTCACCTTCCAGGACAGACAACAAATAGGCCAACTTTAGGGCGGGTCTGAGGTCCGAGCGTGCATCAACCAAACTTGCAAACAGGTTGTGGAAACCGTACCAGTGGTCCCAGCGACCGTCAAGTGTGGCAGTTCCAAAGCAGGCAATCTACTTAATAGTCCGGGACCTGAAACAACCGAGGTCTCCGGCTTGACCTGGACAGGTGTCCGGCACTGCAATATTTCCATCTGTATGCCATTGCACAAACAAAACCATTCAAATAAACAAAACAATTAAATTATCAAATAACAAAGTTCAATCAATAAATAACAAGGAAATCCAACGCAAACAATCAAATAAAATAAACCAAGCAAAAGGTAATTAAGTAACAAAGTTCAATCAATCAAACTATCAAACCGCTAATCAGCAACTCAAGAAATAACAAAATAAATACAAGCAAACAATTGGTTTCAATCCAATTCAACAATAAACTTTTATTTTAAACCCAATATCAATGTTCAAAATTCTATTTCATATTCAATTCCAAATTCAAATCCAATTCCAAATGTTAAGTTCACAAACCACTGTGTCAATGGTACAACAATAATGAACCTTTATTCCAACTCAAAACAATGGTAATACTCAAAATGCCAATAATTTTTCAAATATTAATTTTCACAAATAACCATATCAATGGTACAAACTCAATATTTTAATGTCTTCCTGACATTCAATACAACACAGAGGTCAGACACAAAAAGGGGCTACAACAAGGGGGTGCAACACAGCCCAATCCAATCCACTTTATTAGCCCGGCTGACTTTGGCAACATCAGGTTACCCGTCTCAATAAATTCAAACAAATTATTTCAAATAACAATTAATTATAGTTATCAAATATTTACAGCGTATTACTACTTCCCTTATAGAGACTGCCAAGTAATTAGCCTACTGTAAATTACCAATTTGTTGGTTATATGTCTTATAACCGCGCTTCTGCTACCAAAATGTACGCTGCCAGACCAACCTCAATTCAATTGCGCAGTGGCAGTGGCGGTACCTTCATATAAGCCCAAAAGCCCGGCATGCCTTACTAAAATGCTCGATAGAGAATCAATATCAAAACCGAACTATTTAAAAGTTCGCGCGCTTAATTCTTATCAAAATAACACAAAGTATCTACCTATGCCACACTACTACACGTCGCGATTGTTCGCGCGCAGAGTTTCGCATTTGCAGCATCTAAATATAGCTATCTCGCTTACACGTACCGGCTTTTGCCTGGCTTTCAAATACTATCTCTGTCACTTTCGCACTTATAGCGATGTGCCGTATAACGAGTTAGAACCTTGTGCATCTAAAAAAGGATCAGTATGGAAGATTTAAGCCGTGCATGCGTATGAAGTTGCACGCGTATGATGCGTGACCTTGTCATTTTGCCAACTCTGCAGTGTTGCCGTTTTAGCGATGTTGTGAGATCTTGGAGATTTTTAACACTAGAAGCGCGGAACATACCGACTGAGGTAAATTTGGATTTAAAAAATGTATATTGCAATTACGTGGTTGAAGTCGCGTTTATATAATAAATATAATAATCATCATATTTCATGAAAAGTCATAAAAAGTTACGATTATATGCATAATAAAATATTAATTAGAACAGGAAGAAAAACGAAATGGGTCAAATTTGGGACGCCCGCACTTCTAGTGTTAACGAGTTTGGAGACTTTTTTTAAGATTTAGCAACAATAAAAACTAGCGACTTTTTAAAATAACGAAATTAAATATTCAAGCAATATCTTAAAAATAAAAATTTTGCGACATCTAGCTAATTTTTCATATACCTGGCGACTTTTTTTGCCTAAATGACAACACTGCAACTCTGAGTTCCCGACACCCGAGTGCAACTCACTTCAGTTTGATTTGCTTAAGTGGGAAAAGTTTTGTTATTAAAGTTTTTTGTGTGTTTTCTTAGATTTTCTCAGTAATACAATTGTTTTGGTGACTTACCTACAACAATGGAGGTAATTGTACCTTGTGAGGATTTAAAATGCGTTCAAGTTTTGATTGGCGAAGATAAGGTAAAATCTTTAAACTTTGCTCAGAAAAAACAGTTAATTTCTTTATTAAAACCGACGCCTAATCTGTGTATTTCTCAGACTAGTAAATCGCATAAACGAAAATTTAATAGATCAGTGTATAAAACTAGTTGGATTGTTGGCTGTTCGCACACTAATAAATTGTATTGCTTGTGCTGCATATTTTTTTCGAATGAAGATTTCGTTTGGAATAGATCTGGTTATAATGATTTAAATAACATATCTGGCGCCATTAAAAGGCACGCAAATTCCCATAAACACCTGTGTGCGATGGTTTCTTTTGGTAATTTTGGTAAACAACGAATTGAGACATCTATATCACGCCAGTTATCTGAGGAAGTTTCAAAATATAACACGCGCGTTGATAACAACCGTAGTGTATTTCAAAGATAAGTTGATAATTGTTTGTCATTTAGCACAACAGGAACTTCCTTTAAGAGGACATGATGAGTCCGAAACTTCATTAAATAAAGGCAATGATATTATAATATAATCTGGTAAAACCTCATTGAATAAAGGCATTTTTTTAGAACTGGTCTCGTTAATTTCAAAATACGATGTCGTTTTAAAAAAGCATATGCAGCATCAGGGAAGTGACAAACCGGCGCCGAGTTATTTATCTACCTATATCAAACAAGTTTATGAGAAAATTACGATGATACATACGTAGGTACCTACATACTCAGTCATAACTGAACTTTCTTGTTTTGAAATCGGTTAAAATTTTATTGGGCTTGCCTTATTTTGAAACCCTAGGCACGCCACTGCGCAGTGGAAGGTTTTGATGGGGGGCTCTGGAGACAAGAGTGGCTAGCGTACTGTCCGCCGTACGCGGAGCAGACAATACAAGTGAACAATTACAAATACAACAAAAGCACTTACCTGTTGGTTGAAGGACACTGCTCTGGTGCCAACCTGGAGATATGTATGTAAGTGAGTGTATATGTATCGTGTCGTGACGTTATGAGTATTCTTCAGGTTAGATTCCGCCTCAACCCGGCTGGAGACAATCACAGCATGCGGTCTTCAAATCACTCGTTCACAATAGCGTCACACTCAACCATCGGGTCATGACAGATTGTCCACAAAACGACCGGTTTATTAATACAATTGGATCACGACTAATTGTCACAAACGGATCGATTTAAAGGGATTAATTTCAACAAACGCGTCGCGGAACTCAACACGGCGACCGACCCATTTTAGCGGCAAAATTAACAAGCTGTCAAGTGTCAACGTCAAACTTGACAAGTCAGATGTCACTTCGTTACACGCGCATTCCGTTAGGCGCACAGATAATAAACGGTACGCAACAATAATATTATAAAGCTGAAGAGTTTGTTTGTTTGTTTGTTTGTATGTTTGTTTGATTGAACGCGCTAATCTCAGGAACTACTAGTCCGATTTGAAAACTTATTTTTGTGTTGGGTAGCCTATTTATTGAGGAAGGCTATAAGCTATATAACATCACGCTACAACTAAGAGGAGCGGAGCAGTAATGAAAAATGTTGCAAAACCGGGGAAAATCGCACGGGTGGGCGATTGGACGTAACGGGAAGGGTCGGGGAAACAAGAAATTTAACGCGGAAGAAGTCGCGGGCAGAAGCTAGTTGAATATAAATGATTAAGTATTCACTAGGTGTAGGTATATAAATCATTAAAAATCATATTATATTAAAAAAATTGTGATTAGTGAGTTTTCTTCAAAAAATTGTTCCATCGATAAGTGAAGTGAAATTATGAGCATGTAAGTAGATAGATCTTATAAGACACTTTTACACGCCAATATTTGAAAAAATAATGCTAGATGAGGTTTTTCAACTTTCAGAGACTGTCTGAACTGTTATTTTGCCTTTTTACTTAAGAATTTAGATAGGTTTACCAAAGGATTTTCTTAAAATAAATATTTTAGCAATCCGTAGAAAACATACATCATTTCATAATTTGCAACATTAATCAGCTTCCTGAATCTGATACATTTGAACAAAAAGAAAAGAATTGTCATACTCATAACTGATGGATCATCCAATTTTCCGCAAGCATTCTGTCGATCAATCAATTAATGCCGGAAGACGGTTCAATGCTCCGATGAGTTGCATTTGTAGCACACATATCGACTATATGGTCCATTCTAAAATTATGTGATGAAATTGAAAACAAAGGGATGGGAAAATATACCTTTTTTTGAGAGTGCGAAATCATCAAATTACGTCTCCCGCTCTGTGCGGAGCGGGAGGGTGTGTCAGACTTTTACTGACTTAAACCGACCCGCGTTTCTTCAGTTGCAGTTGCCTATATGCCAAGGCCACGGTAACTCTTTCGAACAAATCTCGTGACCCTGGCAGGGGAAAACATACCTATGCTTTAATGTGATTATTTTAATTCTGATTTAAATCAATAATAATAGTAAAAGCTCCAGAGTAGTCTGCGAAATTTAAATTTTCATACTTTTTTGCAATTTGCAGGCCAGTTCTCAATGTTAAGCTGTATTTTAAACACATACAAATATTTACAGAATTATAATAATTAAAATGATCAGGAGCTCCTCCTACCTTATTAAAGACATTTGTTGTTATTTTTTTAACCTCCAATGTCGTCAATTGTTGTACAGACGCCAGCACATCAAGGTACCCAAAAGTGTCAAATTCTCCCGATCAACCTTGAACATAATGCTTTAGCGATAAAGTTGAAAATTTATTAAAGAAATTTGACAGATTGTAATAGCTCGATGTGCTGGCGTCTGTACAATATAATAACGTTATTCAAACAATAATAATTGGAAAAAAAACTGGGATATAAAGATGAAACCATCTTAATACGATTACAGGTGAATATGATAATGATAACCCTTTAGTCAATATCAATAGAGCAGTGGTACCCCAGTGGTAGCGACCCCGACTTACGAGTTGTAGTTTGAATGGGTTGGATCCCAGGAAGACGCATTATTATGTGTAAATTATTTCATTACCACTACTCTCAAAACGCTGAGGAAAACATCGTGAGTAAACCTAGAACCAGAATATTTGAAGAGCTGTGACATCTACCAACACGCAATGGGCATGCGTGGGCCCTCTCATAGGTAGAGAGGAAGTCTGTATCCCAGCAGTGGGAATATTAAGGCTGATTATGCTGCTTTAGTCAATTATTGCGTTAGAATTAACAAAGCAACTTGAACAGGGATTTTTTACACTTTCATCAGATACATTCACAGGAATCGTTTACACTTCAGCAGATACATTTGAACAGACATTAGCCGACTTTAATGTGTCTACGTTTCAATCTCTCAGAGCAATTAGAACGAGATAGATGTAGTTTATAGTCAGTGGCGACACCGTGCGAACTTCTCGAAGAAATTATATAGAGTATCTACCTATAGAGATAGGAAGTTGTTATAAGAAATTACTGGAGTAATGTCTCTTAGCCATAGCCTTATACCATCACGCCTCTATTCTCAAGGAAGTAAGCACAGGTTTATATAGCAGGGTAGCAGGGACATGGTGTACATGGTGCTGGATCCACTTGAAATTTCTACTCGGTTTATAAAGAAAACATGACGTCAAAAATGTGTGAGACTGACATATGCTTCGGAAAATATTTGACAATCCTGTTGAAAGACCTTGGAGAGTTACGAAGCACTATGAAAGATATTTTCACTTATTCAGGACTCACTAAAATTATGAATT
This sequence comes from Aporophyla lueneburgensis, assembly GCA_932294355.1. Classification (NCBI taxonomy): domain Eukaryota; kingdom Metazoa; phylum Arthropoda; class Insecta; order Lepidoptera; family Noctuidae; genus Aporophyla; species Aporophyla lueneburgensis. Next base: position 4,777,679 of record OW028754.1, on the reverse strand, counting down.
CTGTAATATTGGCAAATCTTTACCTATTATAAATTCTACTATATGTGTGTATGTCACTGAACTCCTCTTAAACGGCTGGACCGATTTGAATGAATTTTGTATACGTTTGGGTGGCACCCTGGATAGTTTAGATTTACTACTGGACCCGATAGATGGCGCTGCTATTGAGTTCTAGGAAACAGGACAACGTCTGTACGGTCAGCTAGTATACGTATATATTACATATGAGAGTGATACTGATAACTACCAAATTTGATTGACCTTTGCCTTATTTGTCTTGTGTGCGCAAGGGCTTGTACTTAGCACGAAGTCTTGGGTTTCGATTCTCAGATCGTGGAAAGTTCTATTTATTGGGTTTTCCATCTGAAATTTCATAAAAGCAACACGGAGTCTAGAAATATGTATGCATTTTTGATGGCGGTGAATTCGCTCCCATTACATGGGGCTTGGGCACGGAGGTGCCGTGTGGTGCCAGACGTAAAGAATAACACCACCCCATTTCTTCCCGTGGGTGTCTTAAAAGGCGACTAAGGCACTTACTAGAGAATGGGCAGCAGCGTTCTCTATGCATTTTACCACCATACAGCGATCGCCAACCCGCCTGCCAACCGTGGCGATTATGGCAAAGCCCCGCAAATTGGGGGAGGCCTAAGTCCAGCAGTGGACGTCTTACGGCTGAAATGATGATGATGATGACATGGGGCTTAAACATAACTAACGCAAAGTGAGTTTACTTACTATAGATGGAGCTCTGCCTTACCGTATTGGGGAATATGGGCGTGATGTTATATGAGGTCATGTTAAAATAATCTTCAAACACCATCTTTAATTATCCATATCCTACTTTCTAATATAATCCCTACTAATATTATAAATGCGAAAGTTTGTGAGGATAGATGTATGTGTATGTGTATGTTTGTTACCCTTTCACGAAAAAACTACTGGACGGATTTGGATGAAATTTGGAACACACTTAGTTTATAACCTGGATTAACACATAGGCTACTTTTAATCCCAGTAGTACGTTTCCGCGGGATAATTTCCGACCGCCACGCGGGCGAAGCCGCTGGCAAAAGCTAGTATTATAAACGCGAAAGTTTGTATGTATGGATGTATAGATGTATGGATGTTTGTTCCTCTTTCACACAAAAACTACTGACTCGATTTAGATGAAATTTGGCACACAGATAGTTTATAACCTGGAATAACACATAGGGTACTTTTTATCCCGGTAGTATGCTTCCGTGGGATAATTTCCGATACGATACGGTTTTATTTTCGAACTAGGAGAGTTCGAAAATAAAACCGTAAACGTTAATAAATAAGCAATGCTGTTTTTACTCCGGTTCCCATACGGTTTTCAATCTGTATTTGTGACACCGACACGTCCCTGCTTACCTACAGAGAAGCTTTGAAAGCGAGGCGGTTGCAGTAAAACGCCTTTGGGAAAATGTGACTGGAGAAGGGCACTCTCTAGCTGGACCTATAGTGATCTTATTGGTGATGTTCTTTAGAAAGGTCAGGTGCGTAGTATTAGTAACCAGCGTGCAGTTATTTGAACATAATCGTGGCAAAAGTAGTCTGTAAGCATACTAATATGAAAGGTCTTTTGCTATATAAAACTTGCTTATTTTTATCGATATGGAAGAATTCTTGAAATACAGATAGGAACTCTAACCCAGCTCTAGAACCTATCATTATTTTGTAGCCTTTTTTATACAAAACAATACTTATTAAAAAAAACATTAAGCTTTAAAAAGAATCAGACTACCGTGTGGTGCCGGAAGTAAAGAACAACACCACCCCATTTCTTCCCGTGGGGACTTACTACAGAATGGGCAGCAGCATTCTCTATGTATTTTACCACCATACTGCGATCGCCAGCTCGCCTGCCAGGCGTGGCGATTATGGGAAAGCCCTCCAAATTGGGGGAGGCCTAAGTCCAGCAGTGGACGTCTTACGGCTGAAACGATGATGACGATGAGATTCAGACTAACTGCAAACTAAGGCTGAATGTTTATCAACATTATCTCCTTCTTTCAGTCAATACGTTGGACGGCCAATTTCACAGAATAGCCATTGAGGTTATAAAATAATACTCTCGAAACAATAGGCCATTCAAAAATAGTCATTACAATACCATTGAAACTTTCATAAAATTTACCCACTTTAAAGCGAACCGACACCAAATTGATTCATCTTATTGTCATGGGGATCGACCGGTGCGTGCGCTTGCGCAACGAATGGCGATACAATGGCGAACAGCCGAACACTTTCTCTAAATTGCTGCGGGTTCAACGCACGAAGTTCCGCCGTCGGAGATAAAGCACCCACACACTGATGACAATAGAAGATAAGGTACTTGCAACTACTTTCTCTATAGCAGTTTGCTGGACATGACCTTCAAAAAATTGACGATGATCTTCACCTTTACATAGTATAAAACAAAGTGGCTTCTCGCGTCTGCACTCCTAGCCAAGTTGATAATCTGCAATCGTTAACGCAAGTCGAAAATTAATCAAATGTATGGAAATGAAATCATCTCAACGTTGTCACGTGGTCAGAACAAACGAATAGAAAATTCGTAGCCAAGTTCACATCGTTCATAATGATAGAATGAATTGTTATCGTATCTATAATGTTCAATGCTACATCCTTTGTTATAATGTGTCGTTTTTCTAAAGACATTGTAAAACGAGCGGCCGACTCAGGCGCGTCAACATGGCTACCAACTTATTGTTTTCTACAATTGCTGACACCGAAGCGTTACCGATTGGAGAACGGAATTCGACACGAAACGGTTGTAACTTGGCTAGGGAGTTGTATGCTTAGATCTTTTAAACTACGCAACGGATTCTAATACGGTTTGGATTCAAGAGGAAGGTTTATATGTATAATCTACGGGCCAAGCCGCAGAACTTAGCTCTTGAGAACTTAACAGTCCTTGTATCGCTTTTAAAGTAACACAAACAGCTTGAGAAATTATGCAGGTTGCTAACTTTCAGTAATGAGATGGAATAAAGAAGTTTGGGTGTTAGGTTTCATCGAGAGATGAGATAAGCTGAGCGACTTCGTCGTTGGTCTAGTGACCGCGGGTGCTACTGCTGAGTAACGTGGTCCAGGATTCGATGCCCGAGTCGGGCAAAGTATTACTGGGTTTTCGATTTGGAATTAGTCAGTAGCAGCCCGGAGTCTGCATTTGTGTTCGTTTGATGGCAATTTGATCGTCCCCTATTACATGGGACTTAAACATAACTGGCGAAATGTGGGTGTACTATACCTCTGCCCTTCCCTTAGGGGAAACAAGGCATGATGTTTAATTCTTGTAAGCTCACCTTCATGCTGATGAAAATTGAAGACAAACTACTGGTAAAATAGCAATTATACTTTTTTACTAACAACAATTATAATATTAGATTACTGGCATGAAAAAAAGAATGAAGAAAACGTATTCGATAAGATCATGGCTCGTCTTCTTAATCCTTTGAACTGGATTTTGTGATTATCTTGCCGTAAGAACCAATACAATATTTAGTCAGGAACTGAGATACATATACTTGAGAACTGCAAACGGTAAAATAACATTTTAAAGGTAAATAATACCTTGGACATCTTTCTTCTTTTTATCGTGTTCATGGCAAAATTATTAATTGTTAGTTTATACTAAAATATTTATAAATTTCTATATTGGCTGGCCCAATGGCTCACTTCCCATCTTGCACCGCATGCCCTGTCACCTGCACACGTGAGGTCTTAAAGGCTAAGTCATCAAACGGTATTCGCGTTGATGAATTTTGGACATCACTGAGTAATTATCAATATGACAGTCAAGCAGTATACAACATTTATAAAAGTTATAGATGAATGTTTAAATCTTTTAATTATAATTCTTCTCGGCAATCTCGTGTGTAGCCGCCTTAAGAAAGACCTAAGCTAATAAAGTACTTATATTGTTAGAGCAATACTGAGTGAGGAGAAAATTGGAGCGGCGGCGTTATTTCCCACAGTGCAAGTTTCATCATGCACTGTCTCATCTCGAGAAGTTAACTAGTTTTGAGTACAATTTAGATAGGCATTTAGCTGGTCAGACTTTAAACATGGTCTGTGGAGACTTGTATCATATCTAGTCCAAGATTCAGAAAATAACATGTTCTTGGTAAACAACAACATACTCAAAAACGCACTTCCGTAGAAAACCAAACTAAAATGTAGAAAATAATGGAAAAAAGCGTAGAGTGCTTTTTGAGGTAGGTATTTTTAAATTGAATATCAAGTACCCCACGCTTTTATTCTCCCCAGCCCCAAACAATTATTTATTTTCTATTTTTTTTTAGAGTGTTTCGAAGTTTGAGACGTATGTCAGCGTAGTTTTAGAAGACAGTAATTTTTTGGCTATCCTGTTAACCTCGGCAAAGATAAAGGCACAAATTTATAAAATTATTGTATTGTCATCGGTTATAGATAAGTATGCCAAATAATATGTTAACCCGACGTTTTGACGGGGGTCAAAATCATGTTCAAAGTTTCCGTTGCATAGGCACATAGGCACAAACGAACAAAGCGCTGACGTACTGTCAATACCTTGCATTGTGAGTTTAGTTGCCTTGTTTCTTACGATATGGTTTTCGTAACATCAGTTTCAGTATGGCTCTCTTTACTTTTTCCACTCTAATTAGACTAGTTTGTGTTGCACCACCCCATACTGTAATGCAATACCAAATAAAGGATTGACACAGTGAAAAAAAGACCATTCTCAGAATAACAGGTTTGCCGGGAGATTTAAAAATATGTATCAATCTCATTGTTCTAGAGGTGAGGGCGTTAAGATGTTTTTCCCATCGTAAACTTACGTCTATTTATACGCCAAGATATTTACATAACATTTAACTAATACTAAAATACAATAACAGTTTTAAACTTAGCAATTAATTGATTTATATTAACGTGGGAATTATTTTCACAACGAATGGAATGTAAATAACGGACTCTGACTGACTGACTGAGTGAGTGAACGAAGGAGCCTGGTAGAACGAATATGGCGGAAGCGTGCGAGAACGGTATAGAGATGTTCGGTGTCAAAATCGATTGTAAGCTTTTACACTTCAAATACGTGTCTTAAAATAAAACTATTTTTTTTAGTATGTACTCGAATACCAAACAATGTAAGCAGGAATATTTGACAGCTATACAAAGAGTATCATTGGCAAACGGCTGAACTGATTTTGATGCCTTTAGCAGTGGCAAAGCTTTGTTTCTTGAATACTTTATTAGGTTCTAGGTACAGATACTAAAAGAGATAAGTACCGGAGTAAGTTCGTCGGATATAGTTTAACTTTAGTAAGAAACCTGGTTTAATTTGATAACTAAAAACTGATTTCTTAAATGAAATTTTATTAGAAATCTTTATTAGTTTCTTACTAAACTCCAACTATATCTGACAATCCTGGTTACTCATCTGTTTTAGAGACCGTACACCGCGAAAAAAAGAGCTAGATATAACCTGAAATATTACATGGAACGACCTTTCGTACAGTTTTTCAACTTTTTGCTCCGTTTACGAGTTTTGAAGGCAATTCATGCTCATTCCGCGTAAAATAACCATACAAATTGTATATTGCATAGCTGTGGATAATTACTGGTTAATTCGTTTCAGCATCATACAATTCTGTACGCATTGAGATGAACCAAAAAACTGGTACCGACATCAGTTCTGGTATTAAATCACTGCAATTGCATTTCTTACGATGTTTTATAAAAATGTTAGGTTTGCCGTCTGTTAACCTCATGCATGAAATATGTATGAATTTTCAAAAATAAAAATAACGATATACATCTCTTGTTATCGTTTTAGTAAAAGATTTTTCAAATTCGTAACTTTTAAGCTTAGATATATACATTATACTAGCTGACCGTACAGACGTTGTCCTGTTTCTTAGAACTCGATAGCAACGCCACCTACCGGGTCCAATAGTGAATCTAAACCATCCAGGGTGCCATCCAAACGCATACAAAAAAATTCATTCAAATCGGTCCAGCCGTTTAGGAGGAGTTCAGTGACATACACACGTACAGTAGAATTATATATATGTCAAATAAAAACTAACAATTAGTTCATTAACTAACTATGCATTCCACATAAAAAAGTGAACTCAACTACCACTTTTTGACTTGCAGTCAGTCAAACCATCCAAGCCATTTTAGTAACTATCTTCTACCTATATAGAGCATGTTGGGGTAAGTTCCGTGCTAGGATTAAATCATACGAATCAAATTCCCGGCCAATTAGACAATATTATTTATTCCGTCAAAATAGTGTTCTGTGCTTATTGTGCCCCAACCAAAGCCATAGATAGACAGGGGCAGAATAAAATGACCCATATTGATACGTAAAGAATTGTCCCAGCGCCAAAATTACCCCAACATACTCTGTCTTGACCACCTAAGTGCTAGTTTTTTTTTTTTTTGGTAAATCGTTACTGACCACGATGACTGACGCTTGCATGCCGACTGTTGGGACAGGTCAGCTTAAAGCTGGAATGACTCTTTCTTTAGAAGTCCCTTCGAGACATAATTCTGCATTGTTAGACTCGCATAAAATTCTAAAAATTTAATATTTGGACTTTCAAATACAGCATGACCTTTGAATTTTTCCGGCATTTCTTCTCAGGAATCAATCAGTTAGGAAATGTTAGCGCCATGTTGTTTTAAGTCTTACAAGATTTACTTACATAAACAAACATTTCGTTTCCACAAATACGATACTCCATACAGCAGAGACGAAAACTACCTCCCTATTACAGAGAACCCGTGTTTCAATACTTATATAGAACATTCTCCATCGACCCTCACTCAGAACTCAAAGTCGATCAAGAGCATGGAATGAATTCACAGAAACGCATACAATATTGAAATAGCAATTCAAATAGTTTCAATAAAGCCTTTGATAGAAAGTGGGTTGTGATTGGAATATTACAATTAATTTGGTTATTTCGTATTCATATTTATTTATTGCATTCCATATTGTAAACAAGATGTTACAAAGGGCTTAAAGCTAGGTGTAGAATATGGACCTTGTAAGGGCAAAGTAAAATGGAGGTGTGCCCTGCCTGGGCGGTGAACTGCAGTGTCCTCGTAGAGGCGATCAGCGGCCTCTCGCGTCCGGCCCTGCTGCAGGCCATGATACGAAGCGCGTACAGTAAATCTCGCGAAGGAGCACGTGTGGCAGAGTCAATCTATGCGCCCTCATGCCCTTAGCCACCGCAAGAGGAGACGCCCCGGGCGTCGGAAGTCGGTTGCGGACTCCCGGCCACTGCAGGCGGGAGCTTGCGGGTGGCGAGCAATAGGCAGCTCGCCTGTGAGTAGTGTTCCACGCGCGCCTCAAAGAGATATCAGCAAAACTGAAAGGGTCCGTTAGGACCAATACCTGCCAGGGTCACGAGATTTGTTAGAAAGAGTTACTGTGGCCATATAGGCAACCGAAGGAACACGGGTAGGTTTTAGTCAGTAAAAGTCTGACACGCCCTTCCGTTCCACCTAGAGCTGGAGACGTCATTTGATGATTTCCCAACTATAAAAAAAGCAGTTATCATATAAAAAGAACTAGGTATTTAAATTAATTAAAAAAAAATAAGAATATAAAAACATATACCTATGTGTGTGTTACTATTTTGTATGCTATAACGTGGCTATAACATTGCGGAAACAACACTCCATTTTTTTCCACAATATTAATGAAGAATGTCTCGTGCTGGATTTTTCGGGCTTCTGAATATTCGTAACGACAGTCAAAGATCTAATATAAAGATCGAGCAGTTCGCGTTCTGTAGTTTCTGCCTACCCTAACTAGGAGAAAGAGCGTAAGGTGTGGTGCATGTATATAATATACCTAACAAGCACATAACCTTTCCTACTCCTAACGTACCTACCGTGTGTCACAAACGAGGTGTCACAAGACTGCTCCCATCACAAAGTTCACAGACATATTTCACGTTGCCAGGCGCCAATTTGTCACCTACGCAACTATAAATACTTAATTAAAGGGAGCCGGTAAATTATGGAGTAAAGGCAATGGGTTAACATAAACTTTAACCACACACTTTGTGTTTAAACTTACGAAAGCTGTCGAGGCCTAGTTGGGTATGTAGGAAGTTATAATGTAATATCTTGTCTTGTTGGTCTAGTGGTTACAAGCGCTACTTGTGAGCATGAAGTCTTGGGTGCGATTCACGGGTCGGGAAGTCTTTTATCTGGAATTTTTCAATAGTAGCCCGGAGTCTGGTTTTATGCCCAGTTGAAGACATGGGTCTTAAACATAACTGATGAAATGTGGGTGTGGTATGGTTCCATTTTTACGTAGTCCTTCGAGAATACAGGCGTGATGGTTACGTTATCTGTTATCAAGCGTTATCAACCCGCACTGGGCCCACGTCCTCTCTCTGAGATAAGGCCTGTGTCCCAGCAGTGGGAACAATATAGACTGATTATGAAGCATTGCTTTTGGATTGAAAGACCATCATCATCTGCCTAGCCTATTCCCAACTAAGTTGGAGTCAAATTCCAGTCTAATTGGATGTCAAATCAAAAGTCATTTATTCAAATTAGGCTGCGGATCAGCACTTTTCGAACGTCAAAATTACATAAGACAGTGACGCAGATGCAACTGAATACTAGTATTTTATATGGAGTGATACTTATCTGAGCTCCAAAACCAAGTTACTGGGTAACACGACACCCCCTTAGAGCTCTTACACACGAGCGGCATGTTGCCAACGACACTCGATGATGACGCGTTTCTTTGAAGATGGCGTGTCGCCCGCTGCCGTTGGCTGCCGTCGAGACGCGTCGACATCTGCCGTCAGTTGCCGTCGGCTGCCGTCAGCTACCGTCGAGACGCGTCGACGGCTGCCGCCGAGACGTATCGACAGTAGCAATTACCTTTGCCGTTGGCAACATGCCACTCGTGTGTAAGAGCTGTTAGTAATCCAGGTTGTCAAACGTTCGATCTTATAAAATAAATAAATAATGTATTTTTCAGATTCATCATACGATTACATTCATATTTATTAGTACAATCGCGAGCATACAAAGTAGTGTTTTTCATTTTTTTTTAATATTCATGACATCGCGTATCAGCTAGATTGACCCTTAATTATTTTTTCTACATTCCAAATTTGAATTGGGATTTATCTCCTAATTTTATAGCATGTTCTTATACCTAAAACTATGAATACCATAATACTATGTACCTATAATGCGATTCAAATGAGAATAGGATCGACTTTGCGCCATATTGTGACGTCATAGCTGTCAATTCTAACCAGTTACGTAGGGTGAGCAAAAAAAGATTTTTTTTAAATAAATTTTATTAACAAAGATTTAGTGAAAAATATTAATATTAATTTATCCCCGTAGCCAAATGACCTCGCTTGGCGACTTTTCTTGCATTTTGCAGTGTTTGCAAAATGGTACCGTACGTTTCACTAGTCAAACTTATATTTCCTCCACTGTTGCATCAGTTCTAATGTTTGCTGTTTCTCGCTCTCCAACTATTTATCTACACAGCGCCTCGTTTACTCATTTTCGAGCAAAATGAGTAAGACAATAACAAAAACAAATAACAACAATCACAAAAAATAACAACAATGTAAGAAACACAATTAAAGAAACATTATCAGTCCACAAGCACATGCACTTTTTGGCGTGGCTACTGGGCCTTTGCGCCAACAATGAAATTAAAAAAGGCTATGGTATGGTTTTAAAAAACGAATTATGACTTTAAATAATTAAATATTATATTAAGACGATTTACTACTATTTAACCCTTTTATCAAAATTTGATGTAAGACTACTATTATTGATAAGCAAATACGTTTTTTTGCAAACCGTACTTTTCAAGTGAAATTTGACAGATAGAGGTTATTGACATTCCTATTCTTATTTGAACCGCACTATACATATTCTATATTCAAAACCAGTCCGTTAAACCAATATGTAGATGGCGTGATCATAGCTAGGTCCCTGCGGCCTACAGTAAATTTGAAATTTCGTTTATTCGTTCCATTTCGTGTTCACTCATCAATTCATCATGTATTAGTTTTAATTCCAATATTTCGTTAGTTTCGGTGATTTCAGTCATTGTAAGTTAAGCTTTTGACATAGTATTCTTGGTTCAGTATATTGACGGACGTCAAGAATAGCACCATTCTTTCATCTTCCCGTGGGTGTAGTAAAAGGCGACTAAGGAACTCTCTCTCCTAGTAGGAGAATAAGCAGCAGAGTTCTTTATGTATTTTAACACCATACTGCGATCGCCAACCCGTCTGCCAAGCGTAGCGATTATGGCAATCCCTCCCAAATCGAGTGAGGCCTATGTCCAGCAGTGGACGTCTTTCAGCTGGCATACTGATGATGATTTGACATGGGGACCGTCAGTTTTAAAACCTTATAAATTTCCACGTAGTCACTTTCTTCAAAATGTTTCGGACATAACTTCGAACTCTGTTTCATTGAAAGAAGAGGTAAAGACCCAATCTTCTCATTTAAGGAAATGGTGGATTCCAATTTCCAAGTATCTCAAAATAGTAGGTACCTCTTATTAGAATTACAGGTCTGCCTATACCCCCCAAAATACAGGCGTGATGTAATGTGGCTTATAACTATATCTAGACCAAATTCCTGTAGAGAGAATAAAAGAATAATAAATATTGGGACCCGCATAGGTAGAAAATTACACAATGTAACTAAAACAGTAAGATACAAAACATAATCTGCCTATATAATGTTCCCACTGCTAGCACCCAGGCCTCCTTTATGTGAGAGAGAGTGGGCCATAATCCACCACGCGGGCCCAGTGCGGGTTGATAGATGTCACATATCTTCGTTTTTTTTTCTACTTTGACATGCCGAGTTCCTCTATGAGAAAAACATAGAAAAAAAACAACGAAATACCTACCATGTGCCTTAAAAGTGCACCAATAAAGTATATATATCGTTACTCATAACCTGATCTTATTTTAAAAGCAGCTTAAAAAGATAAAACAAACTAAAAGTACTTCGTAAACGAACCAAGTCATGCTCAACTGCTAGTGCTACCACAAATTGTCTCTACCCTGTGGTACAATAACTTCATACACGATTTACGAGATCACTACAACCTATCGACACAAGTTAAGCACCCAATTTTATGGTTGAAGAGAGTTTTTTTTCAATAAACTCAATCTTGGGGGCCTGTGGGGACCGATAGCGACCTCTCGGCTATTTGTTCTTTACAAGAAGATGATTTATTTAGTAAGGAAAAGACCTTGGCTGTACCGTACCTTGAAAAGGATGTTAAGCCGTTGGTCTCAGCTGTAATTTGTAGATTTATGATAAACTAGCTTCTGTTCGCGACTTTGTCTGCGTCAAATTTTTGCTCAAATCGTTTGGAGCTAACAGATAATTGTGACTGTCAAATAATAAACAAATAATATGCAATAAAATAATATTATGACTATAAATTGAGACCTAAGCTATCCCATGATTCAAGTTGGATCAAACTGCACACGGTGTGTAAATTTTATTAAAATTGGTTAAGGAGTTTAGGAGTCCATACCGGACAAACAACGTGACGCGTAATTTATATATATTAAGATGTTATGTGATTTTATTTCTGTAAATAGGTTTGTAAAAACACGTCAATCATATTTGTAAAATTAAATGAGTTCGGTCTCGTATATCGATAATCGTTATGAGATAGTCTAGTCATAAATCTCAAGATCATCTTCAAAGAAACGCGTCATCATCGAGTGTCGACGGCTGCAGTTACCTGCCGTTGGCAACATGCCGCTCGTGTGTAAGAGCTGTTAGTAATCCAGGTTGTCAAACGTTCGATCTTATAAAATAAATAAATAATGTATTTTTCGTACCACTTGCTCAAAAAAGTTACATTCTATGCCACAAAAAGCTAACATAACAATAGTCATTTTTAATCTGTTAAAAACAGGGAAAAAAAATTGTACTGAATTTCATTCATCCTCTAGGGGGAGAATGTGATTTAAATTTGGAATACTTACTTACCGAAATTTATACTGAACTACATCTGTGTTTACACCATTGAATTTGTATATAAAGCGTTATACATCTTTTTGAAAAAGGAATACGCATTTATTATGCAGTTATGATTATTAAATAAAATTACGAAAACCGACGAGGCCGTATGAGCTTGATGCCTTTGCTTTTCCGACAAAAAAATATTAGTCTAGGAATTTGCCGCGTTTTTGTTTTCTTCAAATACATAAACGTTAAGTTTATTTTAATAAATGCTTATCTCATATTATTATTGTGTTATTTTTTTCGCAAATGGTACGAAAAGTAGAGTATTTTCCTCGGTGATAAAGCTGTCTTAGTCTTGGGTGAACTTAAATCCCTCGCTACACTCAGGACTCGTTTTAAATCCCTCGCTTCGCTCGTGATTTAAGTTTTTAACACCCTCGCTACGCTCGGGAGTAAACCTCGAGTCCTTCGCTACGCGACAGAAGACACTGCTTTATCCCCTTGGTTAATAATCTACTATTTCAGATTCATCATACGATTACATTCATATTTATTAGTACAATTGCGAGCATACAAAGTAGTGTTAATAATAATTGATCGTCTTATAATAATAATTTAATCTACACTATATAATATATAATATAATATTATAAAGCTGAAGAGTTTGTTTGTTTGTTTGATTGAACGCGCTAACCTCAGGAACTACTGGTTTGAAATGAAAAAAAAAATGTGTTGGGTAGCCTATTTATCGAGAAAGGCTATAGGCTATATAATATCACGCCACAACTAAGAAGAGCGGAGCAGTAATGAAAAATGTTGCAAAAACGGGAAAAATCGCACGGGTAGGCGATTCGACGCGACGGGAAGGGTCTGGAGAACAAGAAATTTAACGCGGACGAAGTCGCGGGCAGAAACTAGTTAAATAATATACAAGAATAATAACAAATTTATTTTACCCTATTTAAATAAAACAGTACGTGGCAGGTCCGGGTGTAGTCCCCGATGATAGTGACAAACCACTATATGACTTCGTGCAGCCGTATCCAGTGAGCCAAAATCGAAGACTCCCTCCGGTCCACCAGCATGCACAGAATGATCTTGAAACTTATGACTATCTCATAACGATTATCGATATACGAGACCGAACTCATTTAATTTTACAAATATGATTGACGTGTTTTTACAAACCTATTTACAGAAATAAAATCACATAACATCTTAATAAATTACGCGTCACGTTGTTTGTCCGGTATGGACTCCTAAACTCCTTAACCAATTTTAATAAAATTTACACACCGTGTGCAGTTTGATCCAACTTGAATCATGGGATAGCTTAGGTCTCAATTTATAGTCACAATATTATTTTATTGCATATTATTTGTTTATTATTTGACAGTCACAATTATCTGTTAGCTCCAAACGATTTGAGCAAAAATTTGACGCAGACAAAGTCGCGAACAGAAGCTAGTTTATCATAAATCTACAAATTACAGCTGAGACCAACGGCTTAACATCCTTTTCAAGGTACGGTACAGCCAAGGTCTTTTCCTTACTAAATAAATCATCTTCTTGTAAAGAACAAATAGCCGAGAGGTCGCTATCGGTCCCCACAGGCTCCCAATATTGAGTTTATTGAAAAACACTCTCTTCAACCGTAAAATTGGGTGCTTAAATTGTGTCGATAGGTTGTAGTGATCTCGTAAATCGTGTATGAAGTTATTGTACTGTGGTGGGGACAATTTATGGTAGCACTAGCAGTTGAGCATGACTTGGTTCGTTTACGAAGTACTTTTAGTTTGTTTTATCTTTTTAAGCTGCTTTTAAAATAAGACCAGGGTTTGAGTAACGATATACATACTTTATTGGTGCACTTTTAAGGCACATGTAAGGTATTTTTTCTATGTTTTTCTCATAGAGGAACTCGGCATGTCCAAGTAGAATCCGCGAATAGAGATGCAACGAATTTGTTTTAGGGTTTCAGCTACTGGGTGAATGTACCTACCTGTATAAAAATTACAGTATGGCCAGCGCTCACTAAGAATTGCTACTATGCGTGTGACTTAGTGGGTGGTTTACAATTTCTTTGATTTGTAGTTTTTTTTGCATAGCGCGGGGCCCCCCAAGGCGCGGGGCCCGTAGCATTTGCTGCCTCCTGCTACATGGCTAATCCAGCACTGACTCTCTCTCACATAAAGGAAGCCTGTGTGCCACCAGTAGGAACATTATATAGGCTGATTATGTTTTGTATCTTACTGTTTTAGTTACATTGTTTAATTTTCTACCTATACGAGTCCCAATATTTATTTTTCTTTTATTGTCTCTACAGGGATTTGGTATAGATTTATTGATAATCAGCATAACATCACGCCTGTATTTCGGGGGTATAGGCAGAGGTGTAGGTACCTGTAATTCTAATAAGAGGTACCTACTATTTTGAGATACTTGGAAATTGGAATCCACCATTTCCTTAAATGAGAAGATTGGGTCTTTACCTCTTCTTTCAATGAAACAGAGTTCGAAGTTATGTCCGAAACATTTTGAAGAAAGTGACTACGTGGAAAATTTTAAGGTTTTAAAACTGACGGTCCCCATGTCAAATCATCATCATCATGCTAACTGAAAGACGTCCACTGCTGGACATAGGCCTCCCCCGTTTTGGGGGGGATTGCCATACTCGCTACGCTTGGCAGACGGGTTGGCGATCGCAGTATGGTGGTAAAATACATAAAGAACTCTGCTGCTGATTCTCCTACTAGGAGAGAGAGTTCCTTAGTCGCCTTTTACTACACCCACGGGAAGATGAAAGAATGGTACTATTCTTGACGTCCGTCAATATACTGAACCACAAATGCTTAACTTAAATGACTGAAATCACCGAAACGAACGAAATATTGGAATTAAAACATGATGAACTGATGAGTGAACACGAAATGCAACGAATAAACGAAATTTCAAATTAACTGTAGGCCGTAGGGACCTAGCTACGATCACGCCATCTACAATTAGGTTTACCGGACCGGTTTTGAATAAAGAATAGGTACATATTATTATGGCATTCATAGTTTTAGGTATAAAAATTGTTATAAAATTATGAGATAAATCCCAATTCAAATTTGGAATGTAGAAAAAATGATTAGGGGTCAATCTAGCTGATACGCGATGTCATGAATATAAAAAAATGAGCGTAGAACGGTTTATACAAATAATTGTGGAAGTTATTCGACAAAATTCAAATTATGTTGAAGTATATTGCTAATCCATTACTGCATATGTTTGAAAAGTTTGTCTGCTCAACAGCGTAAATACCGCAATGGATCTTGTTGAACTGTCAAAATGAAAGCATTCCCGCTGTGCATGTGTTCTCAATAACTTCATTGCTATAGAACGTTAGCTCGTAGAGGCCCTTACGATTTTAGAGTTTTTCAGATAAAACGCATTGTTGATTGTATTGATGACTTTAATTCACAGGCCCACAAAAAAAAGTACCCTGCGCGAAAGACCAGACCACCTGTACTTTATGTTTTTGGGATCGCTGAGTCCGAATATGGTGCCAGAATAGCGAAGTTGGTTCGCGTTTTTTTTTCAGAAATCAGCAATAATGCTGAAAATTTAAGTTTTTCGTATAATATGGTTTATGCTGTTAAAAAACGCGAAATTCCAATGGGCAATGAAATAAATTATACAATAAATGTCTCGCTGAATCAATAGAGTCAGTTAGAATCACCAATTGATTTCATATTTTCTCATCATAGAGGAAAAATGCTGAAAATATCGGATATTTGTCATTACACAGTATACTATCGTTGAAAATGCAAAAGTACCAGTTGTTGTGGATAAAACCAGTCAGAATATATGTTTCTAGATCTGCTGAATTCATATTACACGCTTTATATTAGCTTCACTTGTATGTTTGTTTGTAACAGACTCCTTATAGCGCGATTTTGACCCACTTTAAACGACCAGATTTCATTTAAACTCTGTAGACTTATCGAGGACCGATGACAATACTATAATTTCATAAATTTGTGCCATTATCCTTGCCAGGGTTACCAGGACAGCAAAAAAACTGTCTTAGAAAACTACGCTGACATACGTCACAAACTACGCTGACATACGTCTCAAAATTCGAAACACCCTAAAAATAGAAAATAAATAATAGTTTAAAAAAACTAAAAAACACGCTTCCATAGAAAACCAAACTAAAAAGTAGAAAATAATGGAAAAAAGCGTGGGGTGCCTGATATCAATAAAAAAATACTTTAAAAAGCACCATAAACCATATTATAGGAAATCTTAAATTTTCAGCATTATTGCTGATTTCTGAAAAAACGCGAGCCAACTTCGCTATTCTGGCACCATATTCGGACTCAGCGACCCCGAAAACAAAAAGTTCAGGTGGTCTTGTTTTTCGCGCAGGGTACTTTTTTTGGGGGCCTGTGTTATTATAATTCTATAAAGCCATATTTTTACGGTTAAATACAGAGGTAGAGGTTCCATATTTATCTGACACTGACAATCGCAAAAAAGCTCCTTAATCAGCATGAAATAGAGATATTAATTTACTCAGAATCATGATGATACTGCCTACCCATCTCGTCATCATATTAATCACAATAGATATCACTTTAATGATGTATATTCATCGTCCACATACATACAACATGTTTTCTATTTCACTCTAATTCTCAAGCAAATAATCTAACGATATTACTCACAAAATTTTTATCAAGCAAATAACATTATTTCATAGAAATATTATCTTCAGAATAAAGAAAATAGATCCCGAAAATCTTATTAAAAAGGCAGCTGTAAGGTTCAACGACCTTGTCTCAAGATGTTCGTATCGAGGATTGTCTACAAATTCCCAGAAACGATTCAAATCTCCCCGAGTGGTGTCAACAAACTCTATAAACATATTAAATCTCGTGAAATAGACAGCTGTTTATCTGAAGTTTACGTCTATCATTTCATCGGTATTGTTCTTGTTCTAAATTTCGCTGAAATTCAGGGTGTCTAGGTACGAGTGGTTCTTATCTACGAATGGTTTCCACCCGCGGATTTACCCGCGTAGTTTTTTCAATAGTATGATGATCGATAGTATTGCTAAGGCTCAAAGTATCCCTTTGCTATTTTTTTCAACCGTCTAATCATTTCGGAGGTTAGCTGGAACAAAGAGACATACAGACAAAAATGTTTATAAAGTTTTTTTGTTTTTCCAATTTTTTTTATTTGGGTATATCAAGCCATCATGGATAGGGTATAGCACCTCGGGTTATGGTATGCGATCAAAACATCCTTACTCTACGACTGCTTGAATCTTGCCTCTCCGACGGAACTTTTCAAGTCAAGGAAACTGATTTTACCACCTCAAAAAAGTCACTTTCCTTTCGTGTATGGTTTTAATTATTTCACTAAAAACTTATCAGCCATCTCATAAATTTGGGTTGATTAGATATTGAAGTTTAATATGTATGTAGTTGATATTTTTTAACGATAACGATGCTGGTCTGATAGAGCAAAATTGTTCCTGTTTAATGATCTGTACCACACCCTTAAATTTTACCATACCTGTCTCATCAACTTGTATTTCATCATCATCATCATCATCATTTCAGCCGAAAGACGTCCACTGTTGGACATAGGCTTCCCTTAAGCTCCGCCACTTCGACCGATCCTGTGCTTCCCGCATCCAGCGGATTCCTGCGGCCTTCACAAGGTCATTGGTCAACCTTGTGGTACGCCTTCCTACTCTAAGTCTTCTGGTACGCGGCGCCAATCCAGAACCCTTCGGCCCCATCGGCCATCAGTTCTACGAACAATGTGCCTTGCTCACTGCCACCCTGTTTTTGCAAAGTTTTTTTTCTTAATACTGTTATTTTTTATGATAACTTATTTTGTTACAGGTACAGAGAAGCTGCTACGCTAGAATCCAGTTTATGTCAAGTTAAAGGTAAAAATATTTATGTCTCTATAACATTTTTATTTTAAAGCACGGTAGGAAGTAATTTTTTATGTTTTGTATTTTTATAGACTCGTCATTTCTGTCTGTCTGTCTGTCTGTCTGTCTGTCTGTCCGTCCGTATGTCACAGCCATTTTATTCCGAAACTATAAGAACTATGCTGTTGAAACTTGGTAAGTAGATGTATTCTGTGAACCGCATTAAGATTTTCACACTAAAGTAGAAAAAAAACAATAAATTTTGGGGTTCCCCATACATAGAACTGAAACTCAAAAATGTTTTTTTTCATCAAACCCATACGTGTGGGGTATCTATGAATAGGTCTTCAAAAATGATAATGAGGTTTCTAATATCATTTTTTTCTAAACTGAATAGTTTGCGCGAGAGACGCTTCCAAAGTGGTAAAATGTGTGTCCTCCCACCGTAACTTCTAAAATAAGAGAATGATAAAACTAAAAAAAAATATATGATGTACATTACCATGTAAACTACCACCGAAAATTGGTTTGAACGAGATCGAGTAAGTAGTTTTTTTTTAAACGTCATAAATCGTAAACCGCAATTTACCTTACATTCAATCAACTAAAATATAAAAATTAAAAAATATATATATTTATAAACCGAGAATACCTACAGGTTCGTACGGAACCCTCGGTGCGCGAGTCCGACTCGCACTTGGCCGGTTTTTTTTGACAATAGCATCATGGCAAAATAATTTTCAAAACATGTTCAAAATGAAATAGCGATGCGTTTGAGGTTACTTAAATCGAATGACCATAAAAATATAATTGATGCAGGTTATTTTTTTTTATGAACGCACGGTCACAAATCAAGCGGTTCTATAATATCGCAAATAAGCAATCTACACGGTTCCTAAGCCTGTAAGCTGACTTTTCATGGTACGAAAAATGTAAACAATGCGAGTTCAGCTAAAACTGGAGAAGTATAGGTTATATTGCCGTGTAGTACGACTCAGTGAATTTTCTTTAGTTGTTTGAATTTATTTTATTGTTCATAAAATATGATTAGATTAAGCTCAATGTTTTTTAGAACTATCTATGTAACGAAAATTACGTTTTCGAGCTCTTTTACGATTGTTTTATCGTAATACAATTTTATTTGTATTGAACAATTGTTCAATATATATATTTTCTGTAATCAAATAGCAATACACATAATTTTATTCTGGCTTGTAATATGTACAGATGCCAGCACATCGAGCTACTACAATCAGTCAAATTTCTTTAATGGATTTTCAACTTTATCGCTGAAGCATTAGGTTCAAGGTTGATTGGGAGAATTTGACAGTTTCGGGTACCTTGATGTGCTGGCATCTGTACCAATACGCCTAACTGTGCAACAAAAAACTGAGCGTTTTACGATGTCCTTCGTTTAGGCAGTGCATTAAAAAAACTAACAAAAATCTACCTTATCTAAATCAAAAAAGTGTTTCATTTAGAGCGGAAAAGGAGACTTCTCTACATAATTCATGCTGATATTTCTCATTACAATAATTGAATAACAATGTATCCTAGACATCTAATCAGTAGATATTGTATGCGGTATTTCAAGAACACAGTAGAACGCCGATTAACCGTAATTCGGTTTGGGACCGGGGTCGATTCGGATAGTCGATAATTCGGATAATCGGGTATAGATTGGTAATAAAGAAAAACGAACTGTCACACATATAATAAACTTTATTAAGTTTAACAAACACAGTTCTACAATAACGCTCACTTGAACATCTCGATCAGAGTAAGTTGCAACCCCATCAGGCCTTAACAAAAATACAAAGTATAAAAATTCACAACAATAATAGAGGTACATACACGCTTAGGACCGATTCGGATAATTGGCGATTCGGTTAATCGGCGTTCGGATAGTCGGCGTTCTACTGTACCTATATAGGAGTGCGTACATAAACATTAATAGTCGACAAAAACCCGGAAATAAAAAAATCGCGGCGGAATTGTTTCGCGCACTCTTTTCAACCGACGAAAACTTTCAACGGTGCTGGATCTAGAAAGTAGTATGTATTGAAATCATGGTACCAGTTAGCGGTTGATGTCCCTTGCACCCTGTATACCTAACTTTTGTATTAAATTACATTCGCCGAGTATACACGAGCGGAGTCCCATTGCAACCGATGCAATAATAAAACGTTGTGATCCGTCGGGTTTCCGTCGCGTTTCGTCTTTCAACTGCACAGTACGTACAGTCACGAGCATAAACACCTCACAGTTACGCAGAATTAAAAAGCGTTTCCCGTTAATTCATTTTAAGTTAGCGACCACAAAATAGGAAAAGGCTAGGTTTGTCTAGCCTTTTCCCAATTATTTTGGAGTCGGCTTGCAGTCTAACCGGATGCATCTGACCAGTATTTTACATGGAACGACTGCCTACAGAAGCCAGTTATTGAGTAATACGACACCTCTTAATAAGTCTCATTCCGATCAAGCCCGTCGCTTGCTGCCTTCTAACAGGCGATGCCCTAAGCCGACTCTTTTTTAAATCTTTACTATAATATATTATTTAATTATTTAATCTATATATATGAAAGAAACTTGTGTTAGTTACACTATTTATAACTCGAGAACGGCTGAACCGATTTGGATAAAAATTGGTGGAGAGGTAGCTTAGAACTAGGAGACGGACATAGGTTACTTTTTTTTATCCCGTTCGACTATAGAGAGGAAAGATTTGATTGTTTGTTTGTATTGAAAAGGCTCCGAAACTACTGGTCCGAATTGAAAAATTATTTTTGGGTTGCATAGCCTATTTATTGAGGAAGGCTATAGGCTATATAACATCACGCTACAATCAAAAGGAGCGGAGCAGCAACGAAAAATGGATGAAAACTGGCATGCAATTCGATGCGACGGGAAGGGTCACGGGAGCGAAAATTTGACGCGGACGAAGTCGCGGGCAGAAGCTAGTATTATAAAGCTGAAGAGTTTGTTTGTTTGTTTGATTGATTGAACGCGGTATTCTCAGGAACTACTGGTCCGGATTGAAAAATTCTTTTTGTGCTGGGTAGCCTATTTATCGAGGAAGGCTATAGGCTATATAACATCACGCTACAATTAAGAGGAATGGAGTAGTAATGAAAAATTGGGAAAATCGCACGGATAGGCGATTCGACGCGACGGGAAGGGTCGGGGAAACAAGAAATATAACGCGGACGAAGTCGCGGGCAGAAGCTAGTTGTACAAAACATCATATGTCGTTTCTCCAAACGGTTCGGCAGAAGTGTGCCTATACTACCCCACATTTCACCAGTTATGTTCAAGTCCCATTTAATAGGGGATGAGCCAATTGCCATCAACCGGGCACAAATACAAACTCCAGACTGTTACAGATAGAAAATCTCATATCCTTCTGGCCATAAAACATAGAAGTTTTTACTTTAGAAGCATATCGCTTTTGTGTAAGTTATTTATGTTCTTGACTGTACCTACCTACATAATCATACAAGTGATAACAATGAGCTGAAATCAGAAATCTCATCAAATGTTCTATAATATGAGTTGCGTAACTAGTTTCAGTTACAACGGAGAATGAAATAGTTGTCAGAATACATTTGCTCGTCACTACATAGTATAAAACAAAGCCTATACTACCCCACATTTCACCAGTTATGTTTAAGTCCCATTTAATAGGGGATGAGCCAATTGCCATCAACCGGGCACAAATACAAACTCCAGACTGTTACAGATAGAAAATCTCATATCCTTCTGGCCATAAAACATAGAAGTTTTTACTTTAGAAGCATATCGCTTTTGTGTAAGTTATTTATGTTCTTGACTGTACCTACCTACATAATCATACAAGTGATAACAATGAGCTGAAATCAGAAATCTCATCAAATGTTCTATAATATGAGTTGCGTAACTAGTTTCAGTTACAACGGAGAATGAAATAGTTGTCAGAATACATTTGCTCGTCACTACATAGTATAAAACAAAGTCGCTTCCCTCTGTCTGTCCCTATGTATGCTTAGATCTTTAAAACTACGCAACCTATTTTGATGCGTTTTTTTTTTAATAGATAGCGTGATTTTTTAAGGAAGGTTCATACATTGTAATACGCGGGCGAAGCCGCTGGCAAAAGCTAGTAGTTTATAAATGTAGTTTAGGATGGACGAGTAGTGAAAAAGTCGGCAACGCATTCAATACTTTTTGGTTAAGAAGGAAACTGTTTATATGTACTGACTTAACGTAAATTTTGAATTTCGAACTTCAAAACGAGTTTATTTTGACATAATTTATAAATACGACCGAAATTTAAAAATAAAATCATACTAGAACACTTTTTCTTTAACAAAATAACGTTATATTATATTTTTTTATTATTAATACGATAAAGGGCAAATCGAAGAGCCATACCACCAAGGAGTTTTATGTAACGCATACCATATGTGGAGAGCGTTTTTATAGCATTACAAAACTATTTCTTGCTTTTTTTACTTTGATATTTTATTTATTTCAATACCAATGTATGAGAGTCGATAAAGTAGCGTATGAAACTGCATCTCTGTCAGAATAAAAGTGGTTATAGCTGCCCTAGAGAAGTTTTCGAGAGTCAAGAAAAGGAAATTGTTTCGCAAGGAATAAGATAAAGTAAAAACGCGATATCTACACTAAATGCGAATTAAAAGAAGATTACGTAAATAAATAAATAAATATTTTGGTTTCATTTTTGTATTTATTTACACCAAGAACTGTAATTCACCCATGAAAATTACTCTTATCAATAAACAAGAAACTTCTATACAAAAGAAAAGTTATGTTCCGTTACATCCACCCAAAACTTTTCTCTAAAAGATTTCTTGTCTTCACTTACACGGAAAATCAGCCAAAATGACATTGAAAGATTTAATGTCAACCTATCAAACGAAACTACCTAACTAACTTGTGATCCGAATTTTCCGCTCGGAGCAAAAATAATTTTCCGGAAAAAGCAATCTAAGGGAAAAGTTTTTCCGTTAACGGAAATAGATATACGTCACGATCGGCATTCAGAAGGGACACATTCATCATTGAGTAAATCCAGTGAATCTGTGATAAGGTCGGCGGTGGATTTGCGATTTTTAGTCGCAGGCCGACCAGTCGTGTTGGGGATTTCGAGACAGTATTTATTACGCCTATAAGTCCTTTTTACGACTTTTATTGAAAATAGTGGCAGCTGACAGATAAATACTAGATAAATATACTTAATTTAAAAAAAAAAACTGGTCAAGTGCGAGTCGGACTCGCACATGATTCTGATTTCTGTACCACCGTTCGATATTTTACATGTTTTTTTTTTTAACACGTTTGTTATGTAAGTAATATATTAAATTATCTTATTTAATTTATGTGGTCACTGTATTAGTTAACCTTTAAAAAAAAATGATTTATAAAGAGCAAGTTATTTTACCAAAGATTTTGATGGCTTTGAACTCGTTAAGAGCGCATTTTCGCATAAAAGCTAATTTATTTCACAATAAAATCGGCTGTTAATACCATCACCTGCTATCTTTTCGCACCTGCAGCACATAAACAGCCTAATTAAGTCTATAACCAAGATTTAGACACAGGATATACATACATAATCTTTAATAATATATTTATACAAATAAAAAAGTGTCTGTAATGTCGAAATAACAGCTTTTTACTTAACACATAGCAAAGTAATATCGCACCTTTACTAATAAATTGAAATAATTACAAAATTACGATTGTTGGATAATAGCGTTTAAAGTTTTGCAAACACAATGCAAGTTACAACAATCGTAATTTTGTAATTATTTCAGTTTATTAATAAGGGTGCGAGTTTAATAATAAATATAAAAAAATACAAAATTACGATTGTTGGAAAATGTATCGTGTTTGCAAAACTTTGAACGTTATTTTCCAACAATTTTAAAGTTTTGCAAACACGATGCATTTTCCAAGAATCGTAATTTTGTAATTATTTCAGTTTATTATTAAAGGTGCGATATGGTACTCGTGACATAAAATCATCTTCCAAAAATTTGTCTGTATATCTGTTTGTTCATCATATTCAGCCTATAGTGTTCCCACTGCTGGGATACATGCCTCCTCTCTGTGAGAGGGAGTGGGCCATAATCCAAAACGTGGGCCCAGTGCGGTTGGTATATGACACATTTCTTCGAACTTCTGGTTCTAGGTTCACGATGTTTTCCTTCACCGTTTTCGAATTGTCTGCTTGTTTGTTCCGGCTAATTTCGGAAACGGCTATACCTATTTTGGCAAGACTTTCACTGGTATAACTGACGTTAAGGAGTGACATAGGCTTTCTGTCTCGGTGACACGTTCCCGTGTGTTAAAACCCTACATCTACACTGGTGAAGCCAGGTACCTACTGTTGTTAATAAAGTCGCAAGATTAATTTTATCATCTAAAACCAATCTGCCTAGTTTTTTCTCACATATTATAAGGTCGGCTTCCAGTCTAACCGGATGCAGTTGAATACCAGTATTTTACGTGAAGCGACTGCCTATCTGACTACCACAGCCCAGTTACTGGGTAAAACAATGCCATTTAGTAAGACTGGTTGCCAGATTTTTAGGGCTTCTGACTATCCGTAACGATTGTTAAAGATTAATGAACGACAGACGGAACATAAAAAAATCAAAGGTCAATTATTCAAAAAACTTACAAAAGACAGTCCCCTAGAAACGCTTTTTTCTGTTTTGTTCGTTACTATATAGGTAATTGCCCGTGTTGTACCGCAAATCTAATCACGAATCAATTATTATTCATTATTGTCTTTGCTCCCTAGCCCTGTTATCAACAAGCAGTGGACAATTGTAAAACTTTATTTTATTTCTTGTCGTATGCGTTTGTTTGTGCAGAATAAACATTTCTTATTACTTTACTATGACTACTTATACAGGATTGTTTTTTTAACCAGTGCGCAAATTTGTTTCCGGTAGTTCAGTATCATAGAACACATTTCAAGTAATTTTATTCTTCAATACTTTTTTAAAATTTTATCCGATCTTAAACCGGTAAACTGTGGACACCCTACATATTTCGTAATATGATATCAACAATAGTAATAGGTCACCGCATGCCAGCGTAGGTACTTCTAACTTCTCGGAATTTTAACCGATCGAACAGCAGGTGGGTACTTGTAGCTACACTCTTTGGTTCACCTTCGCCGCCGCGCCGGCGCCGCGCGCAATTTACCATAAAACCAGTTTCAAAATAAATATCTTTCGTTAACGATAACTTAATTATTAGTACTAAGATATATCAAAATAAAAATTGCATGGTTATTATAACTCGTTTAAGTTTAATTTGTTAAAATTTGCGCACTGATTATAAACTTATCCTGTATTATAACTTGATTCAATACAGTAAATAGTGTGTGATTAGTAACGCATCTGGACTAAAAGTCGATAAGTTTGCCAACAGCCCTTATTTGGAACAGACGGTTGAAGGTAATCCCTTCGTATCACTCTGGACAATAAACTGAGTATTTATAGAAAGCTGTATTAAGCCAACAAAATATTAAGGTATTAAGGAATTTAGGGATCAAACCTGCACCCATCATTGGGTGCTGTTAGAGATCATTCTGGGTCATTTATTTCTTTTAGCCCAATAGTAAAATTTATTAGGGTTTTTATTTGGGAATTGGAGAAGTCTAGGATTTCATAGGAACGCTTTGAAACTATACTCTCTGCTTTATGACCGAGGCCAGCAAAGCTAATGGTTTTGCTGGCCTCGGTCAAAAAGTTATTACTTATAGAGTAATAACTTTATAACCGAGGTCATTGCTTATAAGGGCGAATGTTTACACTCATTTTTCTTACATATTATTATAAAATGCCACGTCTCCTTGTTAGTCCATTTTACCGCTGATAACTCGTGAATTGTGGATTTCTGTACGATTTTATTGTAAATGCAAGAGTTACACTTTTCGTAAAAATTACCTTATTTTAAGACTTTATTCATATCTATGGGTGGCAAAAATTGAACCAAAATTATAAAGAAGAGTTGTATTATCGATTTAAAAAATCGTTTGAATGTACGTTTGTGTACGGTAGCGTAATAACATAATAAACTAGCGCAGTGGCGCACGCTCGCATCCCCGACCTTTGCTCCAACTAGCCCGCGTTGCTCAGTTTTAAATTCGTCCCTTCATAATAATTCCCTTACTGCCGTCTCCCAGCGACGCCGTAAGCCGAGGGCTGTACCTCACAGGGAATGTCCTTAGCGTGTAGTAGTTTAGTTTTAAGTTTTTTTTTTAAAGCGGCCTGGCTGAAAGCCTTAATTTGTTGAGGCAGCCACTAGCAACTCCGGTTAAGTTGCTGACAACCTCCTAGGTTCTCCTAGGTTCACCTGCGAGATGGCAATTAAAAAATTAAACCGCCGAAAAACTGAAAAGCAAAAAATAACAAACCTTACAATTTTGGGTCAGCACTTTGAGTGATCTTTGTTCATTGATTTTTCAGCGCCGACTCAAAATTTTAAAGTTTATTATTTTTTGCTTTTCAGTTTTTTCGGAGGTTTAATTTTTTGTTAAAAAGTTTTTATTTTATAATTTTTTGTGGCTTTAATGTACTAATAATACTTGACAAGGTATACGCTATACAATAAAAAAAGAATTATCTAAATCGGACTACTCTATATAAAGTTATGCGTGGTTCTACATTATAATCAGTGAGAGAACAATCAATCATCCTCTGTTTTCCGACCCTTAGGGTTCGATTTTGTTTTCCGAAATATGGGACCACCTTCGGAGTATTCTCTTTCCAATAGAACAAGAATTATCACAATCGGACCACGATGTAAAAAGTTATGCGTGGTCATACATAAAAAAAAAATATACGCGTCGAATTGGGAACCTCCTCCGTTTTTTTCGTCGGTTGAAAAAAGACCATGCTCTCAGCCGGTACTCCCTTTCTTCTCCTAAAATTGTTTGTCCGAAAATCATTATCCATAACACGTTAGCTATAAACGGCAGTAACCATAATATTCAAAAAGTCGAAATTTTGTTTTACATAATTATCTTTGCTTCTAAAACTATTCTGTCATAATATCAAAAACTATAATCATTAAATCTCTTAATTTTGCATTTATAAAGTCATATGTCCTAAGTATTGTATTATATAAATTGTATTAAGCCGAATGTTCATTTATAATAAAATCGTTAGTAGTAAAAAAATGCTACAAGTTAGGTTTTAGTGACAGAAACGAATCGCTGTAAATCCGACTCCACGTAGTCTTGTCTGCCCTACCCCTAGAGTGTAATTTAAAATCGCGTAGGCGCGGAGGGGCGAGGCAGCCCGCGAGCTGAGGAGCAGGTGGTTGTAACGCTCGCCGCAGCTGCTGAGGCTGGCCGGCGAAGCCGGCCAGCAAGACGAAGCTGCGGTGGTGATCGTTAAACCGTCTGCGACGATAAGCTCGCGTGGGACCGCCTAAGCCCCGCAGTGCCGGAGCCGTGACAGAAACCATGCCTGCTGCATGATGCATTCTCGCTTGCATACTGCATGCTTGCTTGCATGCTCGATTGCATGCTGCTTGCCTGCTTGCATGCATGCTCGCTTGCATGCTGCATGCTTGCTTGCATGCTACATGATGCATGCTTGCTTGCATGCTCGATTGCATGTTGCTTGCGTGCATGCATGTTGCATGCATGGTGTATGTTTGTTTGTATGTTTCTTAGAGGTAAATAAAATCACTTGTTCACAATCACCTGTTTTATTGAGTGATATTGTATTTATTGAGTGATAATACATGCAGCGCCATGCCAGGCCTTGATAAATACCACAATGCTTTTGTATCTTTACTATTTATGTATTGTATCAGTTGAATTTGTTCCAGTTGTTTCAGTTGTAATACTTTGTTTTAAAAATATAATTAAGATAAATAAACATAAATAATTTGAATTTAGAACTTATAACTTTTATGAAAAACAGTTTTAAGGCCAGGTGGGACCGTTTTCACATTTTTTACCGTTTTTAGAATTGCTTTTTGATAGGTAAATTTTTACTTTCAGAATCTGAAAAAAATATATATTTAAGATACATTCTTTCTCCTTAGCTTGTACCCGTTCAAAACACGATACAATCAAATTTACTCGATAGAAAAAAAAGCCGAACTAACTTCGATTTGCAGTTTTTAACAAGCCAAATTTCATTTTAAAGAAGTACTAATACTCCTATTTTTATATAATTAGTTTCAATTTATAGATAATTTATTTTAGAATCGATTGAACCCGATCATTTTTTTTCATTAAATTTCTAAAAAAAAATATCAATTATTCAAGTGATTTTCGATCAGCGCGTCGTCGCTTGCCAGTGTCCTGCGAGACGTTATCGAGGTGAGATTAGGGCATGCAAACCGGATCCCCGGATAACCGAAAAAACCGGATAACCGACTGATTTGAAAACCGGGTTTTTTTGGATATCAAAACCGGAGTTTTCGGTTTTTTCGGTTAACATTATAAATAATCATTTTTCGACTACTAAATCGACGGCAACTACAACCCAGGAAAATTTAGACTATACAGTAGTAAATGTTACATGGAACTTCAAGGACCAACTCGAAGGACAAGAAATAAAGAAGACGTTCATCTACAGAACTTGATTTAGAAACTAAAATGAGGTATTTATTCATCAAATGATTGACCATACTATCTTACAATATATATATAATTTAAAATTTAAGTAAAAAATATGTACATGTATATACAATATAAAAACAAATGATCATAAAGCATCAAAATATTCGTCTGCATCGTTGTCAACAGGAAACGTGCCCAAAAGGCTGGCAGCATTGCCACGTTGTATGGCAATGCTGATTCTTTGACCAAAAAATAGGCCAGCCCTCTGGTCACGTGAAGAGTCGACTAGCCGCTTGGCAATGTCTCGGAATACTATGTGAGCACTCGCACCCCATGGCCCTAGAGTTTCAACCCCAAACGGCTCGAATATATAATTTCCAATTAGGTTAGAATATTTGCGCCGTTTGAGGTTTTCAGCACCTGCAGCAGCCGCTCCAGCACAGCCCGCCGTGCTGAGAAGATGGGATGGCGCAAGGGTGTCGACACATGTTGCGTCCCACACCAAAGGCCGACCTAGCTTCCAAGGCATTATGGTCATTCCGTCAGGTCTCTTCCCATCGTCGCGTGCCAAGCCATTGGGTTCTAGAACAGCTGGCACCCCGGCGGTGACAAGAGCACGACGGATGATGTCATTGATGCTGGTGTGCCGTGCTATCCGGCCTGCGCTCCTACCGCAGGATAGGCTATGGTGTCCGAGGTAGTCGACACCTTCACCGCATTGGCAGCGATGCAGAGCCACGCAAGGAGCGCCCAGACGCAGGCATGTAGCAATCCGAAATGAGGTTGGAGATGGCACTTTACGACGGTGGAGGAAAAATAGGAGAGCACTTAATAAAAGTAAATAAAGCTTTGGAATCTATACCTCCAACAAGTGTGGAATCAGAGAGAGCCTTTTTATCAGCAGGTCTCATCTATACTATCTATACTAATATTATAAAGCTGAAGAGTTTGTTTGTTTGGTTGAACGCGTTTATCTCAGAAACTACTGGTTCGAATTGAAAAAATCTTTTTGTATTCGGTAGCCTATTTACTGAGGAAGGCTATAGGCTATATAACATTACGCTACAATCTATAAAAGCGGAGCAGCAATGCAAAATGTACGAAAACTGGCAGGCAATTCGATGCGACGGGAAGGGTCACGGGAGCAAAAATTTGACGCGGACGAAGTCGCGGGCAGAAGCTAGTGTGTAATAAATCCGTAGTACTCTAAATGATGACTCCCTCGATGCACTTGTATCCTATCAAAGTAAGAAATATATGGTCATATATGGTAATTTTATCAAAGTAAAAAATAGTCATTTGATTTAGCTGTGCAATTTTAATTTAGAATTAATAAACTGATAGTAATATTTATAAGAATGTCTGATTTATTTTGTTTTGGTTTATTAGGAATAAGACTTCCATTTTATGCGATATTTCTATAATTATTTTGATCTCATTTTACGTACTGTTGATTTTGTCTGTTTGTATTTTATGACAGTTAAATTGTTATTTAATATTCTGTAATTTTAGGCCTTTGTCTACCTACCAAATGTTTCTAATGTTAGATAAACATACACAATGTTAGATACCTTAATGTTTAAAGAATATGTTATTTTCCTAAATAATAAGCTTTATGATTATTATTCTATGTTATGTATAACGAAAAGAAACTTTTTGTATTGCTTGTTACTAGTTGTAGCTTATTTCAGTTCGTAAAAAATACATATTTTGATTAGACTTCAGCATATTCATTTCATTACAGACATATTTCTCATTTATTTAACAAAAATTTTAAAACCCGAAAAACCCGATTTAACCGGTTTCACCGGTTTTGTAAACAAAAAACCCGAAAAACACGGTTTTTATAAACAACCCGGTTTTTGCATGCCCTAGGTGAGATCTGTGAACAATTTTTGCGCGCGCGCTTCCTTTCTGCTGCGTAAGTAATAATAAGAGAAAATAAAATAAACTGTAAATAAATATTGTTTTATAGAACTTATAAAGACCATAGTTGGTTAAGCTTTTGTTTTGTGTGTACGGTTCTCATTGTGTAAATGATTGTAAAACTTTAAAAACAATATTTTGTGATTGTATTGTGAAAACGGCGACTAAAAAAAACGTTTTACAAAAAAAAAAAACACCTGACTTCCTTAAAAAACACTACAAAATCAAAATTAACTTTAATTTCGAAAGTCGGTGTCTTAGTATCTGTATTTAAGGTGTTTTTACCACCGACTTCCAAAATTAAAGTTATTTTTGACTTTGTAGTGTTTTTTAAGGAAGTTGGTTGTTTTTTTATAAAAAGTTTTTATTTTTATCCGACTTCAAAAAAAGGAGGAGGTTATCAATTCGTCTGTATTTTTTTTTTATGTTTGTTACCTCATATCTTTTGACTGGGTGAACCGATTTTGATGATTCTTTTTTTATTTCAAAGCTGGTACTTTCCGAATGGCCCCATTTTAATTCGGTTCCATTCGGACAATGGGGTCCATGTGGAAACCATATAAGTCTTAAATTTGCATTAAGTATTTGCGCGACAAATAAACGAATAACGCGATTAGATTAGTGCGGGGTATCTACCATAACTAAAAAGTTAAAAATAAAAACTTTTAACAAAAAAAAAAACAACCGACCTCCTAAAAAAAACACTACAAAGTCAAAAATAACTTTAATTTCAGAAGTCGGCGTCTTATGCTCTGTATTTAAGGTTTTTGCCACCGACTTCCGAAATTAAAGTTATTTTTGACTTTGTAGTGTTTTTCGTCACCAGCTTTCAAATAAAAAAAGAATCATCAAAGTCGGTTCACCCACTCAAAAGTTATGAGGTAACAAATATAAAAATATTTTGTTTTTAAATACAGTCGAATTGATAACCTCCCATTTTTTTTGAAGTCGGTTAAAAATAAAAATAGGCCCAAGTCACGGTTGAAGGCAAGAAAAATCGCAATAGAAATATGATAAGCAATTTTTTTATTTATTTAATCCTATTGACGCACTGGATTTTCAACTCTCGGCATTGAGCCGAGGGTTGAGAATCCAACTGAGTGCATATCAGCGCGTCGAAAATCAAACAGTTAGTTTTACTGTTCGATTTTAAACTATCGGCGCTAAGCAGTGCGTTGCTATCTGGGTGCCAAATTTCATCCAAATCTGTTCAGTAGTTTTGCGTGACAGAGTAACATACATCCATCCGACTGGCATGGCGACTGGCCTGTTAGTCTAGTGGTTAGTGACCCGGACTGCTAAGACTGAGGTCGTGGGTTCGATTCTCACCCAGCACAAATGTTTGTGTGATGAGCACAATCATTTGTTCTGTGCCTAGGTGTAATTTATCTATAATATGTAGGTATTATATTAAGAGCAGTGGTGGCCCAGTGGTAACGGCCGTGACTTGCGAGGAGTAGGTCGTGAGTTCAAACCCAAGCAGGCGCATTACTTTGTGTAAATTATTTCATCGCCACTGCTCTCAAAACGGTGAAGGAAAACAACGTGAGGAAACCGGCATGTCTTAGAACCAAAAATTCGAAGACTTGACATCTACCAACCCGCACTGGGCCCGCGTGGTGGATTATGGCCCACTCCCTCTCACCGAGAGGAGGCCTGTGTCCCAGCAGTGGGAACATTATAGGCTGATGATGATGATGATGATGATGTATGTATTTAGAAATATATAAGTATGTTTATCAGTTGTCTGGTTATCATAGTACAGGCTCTGCCTAGTTTGGGATCAGACAACGATTTGTTGGTTGTCCAAAGATATATGTTTATTTATATTTATCCATACTTCCATTCATCCATACTAACAAACTGTTGCATTCATAATATAAGTCCAGGTTATAAACTATCTGCGTGCTAAATTTCATCCAAATCCGTTCATTCGTTTTTGCGTGAAAGAGTAACAAATATCCATACATACATCCATACTCACAAACTGTCGCATTTATAATATTAGTCCAACTATCTGCATGCCAAATTTCATTCAAATCCGTTCAGCAGTTTTTACGTGAAAGAGTAACAAACATCCATCCATACATCCATACTCACAAACTTTCGCATTTATAATATTAGTAGGATACACTAGATATAATTAGCTGCTGTATACAAATGTTCCAACGAGGATTCAATCAAGAACTATGTAAAATAGTTTTAGAGATAAATAAATAAAAAT
The DNA here is from genome assembly GCA_932294355.1 of Aporophyla lueneburgensis. Lineage (NCBI taxonomy): Eukaryota > Metazoa > Arthropoda > Insecta > Lepidoptera > Noctuidae > Aporophyla > Aporophyla lueneburgensis. The sequence goes on along the minus strand of OW028754.1, from coordinate 4,744,958 downwards.
ATTTGTTCTTGTATTATATTTTCTTCTGTGGTTTCTAATACTGTGGACATACTGATGTCGCTACTCTATGACCTGTCTGTGCTACGCCCGCGCCGCTCGGACTTTTGGCGCGCTTACGTGTTCGACAAGAAGGACGCGCGGGAGGCGCCCCGCGGATTTCCCCGCACCTCACCCCCTCAAATCTGTATGAGTGTCGAATCACCTAGCCTTAAGTCTTTTGTATGTTATTGAGAGTAATATTTATGACAAATGGATTTAGGGCATATTATATTTAGGGATTTCAATTGTATGGCATGTGATATTATGTGTTATTTAGTTCGGGCAAGTTATCATTCGGACAAATGATGATTAGGACAAAAAAAAATTATGGCTCTTTAGATTATGGATAAAAAAGTTAGGTCACACAATAGAGAACCCTCTCAGCCACTTCCTTATTGGCGCCCGAACTGGGCCCGCTTGATGTGTATTACGTTATTCTTTTTCGGTAGAACATGAACCGTTCTTAAAGACAAAATTGAAATCTTCTTAACCAAAATCTACTTTTTTAAGCTTCATTTTTCTGAATGACGGACCCCTTTCACAATACAAAATTGCTGCTTAATTGAAATGAATGCTGTTGAGTTTAAGTATATATACTTTAATAGTATAGTGGTGCATTTATACCAGTTAATAACTACTTATCTTCTAGCTAACCCATTGTATCATAAAACCACCTCTATACATCACAACACCATTCAAAACTACCCACATAACACACCACAATGACCTTCCAATCAAATATTAATACTGCCATTATACGCTCTATGAGCCCGCATCCGCTGCAGCGCTGCTAAGCAGTGCTATAAATACTGTTATAGAATCAATAAACTTTATAGCTTTCATGGTACTTACGCTGGATACTGCTGAGTGGTCTTAAACATGAAAATGGCCTCGCTTTGACTTCTTGTGAGTGAGAATTAAATGTTTGTGGATATAAGTTATAACTTGGTTAATGACTATACTGATATTAGTTTCAGATGAATTATAAAGCCGCTATAAATACTGCTATTAACCGCTGAACACCTTTCAGTGGTCAACTCTTTTTACCCTCGGCAATCGATATGGTGATCGCGAGTGTCGAGCAAAACACACTGTTATTCAAATTTGACAAAATATTAAGACGATTTAAAAAGGAGTGGAGGAGGGATTTTAGTGAGGGGCCTGTGGATAAGTAATAACAGCCATAGGGTTGGTTCGATCACCGTGCCTCGGAAAGTACGTTCAGATGGTGGCCCTGGCTTTTTTTGTGGGTGGAAAATCATCACATGACGTATTCCGCTCTTGGGTGGAGCGAAAGGGTGTGTCAGACTTTTACTGACTAAAACCCACCCGTGTTCTTTCAGTTGCCCATGTGCCAGGGTCACGGTATCTCTTTCGAACAAATCTCGCGACCCTGGCAGTAGGTGGCCCTAGCTGTCATTCATAGACCTTTGACAGTCGTTACGAGTCGTCAAAAAACCGGCCAAGTGCGAGTCGGACTCGCGCACCGAGGGTTCCGTACAAACCTGTAGGTATTCTCGGTTTAAAAATAAATGTTTTTTTTTTTTAATTTTATATTTCAGTTGATTGAATGTAAGGTAAATTGCGGTTTACGATTTATGACGTTTTAAAAAAAAACTACTCACACGATCTCGTTCAAACCCATTTTCGGTGGTAGTTTACATGGTAATGTACATCATATATTTTTTTTAGTTTTATCATTCTCTTATTTTAGAAGTTACGGGGGGGGGGGGGGCACATATTTTACCGCTTTGGAAGTGTCTCTCGCGCAAACAGTTTAGAAAAAAATGATAATAGAAACCTCATTACCATTTTTGAAGACCTATTCATAGATACCCCACACATATGGGTTTGAGGAAAAAAAAAAATTTGAGTTTCAGTTCTATGTATGGGGAACCTCAAAATTTATTGTTTTTTTTTTCTATTTTAGTGCGAAAATCTTAATGCGGTTCACAGAATACATTTACTTACCAAGTTTCAACAGCATAGCCCTTATAGTTTCGGAAAAAAGTGGCTATGACATACGGACGGGCAGACAGACAGACATGACGAATCTATAAGGGTTCCGTTTTTTGCCATTTGGCAACGGAACCCTAAAAACCGAAAATCTGACAACCAGTCTCACCAAGGGGTATTGTATTACCCAAAAAGTGGTTTGTGGCGGACAGATAGGTAGTCGATCTATGTAAAATACTGGTATTCAGTTTCACCCAATAAGACTGGAAGTCGACCCGAACATAGTTGTGAAAAGGCTTGGCAGATGATGACCCACAATTTAAAATTGGCCAATTCTGGAACCAGATATTTATCATCACCACCAGAAAAAAAATGGCAATGATACCTTCCTCCTTTATTAAAAATAATAGTTTAAAAAAACTAAAAAACACGCTTCCATAGAAAACCAAACTAAAAAGTAGAAAATAATGGAAAAAAAGCGTGGGGTGCTTTTGAAGTATTTTTAATTGATATCAAGCACTCCACGCTTTTTTACACGCTTTATTTCCATTATTTTCTACTTTTTAGTTTGGTTTTCTATGGAAGCGTGTTTTTTAGTTTTTTAAACTATTATTTATTTTCTATTTTTTAGGGTGTTTCAAATTTTGAGACGTATGTCAGCGTACTTTGTGACGTATGTCAGAGTAGTTTTCGAAGACAGTTTTTTTGCTGTCCTGGTAACCCTGGCAATAATTTCATAAATTTGTGCCATTAGGCACAAATTTATGAAATTATTGCATTGTCATCGGTCTTTGACAGGTGTGCAAAGTTTGAATGAAATCTGGTCGTTTAAAGTGGGTCAAAATCGCGCTATAAGAAGTCGGTTACAAACAAACAATTATACAAGTGAAGCTAATATAAAGCGCGTATAAAGTGGTTATTAACAAAACTATAGCAAACATCTAGACAATTCTTATATTTCTCTCCACTCTTATTTCTTTCCACCAAAAACCTTCATTCCAACAGTTCTGTGACACAAAATACGAGCAGCTTTTAACCGACTTGACTTCCGATATTCTTTCTCTTAATATAACATTTTATCAGCCAAAACGTGCAATGATTCCCTAATACCAAATTCCGTGGGGAAGCCGCAGTAATTGCGACGCCTGGATCGATAGCAATTCATAAACGGACACTGTTTCATATGGGATTTGTATTCAGGAGGGGTTCACTGTGTCATAATCATGGCGTTTTGAGGAGTTCCATGATCAGCAGTGGACCCATGCTCTGTTCTTATTATCTGATAAAAATGTTAAGATATGTATCAGAAAATGTACTTGTGGGTGCCAATTTCTGCATAAAGTCAGTTGGGCAAAGGTTTATTTGTAGTACACCCACATTTCGCCAGTTATATTTAAGTCCCATGTAACAGAGGGCGAACCCATTGCCATCAACCAGGTTCAGATTCAGACCACTACCTCATCATCATCATTATTTCAGCCGAAAGACGACCACTGCTGGACCTGACCTCCCGAAAGCAGCGCCATTTCGACCAGGTCTATGCTCCTCGCATCCAACGGATTCTTGCGGCCTTCACCAGTTTTTCGCTGTGGGAGGCCTTTTAATGCTACGTCTTCCAATACGCGGTCGCCAGTCCAAACTGCCGATTGCCATCTAAGTTTGGGAATTCTTCTGGCTATGTTGTTTACTTTGGTTTTCATACGTATCTATTCATTGCTGCATTGCCCTTTGGTGACTTTCAGCCTTATTATGAGGCCCATTTTGAGCAACCGTTTCCCCGGGTACCACCCTGGGGAAGTGATTGTTCAAAATGGGCCTCCTCCCATAAGAAATTTCAGATAGAAAACCCAATAAAACTTCGTCCGACCTAGGAATCGAACCAAGGACCTCATGCTCAGCTCCGGAACCACTAAACCAACGAGACAGTCAAAGGCCATTTACTACTTTCAATGTATCTATGAATAAATTCGTTTTGCAATTACCGCAGTTTCCCTAATGTTCTATGAATGTGCTTAAAAAACTAGTAAATATATGTACAATATTCTGTAATCCATCCTTTTTGTTACTAGCCAAAATTTCAAAAAGACACCTACAAAATGGCTGATCATCAAAACTAGTAGACTATCAACAATTTTAAAGACCCCTAATAGCTTTAACACCAGCTCCCATTAAGCCAACGACAGACATTACCATAACAATCTTGTTGACTGAGCTATAGATAGTCCATGGCAAGGACTCCTGTTATTTGTGGATACACCATTATCTTTTATATCTTTTAAACGGTTCCTCGATGACGCCTTGAATAATGTTACATAAGTAAGTATACTGGTACAGTAAAACTAATAGATAAGTATACAGGCAGTGAACTTGCAACTATTTTTAAATGAAAATAAAATGTTGTAGTCTGTATGTGTTAGACACACATACAGACTATAAAAATACTACAACTTAAGCTAAATAATTTAAAAAAGTGTAACAATAATAACATACAAACACAGCAACACACACGCACTAAACAACGTTCACTAAGGAATCAACCCTGAAATTGTGGAAAAAATAATAAGTACGTTCGCATTACTCAGTAAAATATAAGGAACAGGCAGGGACAGGCCTGTTGGTCTAGTGCTTAGTGACCCTGACTGCTATACCGGAGGTCGTGGGTTCGATTCCCACCCAGGACTAATGTTTGTGTGATGAGCACGATCATTTGTTCTGTGTCTGGGTGTAATTTATGTATAATATGTATGTATTTAGAAATATATAAGTATGTTTATCAGTTGTCTAGTACCCATAACACAAGCTCTGCTTAGCTTGGGACTAGATGGCGTTGTGTGATAGTTGTAGAATATTATATATTATTATTATTATTAACAGCTATTTTTCTTCGGTTTCCAGTATTGGTCCGATACTAAAAGTTGCTCAAAATGCTTACTAAAACCAAAAACTCCTTTTCAAGTTTTTAGTTTTTCAATTATACCTTCTATTTGCAGTGAAGTAGAAAAATGAATGCATTAGGCTCCGGGTCTGATTTCCAGGTCTAGCAAAAGTTTTAATGAGTTTTTTCATCTCGAATTTGTAAGAAGCAGCCCAAAGTCTGTTGTTGAGCCCGTTTGATGGCAATAGTGTGGCAACTGCAGCTGTCGGACGTCTCAGTGGTTGACGCGTTGTCGCTCGTGTATATGAACACTTACATAAGACTTAAACTTGACTGGATATATGTGGGTGTATTATAAGTAAAACTCTGCCTAACCCTTCGGGAAAGACAAGTGTGATGTTATATTATGTGTATGAATATATTTGCTCCTGCATTCCTTTCTATTTCGTTGACTGTACATTACATAGATTACATAGGTTTTGGGGTTTAATACCGCTGAATCATTAATACAATGGGTGTTTAGAAATGGTGTCTCATTTTAAAACAAACTGTACCTTTCTATGAGGCCCAGACTAGCTGAAGAAAGAAAGACATAAAACAATTAGCGGAAATGTAGAAGCAGAGCAAAGTCTTTTGTTTTAATTTCGTTTATAACAATCAAATATGTTATTCTATCTTATCATTTCCTGCCATACAGGTTGGCATTAATAGTGTCAATAATTACTAAGCCATACACAATTTGATGTTTAGTATGTACTGTATGAAAGTCATCGTTTTAACATTAATTTTTACGTGGTCTTACTCCTTAATTAACTGTGTTAAACGATTAAAAGCAACAATTAATTATGTATTGCCAGCCGTTATCTTCTTACTTTGTCTGTAATTCTAAATGAAAGTTCAATGTAAGTAGATCGAATCTTGTTGGCCAATATAAAAACTAAATGGCTCTAGCATTTCCTAGCTGAATGATCCCTGAGAATAAATGCCGAAACACTCATGTAGCCAGTAGCGTACATTGCAGGTAGGCACCAGTCGATCGATTCTGTAAAAATATCACCGTGAACAGTTAGGTGAAGTGAGCTTAGAGTGAGCTGTCAATGGTGATAATCCATGGAATTAGTTGGAATGACAGCGCACTCCACCCTCACTTCACCTAAATTTTCACGGTGAGATGGTTAAAGAATCGCACTGCAGGTCGCCTGTTCTTGTTTAGGTAGACAAACGCGTGTTTCTCTTAGATGTATTATAATAATTTTGATCGTTTCTTAATAATTTCGTGACACACTTTTAAATGTAATTGACAGATTTATGGTGATTTTAGAAGTAGGCACTACCTATATGCCTATATGCAGTGCACGCCAGTGTGTAGACCTGATCATTTAATCAGGAACTCAAGAGTAGATACCTACTCAGGTATTCAAAGACACCTGCACAAGTATTTGCATACTTGTCAACCACTTGTAATGAGTAATTAATTGATAAGTAAACTATTAAGTTATCTATGCGATAATAATGTCTAGGACATAAGAGCATGTTTTGGTTATATTTCCTAGATCTGCATTGGGTAAATACATATAAAGGCTCGTGCAGACTAGCGTGACGCGACGGTCGCACCTAATCTCGATGACCGTGTCGCGGTGCGACAGGTCGCTCCTGTATGAACGGTCGCGCACGTTATAGAAATTGTTCTACGGATATAAATCGCCGATTCGCGCGCGACCGTCGCGTCTCGCTAGTCTGAACGAGCCTTAAAGACTCCAGCAGACAGCCGCAACACCACAGCCCAACGACTCTAGAATAGAACAATTTGAATGAAGTTTTCAGAGAAATTGTTCTAGTAGAGGAGAGTCATACCTGTATGCAGGAGTTTTTATGAACTCCTAGCATTTATTTCAAATAAAACATTTACAAGCACTTTTGAAGTGTCATGGGGTATCATAATAACATCATTCACAGTCTGATCACAGCCTCAATCTGTCAAAAATACCTCGAGTTTCCATACATTTTTGTCAAGTTTTTGAAATTTGCTTGTCGCCGAGATGAGACTGTGACTAGATTTTGAGCGTTTTTAATTACGAGAGTTGATCTACTTCTTTAATCAAAACAAGTAACAACTTCATTACAACTAAAAAAATACTGGCCCGAAATAAACCGTCTCAAAAATAAAATCCCAAATAAATAAACAAAACAATTTTACTACCGAGATCTTATCACGAAAATTAACAATTTGGAGAGAAAGAGCTCAAAAGGCGACGTAAAAATACAACATCAGCGTAAAAGAGGCACGAATTGATGAGTTACGGCCTCTGAGGGGTCGGACATAAACTATGCCGAGTTGACGCAATAGAACTGACAGACCGGCCTGAAAGTTTGACACTTCTCTGGTGACAAAAGGAAGGGAGGAAAACGTATTAGAATTAAAATTCGTTTGGTTTGGGATACGTAGTATTAAATAAATAATCCTTATAGATATTACAGGGATTGAAATCCACGTTACAAAAAGAAGAAGAAAGCGGAAAGATTAATCTAGGATTACAGATTTTAATAATTATTTCAAGGAACGAAATTCGTTACTTGTATCAAAAAGAGACAAAGAATATACAACGATAAGATTTGTAGCTATCGTTCTTTCTCTATCTTCAATCACTTAGGTACTGCGGAATGGTATCTGCTTAAGTTCTGAACTACGCTGCACTATTGCTGACAAATTCTTGTACTGTCCGAACAGGTTCACTCAATCTGTGTGGTTCTTTCTCGTTTTAAAATTTCATTTCATCTCAGTGTTTGTACAAACATAAAAAATAAATAAAATCGTTTATTAACCACCATGATTAACGAAAATGGTAATAATCGAGAACCTTTTTGGGGAACACCAATCATAAAAAGCACGTTTTATTTCCTGCGATTTTGTACACAACATTGACAGAATGTAGTTGGCAACGCCTATAATTACTATTGCGTAACTCCGGCTATTAAAGATGGCGATAATTCGTAATGTTTATCGTTTTCGGTAAAAGGGTAACAATTAAAATTTACATAATTCGTGTGGAGAATGTGTTTGTTCATTAATTTTGCATGAAAGTATTTTTAATGTTAAAACATTCTACCAATTAGGCGAACGAAAGCGACTGTTGTTTTTACGTTGACCTTTTTGTAAAGAAACGATGGATGAACCGTGTGAAAGATGATGAGGCTAGAAAGACAATGCTCACCAAGATGACGACTATTAGAGAAAAGGGGGCAAAGAATGAAGATGGTTTTCGCCATACTAAAATGACAAATCACACCAAAATTTGCACTACTTTATAACATAGACTAAAACACTAAGTTCGCAGATTTACCTATGATCAAGATCTTCACTGAAATTAATAATGGGACAATCATAATTGAAAAAAAAATGAATGAAATTGCTAATCCATTGCGTCGTATATTTGAAATATTTGTCCGGTTAACAATGTAGATAACGCAATGAATGGCGTTAAGCTATCAAAATGAAAGGCATTGCAAGCATCCTACGTAATAATCTCGCTGGATTGGGTGTATAAATAAATACTACCTTTCCGACACTTTCCACAAAAGTACCACTTTCCTTCCATTCTTTTCGATCACATCATAAAATATATAAGGGATGATCCCTTTCGCAAAATTCTGTGAAATGACTTACGTTAAAGAGACGGACAGAAACCAAATTACGCTCTCACTTTCAAACGTTGGACCTACCTACAGACCTACTTATTTTTGGCCTTAAAGGCGGCGATCCATTAATTTTGGACTACCTCATTGGTCCTAGCAGTAAGCGCTACTGCTGAGTATGTGATCCTGGGTTCGAATCCGAGGTCGGGCAGTTTAATGGGGTTTTCCCATCTGAAATTTCTCTGTAGCAGCCCGCAGTCTGTATTTGTGCCCGCCTGTTCATTAGTTCAATTTTCATTCACTTTTCCCATTTCCCACCCTAATATTTAATAACTTTTATTTATTTTATAGAGTAAATTAAATATCAAAACCAAAAATAAAAAATGACTTCGCATTTTGAAACAGTGACAAACAGAAAATGAATGTGGTTTTGTGATGTTTAATATACTTACGCGTATTTTTATTTTCTTTTAATAAACACGTATTTCGCCCCCTTTGACAGTTCCCTATGTCCTTCAATAGGATGCGTCCCTTTGTTGCAAACTCCTGCTTTACAGTTTTTGTCAACACTACATAAAAGTTTCAATTCATTCAAATTCATCATGAAATAGTTTTTCGTTTTTGCATGCTACAGAAACTCGCAAAAACCAGTGGCACGTTGAAGACTGGTTTGTTCCAACCTACTTAGTACGCATGGCTACACATTAAGCTATCCAGGATAAGTTGACATTTCATTGTACGAAAATCCGATCTAGTGCGAGGTCAGCTTAAACTGGAAATGTATAGCTTGGTATGTAGCCGGGTGTACATTAAAGATCATTAATTACAGTATCCCGGTCACTTTCATTCTTTCGAGGCGGTGGAGTGTGACCAAGTTTTGCACCACTTTTTTGTCGACTTGCCATCAAAACACTTCTGCCAATTTTCTGTATATTATTTATAAGTAAGTAATAGTTTCACGTTATTATTTTTTTTGTAGGAACGCATTTTGCCGTAACATTGTTAAATCTTCAAAGTAATTGGAAGATTTTGCTGTTTAGTTTAAATGGGCTGAACAAGAAGGACTCTTAAAAAGGCTTTATAATAACAGCAGTACAAGTCGATTGAAGGTTAAAGTATTCTTGCCGATGCCAGTTAGTGGATGGGTGACCATCCATTACATATTGAGACCCCTCCATACCTCGGAAAGTACGCTATACCGATGGTTCCGATTGCTATTTGGAGATCTTCGACAGTCGCTAAGGGTAGTCAGAACGCCGAAATTCCGACCATCAGTTTCACTAAGGGGTATCGTATTACCCAGTAACTGGGCTGTGGAGTTCAGATAGGCAGTTGCTTCATATAAAATACTAGTATTCAGCTATATCCCGTTAGCTAGGAAGCCGACCCCAACATAGTTCGAATATGCTAGGCAGAAGATGACTGATTAATATAAAAACAACATTTAAAACCATAATTTACTAACTAACCTACTCCAGTGAGTGCATCCACATTAAAAAAAGCCTAAGCCATTAACGTAATTAATGGGGAACCTAAACTCCCCTCCGCTGTTTCCGTGGCCCAACGTTAAGGCCAAGTAGATAATAGTTTCATTTGTATTCGGCACGGGAAGACCCCGGGATCCGGTGTGATCCCGGAAAATGACCGATGTCCCGGAGATAACTGAGGTGCCTTACGTCGTCGTAAAGTTAGTGAATGTCTCACTCTCACTTATTCATTGCTCGAATTAGGTAACCCGGTTATCTTAATTAGGTTGTAGAAGATGCCTATTAAAAGCAGTCAGTTAAGACTGTAATATAACTATATTACAGTCTTAATATGAGGCTTTTGTCCGTTTTTAGTAATACTCAGTAACATTTAATTGATAAAAAAACCCACTGCAAAAAACACAAGTATTGCACTTACTTACAAGACCGAAACAAGATTGAGAATGGGAAAAAACTTGAAACCAACAAAGAAAACTTTACTACGGTTTAACAGACATATGCGCTGACTATATTTTTATGAGCCTAAGTTAAATACCCGTATTATGATTAGTAGCAAGTGGAATCCATCTTAGTTTTTCATCCATCGTCCGTGTGGACGATACAGATAGAAATTTACAAACAAATACACTTACACGATACGCGCGAAAAACAACCTTTCTTGGGCAGTCGGGTAGTAAAAGCGCATTTAATTTGCGCCGAGAGCTGATCATAATATACATATATATATTTTTTTTGACAAATAATAAAACTATATGTATAAAATTTTGTATCTAAGTAAGCAACTAATTGTGAGTTAAATATTTTTGAAACAAAAAACCTTGCGGAATCAGTTCTCTAAATGAGGTTGAAAACTGCATCTAAATTCATTCAGAAGAAAATAGCGGTCACGAAGAAAGATACGAACGATTTCATTTATAATTAAAAGATATAATTATATGGATAATAGTACTACAATGCTGCTATATTGAATACAAAAAATATTTATTAACGGAGATTGCTGGCTGCTACTGTTAGTCGTAATTCTTCACAAACTTTTTTAAAGCAAATTATGCAGTTAAATGCATAATATATTTTTCTACTACCATGTTTAGCAAATGGAAAAGTCCGTATGTTGTGAAATGGTGCTTCTCGTCCAAGAAATTAACATAATGTTCAGCTTTTTAGCACTTTTTACGTATGTTAATAGCCAGTGTCCTTTAGCAACCGTATTTTTAATAATAAGCCGAATTTGCATTGGACCTTATTTTCGCAATTTTTATGAGAATTATTATAAAAGGGTATGGTCATAACTGGAGTTTTGTTAGCATTGCTAGCCCGTTTATACGGTCTTAATTTAGAAATTATTGCTGGAAAATAATCTTCTTTATTGTTGTGTAAAAGAAATACTAGGTTTTGTCAGCATTGTGTGGTATTAAGATGGGATCTGGAAAAATGTGGTAAACATTTTTTTAAATTAAACTTATAAAGCATATTTTATTAACTGCCTGGCAGCGGAGCTGGATCGGAGTGAACTAAAGCACTCCAATCCAGCCCATCGTTTGGTGGGCACCATCTTCGTCTGTACCCGTCAGGGGGTGCCCCTTAGCGTGTAGTCGCTCTTGTTTTTAAGCCCTGGCTGAAAGCCTTAATTTATCAAAGTTACCACAGGCAAGTCCGTTTAAGCAGATAAGATGTCATTCACTAAAAAAATAAAAATAGCGCTTTCGAATACCGTTGTCTGATAGAGCAGTGGAATCGGTTCAGGATCTCCACCCTATCAGTCTTCTTATCTATCTTCTGTGTTCTTCTTCTGTATTGTGTGTACCATTTTATTGTGTCTGTTCTGTCTTCGTATCTTCTTTTTTTAAGTTCTGTCTGTGATCTTCTGTAATGCAATTTTCTTTCTATCACTGTTTGAATACCGTCTGGATAAAGTTATTTTTCGTCTGTCTACTATACTCCAGTCAAGTGGCTACCACATTATAGCTATGCATTCCTTCTCATCATCATCTGCCTAGCCTTTTTCCAACTAACTGGGGGTCGGCTTCCAGCCAAATGTAAATAGAACAATTGCCATTCTGACCTCCACAGCCCAGTTGCTAGATAATACGATACCCCTAGCTAAGACTGGTGGTTACACTTTCGGGTTTTTGACTACCCTTATAGACAGTTAAATATCTACAACTGACAGCCAGAACTAACGATTTAACGTGCTTATGAGGTACGGAAGGTTCTCGAAATGTAATGGAAAGTTACTCATCCACAGACGGAGCATTGCTTAACCTTCGGTCAACCCGTATGAGTATTATTATTTAGCCAGAAATATTCCTTGTATCGGCCACTTGAGCATTCTTCCGGTCGTCCACTTAAGCGTAAATTCCTTCGACCACTCCAGATCTTTATCGAATAACAATAGTAGCAAGACCAATGCCATTTTTAACAATAGTTATCATTCACAGCTCGATTATTGATCTGTCCTCGTATAACCCTGGATTTATTCTAAGGCCTAACCAATAAAGAACTTAGCTTTTTTCTCGTCTGGCGCTTCTAGATTATTATTGTTTGGGAAAATTGAGGGTTCGGGTCGAATCATACGCTCTTTTGTTACTGAAACGAAATTGGAGAAAGTTTTGTTTTGGGATGATGTCTATAATTTTGTACCTACTTATATTTTTTTTTTTTTTGAAAATGCTTAGTGACTTGTAAATAATTGTAACTTTAAGATCAGTTTAGTTTGCCAATGATCTCCTAGTTTTATATAATACTAGCTTTTACCCGCGACTTCGTCCGCGTGGTGTTCGGTTATATCGTAGCGTAAAGTAGCGTAGGCCGCGGGTGGCGAGCAATGGGTAGCTCGCCGCCCGGTAAGGACCAAGCTCGGGTCGACGGCGCGCAGTGTTCCACGCGCGCCTCAAAGAGACGTCAGCAGCAGTGTAGGGGTCTACTAGGACCGATGCCTGCCGGGGTCGCGTGATTGTTCGAAAGAGATACCGTGACCCTGGCACATGGGCAACTGATGGAACACGGGTGGGTTTTAGTCAGTAAAAGTCTGACACGCCCTCCCGCTCCGCCCAGAGCGGGAGAAGTCATTTGATGATTTCCAATCCTGAAAAAAAAAAAAAAAAGTAGCGTAGGCGAGCGCTAAGAAAGGAAGTAGAATTGCACGGACGAAGTCGTGGCCAAAAGCTAGTAAATTACAAAACTTCATACACCACATTTTTTGCTAATCTATTACTGTGTGCCAAAATTGTCAGACTACTGGGTGAGCTTACGCGGGAGCAAGCCACATAGAATTGCCCGTATGAAAAACAGTTTTCTATCAAGTCTATACCCGCAAATTTTAATGTCTGCACTTGTGATTTGTTTGTGGTCATTGCAAAGCACACTTTGAGGGGAAACTGTATTCGTTTGAATTCAAAGGGAAGATCATTCGGGATCAAGGGAATTCTTGGTACAAATACAGTTTCCACTTGCGCATATTTAGTTATAATTTGTGGCTTCCACTACATTTCGATGTAACGCTTTTACTTTTAGTCTGGTTCCGTAGCATAGTTGAGGAGTTATACAAAACCCATATAAGTAGTTGGTATTTTATTAAAATAAGCAAACAACTACCCTTTCCACAGTTATTCCTAAGAAGGTTCATGCGATTGACAGCTCCCAACAAAAGTGGGTAGATGTTTATTTTTTTACTTTTCTGAATGAGGTACAGTCTCAGCCAATACACGTAGGTCACCTTAGGGGTTATTTTATTCTGCTCATTGTACGAAGGAATCTATTTTACCGACTCAGCATTCTAAAATGCGTCTTAAAGTCATTACCGCAGAACTCCACATGACAATAAAAAAAATACACTTGACATCAAGCCATCTATTTTACAAGTCAGACTGATTTAGATTTGTTTTTATTATTTTATTTGTTAGCCTATCCACTACTGGGGAAAGGCAATTAAATAAATTAAAAATATTCATCCTAATGAATACTATACCTACTGCGATATAATATAATAATATAAAACATAATATTAGTATGCGAAAGTGAGTTTTTTGATCACTCTTTTACGCTAAAACGAAATCTGATCCCAGTCTGATAGTCATTACGGGTCGTCAAAAGTCTGTAAGTCTGACCACCAGTCTTACCAAGGGGCTTTCTGGGTTGTAGAGGTCAGATAGGCAGCCGTTCCATGTAAAATACTGGTATTTAGCTGCATTCCGCCTGAAAACTGACCCCAGCATAGTTGGCAGAAGATAATTTGTGTGTTTACTGGTAGACAATTTGTATAATAAATGTGTTTAGTGATAAATAGATTATAAGTAATACCTTACCTAAGTCATATTTTAAATTGTATACTATTTGTTTTAATTTTTTTATAATGTAATCTAATCTGTTTGCATGCCACCTGTATTTAATTGTTTGTTTTAATTTTGTACGCCATTTATTGGCAAAACATAGTGCACATATTTTTGACATGGACTATCTGTAACTATACCTATGTTTAACAAAATAAATTATTGATTGATTGATTGATAAAACTGATCAAAACTGATAAACATATAAAATACTTGACTGTACCTTCTGTATTTCCTTACAACTTTTTCTCAGATTTCTTGCAAGTTTCATGTTTACTGATATAGGCGAGTATCTCACCAATTTTATGAAGGGTGAACATGTCCAATAAAATTTTATTTTCTGTTCATCGTATCGTCTTTATTGAGTTGAATATGTGAACCCTTTTTGTTGGAGTTTCTATTGAGTTTAGAATAAAATTGTATGTTATCGTGATTGAGTTCAGAAAGGTTTCTGAATAACAATAGTGTGTTATGGCGTTTAGTTTTGTTGGATAGAAATGGTTATAGGAGTAAGTACATATCAAGAGATTTTGTTTTGATTTTGCCAGACTTAAAGAATAGCATCATCCTCTCTCTTCCCGTAGCTGTCGTAAAAGGCGACTAAGGGACTTACTGGAGAATGGGCAGCAGTGTTCTCTATGCATTTTACCACCATACTGCGATCGCCAACCGCCTGCTAAGCGGGGCAATTTTGGCAAACTCCGCAAATTGGGGAAACCTATGATCAACAGTGGACGTCTTGCGGCTGAAGTGATGATCATGATGAAGTGATCCTGAACTAATCTCAAAAAAAAAAATTGTGTCGAAAAATGCATCCGCATTGCTGTTGACTGGTAATGTTCTCATGGAAGGCGAGTAGGCCTTTGGTGTGGAATGCTTCATTTGTCGATACTCTTGCGCTTTCTAATCTTCCTAACTCAGCATGCTATGCTAGCGCTGCTGCTGCGGCTGCGTTGCATGCGGCTGTAAGCGGCGTGAGTTTACATTTTCGAGCCGTTTGAGGCTGAACCCTGGACCTTGTGGTCTGAGTGCTCATAGTCTCTTAAAGGAAATCTTGATACGAATTAAGCATTACCATACTTTTGGAAGTAACAACTACAATGAGTTCTATTTTCGTTGACATGCAAAAGTGCAATTTATGTGCCTATTTGTAATAAATTCCTCGACTTTGCCCCGTAAAAAAAGAGACTGAACCCATACTTTGATATCATCAAATATATAAGTACAACTAATCTCTTTACAAACCTATACACCTTAACACTATATACTCTGTTTACTTCCATATCAATCCAACAAAACACGTGATTTATAAATGGATACAACAAAGCTGGATTACTAGCACTAATCCGCTTACGGGAAATTCCTATCTAGTTGCGATATTTTATAATAATAGAAAAACATGTTTCATAGACTTAAAGTATTAATATAGTTACAATACTCAGCACAATACTCGGGTTTCAAAAAACTGCGGTGGACGGCATATAGCGGCCGTAATTTACCATTGAATGACATCACTGAAACGTTTTTTCTGAAAGTAAGTTGGTGTTTCTCTAAAGCGCGAATTTTGTAACCGTAAGGCTTGTATGAATTCACGATAGTACTTCAACTTTTCAAATTCCCACTCATCCCACGGCCGTCGTCCCACAAGTGAGATAAACTTACGTGACGAGGATTATTCTCATGTCGGCCGTCACTGTAAAGAAACCGTAACTTAACGTTGTAATTCGCTTTTCTTATTTCAATTTGGAAAAGAAAGTGACTGTAAGTGAAATAATACGTTATTTTTCTATTGACTGGCCTGTTAGTCTAGTGGTTAGTGACCCTGACTCCTAAGACAGAGGTCGTGGTTTCGATTCCCACCCAGGACTAATCTTTGTGTGATGAGCACGATCATTTGTTCTGTGTCTGAGTGTTATTTATCTATAAAATGTATGTATTTAGAAATATATAAGTATGTTTATCAGTTGTCTGGTTGCCAACGTACAGGCTCTGCCTAGTTTGGGATCAGATAACGTTGAGTTGGTTGTCCTAAGATATTTATTTATTGACTTAATCTTAATATTTTTAACTAAAGAACATTCAAAAATAGAAAAGAATTGTGGCCTATTGGCAGCAGGAGCAGTGCCATCTAGTTAAAAAAAAATGAATTGACGTGTATAATGGTTTGTAGAGATCTACTTACCTACACAAATAAAATAATTTATTATTATCATTTCATGCTATTCGCCAAGCTTACCTTTTCCCACCTATTTTAAGATAGGCTTCCAGTGTAACCGCATATAACTGAATACCAGTATTTTACATGGACCGACTCCCTCTCCGCAACCCAGTTACTGGATAATACGAAGCCCCTTTTTTGGATAGGAAATCATCAAATTACTTCTCCCGCTCTGGGCGGAGCGAGAGGGCGTGTCAGACTTTTACTGACTAAAACCCACCCGTGTTCCTTCAGTTACCCATGCGCCAGGGTGACGGTATGTCTTTCGAACAATCTCGCGACCCTGGCAGACATCGGTCCTTTTTACGAAGCCCCTTGGCATGAATTACTTGGTAACTGAATTTTCGAGGGAATTAAATTAATTACCTAGTATTTTCACAGGTATTTCCGTACCTTTTACACAGTTTCCCAGAAAGGTACAATAACATGTAAAGGAGGATTTTGTTACTAAAAGGAAGAGGGCGGTTCCATTGTATCTTGGATGCTTAGCCATGACCTCGTTGCTATAGGAACCTATCCTATCTTAACGTAGTTAAAACATTTTCTAGCTACACGCGTTTTCCAAAGATTTTTCAAGTTTTTCATCTTAAAAATCCCATCAGCGGGGGTTTCACTTTCTTTATGTTAAGTTCAACTGCAGCTGCATGCGTTAAGCCGTGGTTCAAACCTAGATCGCTGAAATATACCGTTTATATGAGACAAAATCTACCTAGAATTGGAAAACTAATCGGTGTTTTCTAGAAAATTGGCTGAGAAATTTTTCGTATTAAAAAAAACATGAGCAGGTTCTGCATTTAAGTACAGTGGTTTAAGTAAGTAAGTATTTTTATTTTTCAGTTTTGGAAAATCTTACTGGTAGACCGCAAAGAAAAGGGCAAGTGACGCTTTAGAACTGTAAAACTAAATTATGTCTCATTTGCCTTCAATTTAGCGTGATTTGAATTTAGTTCGTCCTAGTTGCGTCGAAGAAAATTTCAGATCAACTATTATTTATTTCCGTCTCTTTCATGTTTCTTTAGAAGGAAAAATATAGCAATAGTTTAAATTAAGTTTAGAGATGCACAACAAAATCAACATTACTGCCACTCGCTTTAGCTCAAAATTAGTGTTTTTGTCGTATTATTTACTATAGTAACGAAAAACAATCGTTTTCTTTATAGGAACCCAGTCTTAGTGAAACTGCAAACTTTAGACTTCAGCTAGCTAAGAAGATATATGACAGCAATATATTAAAGGAAATGTTTTTCCGGTACATTTTCTTTGTTACGTAAAAGGGACATTCAATTTGAAGACTGAATATATCAAGCTACAGAATTAATGGCTTGTCGTTTAAACTTCGCGTTTGTAACATTATTGGTTTTTAAAATTACTTTTTTTGTGATTGAATTTGCGGAAATAACCGGTGGGAGTTTGAATAGATTTTTCATCAACTTTACGCCACATTTGCGTCAAAAATATTTTTGTCAGTAACATATAAAATAGCTAGTATTTTATATGTTACTGACAAAAATATTTTCAACCATGGGGTGCCTTTAAGTTTATTTTCAGGGGGTGCATCATTTTTGCACTGTATCTCGGTTATGTTAGGTTATCGTTTGTCCATTCATACAAGAAGTAACTTGTGTCGATTTAGATAAAGAAACTTAAGATTTTAGATAGATGCGAGCGACCGAAGCGTGTTTGATAATGTTAGCACCCAGACTAGGGTTGATTCGATTTTCGGAAATAGGAGTTTGGTTGTTGAATTAATACATAAAAGCTTCAGAATTGAGAGATTGTAGAATGCGAGGAGCGAGCGGAGCGAGCTCGAAAATTATTTGTTGTCGCCACAAATACATATTATGTTAAGTTCTGTTTTACTGTAGTAGACGTTTTCGTTTTTTTTTTTAGTTTTGAGTGTAAATCACTCAGCTATTATGAAGCCAGGAAGGTACAAGTGCACCCCCCAGTGCCCCGTACGGTTTTAATGACTAGGCAAAACATCGAGATTTTTTTACTAAGTTACATATTAATGTACTATATAAGGTGTATCTATTCATACACGAAATATTTTAAGAGGTACACCTGCAGGTGGTAAAGAAGCTATAGAAGCACAAAAGAAATTTTTTATCTAAACGTTTTTGAATTTTCGTAATTATTATAATCTTAAAACTGCTTGAGACGTTTTGCATAAAACTTTTACTCCAAATTCTATGAATGGATCGCCTGACACTGCGAGGGCGGCGACTGGATGGCACGAGCATGGCCGCGGTGTCTCGGGCCGTAAAAAATAAGAAGGAGTCAGTATTTCTTATGTGCGTCAAATAATTTATTAGTATGAAATTTTGAAAAAAATACATTTAGTAAATTTTTTTTATTGTTGCTGTAGCTTTATTTACCACCTACAGGTGTACCTTTTAAAATTTTTCGGGTTTGAATAGATACACCTTATATATACTACTATTATCCTATTCTGAGTAAAATCTCACCTTGCCATATGTAAATTAAAACGTGAACATAATAGTGATTTAGAATGAACTAAATGCTAAAAGTATTTTCGTACCACTTGCTCAAAAAAGTGACATTCTATGCCACAAAAAGCTAACATAACAATAGTCATTTTTAATCTGTTAAAAACAGGGAAAGAAAATTGTACTGAATTTCATTCATCCTCTAGGGGGAGAATGTGATTTAAATTTGGAATACTTACCGAAATTTATACTGAACTACATCTGTGTTTACACCACTGAGTTTGTATATAAAGCATTATACATCTTTTTGAAAAAAGGAATACGCATTTATTATGCAGTTATGATTATTAAATAAATAAAATTACGAAAACCGACGAGGCCGTATGAGCTTGATGCCTTTGCTTTTTCGACAAAAAAAAAATATTAGTCTAGGAATTTGCCGCGTTTTTATTTTCTTCAAATACATAAACGTTAAGTTTATTTTAATTTATTTTTATAAATAATTTAATGTTTTAAAATGCTTATCTCATTATTATTGTGTTAATTTTTTCGCAAATGGTACGAAAAGTAGAGTATTTTCCTCGGTGATAAAGCTGTCTTAGTCTTGGGTGAACTTAAATCCCTCGCTACACTCAGGACTCGTCTTAAATCCCTCGCTTCGCTCGTGATTTAAGATTTTAACACCCTCGCTACGCTCGGGAGTAAACCTCGAGTCCTTCCTTACGCTCGCGATTTAAATCGTCACCCACGACAGAAGACACTGCTTTATCCCCTTGGTTAATAATCTAATATTACAATAAACCACTATACATTCTAGTTCTGCAATTAATTTTGTTAACACAAGAATATTCAGACTTAAAGCCAGACCAACGCTAAAATAAAATGTAATTCATAAACGAAACTAAAATGGGGACACGTACAATTTATTACGACATTTAAAGTTGTGTTTTAAACATGTTTAAGTGAACTACACACAATAGAAGAGAAGTAACGCTCAGTCGTGTCCCGCAGTATTGTGTTGTGAGTTATGTGTCGTGAGAAGGTCGAGTGAGGGTGCTTTATATGCTATGATAACTTACATAGTACCTATGTAGTCTTTTGCTAACTTTGTGTATCTTTGAAGGACACCTTCAAGTGTAGTTAGGTTCGTGAGTTTATTTGAAGGTTAAATGGCAGTATTCTTGCTTTATGAAAGATCCGTAACATAGTCCTACGGGTTATTGTAGGATCATATTATATTGCCCGGTTAAGAAGTCATAACCTCTCAAGATCAACTACTAGATGCTATTCACAAAAAAAAGTAGAATTATAACATCGATCTTTAATACAGGCTACTGCTAATACATAGACCTATACTATATTATTAATATTATAAAGCTTAGAGAGTTTGTTTGTTTTGTTAAACGCGCTAATCTCGGAACCACTGGTCCGAATTGAAAAATTCCTGTTGTGTTGGGTAGCATATATATTGAGGAAGGCTATAGGCTATACAGGAAGGCTACAGGCTATACAACATCTCGCTACGATCAAAAGGAGCGGAGCAGCAAGTTGCACAACTGGCAGGCAATTCGATCCGACGGGAAGGGTCAGGGGAGCAAAAACTTGACGCGGACGAAGTCGCGGGCAGAAGCTAGTGGATGTATATATGGACTGCCTATCTGACCGCCAAAACCCAGTTACTGAATAACACGACACCCATTATAAAGGCTGGTTGTCAGACTTTCGGCCCTCTGACTACCTGTAACGATTGTCAAAGGTCCAAGACAGACAGCCGGGACTGACAGCTTAACTAGCTTTTCGAAGCACGGCGGGGTCTTGCTATGTGAAGGTCTGTTACTGTCACTGAATGTAGTTGGAAAAAAGATAGACAGGTAGTCAGTTTCGATTAAGAAATTAACATCTCCAATGATATCAGTATACTTTATCATCAAATTCTCTTTTTAGCAAACTATCACTAACAGCAGAAAACCATCGATATCTTAGAGTTTACCACGATAACTTTCAGATAAATCTTAATTAGCCAACAGACAGGTACGTACCCACACTACCAACAGTACGTATCTATCCATAAAATAAATCCAGTTCTGTCCAGTAACTCAGCACTTTCTCTCAAGACTGATCAGCGCCGGCGCACTAAGGAAGTGAAATTACGATCGCTGTCGGGACAGGATATTGTACCGCTATTATCGTTGGGGTTGCCACGGTTCTGGGTTTTGGGAGACCGCTTTTAAGAGGGTCTTGCGAATCCAAAAATGAAAAGAAGAGAAATGTCACTTTGTTTCATTTTCAGAGAGTAAATGTAGAAGTGGCAGAATACGTAATCTGGGTTAAAATCGGAAAAGGTTATAAAATAAATAATAGACCAGGTATATTTTCAGATTTTGAACGTTGCACATCCAGTGCCTCATATTTTCCCCAAACTTGTTCTATTTTGTGTTTGTTCTTTATCTTTGCGTCATGTTTACCTTACATAAACGTATTTTATTTATTTTATTCAAAGTTTAATAAGATTTTTAAGAATCCATTGGTTGATTAAAAGCCCTCCAGACAGTTTTTCGGCCATGGCAGCCAATCTCAACGGAGACTAACCATCGGCGCGGGAGATATTATAGTGCACAAATGTGTACGCAGACACAGGGGCACTCACTTTTCCCTCACTCTCATCTCTATCCTCTTCTCATCTTTCATACTAATACTATAAATGTGGGGAACACCCAAATACTCCGAAATATTTTATTCCGAATTTCGATGTTCCGATTTTCAAAAGTCCGAATTTCATAATACCTAACAATTATAATGTCTATTATTAAATATCACGAAATTTATTTTACCGAAAGTCGTCAGTACGATTTGTTAGTTTTCCGATTTTCATACGTTCGAAGAATCAAATGCTCGATGGGTTCTCGGTCCGAAAAACGACAATCCGATTTTCAATGCTCCGAATAAACTAAAAGTCAACATTTTGTGCTACAAAATTTAGTGACAGAAACGAATCGCTGCAAAACCGACTTCACGCAGTCTTGTCTGCCCTACCCCTAGAGTGTAATTTAAATCCACGTAGGCGCGTAGTGGTGGGGCGGCCCGCGTGCTGAGGAGCAGGTGGTTTGAAGGCCCACCAGGTGAGCGTTAAGACCATCTGCGACGATAAGCAGGCGTGGGGCCGCCCAAACCCCGCAGCGCCGGACCCATGACAGAAACAATGCTTGCTGCATGCTTGCTTGCTGCATGCTTGCTTGCTTGCTGCTTGCCTGCTTGCTTGCTGCTTGCCTACTTGCACGCTGCATGCCTGCTTGCAAGTTGCATGCCTGCTTGCATGTTGTCTGCCTGCTTGCATGTTGCATGCTTGCTTGCATGCTGCATGTCTGCTTGCATGCTGCATGCCTGCTTGCATGTTGCATGCTTGCTTGCATATTTTTTAATTCTACCTCCTCATACTAAACATAATATTATACTTCTCTCTGACTATTCGGTTTTACAAGGCGTTTTTATTTCGGAATTGTATTAATCGGTATTTTAATAATCGGAATTCGTATTTTTGATGTTTCGAATTATCATTAAGTCGGAATATTTGTTATTCGATCTATTGAAATTCGGTATATTGAGAATAGTAATTATAAACGTGAGGAATATTGAAATTTAGGTATTATAAAAATAGGAGTAATGATAAGTCGGAGTTGTTATATTCGGAATTTTGAATCATTCGGAATTATGAAAATCGGTATTTTGAAATTCGTATTTGTGACTGTCGGAATAAAGTTTTTCGTATTTATGTAGTGTACCCATAAATGTGAAAGTAACTCTATCGGTTACTTATTCACGTTTTCACAACTGAACCGATCATTATGGAATTTGATACTTAAGCTACATACTTTTTCAAAATCGTTGACGAAGTACTTGTAATGAAGCTAGTGTTTAAATAAACTTTTGTATTTAAGGACCCACCAGTGTTCTTTATGTAATAGTATAGGTAATTCAATACTTCTTGTATTTGGGTTCTCCTTGAAAATACAATCCTAAATAATATTGTAAATGTTCGAGTAAGTTTGTTTTCTATGCTTTCACTCTAAAATGTCTGAACGGATTTTGATTAAATAAGGCAAGCATAAAATAAATTTTATCTGACCATGACCTAGGTAAGGACATAGGTTACTTTTATCTTCGTTTGCACACGAAGTCACGGCCAACTAACTAGTTTACCTTTAATCGATAGCTCCTGGCAAGTTTTCTCGAATAAAACCAAGCTACGGGATATTTTACATGTCGTGTCCGAGTAGTGATCTGAAATTATGGCGTCCCTGATTATAACGGATGTATTGACGTTAAGCTCTCAATGGAGGGAATTTATTTTCATCTGAGTTTATGTTGTTTTAATGTGGTTAATGCTGCCAGTGAAATGTGACTTCATTTTATTGCACAGTTTTGTATTATACGCATATACTCAAGGTACTGCCCGTTTTCATTTACATTAACGATACCTATTTTTATTATTATTTGGGCATTATATTTACAAGACTGATGTGAGTGGAAACGTATTGGTGATGTTCTTCAGATAGGTCAGGTACATAGTACTCGCAACCGGCGTGCGTATAAGGCCAGATGTTTGAAAGTAAACGAGGCAAAAAGAGTAAGAGAAGATCATATGATACCTCTATGGAAATGCCTGACCTCAGTCTAGTCTCAATAAATGATATTTGATTGTGATTATTATTAAGTCCACTGCTAGACATAAGACTGCCCCAGGCCTATATCCAGACATGGACGTCTTTCCACTGAAATGATGATGAACATAATTCCCAAAGGCATAGTAATAATAAAACCTCCTCGGTGTTTCCCTCTCACCGAGAGGAGGCCTGTGTCCCAGCAGTGGGAACATTTATAGGCTGATGATGATGAAGATGAGAAGCGATAAGGCCGCCCATTGTATGTTTTTTTTTGTTAAATATTCTTGTTGTAATGTATTTTCTGGTGTACAATAAAGCATATATAAATAAATAAATAAATATAAGATGAATCTGAAAAATCGTAAAATCCATTATAAAATCACTGATGTCAATAACAAAGGAGCGCTTAAACAATAAAACAAATATAAGCAGGAAGTAAATAAGTAATTTGATTAATATCAGTAAACAGTTTTCCGCATATATCCCGGTTCGGAAATCCCTGATGAATTTATTGATTCCCGTCACTTTTTGTTGAGTAGCTGCGAATATTAAAGGCTTTCATTTAGTGATGGGCTGATTGTTGATTTTAACGAATGACGAATTCGGCAAAGAATTTTAGGAGATGGTAAGTGTGAAAATTTCGGTACCTAATTAACACGAGTACTTAGGTACCAAATGACTATTAAAATCGACCTCTAAGTAAAAGGCTAAGACTAGAAATCTTGAAAAAAATTGCTATAATTACTTAGTCACAAGCCCTAAAAAATGAAGCCTTTAACTTCGTATGACAATAAACGAAGCACTGCTACGATCCTTTCATATCTATTCCTTGAGGTATGTAAAGTTCGTTTAGCAGATGGTTCTCTGTAGCTTCTGCCTACTCCCATTAGGGGAAGATATGTGTATGTATGTATGTTAATCTTCACCCGTCAGTAATTTTGTTGCTTCGCACATACCTCAAATATCACGCTGGCTGAAGTTATTTGGAGTAACCAAATAACTTCAGCCAGCGTTTTTCAATTACAAGACTGCTTTCAGAGATCCTTACATCAACAATAATAGAGCGAATCTGCTATCAGAAATGTTTACATCAACATTAAATAGCCTTATCGTGGAAACGACGATAAGCAAATTTAATACTACAATTTATTATACTTCTATATATTACCATATAATATTACTATTTAATACTACTCATAAGGCGATAATCCACTTCTAATAGTCTGTTAATCACTTAACTATCACCATTCATCACCATATTGTAAACTGTTGCCATTATCCCTAAAGTGCTGGCTCTGTTTCGGCCTCTTGGCTTTCGGCCAAAAGTTCGGCAACATACGGGCACAGGCCTACGGTTGGCTTTGAGTTGTTTTTAAAAAGTTTCGCCGCGTACAACGTTCTTGTCTTGATTTGTTGTTGTTTTTATTGTTTTGTTTTGATGGCTTTAAACTGTTGTTTCTGTTGTTTTTTTAGATTTAAAATTTAGGTTTTAATATATCCTTCTAATTAATTTAATATTAGGTCTTTACGTATGAAATTGCCATTCTGCAGTACTGGCCATTTCAAATCAAAATAATTTTTGTTTGTCTAAGAATTCTAATTTCAAATTAATTTTATTTTAAAAACATGGAATTCTTTTTCCAAAAGTAGTCATTTGTTTATTGATAAGTGTTACATTTTCATCGCATTTCAATCTTTTTCGTCATCATGGATACGTTAAAAATTCGAGTAATTATGGAATATGAGTACCGTCGTGGCAGCAACGCAGCACAAGCGGCACGCAACATCAACGACGTTTACGGATCTGACACTACAAACCAACGCACCACCTGTTATTGGTTTGCTCGCTTCCGTTCTGGAAATTTCGACCTGAAAAATGAACCTCGCGGTCGTCCGAAGACTTTGGTCGACAATGACGAATTAAAGGCGATTGTGGAAGCTGATGATACACAATCTACGGCTGAATTAGCAGCAGCTTTCGACGTTAGCGTCAAAACAATATTGGTCCATTTGCGTCAAATTGGCAAGGTAAAAAAGCTTGACAAATGGGAGCCCCATGAACTCAATGATCGCCAGCGCGAAGTACGCGTCGAGACGTGCTTTGCACTGCTCAACAGACACACAAATGAAGGAAGTTTGAACCGCATTGTTACCTGCGATGAAAAATGGATTCTGTTTGATAACCGCAAGCGCTCAGCAAGTTGGTTGGATCCTGGTTCAACACCTAAACAATGCCCTAAACAAAAACTTACCCCTAGAAAAGTGATGGTCACTGTTTGGTGGTCTAGCGCCGGTGTGATTCATCAAAGCTTCTTACTAAACGGGGTGAGCATTACTGCAGATGTGTACTATGAAGAACTGAACTCAATGATGGAGAAGCTGGCACATCTCCAACCAGCATTGGTCAATCACTCGTCTCCGCTGCTTCTGCACGACAACGCGGGACCTCATACTGCACAGCAGACGGTCTCCAAGTTGCAAGAACTGGGGTTGGAAGCTCTCCGTCATCCGCTCTACTCACCAGACCTTGCGCCTACAGACTACTACTTTTTCCAGAATTTGGATAACTTCTTGGCGGGAAAAAAATTCAATACCCGAGAGGCAGTACAAAATGTCGTTGAAGAATTTGTTGCCTCCCGTCCAGCCGATTTTTTTAAGGAGGGCATCAATAAACTGCCACTGCGTTGGCAAGGCTGCATTGATTGCATGGGTGATTATTTCGATGAATACAAATAAAAAATACATGGAAAAAAACTCGTTTAATTTTTTTCATACAAAACGGCATTTTCATAGGTAAAGACCTATTATTATGACAAGAAATAAATCGATGAGAACTGTTTCGCAATCGTGTCAAGGGCATCTGTTGGTTTAGTTTCAAATTGATTCTGACAGACTCTAACTTTATAACTTTGTTTTAGACAAAAGTTCTCCATTTTGATTAGGCCCTTCATTAACATGTTTCTAATTTAATCGTACTTAGCAATATTTCAGTTTTATTATTACTGTTTTGAAAAGCTTTCAAGATGAAAACTCAAACTGATTTTGTTTGGGAGTTAATTAACGTACTCCGTTGAGGTTTGATGACAGATTACAGTTTAACAATTCTTTTACAATTAATAAAACAAAAATACAGGGAAAATGATGACACGGCAACGGATGTCATTTAGTCTATAACGGAACGTAGCGTGAACTTGCGGTTCTTTTGACATCTGGATGACACTTGACGTCGATGACATTGACAGCATCAACAGGCGAGCCGCGGTGCGAACAAGAGTTGCAGCTTAATACTCAGTGTTCACACCACACACTGCTTAAAAGCATCTATGTTGTATAGTATGTACCTATCTAGAATAAAAAAAATAATAAACTAAGTATTTGTTTTAGGATAAACACATAACTTTACTTCCCCAGAAATATAACAACTCATTACACGAAGAAACTCTCAGGCTACTACTACTAAATAAAATCTCCTTACTTAAACAAAACGAGTAACAAAACAACCAAACAATTTCACTATCTTCAATTAAAACTAAAATGAAACACAAAATGTACCCGATTGTACAGACGCCAGCACAAAAAGCTACTACAATCTGTCAATGTTTTTTAAATAGATTTTCAGCTGTATCGCTAAAGTAAAATTGGCAAAATTTGACAGTTTCAGGTACCTTGATGTGCTTGCGTCTGTACATTACCAGTACTCAGATGTAATTAAAAGTTGTATTGCCAGCTCAGTGCAAATGTAGCGTCTTCGAATTTCCGTTGGCAACACTGCGTCTAGTACGTAGTTATGTTTGTGAATATCACGTAGTGCTTATCCGGTGGAAAAATGTGGCTTGCGCTTGTATTCTCTGTGGTTGATAGAAAAAAGAAAAAAAGTTATGTTTCCTTACTTTGTGAAAATAAATTACGGATTCTTGATGTAGGTGTGTAAAAAAATAATTACATTTAACTTGTTTGTAATTTGTTTAATAGCTTTTGTTTGACTTCACTTGTACGTCTTGGAATTTAGCAATCAATATCTCACCTACTTTGACTGAATCTATTGGGCTAAAATTTGGCACAGACATAATTATGTTTTTTTTTGGAAATGTACGGTTAAACTCGCACCGCACTAGGCCCATGTGGTGAATTACTGCCCACTCCCTCTCACCGAGAGCTTATTTTGCTTATGCTTACTTGTTTTACGAGAGCTTTTTATACAAGGGCATTCTAGCAGAGATATTAATTATGCTTGCAGTAACATTTAAAATTCCAACTAGATGTGATGAATTACGTTTAAAAATGTAAAAAATTTGAACAACTTACCTAGCTGCATAAATTTAAAAATGTGTTATTTAGGTTTAAATTTCTGAGATAAAAATTCTATTATTCAAAACGGAACCTTATAAATCACAGTCTCAAGCAAAACACTTCATATAGATGAAAAATTACGAAATTTTAAAATACCATTTTTTCCACGAAATTTGGCATCGCTCCACTGTGCGCCGGGTGTAAGCAACACTCTGTTATTAATAGTGTTGCCATTTTTCTTGTATTCGGTTCGATGTCCGGGTCGTGCATTTAGTCAATGGAACAGGTCTTTAAGTAGTTCGCCTTTCAAGTGAAACGGAACAATTTAGATTGAAGGCTTTTAAAGTTACTTGAATAATTGCTCACGAGTTTGGCTACTTGTGAAATGGATATTATATTCAGAACTACCAACTGCGGTAATTTTGTCTCTTTCACAAACTTTTAGCTTTCTGGTTTCAGTATTTCTGTGGGAATTGCAATGAATTCCATTTATGGTTGCGTTTCTTTAAGAGCGGCCAACCCGTCACGATTCTCATACAAATGTGCTTATGGCTTTAAAAAAAGTTCTCCTTCAGATATTTTGAACACACAGGTATCTTGTGGCTTATATATAGGTTTCTATTTCATAAAATAATCATTTTTGAGTAACAAATATTCAAATATTGAAAAAAGTATGCTTAGGTGGTTTGGTCATGTTGAGACGATGACTAAAGGACGGGTCACAAAAGGTATTTACAAGGCAGATGTGAGTGGAAACATCGGGAGGGGACGCCCTAGGAGAACATATAGTGACCTTATTGGTGATGTTCTTCAGAAAGGTCAGGTGCGTAGTACTCACAACCGGCGTGTGTGTATGACCAATTGTATGAACCTAAACGAGGCAAAAGGAGTGTGTAGAGATTGTAGCAGGTGGCGTTCCGTGGTTTCTGCCTACACCCGTGGGAAAAAAGCGTGATTGTATGTATGTGTATGTTTGTAAATATTCAGTAAAGACGTCTTAATATCACCTTTTTGCACAAATGTTATCTGCAACTTGTCCGGTAATAATGTACTCATATATTAAAAAGTAAAGGAAACATATCCATTGAAACCGTTCACATTGGACACATTTGAAATGTCAAACATATTTTTTTTTTTTGTAACTTGTAAATGTTTTTCAAAAACACGTATTTCCTGGAATAAGTTTAATCACCGCACGCCAATTTTCGTTTTACGTTTTGACGTTCTCACTTACTTGCATTGCGTGAATAAAATAACAAGCTTTTCAATCATGCTCGCGCTGGAAGAGCCCTCTTAAATCACACTAGCTTTCGTTTTTTTTTTTGCTACAGTAGATAAAATATTTTTTAAATAAAATGGGTTTATCAGTTGCCATTTTGGATCTTACTCTCTAGAACAAAGAAAGTCGACATGGGGTAGCCATTGGAAATTTACACCTAAAATTTTACTTTAGCGTTAACCAAATTACAGGTAAAGAGGTACGCACGGCGACAAATCAAGCGACATATACCTACATTCCAATATAAGTTTGCTTCTCATTATACAAAAAGCCTATACAATGCGAGGTCAGCTAAAACTGGAAATAGCTTGATATGTAGCCTTGTGTACCAGATAACCTTTAATTAATTTTCCATCATCATGCCTTCAAAATCTGAAACACTCGCCACTGCACAGTGTTCCGCGCTTAATTTCTAGTTTACGTTGGCGTCCATGATCATTAATTTCATACGTGTTTGGTCCACTGGGCAACTGTGCCAATGCCCGGGCAGATTTTGTCCCGTGACACGCGAGATCGTCACACTGTGCGACGACCGTGGCTTTGTATGTCATATGACACGTGATATATGAGTGTCGTCATTGTTTGCACTGTGCAGTTTTTGACATGGTTAATGATAAAGATGTATTTTTATTTATTTGCAAATAATCTATTACCTAACTAATTAAGAAAAGAAAACTTTTATAAAATTACTTCACAATATTGCATTTAGGCGACCGTCAACGTCTGTCCTCGCGGAGCGGTCCCGCAACGCGACGTATTTTTTTTTTAAATTATTAATACATACTTAGGTACTTTAAGATTGAGTTTTTTTTATTATTTTTTACTTTTTAAAGGGAAATTAGGTTTTTGTGTCGGGGGTTTTTTAAATTTTTTATTTTATACTTTTTATAGGTAAATACTTATTATAATGTAGAATCAAACGAAGCTTAGAACACTCTCGATTCATTCATCAATATTCTCTTTCAGTGCGCTTTCATTTGAGACCCCAGTGTATATTTGCTGACATTCGGTTACCCTTCCCCACTTTCTCCCCCACAACTTTTAAACGGCTCGACCGATTTTCATCAAACATGTCTAAGAACACTCGCACATAAGTCACCTTTAATACATTTTTAATAAAAAAAATGAAATGGCTTCATCCGTCCGGGAGCTATAATGCCACAGACAGACAGACACACAGACAGACAGACAGACACGTCAAACTTATAACACCCCTCTTTTTGCGTCAAAGGATTGACAAAATGTACGAAATCATACACTGCGTACATTTTGTCAGACAAAAGAAAAAAGTTTGAAGCATGGTTTTTTTCGATATTGATACCCAACTCATTGGGAAACATTGCCAGCCAATTGAATTTCACGTGTATATTTAAAAACGATCGTTTATGGCGATAGGCTCGCCCCCTTAATAGGCTACCTCATGAACCATCAATCATGGGTCTTAAACACAACTGGGGAAATGTGAATGTAGGTACTATTGGTACACCCCTGTCCAACCCGTCTGAGAAACAAGCCGTGATGTTATGTAATTACCCCAAGTATTGATAAGCAAACTGAAGAAGGTATTTAAAAATCATAGCTATCCCATATAAACTGAAGTCTTTTCAAAACAGCAGGAATCCAGGAATTTTAACATATTTATAAGATAAGTGACGATGAGTTGCGCGGTCACGAAGTTACCCAGGTATTCCGTTTTAAAACTTCACAAAATACTTTAAGCAACCGATTTGTAACAGTGACTTGGAAGTTTATTTTCTTCGAGGGTAGATATTTGAGGAGAAGCGGTATTATGTGCAGTTTTGAGGACATTATGTTGCTGTCATTAAAATTACATCAGTGCCGGTCACTGAGTTAGGTTGCATCTAGCTGGAAACACGTTACTCCTTTATGTGTAATGTTAAACATTTTATTTTCTTTAAAATTCCTTAAAAGAATTTTCATCTGAATTTTTTTGAGCTGGTGATGGTGTCCTCTTTTGTTAATGTATCATCATCATCATCATCATCATCATCATCATCATTTCAGACGTCCATTGCTGGACAAAGGCTTCCGCCTTTGTGTGGTGGTTTGCCCTATTCGCTACTCTTAGCAGGCGGGTTGTCGATCGCAGTATGGTGGTAAAATGCATAGAGAATGCTTCTGCCCATTCTCTAGTAAGTCCCTTAGTGATGGGTGTGTTAGTTAAAATTACCACCCTTGTATTTTAAACGGAACTAATCGAATTTTGTTTAATTCCCTGGAAGTCTGTTATACGTGGACCTATACCTACTGCTATGTCTACACTAGTAGCTATCACTATTCAATCAATGTTCCACAAGGTACTAATAGTTCCTCGAAGATGACACTTTAAACCGATCCAATCTAATGTTGCTTAGTCATGGAAATTGGGTGGGTACCTGGCACATATGTGCATATACACACAAACGTCCGTGGTCGTAGGCAGAAACTACAAAATAACCTGCTACGACCGTTACCTTCATTCCTTTTGCCTCGCTTACGTTCATACATCTGGTCATACACGCACATCGAATCAGTACTACGCGTCAGACCGTTTTGATGAATATCACCAATAAGGTCCTCCGCTACGTGAGATAGTCAGCAACATCAAGGCGTTGCTGGCTTTTCTCGAGGAGCTGGGGTGGATCGAATACCCGATTTCCCACCCGTACGCAAAATACGAGCTCAGACGTGGAGTTGCGAACACCAACCAGCCTGTTCTACCTATTACCTATATCCTCCGTGAGCGTCCCCTCCCAGCTTTTCTCTTACGTCTGCCTTTTAAATATTCTTTGCTGGTGCCTTTCATTCAGTCTCTCAACATGACGACCCACACACATACTTAATTTCCCGGAAAATCTTTTTATTATATCGAGGTTTCGAGAGCCACTAACAACAGTTACTCGAGAGCTAAAGGCTTTCCAGTAATTGCCAGAGGTACCCTTTTAAATGTATCAACGCTTACTTTGAAACTCTCAACTCTAGTCGGTTTAAGTTCCTCAGTCCTGCACTTTCTTAAGTCCGCTTTTATTAATAGCGAGAAGTAGGTCCGTATTTCTTTACTACAATAGTTTAATTTGCTACGAAGTATGAACATTGTATTACTTTTTAAACGAGTTATATAAAGAGAAAAGCTGACAACTGGTTTTAATTAAATTCTCTGTATACAAAATCCTGAATACGTTTAAATATTTGAACTTATAAAATTCATCGTTAAAGTATTAAATTTTTAGATTTTTGTCCGTTATATGGAGGTCCTTGCTAAAATATTCAGGAAACGTAAGCTAAAATTTTGTGACAGTAAAGGTAGGATTTTGGACGGAAAACATCGTGACATCCACCAGTCCCCACTGGGCCCACGTGGTGGATTATGGCCCACTCATTCTCACAGAGAGGTCTATGACCCAGTAAAGGAACGTTTTAGGCTCATTATGATTATGCAAAGGTTCGTTTATCAAATGTATTTTATTAAGGTTGATGCAAAAATATATAGGTATCTATGTTTAACTACATATTATAAAAACTTTTTTCCAAAAAGAAAAACTGATCGTATTTGAGTTTTCCACCAACTTTCGAAATTAAAGTTATTTTTCACTTTGTAGTGTTTTTGAAAAAGTCGGTTTTTTTTTGTAAAAAATTATTTATTTTTTACTTTTTAGTTATGGTATGCACTAATCTAATCACGTTATTCGTTCATTTGTCGCGCAAATACTTAATGAAAATTTAAGACTTACATAGTTTTCACATGGATCCCATTGTCAGAATGAAACCAAATTAAAATGGGACCACACGGGAAGCACCAGCTTTCTAACAAAGAAGAATCATCAATATCGGTTCACCCAGTCAAAAGTTATGAGCTAACAGACATAGAAAAAAAAATACAGTCGAATTGAGAACCTCTTCCTTTTTTTGAAGTCAGATAAAAATGAAAGACGCTTTGCGTGTCTATAATTTTCATTATCTCATTCCGAAATCTCGTCCCAGTACCTACCAAAGTTTCCTTGACATGTCCGGGACATGGACGAAACATCATTAATTTTAGCGCATTTTGTCCAGCAGACAGACGGAGGCCGCCCACAGTGGAGACAATGAGGAGGGATCGGTAGGACTATGATGAAGAGGAATTGTCTTCTATTTGTTTTAGAAATTCCAATGTTCGTGATGGTGTTTCAAGGATATTGTTGACTTTTTTCTTTTACCACAATTTTCCGATACTTTGCTACCTGTTCAAGATTCAAGTTTCATCCAGAACTTTGAATATCAGTTCTCAATCATTAAGGTATATTTTATGATAATTTGGCGACGATAGTCTAGTGGTAGGTATTGCTAATGCTGAGCATAGTCTTGGGTTCTATTTCATCAACAGCCTATAATATTCCCACTGCTGAAACACATGCCTCCTCTCGGTGAGAGGGGGTGGGGCCATAATCCACAACGCTGGCCCAGTGCGGGTTGGTAGATGTCACATGTCTTCGAATTTTTGGTTCTAAGACATGCCGGTTTCCTCACGATGTTTTTCTTCACCGTTTTGAGAGCAGTGGTGATGAAATAACTTACACAAAGTAAAGCGCCTGCTTGGGTTCGAACTCACGACCTACTACTCGTAAGTCGCAGTCACTACCACACGGCCACCACTGCTCTGGGTTCTATTTGCGGGTCGGAGAAAGTGTTATAGAATTTTTCCATCTACAATTTCAGGTTTCAGGTTGACGACAAAAAATCCGCCGTCTATAACATGGGACGTAAACTTAACTGTCGAAATATATGTATACTGTAGGGACACCTCTGCTTGATCCGTCGGGGAATATTAACGTGATGTTATTACTAACAAATGCGAGCATAGATTGAGTGGACCTGACCAGTCATGGATTGGTCCACTCAATCTGTGTTTTTCTTTCCTCATAAGACCATTTCAGACACCACACAACTTCACGTGATCTGACTATCATTATGTCTGGACTTTAAGAGACTGATTTCTGAATTTGTATCAGCTTTTCTTCTCGGAGTAGTCAGATAGGAAACGCTGACGCTGACGATTTCAAAATCAAAATCAAAATCAAAAGTCATTTATTCAAACTAGGCTGAGAGTCAGCACTTTTTGAACGTCAAAGTTACAAAAGACAGTCCCCCCAAAACGCCCGCCCTTCG
Source organism: Aporophyla lueneburgensis (assembly GCA_932294355.1). Taxonomy (NCBI): domain Eukaryota; kingdom Metazoa; phylum Arthropoda; class Insecta; order Lepidoptera; family Noctuidae; genus Aporophyla; species Aporophyla lueneburgensis. The sequence goes on along the minus strand of OW028754.1, from coordinate 4,710,597 downwards.
ACACTTCCTAGTGCTTTAGCTGGGAAGAAGAAGTGGCGGAACAAACTCCCCAGCAGCACAGCTGTCTGTTAAGTTAGAAGAACTTGATTCTATACAATATCGTGTAAGTAATTAATATTATAAAACCAAACAAAACATACATTATTCGCCATATGTCAGCTAGCACACGCCAATATACGAACAAAACATTGAAAAGTAAACTCAAGCTGAAATAAATAATAAAACAAAATCGTAAACAGAACGTAAAACTTAAATAAAGCCTCCAGGCATAAAGGGCGTGCCCGCTTACATATTCAACGACGCAAAATGATACATATACATACATTGATGCATATAGCTAAGTTGAAGTTACAATAGTTAAACTAGGACCTCCGGAGTAAAAATAAAATAACAGTTAATACAAATAACAATAACAAAAACCATGGTCAGCAAGTCGACCAGTCACCACAAGCAGCACCCGTTCACGAGCATAACGCAAAGGTCAGCCATTACCCCCCTCGCCATATTTGAGGGAAGGTGGTAACCCGACCCCCGACGCTACCGCAAGCAGTGACATCTAAGGGAGCATGACGAACTTGCTGCCGGTTGGTCAGGCTAGAATATTATGAACAGCTGACGAGGTCGCTAGCTAACTACATGTTGCAATACAACTCATTTAAAATCATTGTAATGAGTGGATTATGTCCACAATAAGTGAAATTAAAAGAAAATAAAAAATAATTAACAAAATCAGTTAAATAAAAATAAAATTTAAAAAAAACAATTATATGAACTACCCATATAAACTGTCAGTAGGAAAGCTAATGCTGGATTGAAAGAACATAAACATTGTCTTGAGTTAATCACAGCGACCAACTATTCTTATCGTTTAAGTAGTCGTTGATAGAATAGTATGCCTTTGAACAAAGGTTGGATTTTACTTTAGCTTTAAACTCATTAAACTGCAAATCTAGCAAAGCAGAGGGCAGCTTGTTGTAAAAGGTAATACCAAGACCAACAAAAGAATTATGAACCTTATGAAGCCGGTGAAAAGGAGCACGTAGTTTGTCCTTATTTCTAGTATTAATGTTATGAATATCACTGTTTTTAGTGTACAAGTGTATGTTTTGCCTAATATATAAGATGTTGGCGAAGATGAATTGTGATGCCACCGTAAGAATACCAATATCTTTAAATAAATCTCTCAGAGTAACTCTAGCACCTAGTTGGTAAATCGCTCGAACAGCTCGTTTTTGAAGAACAAAAATATTTTGAATGTCCGCGGCTTTGCCCCACAGCAGAATGCCGAAGGACATTATGCTATGAAAATAACTAAAATAGACTAATCGAGCTGTATCAACGTCCGTGTACTGTCTAACTTTCCTTACGGCGTAGGCGGCCGAACTGAGCCTTCCCGCTAGGCTTGATATATGTGATCCCCACTGAAGTTTGGCGTCTACTGTTATGCCCAGAAAAACTGCCGAGTGTACTGTTTCAAGCATCTCATTATCTAAAACGACATTGGGTCCCAGATTCCTAACATTCGGTAAGGCGAACTTTATACATTTCGTTTTCTTAGCATTAAGAACTAGGTTATTTGTGGTAAACCAATCCGTAGCCATTGAGAGCGCACTGTTCACGTCGTCAAAATCATTTCTATTCCTGTCTACTTTAAAGATAAGTGAGGTGTCATCAGCAAATAGTACAATGTCACAGATATTCTTTAAATAGAATGGTAAGTCATTAATGTACACTAAGAATAAGAATGGACCCAGTATTGAGCCTTGAGGTACACCTAACTGAACTAGTAGCCCGGAAGATTTTACACCATTGACATCTACACATTGGTGCCTATTTTGTAAATAAGAACTTATGACATTGAGAGCTTCGTTTTGAACACCGTAATGACGTAGTTTACGCAAAAGTGTGTCATGGTGAACGCAATCAAAAGCTTTGGAGAGATCACAGAAAACTCCGATAGCATTTTGCGAGTTCTCCCATGCGTTGAAAATGTGTTTCAGCAGAGCAACACCCGCATCTGTTGTCGAACGACCTTTTGTAAAGCCATATTGCACATTATGAAGGAGGCTATTTAAATTGATATGTCTTAGCAACTGCTTGAGTATTAACTTTTCAAATATTTTACTAAATGCAGGTAAGATAGAAATGAGCCTAAAATTGCCAACGTTATTTTTATTACCTGTTTTAAATAATGGTATGACTTTACTACTCTTCATGAGGCCAGGAAAAGATCCCGAATCAACACATTTATTAAAAGTTACAGCTAGATAGGGGGCTACGATGTCTATTATATTACTTAACAGTTTAATGGAGATGCCCCAGTAATCTCCAGTGTTTTTTGACTTAAGTGTATTAAAAATATTAACCACGTCACGAGGCGTTACATGTTCGAAACTAAATAAGCGACTACATCTGGGCACACTATTATGCAAAAGGTTTTCAGCTTTAGACGGGGACGAATTTAAGGAGCAAGTCGTAGTTATAGGTATGTTGGCAAAAAACTCATTAAATGCCTCAGCTACATCGGCAGCTTTATTAACCAATTTGTTGTTAATCATAATCTCCAGTTGTTTTTCCTGTTTAACCGATTTACCCGTTTCATTGTTAATGATTTTCCAAGTGGTTTTTATTTTATTGTTTGAATTTTTAATTTGATCGCTTAAAAATTTAGATTTAGCGAAAGCACAGATTTTTTTAAATAACTTTGAATAATTTCTGATATACTCTAGAAAAGGAGTATCAAATGTATATTTTTTTAAACCATATAACTCGTATAGTCTCGCTCTACTTTTATAAATACCTGGAGTAGCCCATTGGTTGAAGCTAACAGAGGTGCTATTAATGTCAATAGTTTTGGTCTTGAAAGTAGATTGGTATTCTTTTTGCACAATATCAAAAAGGGCTCCATAGATTTCATTAGGATTCTCGTGTTCTACTATAGATGGTGTAATCTTATGAGCAATATTATTTTTAAATTTGTTGCAACGACTAACTGTATAGGGCCTACATTCTATTTTATGCGGCTTTTTTAGTAATGGCAAAGGGAAGCTGGCTAATAATCCACAGTGGTCAGACGTTAAGTCACTTAACACTAACTTATTATTGGCATCACAATCACTAAATATATTATCAAGACAAGTCGAAGACGATGCCGTGATCCTAGTAGGTTCGAAAAACAAGTTTATTAAATTAAATGACTTAAACAGATTGAGCAGTCTAATACTTAATGGAGTAACATCTAAAATATTAATATTAAAATCTCCACATAAAATTATACATTTATTAATTGATTTTAATTTGTTGAGTGAGTCCTCCATGACCGACTCGAAACGAATAAAATCCCCAGAGGGTGGACGATAAATGCATATTATGACGTAACGCTCTAGTTCAACACAAGACAACTCAATAGTGCGCTCGATGGAAAGATTAACTAAATCTAAACGTTGTTTACATTTCAACTTGTTTGAAACAAGAACTAATGATCCACCGCGTATAGCACTTTTTCTCACAAATGCACTTTGCACAGTAAAAAAATCATCATTCATAAACACTATTTCATTTTGACCATTAAAGTGTTTGTACAAACAATCAAACAGTAATAAAATCATTTATGCATGTTCTGTTATGTTTGGCACTTCTGAGATCTCTATTTGATAGTTATAGGTATAGGTAACAACATTCTCAATAACATTAGACATATTTTTTTTCTACATCATCATAAAATATAGAATACCTTTATATGCACGTTTTGCCAAGTACGTAGTTTCATCTATACTCTACACTTTTAACCCGTTTAAAAACCACTTTTTTCACGCTACTCGGATGAATATTGAATTTCGGAAAAAGGTGTGAAAAATGTATTTATTTCCCGAATAGCTGAATGCCAAGCGGACACTATCTAACCTGCGCGGTTCCAGTGGATACGGCGTTTTATTTTTCACTCTAAACGAATGGCTTGTGCCTATATGTTACCTTATAGCCATATAGCTTATTCACATTGCATGGACCATCTATTTTCCGGATCGGTTTTTACCACCCGTTATTGTTTCGTATGCTAGCACAAACCCGCATCGCCATTTCAGCTTAAATATTGGGAAGTAAAGAAAGAAGTCTAAAGTTCGCAGTTTTACTAACACTGGGTTTTTCGTTACCATAAAAGATAATAGTTATTATTTTGAGCTAGAGCGAGTGAAAATAATGTTAATTCTGTTGTGCACCAAATTAATTTCATTTAGGTAAGCTATTGCTATATTTTTCCTTCTAATGAAACAAGAAAGAGACAGAGATAAATAAGAGCTGTCCAATTTAGTTGACCTAAGATTTTCTTCCGTGCGGTGCCAGATGTAAAGAACAGCTCCATCCCATTTCTTTTCGTGGGTGTCATAAAAGGCGACTAAGGGACTTACTAAAGAATGGGTCACAGTGTAGGTACTCGAATGCCTTTTACCACTATATTGCGATCGCCTACCAGCCTGCTAAGCACGGCGATTATGGTGAATCCCTTCGAATGATTTTTTTCGAAGGGGTTCACCATAATCGCTTGGTCATTGTTAAAATTTAGTTATAAGTAGAAACATGTTATTACAGGCTTAAAAAATTGTAAATGAGTTTTGACTTGGACTTGAACGTTTTCACACTCCGATTACCGATTTATAATCAGTGGAAATATTTATTTGAAATTATCGCTTCTTTTCCTATTGGTCTAATTCTACTAATTCCGGAGCTTTTCGCTTATTTCTACCGTTGAAGCCCGTTAACACCGCGGAAACAGCGGTAGTTAATCACTGCGGTAAACGGTTGACACCCGATGTGCAGTTGCGCCACTAACTCATGCTCAACTGACAGATGGCGCCACATATCCTGTCATATTTATGGCGGCCATTTTAATTCAAAACGTTAACTGCCATGTCGGACTATGTGTCCGACACTTTTTGTTCCATTCAGGCCTTGTCGGACTATATGACTGACAACACATACAAAATCTGAACATGTCGTTGCTGCCTGGCGGCCATGTTTTTGGAATAAATAATGTATTTATGGAATAAATAATGTATTTGTGGAATAAATAATCTATTTATGGAATAAATAATGTATTTATGGAATAAATAATGTATTTATGGAATAAATAATCTATTTAAAGAGAAATAACACTACGTACAGTTTTTAACTTTTTTTGATTTTCGCCATGGCATTAACGTGTTAAGCATGGAATTAGTATGTACTACTACTATAACTACAAAACTTGTAACTTTGATGACTGATACCTATCGAAAATCAAAGTTATGACGTTTATTTCATGAAAATTAGTTTTAAATCTTTCAAACTCAATTTTAAGTACCCCCACAACTCTTGTACACATTACGACATATCTAACGATACATTTCCAGTTTTACGATATTTTTTAACGATATTTCGTTTTGGATAGGATTTCTGTACAATGAGAAGTCAGCTTATATTGGAAACGTGCATGTTATATTGCATGCAGCTCACCACAAGCACAATATTTTGCGAACGTTCCATTGGGCGCTGAGGTAAGCAATTTTTCAGACTAAAAATACAAGTCATTTCCGAGCAATAATTTTTGCTCAATGTGACTTGTTTAGTATACAGGATGCGTAGATATCTAAAGGCTATGTGATGGGTCTTGTCATGTATATTGGGTCTGGTCCTGTATATTAAAAATACTGAAGGCCATACCACCAACCACACCACCACCGCCATACCCACACCACCATACCATACACATACCCTTAATATTCACCACCATACCACCACCACCACCACCATATCCTTAATATTTCTACAGATCCGAACTGATTAAAAGTGGGGGCCACTTTTAATCAGTTCGGATCTGTAGAAATTTTGTTTCATTGCTCTTAGTATATTTTTATTAACCTTACGGCTTATGTCAAGATTAAGTAGACCTTTCCCAACTTACTCTGAGAAAAACATGGATAATAAGTCAAAGGTCAATAGACAATTTCTTGAGGTTTAAAAATAATGTGGGAACAATTTACGGTTATCTCGGGACTGTCCTTGATGTTACGACTTTTTCTGTTTTTTCGACGTCCAATACACATCAAAAGTTCGCTTCTGGAAGTTAGGACAATACCTTTAGCCAGACATTCAACTCGGTAAACACAGTTTTGAGAAAGAACCCGGCAAGAGGACCGAGAGTTGGATTAAATTAGGGCGTTTGGAAGACTACGTCAAGTCTTTTCGTCGCCTATCCCGCAATTTTTGAACACTAAGATCTTCAACCAGTGCGTCCTTCCCATTATGGCATAAGGTGCCGAAACGAGGACACACACACAGTCCGACTGGTCCACACAATTAAGGTCGCTTAGCACTGTTTAGGGGCTTTGCTTGAAGATTCTTTGAAGGATAAATTATCCAGAAAAAAACTCGAGCTACCAACAGAGCTTGCAAAGTAAGCAAGTGACACTTGTTTGGCCATGTTTGTCGAAGGACCAATGGTTTTTGGACCGTACGAGTCCTGGAGTAGAGAAACAACGTATTGGTAAGCGTAGTGTGGGAGGTGGTCCGACGACCTTAAAAGGTGGGTGGCACAGACTGGCTGTAGAAGTCGAAAGACAGCATATTGTGTCAGCCTGGGGGGTCCTTTGTCCAGCAGTGGACTGTAATAGATCAGTCTATTACAGTCCACTGCTGGACAAAGGACCCCCCAGTTGATTGATACAAATTTTGCTTATTATTCTAATTAAATCCAAAATGATATAGCATAGGTATTTTCGATTAAAACATCTTTTACAATTTACGTGACTTTTCCAATGCGCGTTCGTGCAAGAGCTTCGGGAAGAAAAATAATAAGTTATACTTAAAATCTACCCCACAATGTTGCCAGAGCTAAAATATAACCTGTATTCATCCATTACTTATCGTATAAAATTTGATATAAAGCTTAGACAAAGTTGTCCAGTACTCAGTAGATTCCACGTTTTATGAAAGTGGAGTTCTTTTAAAAATACGACGTAATAAATAAGGCTCATAACGTAATGCCGTGTTCTACAGTCGAGAACACAAGTGCTTTGATGTGGAAAATATAAATTAAATGAATTATGGTTCATGTCCAAATGTGAGTTATTTTATGCGTGTCTATTGTAATTTTTTGGTTGTGTGAGCATGAAATAGATTTTTGGTAGATTTAACGTGAAATAAACTATATAAATGGTTTTGGTAAAGATTATATTTGTACTCGCGAAAGTTTTGTTGTTTTTGGGTCGGGTCACCCCTTTGGCAGTAAACCTTCTAACCCCTGGAAAATCATAGTTTTATAATTGCTATAGATTTCAGTTTGGCTTGAACATCGATCCTTGTAATTCAACGCAAAAAAAATACAAGTGGAACTAATAAAAATATTTTTTATGCGATAAAATAAAATAAAATATTTCTTTGTCTTTTCTTTCTTTACTCTAGAAATCTTTATTACTCCTCTCTTATATTTCCACACCATGATACAAAAACCTCGTGTAAAGGAATGTCGTGACAAGGATATCAAAGCGCAAGACGACTCCGAGGTAGCGTGAAGATGGCACCGCGGTCTGCTGCACATGGTCTAGAAACCTCATAACCGTCTCGACCATGGGGGATTAATTTCACGTAGAACTGTCTACAGCCTGAGATGTATAAAAGTTACGTAACAATAATGCTTTGACTTAGAAATCCTACTAATAGTATAAATCTGAAAGTTTGTATGTTTGGGTGTTGTTACCCAATCACCCAAATCTGTAACGTTTATAACCTGAATTGCCACATAGGATTCTTTTATCCCGGGAGTACGTTTCCATGGAATGATTCTCGATATCCACACGGGTGAAGCCACTGACAAAAGCTAATAGAAAAATAAAACGATGTGTCATTTTTATTTAATAATAGCAGCAGAATACACAAACAAAAGAACATAAAAACGAACTGTACGTAAAACTGTACGTACGAGGCCAAAAGAACATGACAGGACATGTTCCCGTCTCTATCTTACAATTGACAGTTGAGTGACAGTGACAAGAATGATTTATCATAGTACGTGCTAAGTAACGTTTACAGGTCTTAGCCGTATAGCAGTATTACTCAAGAACAAAGCTTTGAGATAACCTAACATAACCTAGCTAGACCATCACATGACTTCAAAAAAAGAAACTTATGCATACATTTTTTGACCCCTATATTTTTTACAATTTTTAGCTTATTTTTGGTATATGAATTTGTAAATTAACGCCGAATCATCAAGTTCTATTCTCCTTATTGCATGTTCAATTACGAGACTTTTCAAACTAACACTTTTGTAATAACCAGTACATGGGGTGTAGATTTCATTAGGCGTCGCGATCGGGGGGTTCCCGGGGGAATTGTCAATATAATGTAATTGGATCAGCGAGGCAGCTGTGACGATCAATTAATAAGGGACACTGCTAGACTACCCTCACACTGCTGAGATTTAAAAGGTGAAACCTTCTTTAAGGGCAGATTGCGCTGTTCCTGCAGAGTAAACGGAGCTGAACCGTCACGCTTGGGTCGGTGACAACCTAGATTACGTATACTGGGCTCCAGTCGGTCGGTGATGCTGGATTGGGTTTACTCGGCTTTGGTCGTCCGCTGATGCTGAATCGCGCATACTCGGCACCAATTGTATGGTGAAGCTGAATCGTGTATACTCGGCTGTAATCTTCAGGTTATAAGATGACGCTGAATCACATAAACTCGACTCTAGTCGGCTGGTGACGCTGGATCGAGTATATTCAGGTCCAGTTTGTCGGTAACGCTGAATCGCATAAACTTGACTCTAGTCGGCTGGTGACACTGGATCGAGTATATTCGGATCCAGTTAGTCGGTGATGCTAAATCGGGTATATTCGGCTCCAGTCGGTCAGTGACGCTAAATCGAGTATACTCGGCTCCAATCGTCAGGTGACGCTGAATCACGTGAATCACGTATACACAGCTCTAGACGTCTGGTGATGCTAGATTGTGTATACTCGGGTCCAGTCGTAAGTTTTCATTTCTATCGTGTGGTCATAATATATTAACTTTATTTCAGATTACATAATCCATTAGAACTGTTATTCTTTTTAGATTTTAAAATAACACAAGAGTATAAATTTTTATATGGAGAAGAGGATAAAAGAAAATCCATTTATTTAGCACAGACTAAAAGGCACACAATATACAGCAGACCAAAAACAAATGCGAATTAAGGAATTAGCAACAAAGTGCTCAGTTCAGCAAAAATGCCAGACAACTAGTGCCTGACGCTGGTTTCAACCTGGACCTGAAGTGTGAGGTGACAGATGTAAATCAGTTTTGTACTGCAACGTGTATTATTTAATAAAATAAAAATAGAAACGGTTGACGTTAGTAAAATGCCATTAAAAATGCGTTTGATAAAAATCAAACGCATTTTTAATGGCATTTTTCTAACGACAACCGCGGTGGCGGCGGCCGACGGCTATTTTCCTAAAAAGGACTATTTCAATTTAGGTGAATTTTGAAGTTTCTCTACCTAAAAGAGTAAGTGTTCTTATTACAATCAACTTTTAATAAACCAATTTTTTGAAGTTACAGCGTAACTTTCAAAATGTCTTCATTGACCCTTAGCTACCATCAAATTAATTACGAGTATTTAATTTAAAGAGATGAGAGGGCCCTTACTTCATTTTGAGGGAGGAGATAGTAAATCTTAATGACACAGGAAAATTGATTGCTGAGCAAATGACTTGTAACTTAAACTGTCAGAATCTCTATTCAAGTCATAGCTGTCATTTTTTGACAGTTACGAGTACATAGTATGGCTATAACACGGCATATTGACGATTGGTGTTAATTGATTTTATTGGTCGATTAGCACGTATATTTACTCGCCCGAATAGGGACACTTTTAAATATCCCATAATTTTCTGCAGGCGACTCGGACGCAGTTCATTTATTTGTGGGTGATCGACTACTTCAAAAATACGTATTAGGCAATTGGCAAGTTCAGAATTTTATGCACTCGACTGCATGTGAAGTGACTTTTTCTCATAACTTTAGGTTTTACATAAAATTCAAATTTGTCAATTACTTAAAACGTATTTTTGCCTATGGAAATAATCATTTGCCCGATTAAAGCGAATAAATTCGTACGAATCAACTAATGAGCCGTCAATTGGCTTTACAATTTGTCTGACTGTACCTAGGTATAAGATTATCTGGGGATGACTAAAATATTTTACACGAAATTCCCATTACATTTTTCTAAAATGTTGACATGATAAATGTCGTATCATGAAAAAAATCAAACGCTTCAGTAATTTTAACTCTGCTCGCTATTAGCCAAACGCTCCATAAATTCCGAAGATATTATTTATCACTTTGACACCTGCCACAGACTATTAATAACGCCTCTGACAAACTTTTTTTGGGAGGCTGAAAAATAGAGTTTCTGGGCTAATCCAAGGCCTGGACGTAGATTAGCAGCTTCTGGGTTCAATCGATCAGATCAAGTTACGTTTACCATAGTTGGCCCATAGATGTATAGAACTTAATAATGTACCTATTGAAATATCAAGTTCTTCTAACTTAACAGACAGCTGTGCTGTTTGAGAATTTATTGCGCCTCTTCATCTTCCCAGCACTAGGAAGTGATGAAGGGCGGGCGTTTTAGGGGACTATCTTATGTAATTTTGACGATTGAAAAGTGTTGATACTCAACATAATTAAAATAGATTAATTTTGATTTTGATGAATGATCTTCTTTACATAGGTACCATGAACCATAGGTGCCTCGGAAAACAATAAGCCATTGATCCGAGCCAACAGGTCCCAGCTGTCATTGATGGATCTTTGACAGTCGATACGGGTCGTCAGAAGCCCGAAAATCTGACAACCAGTCTTAATCAAGGGTTATCGTAAGTATTACCCAATAATTGGGTTGTGGAGGTCAAATAGGCAGTTGCTCCATGTAAAGTACTGGTCTCTGCATGAGCTGCATCCTATTAGACTATTAGTCGAACCCAACATAGTTGAGAAATGGCTAGACAGATGAAGATTTTCGGAAGTTCTTTTTATAGGAAGATTTTATTTTGATATTATATTTTAGAGAAGCCTGCTGCTTAGAGATTATTAGTTTAAGTAAGTAGGTAAGCTCACTGATTAAAAAATACATAAGTTACGTAACAGAAATCGTATATTTTTTTTGTCAAATTTCAAAAGGAACACTCATTTATATGAACTAGTGATCGCCCATTGGTCGAAATTCGACCGTACTTCATTTGAATAGAAATACATTATTAAATGAAAAAATATAAATATTAAAAAAAATCGACAAAAAAAAATTGAGATTCAGTAACACTATAGACAAATAATATTAAAGACAAATATTCTCGATATGATCATAGATTTTAAAAATGAAATAGGTTATATATCTATAAAATTAATTTATTACCTATGGTTATACTTGACATTCAGTAAGACTATAGACACAAAATATTAAAGACAGATATTCTCGATTGGACCACAGATTTGGACCATAAACAAAAGAATAGTATTAAATACACGGTAATGCATAGTAGTGTGTGTAACGTGTTATTTATTGAAAATAATGTATTTTTACGCATAATTAAAAAAAAATATTGGCATTCGTCACTTCTCTGTATAAACTATAAGTGTGCGAAATTTCATACTCCTCCGTCCGCCCAATTTTCGTAAAAAGGGATCCAAAGTTTTCGCTTCACGTATTAATATATGTATAGATAAAACTCCTTATGTTCAGTACCAATATAGTATTTTACGCAATATACGAGCTTAGACGTGGAGTTGCGGACATCAGCTCGTTTTACCTACTACCTAGTCTTTAATAATAATAATATCATACCTATTATTGTCTCACTGCTGGGCAAAGGCATGTTTAAACAGAAAATACACGAGTCCTTGTCCTTTATGTTTTAAGACATTTATATTCAGAAACTTTGGGGTACAAAGTAGCCCGCGTACTTTTGTCCGCATATTTCAGTAATTTGCTTCATCAGGCTCTGCATTAGTTATTCCTGCCCTCTCGGAACCAGTATCGTTTGAAATTTCCAAATTGCTTTCATTTCTTTAATGTCTTTTATATTTACTTTCAAGAAGTTGAAGTTTTCAAATTAATAAGCACTCAGAGAAAGAAAGTTGTGTCCTATAAATTATTTCAAGATACGGTCAGGGAAATTAAATTTTAAAATGTTATTTCAATTGACAGCCTACGTTAATTGGCCGTGTTATAGCTATGTCATAAAAGAGACTTGCAGCTAAGTAATAACAGTAGCACGGGTCGATCGATCTGGTAAAGCTACCCTAGCCGCAGTTGGTCCGTGGATAGGCGAATATCTTTACATACAAGACCCCTCTGTGCTCCTCCACGTTAAGTCATTGGTCTCACCGGCTGTCATTTGTCGATTTTTTGACAGTCATTGCGGGTCGTAAGAAGCCCGAATGTCTGACAACCAGTCTTCCAAAGGTGTATAGAGTTATCCACTGTATTGATTGTGGATAGGCGGTCACCCCACGTGAATAGGGCTAAAGTTCCTCTAACAGACAGCTGTGCTGTTGAGGAGTTCGTTACGCCACTAGGACATGGTGAAGCGCGGGCGTTTTGGGTGACTGTCTTATATAATTTTGATGTCAAAAAATGCTAACCTTTAACGTAGTTTGAATAAATCATTTTGATTTTGAACTGTCATGCATCCGGTTATACTGCAAGCTGACCCAAAATAGTTGGGAAATGGCAAGGCATATGAAGATGATTATAACTTATGTTACTGCCTACTACTAACAAAATAAGCACAGTGCTCCACTAACTTACCCACAGTATACAAAGTGAGTAACTTGTAACTTGTGTCAAAACATGAAGTTATGTCCCACTGTGCACTTTCAGTTTGTTTGTGTTGCGGAAACGTCAGCGCTGTCTAACGCCTGCTTTATTTAGCTTTGTGTTAGTTTTGGGGCATGTTTTCTAAAGCTTATCGTACACGATGCTATTCAAAAGTAGTGTTACAAACTGAAATTAACAATATGTACCCAGAACGTCATCTTTTAATGGTGTTTCGTTAATAACGCGTTAGTGATTAATGAATTTATTTTGATTTATTTTAATGTCTTGATTTTGTATAAAAGTTTTTGAATAGCGTATCGCCCACGAAGGGTATGTAATTTGGCATATCTGTAATAGGTAATAGACCTTCTTCTTGTTTATCTTCAGGGCTTTTTTTATGTGGGTGGAAATCATCAAATGACGTGTCAGACTTTAACTGACTAAAACCCACCCGTGTTCCTTCATTTACCCATATGCCAGGGCCACGGTACCTAATCTTTAGGGCTGGAACATGAGTAGCTCACGTATTGATTAAAATATTAGGTAATAAACAAGTTGATCGAAAGGTGGACTGCACAGGCAGGCTTCATTGAACGTAGGCACAGCCGTAGAAGTTTTATTAACAAATGCACTCATAAGCATCTACATCAGAATCATTAAAGATCTCTATAACCTTCAGAAAATCTAGAAAAAAAAACAAGCATTTTTAAAAGAAAAATAATTTTGTCTGCTAAACAGCAATTACTCCATCTTCAAAGTAGATTTTTGCATTACATAAGTGGGGGTTCATTATTCATTAGGTTTGAAATGATGATGGATTAGGCTATCAGCATACTTGGCAATGCTTTTACAGACTTCAATTATGATGGACTTGTCTATCAGACAGTCTAACCCAACATCGAATGCCTCAATTGTTTACATTCAGGCAGTTTCAAGCCCTTTGTGGTGGCTAGACAAACTCTGCATTTAAAGAACCTTTGTGGTGTTCTGTTGTTTTATTTTTGCAGTGTTCTTTCTGATGAGCGGTCAATGTAGCCTTTTGACGCTAACAACTACTAACAAGGAAGACTCTTTAGGGTTGGATGGGACTGACATACGCATTGCGATTATAATTGTCCCCAAAGAAATAAAGAAAGAAAAAAAGGAAGACTCATCATCATTCTGCTTCCCTTATCCCAATTTATTTGTGGTCGGCGCTACATTTCTTTTTTTTCCCACACTATTAGTCGTCATCTCAGTAGTCACCCCCTTTCTATCCATATCATAATTCACACAGTCCATCCATCGTTTCTTTGGTCCCGCTCTACTCTTATAGCCATCGACATTCATGCTCAATACTTTCCTCGCGACATTTTCCTCATTCCTCCGTATCACGTGACCATATCATAACCACCGATTTCCACACAACTTTTCAGTTATCGGTGCCATTTTTAGACTTCGTCTTATATAATCACTAGCTTCTGCCCGCGACTTCGTCCGCGTCAAATATTTGCTGCCCTGACCGTTCCCGTCGCATCGTAGCCTGCCAGTTTTCATCCATTTTTTTGTTGCTGCTCCGCTCCTTGATTGTAGCGTGATGTGATAGCCTACAGCCTTCCTCAATAAATAGGCTACCCGACTCAAAAATAATTTTTCAATTCGGACCAGTAGTTCCTAAGATTAGCGCGTTCCACCCCCCATTTTAGGGAAGTGGGGGGTTAGAAAGAGACAAAAATAGCCTATGTCACTCTCTATCCCTTCAACTATCTCCACTTAAAAAATGACGTCATTTCGTCGCTCCGTTTTGCCGTGAAAGACGGACAAACAGACATACACACTTTCCCATTTATAATATTAGTATGAATTTCTTATTTTATCCATTCGTGTAACACCACACATTCCTCTTAACAATCTTATGTCAGCTGCATGCAATTGCCTATTAACAAACACGACTATTTGTTACAAAAACTAGACAAAATCATGAGGGTAGACGAATACCAGAGGAAATAGACGCCCGTATCACTGGGCAGCGTGGAAAGTGGGATAAAATCGCTTGGCAAAATGGGCGTTTATATTTTTCACCTGTATTGATGCGGGCTCTAATTAGTTCTTAAGTTAGTGGTGGCGAAATGGTAACATTTGACGGCTCGATAAACGTTTACGTTACACATTTCGCGGTCGTCCCGTAAGGGGCCGTCCATTACATTACATTTTGACAGGCCTGTTGGTCTAGTGGTTAGTGACCCTGACTGCTATGCCGGAGGTCGTGGGTTCGATTCCCACCCAGGACAAATGTTTGTGTGATGAGCACGATCATTTGTTCTGTGTCTGGGTGTAATTTATCTATAATATGTATGTATTTAGAAATATATAAGTATGTTTATCAGTTGTCTAGTACCCATAACACAAGCTCTGCTTAGCTTGGGTCTAGATGGCGTTGTGTGATAGTTGTGGAATATAGTTGTGGAATATTAATCACGTGATGGTTTTTTTGGCATTTTTAACCCTCCCTCCCCCTTAGTGATACATGGTAAGGTTTAAGATTACCCCCTCCCCGTCCTATATCACGTGTATTTTTAGTACTTACAAAGAATCTTAATTTTTTTTAATATTTTTAAAATACAGGTATAAGTATCATCTAATCTATACTAATATTATAAAGCTGAAGAGTGTTTGTTTGTTTGTTTGTTTGTTTGTTTGTTTGATTGAACGCTCTGATCTCAGGAACTACGGGTCCGAATTGAAAAATTCTTTTTGTGTTGGGTAGCCTATTTATCGGGGGAGGCTATAGGCTATATAACATCACGCTACAACTATAAGGAGCGGAGCAGTAATGAAAAATGTTGCAAAAACGGGGAAAATTTATTCCTTTTAAGAGTTTCCGTTGCGTGCGCTGCGTCAACGGTTAAAGTAACGCAAAAATAATGTATGACGGAATTGTTCCTCTTAAAAAGTTCTAAAAAAAAGTCCGCGAGAGCATATGTCTATCTTTTAAGGTTGACTCACTATAACTCAAAAGGAGCGAGCAGCAACGAAAAATGGACGAAAACTAGCAGGCAAATCGATGCGACGGGAAGGGTCAGGGGAGCAAAAATTTGACGCGGACGAAGTCGCGGGCAGAAGCTAGTTTTATTATAAAAATAAATACACGTGATATATTACTACACCCCCTCCCCCCTTGTGATATTTCATAATTTTACTACGGACCCTCCCCCCTTTCGAGCCTCACGTGATTAATGGACAGCCCCTAACGACTGTCAGATATCAAGGCATGACAGCCTGAAACACGGGCTGAACGAGATTTCCGAGGTACGGAGGTGTATCAATATGCAGGATCAAATTAAAAATACGGGGGTGAATATTGAGATAACGACTAATAGAGAAGTATGGAAGAAAATTACATGTTGCACCGACCACAATTATATTGGGTTAAGGGCAAAATAATGGTAATTGTAGCTGTATTTTAATGTAAGCTCTTACAAACATCATCAAGCAGTGCCGCTGTTTTCATAATCTCTCTACTGTTTCTTAAGCCAATCTACCAAATTCTATCTAACGAACGCTTGCATTACAACAACACAAAATTACCGAAAACTCCCATATAACTTTCGAAACAAAATCACAAACTGTTCCTGAAAACTTTCTGTTAACTCCTCTAGTTCTCCATTAACTGTGGTTACAGTAAAACGAACAATAACGCATTTAACTACGGTAGCTCTAAAACTTAGTATTTGTTGAGCAAACTGATCGAACCGACTGTTATCGAGTTAAACAGTAATTAACTATCAACTATGGTCGAGTTTCGTAGTTCTAGTTTGAATATATTATGAACGTAGTGTATTTGGAGTTACTCGGTTGGATAGACTGAGTTGGGGATAATAAGCGAGGTCGGCTAAAAGTGAAGCTGTGATTCAAACTGGAACAGCTTCATAATAGACTAGTTTTTGACCACGTAGAAGTCAACTAGTCATTGTTTTATTTTTGACTTATTGGATTTTACTCGTTATGAATCGATTTTCATATAAAGCCCCGAGGTATTAAAATTTATGGGCAGTAAAATCAAACTTTATCCGTTACGTTACCTTCTGCGTTATGTTATTTTTAAAAATCTATATATTTTAAATCGTTTATAAGGAGTAAACTCCAGTCTTGCGTCGGATTTGACACACACAATTTTTTGACTCGAATAAAGGGTTTTTGGCTACTTTGTATGTGTGTATTTTATGTATCTTTTTTTTTCTTTCTTACCAAACAGAAGAGTCACGAGTTATACCTTCGAAGTACCAGGTCGTCATAACTTGGTGCCGTTTGCTTTGTGTTGTTGGAACCTAATAAGTTAACATTACATTAAGGTTTGTGAGCTTCTACCAAGTTATGGCAACCTCGTATTTCGAAGGCATAAAGCGTTTCAATCTTTGTCAAACAAAACTTTCGCATTTATAATATTAGTTAGGATTACATATAATTTTATAGTGAAAATATAGTCACCATGGTGTGGTGGTGGCTTGTCTAAAGAAGCCCTATGATTGTCCCAGTCTATCGGTATAGAACTTAGGTATTCACCGGGCACAGTTTTCCGATAATTTGATCAGGTCCCAAAGTGATAGCGAGCTAGCTATTTGATATTTATTGGTCGTCGTTTCACACTAGTGTTATTACCGAAGAATTCGATTTCGCTCGTGACGGGAGGTTTAAGAGAATTGCTTATTATGTGTTGTGAATACCAGTGAAATTGGTAACGGAGTGCCCGTGGTGCGAAGTTAAAACCTTAAGTTTTAAAATTCTCAAGTGTATTTTACTAATTTTTCAGTCACAATCTGTCAAAAATACCTCGAAAATCGAGGTATTTTACCATACATTTTTGACACGTTTTTGACATTTAAATGTCGCCGAAATGAAAGTGCGACTAGATTTTGAACGGCATTCTGATCGATCGACTCGTGCGTCTACTACTGTTCATCTTCATAATTTATTTGAATTTTTCAATTTCATTTTAACGAATATGTGTGTGCAAATCTGTGTCAAATGTTGTTTGCTAATAAATATTATATTATTATTATCATCATTTCAGCCGAAAGACGTCAACTGCTGAACATAAGCCTCCCCAAAATACCACCATATCGACCGGTTCTGTGCTTCTCACATCCAGTGGATTCCTGCGGCCTTCACCAGGTCATCGGTCTATCTTATGGGAGGTCTTCCAACGCTACATCTTCTAGTACGCGGTCACAACTCCAGAACCTTTTGGCCGCATCGGCCATCTGTTCTGCTAGCAATGTGCTCTGCCCACTGCCACTAAAGTTTGGCAATTTTTCGAGCTGTTATTACTTAGTCACAAACCTCTCAAATTTTCTGTTCACGAAATTGAATCAATAAGAATTAACACTATATTAAAAAAAAATGAAAAGAAACGGGTTCATTATATACATATGTTGAGCAGTATAGCCACGGTGATGGTTCATAGCTCTGAAGCCCCCTTTTCTTCTTTTTTTTTTGTGTGTGGAAAATCATCTACTATCGTCTCCCGCTCTGGCCGGAGCGCCCCTTGCATTTGCATTCGCGTCCAACGGCTTTCGCGAACATCTAGTCCATACCGATGACATATCGGCTATAAACGCAACCACTCACGGCAGTCACATGCAAGCAGTGAATAGAGGCTCTCGAGATCAACGTAACTCTGTGACAAATTTCCATGAAGTGTTCCTAACCCCTAAACGGCTCGAATGTATAACTCTCAATGAAACTGAGATATTTTCACCGTTTGAGGTTATATGCAACTTCAGCAGCCGCATAGCCCGTCGACACATGCTTTACATAATATAATTATTTAATTATTTATGCCTGTTAGCTTAAATATCATGTAAATATTGTACATGAATATATCCTTTAATTACCTACAGAGAAAATGGGGTAGTAGTTACCTAACAGTCGAACAGAGAGCTAGCTGAAGTATTTGCCTGAAACTCTGAAACAACTCGAGTTTGATCAGGCTCCACATTGTTACACTTCAATACTAAACTTTAGCACTAACTAAACTTTGATTTACAAACTTCAATAGCGATGTTAGTTCATAGTTAAGGCAATTATTTGAAGGAGATCCTGAAGGCGGGGGGGGGGGGGGGGCGCTACTGTTTGCCTAGGTTTGTTCAGACTAATTGTAACATAGCGCCAAAAATGTGACTAGGCAGTGGTCATGTCTGGTTGGTACAGCTACCTAAATAGGGTCATATTAAATGAGTTGGCATTACTTTACTTTGTGTTGTGTATCGTAAACGAATGGTACAAAAAAAAATAACAAAAATGTTTTTATCATTATGCCAAGGAACGTAGATATTTTTATTTTCGAATTTCCAAAAACCATGTCAGTCGTTTGGTTGCCATAACATATCTACTTGAAATTTTCAACGAAGTTGGAATGATGAAAAACAAAAATAACTAATTTAATTTTACCTTATACTAGCTGACCGTACAGACGTTGTCCTGTATCTTAGAACTCGATAGCAGCGCCACCTACCGGGTCCAATAGTGAATTTAAACCATCCAGGGTGCCACCCAAATGCATACAAAAAAATCATTCAAATCGGTCCAGACGTTTAGGAAGAGTTCAGTGACATACACACGTACAGTAGAATTATATATTTATAGATAATAGTTGCGTCCTGTGTCAGCAACAAAACACGTGCGTTTGTGAATAAGGCCCATCGCTCGCGACGCTACTGAAAAGTATAGTAAAGTATTGAGTATCCAGATTGTTATGGCACGAGTATTTCAATGGCGGTCCGCTATATTATTATGACGGTACCAGTCACAGAAGCCAATAAAACTACAATTTTAATAGAATAATTACGACAAATTTTACAAATTTATTTTATGTATGAAAGCATAAAGCAGACGTCCTATCCTTCCTACTTCACAGAAAATGGAAATGAGCAGATCACGTGGTTAGGCATAAAGATGGGCGAGGATAGTCATAAAATTGACCACAAGGCACTAGAGGTAGAGGCAGGCCGAACGCTAGATGGGTGGACGTGATAGTGGAGATGGAAGGTCAAAGCTGGCCACAAAGACAACTAGCATTGCTTGGAGGAAGCTTTTACTCGTACAAATTACTTGATACTTTTTTATTCTCTATATTCTAAACTTTGTAAATTTTCTTACATATATTCAAACTATTAGATGGTAATTTAGCACGGAAATAAATTAAGCTTAATTATTATCAATACTACTAACTTATTCTCATAGGAATTCATTATTACTTAGGTAAAACATATAAGTCCAAAGACGGTTCTTGACACATAGAAGGTCTAACAATCTGTCACTTCTTATTACTTAATGCTAAGTGAAATGGGTCGGGAAGTGCTTTGGGCCCTAATTGATTCGTTCGAACAGTGTGATGTAATCATTTATAACTATGTCTATACTGACCCTTTATATATGTAATTTAGTGGACGTGAGATTTTTAAGCTCCTACTTATTGTGGCCATATAACTTATTACGAATATTACGATCCAGCGCATTCCTTGGTGTCTCTTCCAGCGACGCCCTAAGCCGAGGTCTGTGTCCCACAGGGGCCCTTATTGTGTAGTCACTTAGTTTTAAGTTTTTCAAGCCCTGGCTGGAAGCCTTAATTTTATTGTGGCAGCCACAGGCAAAACTGGTTAAATAGCCGAGGCAACCTGTTAAGTTGCAGGTCAACTTACTATTCGAGAAACTATTCCCAAAATAAAAATGGACATATTATTGTACCATTACAATAATATGTCCATTTTTATTTAAAAATAGTTGCACCATATTACCATGATAAATTATTTAAGCTTTAAAATGAATGCACGCCTTATATGAATAGGTGCATTCATTTTAAAGCTTAAATAATTTATCGTAGTAATAAGGTACAACTATTTTTTTCAGTTTGCTTCACCAGACCACAAAAGGGCCGATTTAGCTTGTATTATTTACTGATAAGATTTCTACATTTTAACCTTGCCAATTAACTTTCGCATTCATCATCGCTTTCTGAGACTGTTGCCAAGATCCTCTGAGCTAAAATAAAAGGTTTATGTTTTAATGAAGAAAACGAATTTGACCCTCATTTCCAATGGCTGCAATAGATACACTATTTGTAAAGACAGAGAAATTAATGGTTTAAGAAACTGACTGAAAAAAACCGGCCAAGTGCGAGTCCGACTCGCGCACCGAGGGTTCCGTACAAACCTGCAGGTATTCTCGGTTTAAATATAAATGCTTTTTTTTAATTTTTATATTTCAGTTGATTGAATGTAAGGTAAATTGCGGTTTACGATTTATGACGTTTTAAAAAAAAACTACTCACTCGATCTCGTTCAAACCAATTTCCGGTGGTAGTTTACATGGTAATGTACATCATATATTTTTTTTAGTTTTATCATTCTCTTATTTTAGAAGTTACAGTGTCTCTCGCGCAAACTATTCAGTTTAGAAAAAAAATGATATTAGAAACCTCATTACCATTTTTAAGACCTATTCATAGATACCCCACACGTATGGGTTTGATGAAAAAAACCATTTTTGAGTTTCAGTTCTATGTATGGGGGAACCCCAAAATTTATTGTTTTTTTTTCTATTTTAGTGTGAAAATCTTAATGCGGTTCACAGAATACATCTACTTACCAAGTTTCAACAGCATAGCTCTTATAGTTTCTGAAAAAAGTGACTGTGACATACGGACGGACGGACAGACAGACAGACAGACAGACAGACAGACATGACGAATCTATAAGGGTTCCGTTTTTTGCCATTTGGCAACGGAACCCTAAAAAATGCTATTATATTATTTACTAGTGATTTTCCTATTTCTTCCCGTGGTTGTCGTAAAAGACGACTAAGGGACTTACTAGAGAATGGGCAGCAGCGTTCTCTATGCATTTTACAATCATACTGCGGTCGCTTAGCGAGGCGATTATTGCAAATCCCCCAAATTGGGGGAAGCCTATTGATATCTTCTAGCTAAAATGATGGTGAGGAGTAGTGATTTAATACAGGTAATAATATAAGTTAGAATATTTGTATTGCAACGGTTAGGCAGGGCTGTACCTACACCCACATTTCGCCAATTTGCCCGACCTTGGAATTGTACCCAGGGCCTCTTGCTCAGCAGTAGCACAACCCGACTTTTGATGTCAGTTTTTAATTTGCTTGTTCTTTGAATAAATTATTGTTGGTCTTGACTCTCTATCTCCAAAGTCTGACTTCTCATACTTTCGCCACAAAACTCACGAACATCAGTAGATACAGTACAATTAGGTCAAATCCTTGGACTACGTACAGTAATCAACACAAGTTGTAACAACTATCATTCTTGCTCGCGCAGTTGGAGACCGCAACATGTGTGGGCTATCCTAACGACATTGTAGCCGACAAACTTTGCCTGGAGTCAGAAAAAGTTGCTCTTTATATGAAGGCAAGGATTTTTGGGGTGGTATTGAAGTTTCGGGGATGTTAGCGTTATGCGGGGTCAAATTCTAAGGGAGGTTAGTTTTTATGGAAGTAACTTGCATTTGCTAGGTGATTCGCCCGCATGTTAAAAAAGATCAATTTTGAGGATTTTTAAGCCGTTGCCTTTTATGATCGAAAAATGTGTCTGCTTAACAACATAAACAATGCAATGAATGTGGTGGAACTATCGAAATGAAAGCCATTCCAACCGTTATTGTGTTACACAAATCTATACTATATATATAATATATTAATATATAATAAATATTATAAAGCTGAAGAGTTTGTTTGTTTGTATGTTTGTTTGTTTGATTGAACGCGCTAATCTCAGGAACTACTGGTCCGAATTGAAAAATTATTTTTGTGTTGGGTAGCCTATTTATCGAGAAAGGCTATAGGCTATATAACATCACGCTACAACAAAGAGGAGCAGAGCAGTAATGAAAAATGTTGCAAAAACGGGGAAAATCGCACGGGTAGGCGATTCGACGCGACGGGAAGGGTCGGGGGAACAAGAAATTTAACGCGGACGAAGTCGCGGGCAGAAGCTAGTTACGAATATTTTGAAACATAAAATTGACAATCGTTTCAGCCGAACAGCATTTCATTTTGCTTGTAATAACATCCCGTGTAGTGCCGGACGTAAAGAATGGTACCACCCCATTTCTTCCCGTGGGTGTCGGACGAGGCGACTAAGGGGCTTACTGTAGAATGGGCTGCAGCGTTCTCTATGCATTTTACCACCATACTACGATCGCCAACCCGCCTGCCAAGCGTGGCGATTATGGCAAATCCCCCTAAATCGGGGGAGGCTTATGTCCAGTAGTGGGCGTCTTTTGGCCAAAATGATGATGACTTGTAATCGACTTATGGACTTGTAATTAATAATAATAATAATATTCCACAACTATCACACACAACGCCATCTAGTCCCAAGCTAAGCAGAGCTTGTGTTATGGGTACTAGACAACTGATAAACATACTTATATATTTCTAAATACATACATATTATAGATAAATTACACCCAGACACAGAACAAATGATCGTGCTCATCACACAAACATTTGTCCTGGGTGGGAATCGAACCCACGACCTCCGGCATAGCAGTCAGGGTCACTAACCACTAGACCAACAGGCCTGTAATTCTTACCTGTTACTATGTAAGTATCAATCATGTTTTCTATGTGAATTTTCCCAACATAAGTAGGTATCCCATGATTGTGTAACGCAGCCAGGAAGTAAATAACATCATAAATATCAATTAATTGGTGGCTTCGTAAGTTCTAATGGATTTAATCATGGCACGGGAAGTTCCCATACAAGCTTTAAACGGTTATTGATAAGTTCTAGTGGGTTCTATATGATACCAGCTGTGCCCGCGGCTCCGCCCGCGTGTTTGTGAAAATAGACGTGGTACTGGGACAAAGAGCCTATGTTACTCCTTATAACATTAGCTATCTGCAAATGAAACTCCTTGTCAAAATCAATTCAGCCGTTTCAGATATTAACCGGAACAAACAGAAAGACAAAAAATGATTTATAAAAAAATATTCTTTTGATGTAAATACCGTAAATACTTTCATATATGCATTTAGTGAAAAGTTGTTTATTTGAAATAACAAACAGACACTTAAGTTTTATTTATTAGTATGTGCAGATTATGAGAAAAATATAAAATCGGGAAGTTTTTAATGGACCTGCTAGTAATTGCTTTCCGATAGAAAAAGCTTTTCAATGGAAATTCATTTATAAATGCTAGAGATATTGTATAGGTCAAAAACGTTAGAAAACCAGGGGGGTAATTGCGTATCACAGTCGGGGTGAGTGTCTGTTGTGCACCAACTAAACATAAGTTGGTGTTGCTATATTTTCCCTTTTACAGAGACAAGAAAGAGACGGAAATAGGTTTATCTCTTTCTTCTTCAGCTGTCAAATTTCCATTGTCATTATGCTTAAAAACACAACAAAATTCAGACGTAATACAGTTCTTGTGTCCCTTATCTTGTGTGTCTTCACAAGTGTGAAAATCACTCCTCATTCCTTCCTTAAAATATCTCGTTTGCCTTGACGATTTCAGCTGAAAGACATCCACTGCTAGACATAGCCCCTCCATTGGAGGGGTATTTCCAACAGTGGACAGTGGGTTACACTATTCGCCACGCTTGGCAGCTGGGTTGCAGCGGCGAGGCCTAAATTTTTCTAAAAGAGAAGCCGAAGCGAAGTCGGCCTTAACTTACTGACTCATCAATAAAGAATACTTACTATCATTCTAAAATTAATATAGGAATGTAATGAATTAAATACAATTAAATTGAACAGATGAAAACGAATAAAATATGCAATATTCCTCTATCTCGTTCTCGCTGACGCATTTTTCTATACCTGTCTCTGTCATAACCCGTTGTACAGCGGCTTGCTCTCGTACATATCAAGCGGTGCCACGTGACCTAAAGTGACATCATTACGGGATCGCTGTTGTATGAATTTTTAGTTCCCGATTATGACGTTTTGGCGCCGGGTTAATTTAGAACATTTCTCTTTTGTTGTAATACAAAGGTATAAATAACCTTTTTAGGGTTCCGTTGCCAAAAGGCAAAAAACGGAACCCTTATAGATTCGTCATGTCTGTCTGTCTGTCTGTCTGTCCGTCCGTATGTCACAGCCACTTTTCTCCAAAACTACAAGAGCTATGCTGTTGAAACTTGGTAAGTAGATGTATTCTGTGAACCGCATTAAGATTTTCATACAAAAATAGAAAAAAAACAATAAATCGTGGGGTTCCCCATACATAGAACTGAAACTCAAAAATGGTTTTTTTCATCTAACCCATACGTGTGGGGTATTTATGAATAGGTCTTCAAAAATGATATTGAGGTTTCTAATATCATTTTTTTCTAAACTGAATAGTTTGCACCTTCTGTATAAACCGAGAATACCTACAGGTTTGTACGGAACCCTTTGTGCGCGAGTCCGACTCGCACTTGGCCGGTTTTTTGTTGTTTGAATGTTATGGTGAATTAAATACCCGTAGTGTGACTATATTTATTGACAATAGTAGCCACTATTTACATACTATTGTATTTTTAATAGTGATAGAGTTACCAATGCGAATCCCCGAAGGCAAGCCGGTAGGAATCGTGTTATATGGTGCCTTCGCCACTGGTGGGTTGCGATCGCAGTATGGTGGTAAAATACATAGAGAACCCTGCTGCCCATTCTCTAGTAAGTTCTTTAGTCGCCTTTTACGACACCCACGGGAAGAAATTGGTACGCATAGTCTTATTCAATATGTAATCACAGCTATAATAGAATTTAATACAATTCAGTTAAATATAACCAGCTCATCTTCAAAATAATCAATGTCTGCGATAGCTAACAAATTTATTGATGTAACGAGAGCATACGTAATTATGTTCACGGTAATTGCTTTAACCACGCCATAGACAAGATAGAAGTAAGAGTTTGTGTTTTATTTTTACCAAGAATGTTTACCATACAGTCCGTTGGCTGAACTTCTTGTGAAGAAAGTTAAGAGTATAGCTTGATTTTTCGCCTATCAACGGTCTTACCAGCCTTTACCCATCCTATGGTAAGGATACGTCTTCTAACAGAATGTTTACTTATAATTCCTCGTTGACCTAGTGGTCATTGGCGCTACTGATGAGCATCAGTTCCCGGGATCGATTTCCAGGACTGGCAAAGTTTGGATTTTTTCAGCCCGGAGTTTAGTTCTCACGGTGTCATTTTCATGTTCTGCCTTGGTGGTCTAGTGGTTGTAAGCGCTACGGCTGAGGCTGTGGTCCTGGGTTCGATTCCCGGATCGGGCAAAGTGTTATTGGTTTTTTCTATCTCATATTTCTCAGTAGCAGCGCGGAGTCCGGATTTGTAGTCGGTTGATGGAAGTAGGCGCCAGCCTACTTATGTTTAAGTCAGACATAAATGATGTAGGAATGAATTTCATACATTAAAGGTGTACTATAGGTACACTCTGCCTAACCTGTCGGGGACTACATGCATGATGTTATGCAGAAAATTAAATTTAGAGTGCCTTCCTTTAGTTATATGTACTGAAATCTAATCTATAGTTCGTAATATGCTAAGCAAAGCCGTAGTGAAACGTATATTAATTTGGTCTGAAGAGCGGTTTCAGAGGAAATTGGCGGTTTTCCTGAATGAACAGGGTGATGTATTAGCGCAGTATCGGTAAACTTGCGATCAAATTGAATTGCAACCGTGTTTATGGAGTAAATAATGGATTATGTACAGTTAAGGAAATTAATAGTTTATCAAGTTGAAACTCCACATCAATTGGTCGTGTTGTAACCATTACATAGAACTGTCAAAAATGACAGTTCGGGTTTGAGCTTACGGAAAAATACTGTTATATTATTATCTTTGTAAATATGTCGTTGGTGGGCCTTGTTTAGTAAATAAATAACACGGTAGTCGATTTTACAAAACAATTAATGCCTCCTGATTAATTCTTCCATACGAAACCACATATTGGAAGGGGTGACTAGAATCAATTCAATTTTGTGTGAATTTTGAGGTTCAAAAACTTTTTTACAAAAAAAAAGAATTAAGTATTTAAGGTTTTTGCCACCGACTTCCGAAATTAAAGTTATTTTTCACTTTGTAGTGTTTTTAAGGAAGTCGGTTGTTTTTTTTTTGTAAAAAAGTTTTTATTTTTAAATTTTTAGTTTTGGTGTCTAGCCTGCACTAATTCCAAACAAACAATGCATATTTATGCGATAGCAGAAATCGCGGTTGATTTGCCGTCATTTTTTAAAGAGTTCCGGTGTCTGTCTCTGGAACTAACCATCAGATCTATATGAAATTTATATGGGACCATTTCGGAATAAACTCCATTCGAACAAAAAAAGAATTTTGCAAATCCGTTTATATATGACGGAGTTATGGCCGAACATACATAAAAAAATAATATATAAACATCCGAATTGATAACCTCCTCCTTTTTGAAGTCGGTTAAAAAAGCCTTGTGCATGTTTGATTTTTTTTACTTTGTTCTTCTACTATTTTCGCTAACTCTACCTCATTATCGTCATAATCATGTCAGCTGAACGCCGTCCACTGCTGGACATAGGCCTCCCCTAATTTGGGGGGTAATCGCCACGCTTGGCAGGCGCGTTGGCGATCATAGTAAAGTAGTAAATTGCAAAGAGAACGCTGTTGCCCCTAGACATAGGCAACTGCTACTGACTCTACTTAGTTAACGATATTGTTTCAGTCTTACTATAAAAATATATCAAGCAGGGCAATAAATCGGACGATATTTATGACAGAATAAGTTCTCTAGACCCTTAAATGGAAGGAAAGCTGTGTGTCCTAGAAAATCGCCCGCTATAACAGTAAGGGGAACTAAGAGCTTACGCACACGTATGTGACCTAAAATTTATAAACCAAGGGGTGGTACTTTGGGCACGCCACAATTGCGGCGGTAAGTCCCCTCTTTGAGGAGTGGATAGAGAGGCGTCACGGCGTCCTCACCTTCCGCCTGACGCAGGTTCTCACCGGGCATGGGTGCTTCGGTGGGTTCCTGTTCAGGATAAAGTGGGAGGATACGCCCGGGTGTTTCCATTGTGAGGATCGTCTAGAGGATACGGTGGAGCATACGGTGGAAGTTTGCTCTGCCTGGGCGGCACACCGCCGTGTCCTCGTGGAGGCGATCGGCGGCGGCGACCCCTCGCGTCCGGCCCTGGTGCGAGCCATGGTATGGAGCGAGAGGGAATGGGAAGCCGTCACCTCCTTCTGCGAAGCAGTAATGCTCGCGAAGGAGGAGGCGGGGCGCGTGAGGGAGTGGCAGTCTCTGCGCCCTCACGTACCTAGCCACCGCAGGAGGAGACGTCCCGGGCGTCGGGAGTCCATAACGGACTCCCGGCCACCGTAGGCGCGAGCTTGCGGGTGGCGAGCAATGGGTAGCTCGCCGCCCGGTAAGGACCAAGCTCGGGTCGACGGCGCGAGGTGTTCCACGCGCGCCTCAAAGAGATGTCAGCAAAACTGAAGGGGTCTGCTAGGACCGATGCCTGCCGGGGTCGCGTGATTGTTCGAAAGAGATACCGTAACCCTGGCACATAGGCAACTGAAGGAACACGAATGGGTTTTAGTCAGTAAAAGTCTGACATGCCCTCCCGCTCCGCCCAGAGCGCGAGAAGTCATTTGATGATTTCCCATCCGTGGTACTTGCTGCCAAGGTCGCGGATTTATTCGAAAGAGTTACCGTGACCCAGGCATGGATGATTTACCACACAAAAAAAAACAAATTTACTCACGCATTTCAGCCATAAGACGTCCACTGTTAAACATAGGCTTCCGCCAAAGGCTCCCCTTTTGCCATAATCGCCACGCTTGGCAAGCGGGTTGGCGATCGCAATGCGATGGTAAAATGTATAGAAAACGCTACTGGCTATTCTCTAGTAAGTCCTTCAGTTGCCTTCTACGACACCCACGGGAAGAAACGGGAAGGCTTATGTACAAGTATTATTATTTATTATTATTATTATTAGCCGTTGCTGTCCCACTGCTGGGCGAAAGCCTCCCTACTCTCTTTCCACGTCTCTCCACGTCTCTCTGTCCAGAGCTGCCATTATGTACAAGTAATACATCAATATTCATTGCTCGAAAGATAACATTGCTCATCTTACTCACTTAGATTTTTTTGTCAAACCATCCTGTTTTATTTAACTGGATGTGTGTTGACTATTTACTATTTCCAAAAATGCGTTTTGTGCCATCCACTGAATAAAAATCTTGAATTCACTGACAAAAAAAAATGCATAACCTCATGTGCTGGGCATAAAAGCACAAGTTTTCCTTATATAACCAAAGTAATTACTAAGGAACGTATTTTTAAATGCTATAGATGAGGTTAAACGATATAAAATATTATATAGAAATTCATATTTTCTTACCGATGGAAAATCTATCTGGGCACACAGCTTGTCTGCCAATAAATTTAGTAATAATAACCTAAAGACCCCGTCACCATAAAATATAATAAAATGTTACTTTTATCGAGAAAATTATTAAAGGGTAAAGCCTCCTACAAACCGGCGCGACGCGGCAGCGCGACGCGACACTCGTAGAACAATTTTTATGTGAACTTCATGGAAATTGTTCTACAAGAATCGTGTCGCGCTGTCGCGTCGCGCCGGTTTGAATAAGCCTTTACGTTCAACCCTGGCTAAAAGGCGAGGAACAAAAAAATCTTGAGCTACCCAAATGATTTATGACCGAATGGCGTGACTTACATTTTCTGATTTTTCCAGTTTGGTTCTCAAAAGAAAACCTAAATTGTCTATTGTTTTCATACATTAGCCCGGTACCTGTTTCTTAGTGAATAAATGTTTCTTTAATCACATGTCATTTTAATGTTAGACTGGCCTGTTAGTCTCGTGTTTAGTGACCCTGACTGCTAAGACTGAGGTGGGTTCGATTCCCACCCAGGACAAATGTCTGTGTGATGAGCACAATCATTTGTTCTGTGTCTGGGTGTAATTTATCTATAATATGTATGTATTTAGAAATATATACGTATGTTTATCAGTTGTCTGGTTACCAAAGTACAGGCTCTGCCTTGTTTGGGATCGGACAGCGATGTGTTGGTTGTCCTAAGATATGTATATTTATTTATTTATTAATACCGACTTGATAGCCACATTTTCCGCAATTTTCCGGCCGACCGCAAATATTATTCGATCACATCCAAATCCGATCACATACACATCCGTAGTTCGTAAATTAAAATCACAATTGTATACCAAAATAAAATATACAGTTAAAAAGCTGAAATAAATGAGATTTTTTTTTTATTAATTTTGAGGGTAGATGTTAGTTATGTTCGTTCTAGGTACTACAGTACCCCTTGGCGCTCTACAGAATATTGGATAGAATAAGAACTGCCGATATCTGTCAGAAAAAAACCTAGATGAAGTTAGCTTGAAATGCTATCTTTTCACCTGTTTCTAAAGATAGTTATTTGAGGTTTGGGTATAACTTTAGAGTCCTTGTTTTCCTGTAAAGTTATACCTCAATTCTCTAATTACATAGTCCACGTGCAAACGTGATATTCTGAATCGGAATCAGGAACAATCAGTTCTCCGAAATCTGAATCAAATATGAATGCTTCAAATTTGGAATCAAATATAATCCTACGTAAAGGCTTGTTACACATGTTTGTCAAGTTTAGCTCAATTTTGACATTACTTTTAGCATTTCTTGAAAAATACTTGTTTAGGCGAAGTATATCCCACGGAATATTGCATTAATAACTCACTATACTACTATACTCCACCTTTCTAAGTTGTCACTCGTGTGTAACTGGCTTACATGTTTAATTTTCTTTTTATCTGTTCGAATCGTTTCTTCAAAAGACCACAAAGCCGGTCTTTTAGAGAGGCGTCTTGGCTGTCAGTCATATGTCACAGACTCTGTAACTTCATGTGCCTTATAGCGCTCTGAGGGCATACACAAAAAGTTCTGTCAGCGAAAATATGGTGGAAAAGTAAAAATTAATGAGGGAGTCCCTCAAATCCTCATCTGCCTAGCCGACGCATTGAATTTCCTGCTAGTTTTCGTTCATTTTTCGTTGCTGCTCAACTCCTTTTGATTGTAGCGTGATGTTACATAGCCTATAGCCTTCCTCAAAAAATAGGCTAGCCAACACAAAAATAATTTTTCGTTCGGACCAGTAGTTCCTGAGATTACCGCGTTCAACCAAACAAACAAACAAACAAACTCTTCAGCTTTATAATATTATAGTATAGAATAGTATAGATTAGTATAGATGTGAAATTTTGTATGTATAGATGGTATAGATGATACATATTTAGATGTTTGGATGTTTGTTACCCACACGCAAAAACGCCTTAACATTTTTGGATGAAATTTCGCACACAGAGAGTTTATAACCTAGATTAACACATAGGATGCCTTTATCCCGGTTCTACGTACCCGTAGGATAATTTCGACAACCAAGCAGACGAAGCTGCAGGCAAGAACGATTCAATTTTTAAATAAGGATTAATAATATTTTCAAACACAGTTATGAAAAAAAAGACAACTTAAAGTAATATTCCTGAAATACTTGTATTTTCGCATTGTTTTGAAGTATTTTTTTAATCTTATTAGAACATTTTAAACATTTACAATTTTATATTGTAACGTAAATCCCAATGGGCGACGAAATGTATTTTCGAGGAAAAAACCTTTGCTATTTATTGAAACAAATATTGCAAATCTGACGTAAATATTTAAACAACCCATTTCCAGGACAGATTCCTCGGAAAACAGACCGAGAATATAATAAATATTTTATTAGACACAAACGGTGAATTTAGCTTGAAATTTCGTATTTTCTACATAAACGTTAAGTAGTCAACCACTTACGTTTTTGTAGAATTTCAATCTTAATTATTTCAGAATTTTAAGCGTTTAGTTTATTTAATATACGGCTAAATAAAATAGTCTTGTCTTGTGAGCAGTGGTGGCCCAATGGTAACGGCCACCACAAAAAAGAAATACCATATTTAAAAATATTCTTAGATAAATAAATCTTATCTCAGCAAATCTGTTCTGTGAAATTTGCATTTCCCAGTAATTTGATATCAGTACAGATAGTTGCTAAAGAAATTCTGAACGAAAGGAAGATTATTTTCCAATAAAACCCACAGGAATACAAGGGTTGGCATTTTCCTAGAATGTCCGTTTATAGAACGTCGGACGTTTAGAAGCAATTCTACTGGAAAATATGAATAAACTTTTCAATATATTTGTATAAATATTTTTCAATTCAATAAACTTGCAACAGTTTTGAAACCAACGTTTTAATAAATGTGTTTTTTTGATGCAGTGGTGGCCCAATGATAACGGCCACCACTGCTCACTTACAAGATCTGCTCACTCACTGCTCACTTACAAGATTAGCTCACTCACTGCTCACTTACAAGATCTGCTCACTCACTGCTCACTTACAAGATGTAAGTCGTGGGTTCGAACCCAGGCAGGCGCTTTACTTTGTGTCAATAATTTCATCACCACTGCTCTCAAAACGGTGAAGGAAAACATCGTAAGGACGCCAGCATGTCTTAGAACCAAAAATTCGAAGGCATGTGACATCTACCAACCCGCAATGGGCCCGCGGGGTAGATTATGACCCGCTCCGTCTCGAAGAAAGGAAGCCTGTGTCCCAGCTGTGGGAATAGTATAGGCTGATTATGTAAAATAGTCTTAACCATCCACTATATAAGGTGTATCTGAAATATTTTAAGGGGTACACCTGTAGGTGGTAAAGAAGCTATAGAAGCAAAAATAAATTTTTTATCTATGCGTTTTTGAATTTTCGTAATTATTATAATTTTAAAAGTACTTGAGTCGTTTTGCATAAAACCTTTACTCCAAATTTTATGAATGGCCCGCCTGACGCTGCGAGGGCGACGACCAGACGGCACGAGCATGGCCGTGGTGTCTCGGGACGTAAAAAATAAGAAGGAGCCAATATTTTATTTTATTTAAAAAAAACTCATAGAATTTTTTTTTTTTCGTTGCTATAGTTTCTTAACCACCTACAGGTGTACCTCTTAAAATATTTCGAGTATGAATAGATACACCTTATATAGAAGTTGGTCACGGCTGTCATTCGAAGATCTTTTATAGTTTTTACGGGTAGTTATAAACCCAAAAATATGACAACCAATCTCAGTGGTAATAGTATTACCCAGTGTCTGAATTGTGGAGGTCAGACAGGCAGTCACCTTATTTAAAATACTGGTATTCAGCTGCTGTTAGACTAAAGCTGACCCCAACATAATTGGGAAGAGGCTAGGTATATAATGACTAAATTAAAAGAAAACTTAAGCGTTGAAATACTCATCTGCATCGCTATCGTCCAGAAATGTGCCCAGAAAACTGGCAACATTGCCTCGTTGAATGGCAATGCCAATTCTTTGTATTTAATTAAAGCCAGGTCGTTATCAAGTTGGTATTGTTCAGCAAATGGTAAATAAACCACATAATGGCGTCTATATATTTTAACTAGAGGTCATTAGTGAGTGTTCGTCTTCTGAATAGTGCCATTGTTCCGCCAAAGTTCGCGTTAATTTTTTTATTTGGCCGTCATTAAGGGTCACATTAGGGAACTGGGAAGTGCTGCTATTACGGTAAATGGTTAGGAACCGCAGCCTATTTTTATTTAATAAACTGCTGCCCAAATAATGTTTTTTTTTTATTAAGGCTACTACACACAGTGCCGGCGGCAATGCCGCCGGGTTTACGCCGAGCGGCTATGCCACCGGCAATAAAAGCCGCCCCCGGCTGCTTTGAATGCCGCCGGGTGCACGGCGGCTTGGCCGGCCGGCTTGCCCGGCGGCCCTGCCGCCGGCACTGTGTGTAGTAGGAGCCTTTAGGTTTTATTTTTCATTCATCATCACAGCACAAACAGTCTATAACGTTCGGGACACTGGCTCTATCAGAGGAAGTGGACCGTAATCCGCCGCGCGCAGAGTGCGAGTAAGCAGAAGTCACATGTCTTCGAATTTTTGATTTTAAGACATGTCGGTTTTCACACGAGGTCCATTTATCTCACCAAGTCTCACCAAGAGGAAGCTTACGTACCAGAAGTGGGAATGTTATAGGCTATTTATGAGAAAATGAAGACCTTGCTTTGTTCGTAACATTAAACATTGTACAACTTTTTCACCTACAATTAGTAGTAACTTAATCATTTGTATCAGCGATAATATTAACAAACTGTTATTCTCTTTGTTACAGGTAAAACATCACCACTGTCCAGTCGGATCAAATCCTGGACAAAAACATCTGGTAGAGAAAGAGTTATACAAAATACAAACGTTAATTCTATTCGTAGTGTCATTTATTATGTCTGGAATCGCTGGCATGATGCCCACTGTGCCTTGTAGGCTCACAATAAAAAAAATGATGTGAGCTTGAGTTGTTTTGGCGGCGACCTCTCGCGTCCGGCCCTGGTGCGAGCCATGGTACGGAGCGAGAGGGAATGGGAAGCCGTCACCTCCTTCTGCGAAGCAGTAATGCTCGCGAAGGAGGAGGCGGGGCGCGTGAGGGAGTGGCAGTCTCTGCGCCCTCACGTCCCTAGCCGCCGCAGGAGGAGACGCCTCGGGCGTCGGGAGTCCATAGCGGACTCCCGGCCACCGTAGGCGCGAGCTTGCGGGTGGCGAGCAATGGGTAGCAGGCTCGGGTCGACGGCGCGTAGTGTTCCACGCGCGCCTCAAAGAGATGTCAGCAGCAATGTAGGGGTCTACTAGGACCGATGCCTGCCGGGGTCGCGTGATTGTTCGAAAGAGATACCGTGACCCTGGCACATGAGCAACTGATGGAACACGGGTGGGTTTTAGTCAGTAAAAGTCTGACACGCCCTCCCGCCCAGCTTGAAAAAAAAAAGCTTTTTAAATTATTTGGTAATTTAATGTACTTACGAATTGGGGTCGGCTTCCAGTCTAACCGGGTGTAGCAAAACATAAGTATTTTTACAAGGAGCATATTACGCAGTTATTTTGAAGATCAGATAGGCAGTGACTCCGTGTAAAGTACTGGTAGTCAGCTGCGTCAGGATGGACTATAAGCCTACCCCAACATAGTTGGAAAATGGCTAGGCAGATGATAATGATGATGGCTAAGAATGGAGCGAGAGAAAAATTTGGCAGCTATCTACTAATAATTATCTACTACATCATCAGCAGCCTATTAATGTTCCCACTGCTGGGACACAGGCCTCCTCTCGGTGAGAGGGAGTGGGCCATAATCCACAACACGGGCCCAGTGCGGGTTGGTAGATGTCACATGTCTTCCAATTTTTGGTTCTAGGACAGTTTTGAGAGCAGTGGTGATGAATTAATTTACACGAAGTAAAGGCGCCTGCTTGGGTTCGAACTCACGACCTACTACTCGTAAGTCGCGGCTGTTATAACTTTAACATAACTGGCGAAGTGACGACCACATACCCACTTTTCATTTCGCCTGAATTCAGCGAAGGGTTAGACAGAGATAAGTACAGACGCCTGCACATCGAGCTACTACAATCTGTCAAATTTCTTCAATCGATTTTCAACTTTATCGCTAGAGCGATTATGTTCAAGGTTGATTGGGAGAATTTGACAGTGTTTGGTACCGTTATGTGCTAGCGTCTGTACTACACTTCTGCGTAACCACTTTTTTTTGTGGGTGGGAAATCATCAAATGGCTTGTCAGACTTCTACTGACTAAAACCCACCCGTGCTCCTTCAGTTGCCCATATGCCAGGGCCACGGTATCTCTTTCGAACAAATCTCGCGACCCTGGCAGGCATTGGTTCTACCGGACCCCTTCAGTTGTTGCTGACATCTTTTTGAGACGCGCGTGGAACACCACGTGCCGTCGACACGGGCCTGGTCCTTACCGGGCGGCGAGCTACCCATTGCTCGACGCCTGCAAGCCCGCGTCTACGGTGGCCGGGAGTCTGCAATCGACTGCCGACGCCCAGGGCGTCTCCTCCTGCGGCGGCTGTGTAACCCCTTAAATATTATATTTTATTTTATTATGTTGGGGTAGCTTACAACTAACAATACAAAACTAATAGTGAGGTAACTCACGATAAGCCATTTACAAACTTCCACAGATAGCAATAAAGTATGCAATGCAGTATGTAAGTGATTTACTAACTAAGCTTAAAATTAATTAAGTATAAAATTAAACTATTGCTTAAGTAGCTACATTGGCAGAAATGCATGCACAACCACGACAAGGATTCATCAGATGCTACAGTTTTTGGATAAAACGTTACTAAAGGATGCCAAGCTGCTAGCAAACACATCGATTGAGACTGTGTTCATTTTTTAAAATTCTATTAAATACGAATAATATAGGAATCACTTCGGTAAACTGTGCGAGCATATGGAGCAGGGAGAAGATTTCTCAAACGATTATGTTGAGGTGGAACATTCAGACACAGTAGTTCAGGACATTCAATCCTTGATTGAGCTATTTTCACTAAGAACCGTATGTCAGATATATTTCTCCGATTTAAAAGTGGGAGTAAGTGGAATCGAGTACATCGTTCATTATAGCTCAGAAAAGGGATTTGTTTTGTAACCTAAGTATCGCGTGACTTTCCTTTGTATTCCTTCGAATCTGAATGCACTGCATAATTCGGATTCCAAAGTTGATTACCATATTCATGATATCTGCGGACGTAAGCACAATACAGGATTTTTAAAGTTTTCATTTTGTTAAACGTACTAGCATTAAGGACAACATCATACTCTGCCTAGCCTTTTTCCAACTATCTTGGGGTCGGCTACCAGTGTAACCGGATGCAGCTGAGTACCAGTATTTTATATGCGGAGCAGGGTAATACAATACCCTTGGTAAGACTAGTTGTCAGACTTTCGGACTTCTGACGACCCGTAACGACTGTCTAAAATCTACGAAAAACAGCCGGGACCGACAACTAGCATTACGGACATGTTATGTGTTATAATACTTTTTTAACACCCTTGCTCGTAAAGCTGATGTAATTCCACCGGTTTTAAATATGTGAAGCGGGTCATAAAAAACGCGTGTGTTACCAAAGCAAATAGTTAAGTTATAGTCCATACAAATTCCATAACAGTATTATTTGCCATTTCAAATATGGAACTGATCGCCGCCGCACGACTCCAGCTAGTGAGCAGCGCGCTGTTGCTATTCAAATTTCGAACTAATCGCCGCGCGGCGCCAGTCAGTAGGCAACGCTAGCGCGCTGTTAAAATGGCGGGAAAGCAACAGTGTGCATTCACAGATTGAGTTTATTTAAAATTTAAAAAAAAAAACAGTTTATTCGGTAATTTAAAAACTTGGCTGCATGCTCTAGCGTCTTTGCCAACATTTTCACGCAGCCACGGCAGAAAATAATCCTCGCGCCATTTTTCTCAATTGTTTTTTTGTTTGTACTTGTATTGTGAATATCTTTTTTTTTTCTGTTTCCTCGCAAATGTGTTAAAAAACGTCGTTCGATATACGTGCGTATTGGTTATAACATGCTCGGCTCAATTATGCCCTCGCCTCCGGCTCGGGCTGAAATTCCGCCTCGCATGTTATAACCATCATAACGCACTAATATCGTAATGTACTATAATGAGAGTATGTAATAACGTCCAAAGCAAACATTTTAAAACAAGAAAACAAAACAGCAAAAATAACTGTTCAAGCAACAGTTTCCATTAAAATCAGATCGAAATAAAACACAGTACCAGACATCATCAAAAATCGATCGTGATACGAGTATAAATATTGTAAATGAAGTAAACCAGATGAATTTATTACAGCAAAAAAATATACCAACGTTCCGTGAAATTCTTTGAATTACTGTCAATGTAAGTATTAAGTTAGACATCGTCAAAATGTTGACAATACGGGCACCGTTGATTTGGGCATGGCTGATTTGGTAATGATGTGATTTTTTCGTGGCAAAGTGTGGAGACAGGGTCTACATTTAGAGGGTGAACGTAAGCACGGCCACAACTCATGCTAATATACATTTCCAGTATAAGCTGACATCTCATGTACGAAAAGTCTATACAATGCGAAGGCAGCTAAAACTGGAAATGTATAACTTGATGTGTAGCCGTGTGTACGTGAATTAGTAAAGTGAAAATTACACTTTTACAGAGACAAGAGTCAAATCCTGCGTGGTATAATTATTATGGGGATCTCCTTGGCCAGTCTAAAAAAATCTAATAAGCATTATAAAACATAAAATTACGCCTGTATACCCCAAAGGTTAAGCAGAATACGTACCTACAGTTCACCAGTTACGGTTCGAAAGATAGAAAGATAGTAGCATTCAAGCGGCAGCTCATTAGCATAAATCCAAATTATTTAAAAAAAGGTAGCTAAAACTAATTCGATTAAACATACAACATCAAGCTATATAAAAATGCAAAGTTTTCCAAATCTTGTTATTTACTTTTTCTACCTTACTTGAATTATTCATTATAATGGTAATTGCTCTGAAACACAATCTCTTTAAAAACACCTATTGATTTACCAATTCTTTAAGAGGCCAACAACATAAAGTGAATTGTGTTGGGAATTTGGGAAATGGTTTAGTTTTTGGTCCTAAGGTCTATAAATAATCGCAAAATGTTTTTCTCATTTCAGGCGTAAGACGTAGCCTTCCCCGATTCGGGAGGCTTTAGCATAATCGCCACGCTTGGCAGGCGGGTTGGTAATCGCAATATGGTGGTAAAATGTATAGAAAACGCTGTTACCCATTCTCTAGAAAGCCGCTTAGTTATCTCTTACGACACCCACGGTAAGAAATAGGGTGGTGCTATTTATTCTTAACGTCCGGCACCACACGGCTGCGAATACATTGCCAAAAAATCCAATTTTGGTTTCCTTAAAAACATTATTGGACACTAATATATGTATAATTCGCGTCGTTTTGTAAACATCTATAATTCTTAAATTTTGGCCTATTCTTGACCTTGACCACGCCTGTTGGATAATGATGTATGAGGTCTATGATGGATCAAGCGTGCCAGAAGATGACTCTTACTATGAAGGCAGACGGGAGTTGGGAGATCCCTAAAAATACTAAATAGCCAAGTAACTGTGACCAAATTGTATGTAGGTTGGTCATACATAGTTCTAACCTAGCTTATGACCCATTTGATCGGACTATTCTAACGTTACTGAAACCAATTGGAGAAAAGTCCAACTTCACTGAGAACTCAAAAAAGAGGCGCAATTATTAAAAAAAGAAAAAATATCGTGTGCTTCATTGGACGCCCGAAAAGATTTTTGAGATTCATTAATTTTTTTAAAGTGTCCATCATTAGGTCCTAGAAAAACAAAAGTTTAAACAGGATCAGTGATATTATTTTCCATAATAATTTGCTTTGCTACCAAAACCTAAACAATATTTCCTGCTTTCTTAGCTCTAGTAAAACTAGCTTACACACCTATTGACTTCTATAACTTTCTCGAATAATAAAAGGTACCGTTCGCATAATAATTCTCAGAAAGACCCCTTTCTTTAGTCTTTACCGTGAAGTTAGAGTTCACCAAACAGAATGAAGGTAATATATTATCCTAATTCCGAGGGTAGTTGGAAATATATTTCGTTGACTACTCTACCCACCCCTTTTTATGTCCAATAATGGCGCTCAACGCACCTGATGGCCTGTCGTTTTGACTTTAGGTACAGATAGTCAAAAAATTCGATTAAAACTACTGCTTTTAAACATTAACATAATTGTGAAAATCTTATTCGATTGGTTTACGTGATATTCTTTATAGAGCCACGTGGCTAAGTTATAAGAGTCGCAAGGGTCAATCGATAAAGTTAAGCAACGCTTGCCTGGTACAACCCGTGGATGGGTGACCATTTTCACATAGCGAGACCCCTCCGCGTCAATCGTGGATCTTTGATAGTTGTTACCAAGGGTATAGTTTACCCCGTAACTGGGTTGCGGAGGTCGGATAGACAATCGCTCAATGTAAACTTTCATATTCAGCTGCATTCGTTTAGACTGGAAGCCAACCCCAAAAACAGTTGGAAAAGGCGGATGGTGTGATGCAAAGACGCCAGCACAGCAAGCTACTACAATCTGTCAAATGTCTTTAATAGATTTTCAGCTTTATTTCTAAAGCATTAGGTTCAAGTTTGATTGGGAGAATTTGACAGTTTTGGGTACCTTGACGTGCTGGCGTCTGTACTTCATGTTCTTTTAACGTTGCTTCTTTACTCTTTCTTTTAAACCTGTTGTACTTTAATTTCTAAACTCTGTTCTGTGTTTTAATAAAAAATGTAGCTCATTAGATTTCTTGGTACAAGAGGCCGATTGGAGCTGGATTCTTCACAGTTAAACATTTTACTGGGCTTAGATATGTGTTGCGGGTGAGAAGAAAAACGCTGAGAGAATTATTGATAGGTTATACCATTTTTATACTTAAAGTTACGAATCGAAACGTTGAATAGTTTCTAACCACTTGTTGCCGGCACGATCTAAAATGGTCAAAAGAGCTGGGCCACGTCGCTGTGGCGCTCTCGTCCAATCGCACAAACGTCAGGCTAGACTCTGTCCCTGCCAGGGTAGTGGATTTCTTCGAATGAGTTACCGTGGCCGTGGCATAGGCAACTGAAGGAACAAGGGTGGGTTTTAGTTAGTAAAAGTCTAACACGCTCCGCCCAGAGCGGGAGATGTCATTTAATGTCCCAACCAACAAAAAAAGTCTAATTTCTGTCGAAGAGCGCCAATTTCACCTTGCGTTTTGTTGTCAATTGATAAAGCGTATTCTTGACTCTTCCGACAGATTTATAAAACTGCTAATGTATGGAGAGGGAGAGGAAGATCAAAGGAAAGATGGATGGATGATAACTACGAAACATAAGTGAGTGAATGATACCGTGATGATTGACAGGGGCGAATCTATACTTAATATTATAAAGCTGAAGAGTTTGTTTGGTTGAACGCGCTAATCTCTGGAACTACTGGTCCGAATCAATCAATTATTTTTGTGTTAGGTAGCTTATTTATTGAGGAAGGCCATAAGCTATATAACATCACGCTACGATTAAAAGGAGCGGAACAGCCAAAAAAATGGTCGAAAACTGGCAGGCAATTCGATGCGATGGGAAGGGCCAGGGGAGCAAAAATTTGACGCGGACGAAGTCGCGGGCTGAAGCTAGTGAAAGATAAAATCGCGTTGTTCACAGGAACATGGATCAATGGTAGGAAGATTTTGATATTGAGATTTAAAAAAAAACTAAAGTGTTGATCGACTTTTTTCGCTAACTCTACCTATCTTGCCAAGATTTTTGCCCAATATTAGGTAAATTTACATAGTTTCGTTTATTTTTTATTGTTAGCTAAAAGGTAAAATGTTGAGCTGAACGGAAACATGTTGGTTTCTGAGTATTTTTACTGTGTAAACAGTCTGTTAGTGAAGTTGGTGATGTAACTGTTGGGGAAGAAACGTTACACTGTTTTTCTCTGAATTATTTCCCTAAAAAAAGGAAATTACAATTTCAAATTCCTTACAAAGGTTATTAGCTACTTAACATCACGCTATAACCCATAGGAGCCAAGCTAAAAGGTGAAATTAAACCGCGAGCAGGTGATGCAGAGCAACAGAACCCCAACGGTCACAAAAAATCACGCAGGCGAATACGCGGGCAGAAGTTACTTATGTAATATGCAGAAAACTATATACAATGTCTTTCATCTCCAAAAAGAGAACGTGAATCTACATATCCTACATATTTACGTAACCGAGATACAAACTAACTGTATATCCTTGGTCGAATAAACAGACAAACATACAAATAAACTTTCGGATAGACAAAGCAACATGTTGGCTAGCAATCTGAATACTGTAGGTTTTCAACAAGTTCCCTTGCCACAGGTAATGAAGTGGTTTTATTGTACAGGTTGTGCAACTGTGTGGGAAATGAAAGTGTTGTTTACTTGTATATTCCGGTTAAATTCGAGGACGAATCTAATGTAATTATGTGAAGGATAAATTCTTGTTGAAGAAAATATCTACATTAGGTAGTCTGGTTTTGTTCCCAGTATAGATTGTTTATTAATAAAATTAGGCAGCCGCCAAACTCTTCATTGACAGCCTTATTGAATTAACTTTTGGTCTCAATTAAGTAGTAGAAAACTTCAACCATCAATTTGGCTTCGCTGGCAAAAAAATTCGCAACTAAAAATTTTCCCGTCGGCAAGTAATCTTTTTTAATCTTGTAGGCTCAGCACTGTTTATGGCTCATCAAGGTCAAATGTTTGGTCTAGAATGCCAATCTCACATACAAACATACATAATATTACGTTTTCCTATGGGGGTAGGCAAAAACTAGAGAACGCCGCGGGCTACGTTTTTTTTTTTGTATGTGAAATCATCAAATGACTTCTCCCGCTCTGGGCGGAGCGGGAGGGCGTGTCAGACTTTTACTGACTAAAACCCAACCGTGTTCCTTCAGTTGCCCATATGCCAGGGCCACGGTAACTCTTTCGAACGAATCTCGCGACCCTGGCAGGACCGGCTACGATCCTTACATACATCTATTAAAATAAAAAGCATATTTTTTTAACGTATGAAGTAAAATTATGACTAACAATAATTTAAGTTCTAACTGTAATGTAGACCTGCCTGATCTAGGTTTATGGAAATATGTGTTTCAGGCCATCAATTTACATAAAACAATTAAAAAGAACAGAACAAAACATTAATTTTAAGCTAAATTAAAACCAAAATATAATATGTAATATTTACGTAATCTAATATATAAAATTCTCGTGTCACAGTTTTCGTTGCCATACTGCTCCGAAACGGCTTGACCGATTTTGATGAAATTTTTTGTGCTTATTCGGTATCTATGAGAATCGGCCAACATCTATTTTTCATCCCCCTTAAAATTTAGGGGTAGTCCACCCCTAAATTTTTTATTTTATTTTTTAGACAAAATTTTTAATTTCTATATTTTTATGACACAACATACAAAAATAACTGCAATCCTCAATTTTCACCCTTCTACGATCAACCCTTATTTTTTAATAGCCATTTTAGTAATTTAATCATTTTTCTTCTCCGGTCGAAAACTGATCAATCGTCATTTAATTAGTTATCCCCGCCTAGGAAATTATTTATATGGCAAAACAACGTTTGCTGGGTCAGCTAGTATATTATAATATTTAATAACTTAAAGAGTAACTATTTGAGTATATTATTTTAAAACTAGATTTTTAGAGATCTATTTCCTATGTTTAAATATAATAAATTAACCAATAATATTAAAGTAAATAAAGCAGAGACTATTATTAATTTGTTAAAGGAAGAGACTTATTTAAGACTAGCTTGTGCCCGCGACTTCGTCCGCGTCAATTTTTGGCTCCCCCAAGCCTTCCCGTCGTCGCATCGAATTGCCGTCAGGCAATTCGAAGAGATTTTGTACATTTTTCGTCCCTGCTCCGCTCTTTTTCACTGCAGCATGATGTTATATAATCTATAGCCTTCCTCAATAAATAGGCTACCCAAAACACAAGAATTTTTCAATTCGGATCAGTAGTTCCTGAGATTAGCGCGTTCAACCAAACAAACAAACTCTTCAGCTTTATAATATTAGTATAGATATAGATAAATGAACCAATAATATAAAGACTAACGTACGTAGATAAAGTAGAGTCTATCATTAATTTGGTAAAGGAAGAGACTTTATAAGATTAGCTACATCCATTTACGTGCATACAGGTCATGCACGCCGGTTGTGATTTCTGACAGCCTACCAAAAACTCAACAGCCTGTATATTAAGGTTTCAACACACGTCCCTAAGGCCCAGTCCGGACAGGCCTTCCTTTAAGTCCTGTCTCATCCGGCTAATGCCTTACTAGTGGCGTCTACTAAATTGCTTGTAGGTGAATATTTACTAGACCTGGCACTTCTCTTGGTAACAATGTGGTTAGGCAATATGGGTGATTGGATGGGGTTAATCTGGAGGAGGTTTATAAAGCTAGCAATTTTTGGAAAAATTAAATTGAGTATATTTTTTTAACGAACGTCACAAAAAGGAGTAGTTTCTCAGTCAATTAATTTCTCAGTTAGCTCAGAACTTCATAATTTAAAAAATCCTACTTTGTTCTTTGGTAAATTTACCGAGTGGTCCCATTTCTTGATCAAGTTATGATACTTGGTTTTTGAATTAGGTTGAACTATACGTATTTTTTTTACTTAGTTTATGTCGATTACATTATAATATTTTCCTGACACTATCATTTACTTAGCAAGTGAAGGTACCTATATATGTATATATATGAGTTGTGTAGGGTAAGTAGCATAAGTAAAAAGTGAAAAATTAAATAACCAACTTCCAAAAAAAACACTACAAAGTGAATGAATAAATAACGGCCTATCTGACTGATCTTCACAACCCAATTACTGGGTAATGCGATACCCCATGGAAAGACAATAAAAAAAAAAAAAAAATAACAAATAAATAAATAAAGACTGGTTGTTAGAATTTCGGATTTCTAACTACTCGTAACAACTGTCAATAAGTCTACGAATGACAGCCGGTACCAACGCTTTAAAATATAGGTATTAAAAAAAACAATTCTATGTATCAAGTTTTCTTAAACAAGAATTCAAATTCTTCCTCATCCCAGAAAAAACAAAAACAGGACACAGTACACACGGTGGAAAACAATGACAAAACGAGGTCACTCTCGGCCCATGTCATTCATATTCCATCCAAAATTCAAGTTTCGTGAACATTTTTCTGACGCACATCGGCGACGTCGCGAATTTCATCTTACGTTTTTGGCAGACAGCCCATTGTGCAGCGTGCAGTGAAACGATGGTCCCCGCATCACGATTCACGTAGTTGTAAGACAAAAGAGATGTTATAACTGTCTTTTGTGGTATGATAAAATAATATATATAGGGATATTATGCTGGTATTTTGTGTTTTGAAGTATCT
Source organism: Aporophyla lueneburgensis (assembly GCA_932294355.1). NCBI lineage: Eukaryota > Metazoa > Arthropoda > Insecta > Lepidoptera > Noctuidae > Aporophyla > Aporophyla lueneburgensis. The sequence continues at coordinate 4,665,812 of OW028754.1, read as the reverse complement.
TTATGGTTGTCATTATAGTGGTTATTTAAGCTCCGTTAGAGATGTGTGTTGTGTGGTACATGATGTCATATTAAGGTTCTGTTATCTATACTTAATATTACAAAGCTGAAGAGTTTGTTGTTTGTATGTTTGTTTGTTTGATTGAACGCGCTAATCTCAAGAACTGAAAATTCGGAATTGAAAAATTGTTTTTGCGTTGGGTAGTTCATTTATTGAGGAAGGCTATAGGCTATATAACATCACGCTACGGTTAAAATAAAGATTGGTTTTCAATGAAAGCGTGTTTTTTTTAGATTTTAAACTATTATTTTTCAGCATGCAGACATTTTTTGCTTCTAGATAGACAATTAAAAGCTTGTACTATACTTAGAAACCACCCTCAAAAACTAAATAACATCACAACATCACTTTAAATTCTTGCAAACATATGTTACCTAAACGGTTCCGTCCTCGCCTGTCAGCCTAGCTTAGACTTAGCCTAGTTTTACCCCCCTCACTCGATCCCTAATACTTCGCAACTTGAGACTCACGACTGACCTAAATGTACGTCTATCATCGTTTAAGAGTTCCCCTGAATATAGACTTGAGGAGTTGAGGCTTTCGGGTTTTATCGAGGTCAATATGACTTTGAAGTTTTGAGCCTCATCAAATGTGGCGGAAATTTTTAAAAGGTTTATTACTTAGTCCAAAAAAAAACAAAAGAAAAGTAAACAAACAATATTTAGAAGGGAGATGTGTATGGAAAAGTCAGGAGAAAAGACGCCCTCATCAGCAGCCTATAATGTTCCCACTGCTGGGACGCAGGCGTCCTCTCGGTGAGAAAGAGCAGGCCATAATCTACAACGCGGGCCCAGTGCGAGTTGGTGGATGTCACATGTCTTCGAATTTTCGGTTCTAGGACATGCCGGTTTCCTCAATATGTTTTCCTTCACCATTCTGAGAGCAGTGGTGATGAAATAATTCACACAAAATAAAGCGCCTGCTTGGGTTCGAATTCACGACTTACTGCTCGTAACTCGCGGCCATTAGGTACCACTGGGCCACCACTGCCCTAGAAGGACAATAATAGTGACCTTATTGGTGATGTTCTTCAGAAAGGTCTTGTAGTAGATATTCGCAACCGACATTTTGCGCATTGGATCTTCAACTCAGTCTTTAGCGCCGCTGAGTTCAAAATCGAACACTATGTTTTCCCGGACGCGCCAAGACTCACTCGCACAGCACTCTGTTGGATTCTAAAAGCTAGATTTAACACAGAAAGTTGAAAATACAAAGCACGAAGAAATTCCGCCGCGATTTTATTACGTCCGTGTGAGCACAAAATCCGTAGTTTTAGCCGAAATTACGGGCGATACAAACTCCGTATCACCTCTGGACATGAGTTTGGGTTGGGCCCCACCTAAAAACAAAATCAATGATAGCTATAACTACCCCTGACGTGTTTTTGACAGTCCGAAGAAGTTAATTACTTGGGTGTAGGGTTTTTTTTTTTTTTGGATGGGAAATCATCAAATGACTTCTCCCGCTCTGGGCGGAGCGGGAGGGCGTGTCAGACTTTTACTGACTAAAACCCACCCGTGTTCCATCAGTTGCCCATGTGCCAGGGTCACGGTATCTCTTTCGAACAATCACGCGACCCCGGCAGGCTCGGGTCGACGGCGCGCGTGGAACACTGCGCGCCGTCGACCCGAGCCTGGTCCTTACCGGGCGGCGAGCTACCCATTGCTCGCCACCCGCAAGCTCGCGCCTACGGTAGCCGGGAGTCCGCTATTGACTCCCGACGCCCGGGGCGTCTCCTCCTGCGGCGGCTAGGGACGTGAGGGCGCAGTGGCTGCCACTCCCTCACGCGCCCCGCCGTGTAGGGTTCATTGTGAAGTTTCAAACTAATTTCGAATGGGGCCGAATCTTCGTAGAAGAAATTAGAGAATAGACTCCCATTTTTTAATGTAAATTAAGCAAAAGGAGTAGAGTAAGTATGTAAGAATCATACGCACGGTGACAAATCAAGCTATATATTTCCAATATTAGCTGACTTGTCATTGTAGGAAAAGCCTATATAACGCGAAGTCAGCTAAAACTGGAAATGTATAGCTTAATATGTAGCCGTGTGTACAAGTGGCGTTCTGTAGTTTCTGCATACCCCTATGGTACAAAAGCGTGAGTTGACGTATGTTTATGTGTCATTAGTATTTCTCATTTTCGCGATTTTAGCGTTTCGAATAATGCTTGAACAAAATTCCTTCGATGCGGCCCCAATTATTGGTAGGTCCTGCTTGTGATAAGAATCGTCGAAGAAAGTACTTAACTATATATATGTACCAATCCTGTGTATTTCTGAGGCCTTTAGAATACTTTTGGGTAAAAACTTTGAATGAATATATTGAGCAGTGCTTGGCTGAGATAACGGCCGCGAATGTGGGTTGGTAGGTGTCATATGTCTTCGAATTTTTGGTTCTTGGACTGTTTTGAGAGCGGTAGTGACAATATTATTTACAAAAAATTAAGCAGCTGGGTTCGAAGCCATTCGTGATACGGAGCTTTTCCCACTGGGCCACCGCACCGCTGCTCACACCTCAAAGGTCAGCAAAGCCACGAGCCTGAAAGTCTCATAGCTTCATAATTCATAAGGTGTCAAATTACAACGCAGCATTTTACAGGTTTACGAGCAACCTCAAAACGGAGATAATTCTTTACGACTTTTATTATAATAAGGAAGTTGTATAATGAAAAGTTTTTACGTAGCCCGCAGATATAACCTTCTAATCAAGATGCTGAGAATATAATAGAACCTGTCGCGTGACATCTAAGTTAGGAATCTTTTGAGATGTAGATTTTGAGTGTAATTTCATACTATGTCTTATAAGACTAGCCTGAGGGCGGCTTACGTTTGGCGATTTGGAGTCTCTACTAAAGAACACGTTTACCTCAGTGGTCATCGGTTCTGCGGTAATCATGGCCGGCCCATTGCTAGTTCAGCTTGCTAATTCTGTGAGCTGTATGTCGACAACTTTGGTTCTCTGCCGAATCTGTGACTGTGTAGAAAAAAAAAAACAATAAGAAAGAAAACGCGTTTATTTGCGGTAAACATGACGCAAAGAAAAACCAAATGCCCTTGCGCCCTTTTGGCATTATTATCATTGTTTTCTGCTTTATTTTTATTAGTTTTAAGGTTTTATTTTAAAATGATAAATGTCAATAAACGCAATTTTCTTTCTTTCTCTCTTTCAAACACATCAAAAATAAATGAAATATCTTGGGAAAACATGCGTCACTTCCGCGCAAAACGGCCATCGCTCAGCATAATACTGCGACCCAATGCGAGACAGAGCTCCACCGCTGGTTGGCGCTGGTGGTGTAGCTCTCGTAACTGGCACAAAAATGTCTGTCTCAGTGTGAGACACCGTCATTTTCCATAAATTTTAGTATATAGTTTTGAGTAGAATTTCTGGATAGCATAAATGTGTCTAGTCGCAATAAATCGAAGCATTCTGAAACTTAAAAAAAGGACAAGTTACGGTATTTACAATTTCATGGATAATTCTACCCATCTGTGATCTTCTTCCATAATTTCCTTATATAGAAATTCTTATTATCCTTAAGAAGCATAACACTACATAATTTTTCATAATAAACAGCACCAACGTGATTTTCACACTAAAATTCCCTTGCGACTGTTCGGGACTAACGTAATTGCTAGATTCCCTGTAGCGTCTCACAGTCACATTGTTCCCGTAATAGTACGGTATAAAGGTACCATAATATCGGTTCTTACATTGTTTCTCATGGTGAATTACCAATTAAAATCTATTAAAGCAATAAGTACTTCTGTCATATTCTAAGAAAACATCTTGCGTAATATGTATCTTAGTAACTATAGGTTATATTTCGTTCCTGAACTTCGGTGTGCCTGAAGGAACTGCCTTTTTTTTTCAGGATGGGAAATCATCAAATGACTTCTCCCGCTCTGGGCGGAGCGGGAGGGCGTGTCAGACTTTTACTGACTAAAACCCACCCGTGTTCCATCAGTTGCCCATGTGCCAGGGTCACGGTATCTCTTTCGAACAATCACGCGACCTCGGCAGGCATCGGTCCTAGTAGACCCCTACACTGCTGCTGACATCTCTTTGAGGCGCGCGTGGAACACTGCGCGCCGTCGACCCGAGCTTGGTCCTTACCGGGCGGCGAGCTACCCATTGCTCGCCACCCGCAAGCTCGCGCCTACGGTGGCCGGGAGTCCGCAATCGACTCCCGACGCCCAGGGCGTCTCCTCCTGCGGCGGCTAGGGACGTGAGGGCGCTGAGTCTGCCACTCCCTCACGCGCCCCGCCTCCTCCTTTGCGAGCATTACTGCTTCGCAGAAGGAGGTGACGGCTTCCCATTCCCTCTCGCTCCGTACCATGGCTCGCACCAGGGCCGGACGCGAGAGGTCGCCGCCGCCGATCGCCTCCACGAGGACACGGCGGTGCTCCGCCCAGGCAGGGCACACCTCCACCGTATGCTCCTTCGTGTCCTCCAGACGATCCTCGCCATGGAAACACCCGGACGTATCCTCCCGCTTTATCCTGAACAGGAACCCACCGAAGCACCCATGCCCGGTGAGAACCTGCGTCAGGCGGAAGGTGAGGACGCCGTGGCGCCTCTCTATCCACTCCTCAAAGAGGGGACTTACCGCCGCAATTGTGGCGTGCCCAGCACTGGGTTGTGACAATCGTACCCGCCATGTCGCCATGAGATCACACCGGAGCTCTGTCCACCGTGCCGCGATTTGTCGCGGCAGCGGAGTTTCGCCCCGGCGTTTCGCCTCCTCGCGCCACTCTCACATGTGCGTGAGGACCTTTGCCTCCAGATCCCATGGCGGCACTCCGGCAAGGAGGCTCGCCGCCTCGCACGAGATCGTGCGGTATCCTCGGATTAGCCGGATGGCCATGACCCACTGGGCTGCACTCAACCGGCGCGCTGGGCGCAGCCTCAATGAGGGCGCCCACACCGGTGCCCCGTAGCGGGCCATGGACCGCACGACCCCCGTGTAGAGCCTCCGGCAGGAGGCGTTTGGACGAAGGAACTGCCTTAGACGCATCTCTAAGGCAGCTCCTGTTGGCTCCTCCAGTTGGAGAACGGGTTTTTCGCTCTTAAGCATTTAAGAGCGACCATCCGTTATAATTCTCATATAATCGCTTGTATGTGATTATGGCGTAGTAACAATGTATTTTGAAAACGCGGGTGTCTTTTGGTGTACCTATATCTACGATTCTATGTAATAAAAAAAATACTTTTTTGAGAGAAAAACAACTTCAGTAAAGACGTCCGAAAAACAGTATTAACACACAAATTTTATGTGATTTTCGGCCGTACAAACTGTACTCATACATTTAAAAAGTTAAGAAAAAATCCTCATAGAACTTTCCACATTTAATGGAGATTCTAAATTATAATAACTCCTTCCAAAAAATTTGAAGGCTTTTCCAAAAACACGTATTTCCCGGAACAAGTTTTGTGATATCTCCGCGCGCCAATGTCGTTCGATGTTATCGCGTTCTCACTAAACAACAAGTATTTAAATCTTGCTCGCGTTGACAATAAATGGGCCGGGAAGGGCTCTCTTAAGTCAATATGCCCAGCGTTTTCTCAACTACATATGTTCGGGTACCCCATGCTGAGGCTTGAGTGAGGGCCAAAAAGCGTCTCCACAGACCTCGTAGAAAATGTTGGGACTAGCTGGAGAAAACACACGACCAGCGGTCCATTTTAGCCCTGGACGGAAAGAGCTAAAAGTCATACGGAGTGGCCTTTGTCCAGCAGTGGATTAATGGAGGCTAAGAGTTACAGTACAGTACATTACAAAATATATCTGGAACAACCATTTACAAACCATAAAGTAAAACCAGCAATAAGTATGCCACTGCACGTATATAAGTTAAATCAAAGTTATTAGCAGATAGGATTCATTTCCTCTATTCAGATTAATGTTACATTCTCGCTTTGAATGTTAAAACATAGGGTATTACCCTTTCAGTTGAAAGCTCCGGCATTTTTGGCAGAATCATGGCATACTTGAATGCATTTTGTTTCTAGATTAGGTTTATACTACACTAGCTTGCTCCCCTGACCCTTCCCGTCGCATCGTATCGCCTGCTAGTTTTCGTCCATTTTTCGTTGCTGCTCCGCTCTTTTTGCTCGTAGCGTGATGTTATATGTATAGCCTATTGTATAGCCTTTTTTAATAAATACGCTAACCAACACAAAAATAACTTTTCAATTCGGACCAGTAGTCCCTTGTAAGCTCAAAGTTTTCTTTTCATTTAACAAACGATTTTAATATTCGTCCGCTTTTCTATTTGCATCCATTATAATATATTACTTTTTCTACTAGAACCTTATGTAAGCGCACTGTGCTTTAAAATCGGCATCAAGATTGTCGGCAAACATTTTAGGATGACTTGTGTGTGTGTGTGTGTGTGTTTGAGGGTGGGCTTCTGTGTGTGGGAAACTAGGGGATTATGTTATGTGAGTTAGGATCTGTTCTCATTTTAAATTATTGTATTTTACCAAGAGTTTTTCTCAGTTGAGCTGCACAATTAGTGACAAATGCGTGCACTGACTGGACAGGTCAATTTAATCTGTGTGGTTCATTCCTCAAAACACCATTTCAGACATCAATCTACATGCTCTTCACATGATATGACTGGACTTTAAAAGAATCTGCGACTTCTGAGTTTACTTCGGCCTTTCTTCTCAGAGTAGTCAGCTAGGAACCGACACCGACCTCAACTTGTTTTAAAAATATCTTTGACGTGTTAAAGTGTTTGTTTAAACCTACTTGCAAAAATAAAGTAATTTATTTACCGATAAAATCATGGAGAATCTGCAGTCATAATGCAAATTGATATGGGATGTATTTTTAATACTATTTTTCAATCATTGTACCTCTTGTACCGTGTGGTGCCGGAAGTAAAGAATAGCATCACCCCATTTCTTCCCGTGGGTGTCGTAAGAGGCGACTACGGGACTTACTAGAGAGTGGGCAGCAGCGTTCTCTTTGCATTTTACCACCATACTGCGATCGCCAATCCGCCTGCCAAGCGTGGCGATTATGGCAAAGCCCCCCAAATTGAGGGAGGTCATGTCCAGCAGTGGACGTATTACGGCTGAAATGATGATGATGATGATGTTCCTCTCAATCAAAGCACCTGCCATCTGATCTCTTCATCACCCTCGGTTGACTGGTAGAGAATGCCTAAGGCATTAAATCCGCTTTTGTACCTTCTGGTGTGCGAGAAGTTTAAATAAATAAATAAATTGCACAGCAAATAAATTGATGATTGGACGCAATATAATTGCATTAAATATGTAACAATCAACACAAATATATTTAAAAGCATCATGGTTTACCCCGGTGTTGTAGAGGTGGATGCAGCTTCACGCTGAATTTAAATTCTATTTCTTTATCTGTGTCTATAACCTACTAAAAATCTCTACACAGTATTAAACAATGTCGCTTCCCACTTTGAGTGATTTAAGTGGAAGGTTTATATGTATAATACGCGGGCGAATCAGCAGCTTGCAAAAGCTAGTAGAAGATAAGTCAAATTGTTACACACCCTATGGAGTCCGGTCTGAAATAAAAGTTTTATATTCTGTTAGGCACGGTTCAAGAAATACAGACCGCTAACAGATGGCTTTGGCTAAAAACAGTGGAATCTTACAATCTGATCAATATCCCGTTTCAACCCGTTACCTAACATATTTGCTCACACACACACAAACTCACCACTCATACGTGTGAGTGTGCTGTCTATCTTTGTGAGGTCCAATATAAAGCTCTTAGTCCGGCTTAGCGCTCCGACATGTGATACGAAAGATAAACGTTATAAGGCTCTCGAGTTGCAAAATGTAGTCGGGACAGACTAGATATAGTATGATATAATGTAGGTTCTGAATATAGGCTTGATGTGGTGAAGAAATTGTGTGGTGCCTATAAACAGAAGATAGCCACTAAGCATCGCTTATTCTGCTACGATTTGTGTCACTTATCAGCTTCCAATGCTGAGACAAAGACCGTATGAAAGTAAAGACTAGCTCCATCCCATTTATTTTCATGGGTGTCACAAAAGGCGACTACTGAACTTACTAGAGAATGGGCAACAGCGCGTTCTCTATACATTTTACCAACATACTGCGCTCGCCAACCTGCCTGCCAAGCGTGGTGATTATGGCAAACCCACCAAAAGTGACAAGAACTAAGTTATAAATGGTTTCTAGCTCCCGTTGGTCCGCTTACCCTTGGCTACGGTAGTGGTCAAGGCTACAGCGATTGGCCTTAGTACCCGTTGGTCCGCTTACCCTTGGCTACGGTAGTGGTCAAGGCTACAGCGATTGGCCTTAGTACCCGTTGGTCCGCTTACCCTTGGCTACGGTAGTGGTCAAGGCTACAGCGATTGGCCTTAGTACCCGTTGGTCCGCTTACCCTTGGCTACGGTAGTGGTCAAGGCTACAGCGATTGGCCTTAGTACCCGTTGGTCCGCTTACCCTTGGCTACGGTAGTGGTCAAGGCTACAGCGATTGGCCTTAGTACCCGTTGGTCTGCTTACCCTTGGCTACGGTAGTGGTCAAGGCTACAGCGATTGGCCTTAGTACCCGTTGGTCCGCTTACCCTTGGCTACGGTAGTGGTCAAGGCTACAGCGATTGGCCTTAGTACCCGTTGGTCCGCTTACCCTTGGCTACGGTAGTGGTCAAGGCTACAGCGATTGGCCTTAGTACCCGTTGGTCCGCTTACCCTTGGCTACGGTAGTGGTCAAGGCTACAGCGATTGGCCTTAGTACCCGTTGGTCCGCTTACCCTTGGCTACGGTAGTGGTCAAGGCTACAGCGATTGGCCTTAGTACCCGTTGGTCCGCTTACCCTTGGCTACGGTAGTGGTCAAGGCTACAGCGATTGGCCTTAGTACCCGTTGGTCCGCTTACCCTTGGCTACGGTTGTGGTCAAGGCTACAGCGATTGGCCTTAGTACCGTTGGTCCGCTTACCCTTGGCTACGGTAGTGGTCAAGGCTACAGCGATTGGCCTATGTCCAGCAGTGGTCTTGTTTCGGCTACAATAACGGTGATGATGATGATGATGAAGAAGTACAGAAATCTCGATGTTTTGTCAAATCTACGAATTGGGGGTGAGTCGCTAGTATTACAAAAGATGATGATAAGATTAAACACGAGAACCTTATGTTCTTCTCCCAATTTTTTTCACAATTTTCCAAGAATAGCGCTAACCCCTGATATTAAACAATTAATAAAAATAGTGGTGGTGGTAATGGTGTAATTTATCTATAATATGTATGTATTTAGAAATATATAAGTATGTTTATCAGTTGTCTAGTACCCATAACACAAGCTCTGCTTAGCTTGGGACTAGTTGGCGTTGTGTGATAGTTGTGGAATATTATTATTTATTATTATTCGTCCCAGTTTCATTTATATAAGTAATAATCTTGTAAAGCCTACACAAGGTTTGAAGGACTAAAACAGTAAAAAACAAAAAACACTCCAACACCACGACGAGGCCTCGTAATCCTGGCTACTTGAAAATAGCACGTACGCTATATTATATTAAAGTCTACACACATGTAATCCTGCCGAAATATGGCACGTTTTCAGCAACTTTCTGCCTGAAAGATTACGGACAAGGAAACCCACTTTACTGCACAGATAAGGCAGAACGCAGTTTTTCTGTCCGTATTTTATACTACCTCATGCCTATGGCTTTGCCCGCGTGGAAGTCGGAAATTATCCAATGGGACCTAACTAGCGAGAAAAAATATTACATGGTCTACTAGTGTGCTGAATTTCCTCGGAGTCCATTCAGCCATCCAGGCTATTGCTGTTGGATGCTGCTGAATACTAAGGTTGAACTTTTTATCCTATTCACTAACTTGACAGTTCAATGCAAAATAATGATACCATTCTAAAACTAATAGGGTCGGGTAGTGAACGATTTCGCATAAAGAATGAATGATAAAAATGGTTTAAAATAAATAAAACTTAAAAAAATCGTTTTTATATGTGGATTATAAGAATAATTAATAATTTTTAATAACAGTTATTTCTTTTTTTTATTTTCTTCTGTTAGAAACAAAACTAAATATAAAAATCATGTCATTTTGCTTATTTTTTTACTATAGTCATTTTATTTCATCTGGCAGCCATAGACTACATATATATCAATATAGTACACATCTTGTTTTAAGACAAGTTATTAAATTTAAATTACAAAGTTTGCATGTAAGTACATTATTTCAAGTTCATTCAATTTCATTCATTCTTGCACCACGTCACTATCTTTTTTTTGTCAAAACCTGGTATCCCTCCAATTGTCAAGTTAGTGAATAGGATTAAAAGTCCAACCTTAGTAGGTATTTTACATGGATCGACTGCCTATAAATATTCTGATCTTTACAACCCAGTTTCTATACGATACCCCTTGACAGGGCTGGTTGTCAGAGTTTCGACTGTTAAAGATCCAGGGCCGGTACTAACGGTTTTTTTTTTTTGGATGGGAAATCATCAAATGACTTCTCCCGCTCTGGGCGGAGCGGGGGGTCGTGTCAGACTTTTACTGACTAAAACCCACCCGTGTTCCTTCAGTTACCCATGTGCCAGGGTCACGGTATCTCTTTCGAACAATCTCGCGACCCTGGCAGGGTACCAACGGCTTAATCTGCTTTCCGAGGCACAGAAAAGTCTCGGTATGTGAATGGTCACCCATCCACGGCCCAACCCAAAAATCTGGTAAATGGTATAACCCAAGGTTAAACCATTTACCAGAAAGGTTGACCCGTGTAGCGGTTATTACTTAGCCACGGAATCCCTTCAGCCATTAATACATGAGAATGTGACAGACTGACAGACAGAGATATGAGTATGGAGCATAGATATGGATTATGTTAAAATTTGAACCGTACCTGGATAAACGTGGAATAAGGAAGAGCTTTTAAGGGTCAGCCTTAAAACCTTCTTATAATGACCTCATGATATAGGGCTATTCACCGCACTTTGACCTTACTTTGCTAGGTAAGCCTCACATTCGAGTATGAACATTATCTTTGATAAGTTAATATTCAAATTCGTAAGACATGCTAGCTCTCATAAGCTTTTACGAAATGTAAGGATGTTATGAATTTCAAACTGGGCGTGCTACAAACTTTTTCGGGTCAGCACATTCGATTAAGCGATATTTGTTTAACAACAAAACCGACCCGAATGAAAGCCGTTTATATCAGTACACTTCATAATATTAGATATTCATTCGGCTCCATGCCGATTGATAAACTCCGTTCAGCATTTACTTTCGCTGAATTTGGTATGTTGCAGTTAATATTTACCGCAAAGCTCGGCTTAGCTGCACGCTGTCAACGTGCATCTACATATTATATCCGATTTCACCGCCCACAAGATAGGTGTGAAGGAAATATACTTAGTGACTTTATTAGTGACTTTCTTCAGATAGGTTAGGTGCGTATCCGCAACCGGCGTTCGTGTATGACCATATGTATGAACATATACTTAACAAATGGAGTATTTAAGGATTGTAGATCATAGAGTGTTCAGTACTTTCTGCCTACCTCCACAGAAAGAAGGAGTAAGTGTAGTGAGGTAGTGAGTATTCACCGCCTGGCTGGTAAGTGCCGACCCGAACCAGTGCGTTGCATACCTTATACAGTTGTATGTTTGAGATAAAACTTTAATAAAACACAACTTGTCGTGTTCATCTAGTGTCACCAGATAACGAGACTCCAAGTTTCTTAAACTTCTCTCTCTCGAGTACTTGTCTCAAGTATTCAAACGTACCTACTGGTATATTTTTTATTTAAGTTTTATCTCGTATCTCTAGACAGAACGCAGAAAACTGAGTTTTTGAAGAAAACTTGTCCCAGATGTCATTAGGGTTACCTCCACTGTTATTGCAATTTCTATATTAAATAACTTAAATTATATTAAAGTCCCATGTAATAGGAAGCGAGCCTATTGCCGGACTCCGGGCTGCTTCTGATAAATCCGTGACGGAAAAACTCAATAACACTTTGCCCAAACTGGGAATCGAACCCATGACCTTGTGCTTAGCGATAGCGCGACCACTAGACTAATGAAGACGAGCACAGTCGTATTCTCCGTTTAAATTTAAACTATATTATGCCCGCGACTTCGTCCGCGTCAAATTTTTGCTCCCCTGACCCTTCCCGTCGCAATTGCCTCCCGGTTTTCGCCCATTTTTCGTTGCTGCTCCGCTCCTTTTGATCGTAGCGTGGCATTAAATAGCCTTCCTCAATAAGTAGGCTATCCAACACAAAAATATTTTTACAATAATCGGACCAGTAGTTCCTGAGATTACCACGGTCAACCAAACAAACTTATATGACTAAATTCACAAAAAAATCAATAAAGTGTATGTATGTATGTATTATCGTAATCTTCAAAAATAACAACAAGTAAAACAACAATAAACCCATCAACCTGCGACTATATTTTCAATAATTTAATGCAATTTTTAAACCACATAGCGGAACAAAGCGTCATAAGATAAAACAGTAACTAAAACCTATGTATACTTATATACAAACGAATACATCTACAAAAATGTAAGCACACCCCATCAACTGAATTGAAACTGTCAATTTATGAGGAGGCTGAGTTGAAGCGTGTGACTTACTCGGAATACGTCAAAAGTCCAGATGAAACCCAACACCGAAGCGTACACGCCTTTGTTTATCAATCAGAGTGCTCCCGACGAGGCGCAATACACGGATCTCATTATGCGGCTCGTAGAACAAAATATCCCTCTGAAAGGTAAAGCCCCCACAGCGCTGCGAATCAATAAAAATCTTCAGCTCCGAACCGTTCTGGAAGTTCTTGTGCATCGCCAAGCTCACATGCGTCGGCGCTCCTCGGCAACTTTCGGTTATTATCGTCGCTAATCGCAACTCTGAGGAAAAGGCTTTGTGAAGACACAACTGGAGGCCGGCTTTGCTGACAGTTGAAGATACCGTGAAGCTGGGTCTGTCGTAACGGGCACTGATCGACAGCTCTGGACTCGGCGGGTACGCAAGCGGCTTAAATCCAATCTCCGTGCCGAAACAAAGGTCTGGCATTACTTTGTACATCCACTGCGTCACCATGCGTAGTGTGTTCGGGTCCACATCCCTCACAGAACATGAAATTGATCCCACAGACTTGTCATTGCCTTTCTCGAACACTATTTCGGTTTCCGAAGACACCAAGTCTCTGATTCTCGACGTCAGCCGCATCTCGTATGCTCCTTCTAAGATTTCCTTGTAAGTAGCTGTCGCAGAACCAGCTGAGTCTATCAGGAGCCCTTCGCCAGTGCTCTTGGGTTCCATTTCTTTGTGGATTAACTGGGAGAAACACTTATAAGACTCCTTAGTCTTCCCATAGTTGTACTGTTGAACGAGTTTGACCTTATCCATGATTTCTCTGAGGATGATGAGTCTGGCGCCAATGAAGCACTTCGGGAAGGTGCTCTTCGCTTCGGCATGAACATCACATAGTTTGATTGTTTTGAACCTGCGAGGTTGGACCACGATGATCTCCTTCTTCTTCGGGAGTAATCTTTGCAGTGAGGACACAAAGCTACTGACTTCTTCCTTGAGTTTGTCTTCGTTTATGTCCATTGTGTATAATTTATTTAGTTGATATTTTGTTTGTTGGATAAAGTCGGTTATCAGGTCAAACGTCATTGACCTGTCTGGTTTTATTTTAGTCCGACTGAGCACCGGCGACGTGTCCGGCCAGTCGCACGCTGCAAGGAGTTTGGGTATTTTTAGTTTGTCTTTGAGATAATGTGGACTTATTTTTGACACATGCTCGTGCCGGGTGAACATAAGCTATATATAAACGACAAACCAGTGAAGGCCAATACGATAAAATAATCTGATTACAGAACCGAAGATAAGACAATGTTAATGAACTTGAACTCTAGTCAAATCAACTATCGTAGCGTACACTAACAATATTGGGAATATATATTTTATTAGTTGTTGAGTTTGTATAGTTTAATCTTAAACACACAACATACCCTGTCTATAATGTTCCCACTGTTGGGACACAGGGCTCATCTCTGTAAGAGGGAATGGGCCGTATGTATATATATGAAATGTATAAATATGTATGTAAGAAATAGATTGTTAGAGGTCACATGTCTACGACTATTTTGTTCTAGGACATGCGGTTTCCTGAAGATGTTTTCCTTTACAGTTCTGAGAGCAGTGATGATGAAATAACACATGTCGATGATATTTATACAAGTCAAACCCCTGTCTAGGTTCGAACGTTCGTAAGCGGCCGTTACCTCTGGGACACCACTGAAAACATAATAACAGGAACACGTTTATTCCATTCATCGCCAATCTGTATCTCCGTCAATTAAATAAAGAGACCGTCAGTTCTTGTCATTCATGGCCCATTCATTCCCATTCGAAGTCCATTCATGACACTCTTGTTTACTCGACCGTGTCTCTTGGTAACAACAAACACTTAATTAACCTCTGTTCTTGCTTCACTGTCAAAATCAAATCGATCTTTGTGTTTGTTACAATGAGGTTGCTTTTGGGTTGCTGCCTCTACTAACAAGTCTGTGGATGTTACATTTGATCTTTATGCTTCTTACAATAAGGTTGCTGTTGTCGTAGGCAATATAACTATCTGCGGAGTGATATGCATAGTGTTGGGATATGTTTCAAGGGTATATTAAATAAATAGCTAGGTGATGAATATCCTTGAGTAATTGACACTTCTGAGGCCACTAGAGGTATCAACTTCAAGTTAGACATAATACTGAAGAACTGGCCTTAAAATCAATGTACATCATCCATGATTCTCTCAGCCTTATTCTAATTTATTTGTGGTTGGCGCATTTTTTTTTCATCTACTGCATAAAAGGTGAGTTTTGGTCTACATAAAAAGAAATATTTTCTTCCTTTACTTTCATTTCTTTCTTTTCATTTCCTTTCTCTTTATTTTCTTTCCTTTAATTTCTTTCTTTCTTTTCTTTGTCTCTCTTTAATTTTTTTTTCTCTTTATGTTTTAATACACTCAGTAGTTTTTGATAGTGCTCTTATATTTGCAAATACAACACAATATTCCTTCAAAAATTAGAAATAGATTGACACATGTAGATTACTATATCCTAAAGTTAACCAGCAACCTAATTGCGATAGACACTTTAAATTAAAAGGCCATTCCAAACCATTGCTTCATAGGTTCAAAAAATTGTCCGCTCAACAACGTAAAACGGAATACAATGCCAGCTCAAATATCAAATTCAAAGGGATTGTGATCCATGTGTTTTACACAACTACCCCGCAGAAATCCCAATTCAACAGCCGACCAATACATACCTACCCAATGTAATTTATTTTTAAACCACTCCAAACCCTCGACAATCACAAAAAAACCTTTTACTTTGTGTCAAATGAATTCAGCGTTAAACCTAAAACAGATGTTCAAATGCTTGTCACATTTACAGCAATACGCTAAAAGGGTTCAACTTGTGGACCCTGGAGATCTGAGTAGTTGGGTACAGGTGGAAATAAGCGAGGTAATAAATCATTTTGTAAGTTGCCTGGCCAAATTAAAAGGTATTTTGATAGTACATTTTCAACCGACGAAAAAAAAAACGGGGGAGGTTCTCAATTCGACGCGTATATTTTTTTTTTTTTAATGTATTACCACGCATAACTTTTTACATAGTGGTCCGATTGTGACAATTCTTATTCTTTTGGAAAGGGTATACTCCCAAGGTGGTCCCATATAAATTTGAAAATCGAACCCTAAGGGTCGGAAAACAGGGGATGATTGATTGTTCACTCACTGATTGTAATGTATAACCACGCATAACTTTATACAGAGTAGTCCGATTTTGATCATTCTTTTTTTGTTGGATAGGGTATACCTTGCTAAGTATGATTAGTACATTAAAGCCACAAAAAATATAAAATAAAAACTTATTAACAAAAAATGAAACCGCCGAAAAACTGAAAAGCATAAAATAATAAACCTTAAAATTTTGAGTCGGCGCCGAAAAATGTTGTTCATTACAAGGATCACTCAAAGCGCCGACTCATAATTTTAAGGTTTATTATTTTATGCTTTTCAGTTTTTCGGTGGTTTAATTTTTTGTTAAAAAGTTTTTATGATCTAAGTAAGTAAGTTCCCAGACAGGCGTCTTGATCATAATCACCATTATAGCTAAAACATGTCCCCATAGTAGTCTTTCGCCCAATTTGGGGTCCTTTTGCCAAGCGGGCAGGCGAGTTTGCGATAGCAGTATGGTGGTAAAATGCTTGGAGAACACTGCTGCCCATTCTCTAGCACTCTCACCACCACGTGGTCCGCCGGCCGCCCACACAAATACTAGTGCAGCAAGCCGTTGTTGATTTTTTAATTTGTTTCGGCAGGCCATGCCACCCCACAAATTTTGCGCTAAAACTTTTCCATTTTTGTCCGTTACAACTGTCAATATTCAATCAGTGCAGGCCATGATATAAATTTTTGGATAAATTCGTCGGTTCACAGCGGACCAGACGGCCTGCTGATAAAGTTTACAGCGTGTCCTGCTGCTTTGGAAAGCTGTATTTATGCGTGGCGGTGAGAGTGCTAGTAATAGACGCCTCTTACGACACCCACGGAAAGAAATGGGGTTGTAATATACTTTACGTCCGGCACCACACGAAACTTACTGTCGGCGTCTTACTTTGTGTAAATTATTTTCACCTCTACTCTCAAAACGGTGATGGAAAACATTGTGAGGAAACCGGCATGTCCTAGAAACTAAAAATCGAAGACATGTGATACCTACCGACCCGCATTGAGCCCGCGTATTGGTTTACGGCCCACTACAAAGAGATACCTGAGTCCCAGCAGTGGGAACGTTATAGTCTGATTATATTGTAGTTGGTTTTCGGTTAAAATTACCTATAAAAATTCATTGAAATCGATTCAGAAGTCAATAATATGAAAAGACTAATTTCAGGACGTGTTTATTCTGTTACACCTTGTATACATATATACAAATAAATAAAACTGAAGTATCTGTTTGTAATTTCAAATTAAGAGCTTTTCACTAAAAGCATATGAAAGTAAATACGGTACTTACACGAAAAAATATTTTTTTTTAACTTTTGTCTGTCTGTCTGTTTGTCTGTTAGTTCCGGCTAATCTCTGAATGGCTGGACCGATTTTGACGGGACTTTTATTGGCAGGTAGCTGATATAATAAAGAGTAACTTACTTTTATTTTAGAAAAATACCTGCGTTAATTTCCGACATCCACGCGGGCGAAGCCGCGGGCAAAAGCTAGTAATACAAATACATAAAAAATAATAAAATTGAATAGTCTGTTTGTAATGTTATCGTCCATTGCTGAACTTAGGCCTCCCCAAATTACTGCCACCTCGACCGATTATAACGGTACTTACATATAACATTTATCTATCTTTTGACATTTTTGTTTGTCTATCTATTGTTCCGGCTTATCACCGAAACGGCTGAACCGATTTTGACGAGACTTTCACTGGCAGATAGCTGATGTTATAAGAAGTAATATAGGACTTTTTGTCTAAATACCAAGATCCTGTAAGACAATTCCCGACATATACGCGGGCGAAACCGCGGGCAGCAGTTAGTTTATAAATAAAATATTTAGGTGCGACCGAACACAAAACACAGAGATAGCAATGAATTCCTAAATCCGTTACGATTCGTACTCTCATCTGACCACTACTAAAGGTTATTGAAACCGTTCGTTTTTAACTGAACTCTAGTAAAATAAACTACGGTAGCGGATACCATAAATATTAGGAATAGGTGTGAATTCCGTTCGCTTCCCGGTTCGATACCCGACTCGAACAATATTTACTGTTCCAAAGCGTGTGTTGGATTCCTTTATTTATTACCCGACTACGACGGTGTTAAAAGAAGGTTCTGTTTTTAATAGCTTTCTATTCTTCATTAATATAATTAACAAAGAATGGAATGCTTTTACGTAATGTTACGTTGGTGTGGTGCCGGACGTTATGAATAGCACCATTCCAATTCTTCCCGTGGGTGTCGTAAGAAGCGAATAAGGGACTTACTAGAGAATGGGCAACAGCGTAGTTAATGCATTTTACGACCATACTGCGATCGCCAACCCCACGCGGATTCTAGCGTTGCGATAATGGCAAAACCTCCCAAATTGGAGGAGGCCTATGATCATTAACGATGATAATCTCATGACACACACACATACACACGTATGCCACAATATTTTATTTTCACACTCTTCATTTATAATTAGGGACAAACACTTCCCTATCTAGCGTATGACACTCGTGGGTTGCAGCTGAAAATCACCGTCGGGTGATGTGTTGTCCTTTTTTTTGTGTTGTCATCTGACATTATGCTGAACTGAGAAAAAAAGAAAACAACGATAACTATGGCAAAAGGACTGGCATAGTTTTCAAAAAAAAAAAAAACAAAAAATGTTTATTCGAATCCACAAGTTTTAACTTACATCAATAGTGATTGGAGCCTTCTTTTAAGCGTATAAAGCCTGTATTAGGAGACTCCAAAAGTTATCGTTATTTTCTTTTTTTTATAAATGATAAAAGATTTTATTTCAGCAAGTAGGTTTTTACAAACACTTTTACACGTCAACGATATTTTTTAAACTAGATGAGGTCAGCATTTTCTATCTGACTACTCTGAGAACAAAAGCCGAAACAAACTTAGAGGATACACTATCTTTTAAAATCCAGACATAATTTTGGTCAGATCATGTGAAGACCATGTGGATTGGTGTCTGAAATGATAATGCCAATATTTTTTTCTTTCTTCAATGATATTATAATATCTATACTTAATATTATAAAGCTGAAGAGTTTGTTTGTTTGTTTGTTTGTTTGTTTGATTGAACGCGCTAATCTCAGGAACTACGGGTCCGAATTGAAAAATTCTTTTTGTGTTGGGTAGCCTATTTATCGTGGGAGGCTATAGGCTATATAACATCACGCTACAACTAAGAGGAGCGGAGCAGTAATGAAAAATGTTGCGAAAACGGGGAAAATTTATTCCTTTTGAGAGTTTCCGTTGCGTGCGCTGCGTAAACGGTTAAAGTAACGCAAAAATAATGTATGACGGAATTGTTCCTCTTAAAAAGTTCTAAAAAAAAATCCGCGAGAGCATATGTCTATCTTTTAAGGTTGACTCACTATAACTCAAAAGGATCGAGCAGCAACGAAAAATGGACGAAAACTAGCAGGCAAATCGATGCGACGGGAAGGGTCAGGGGAGCAAAAATTTGACGCGGACGAAGTCGCGGGCAGAAGCTAGTGAAGATATATTAGGCAAATGACAATGACCGTTATGGCCATGCTAAAACGCAACAACTATAATCAAAACTTATACAAAAAGTCATTCCAGTCATACAAAAAATCCCTTTAAGTTAGTTATGATAAAAGCTATAAAGGCCCCGGATATTATAAATGTTTATAATTTATCGCAACGTTCCGGGTTCGACACCCGGGTCAAACATTGTTTACGGTTTCAGCTCGTTCCGTTTTGTAATATATTACATGAAACAGATGTGTTTAGGTGGTTACCCGACCGTGCTAAAAATGTGTAATGGTTTTACTAACAAAATGGTGCAACCGTAATTGGCTGTGAAACGATATTAAAAATGTTTTGGTGAATTTTATAATGCTATGACGCTTTTATTTCTTGAAGGGTTAGGTAGAAGTCAGTTTTATTTCAAAAAATGTATTATCATCATCATTTGGCAGGCAGGTTAGCGATCGCAGTATGGTGGTAAAATGCAGAGAGACCGCTGCTGCCCATTCTCTCGTAAGTCCCTTAGTCGCCTTTTACGACACCCACGGGAAAAATTAGAATTCGTAAGTTTCGGAACACTGCTAAAAAAAAACTAAATTGATAGTAAATAATTCAACATTTCATTTAGTTTCAAAACTACTCACGTGGGCTTCCGAGTCTTTATTTACCCTTTAGACAAGAACAGAGACAGACTCAGAAGTTTTCTAAATAGAAAAATACAAAAAAGGTTCAATTACCTACACTCTAGTTGCTAGCCATTATTCTTCAAATAAAAAAACATTTACGTAACAACAAAATAATTTTCCTTCAAAAACGATAAAACCTTCAACAATTCCAACGGGCTACAATATTGCCCCGTTACTCTATCAGCCCATTAATCGATCGGTCTCCAGTTGGCGTAAAGTACCTCTTAAATTGCTCATAGCTCAAAATATCCCAAACGCATTAAAATTGATGGGACAAATTGGACTTATTGAGACCTCCCTTTTAGCTTTAAATGGCAGATTTTGTTGAAACTTATTAAGTGCCACCCTTAAGTTTCTGCTGAAATTCAGATTTAGTTTGTTAGACTCATTTTAGTTTTGACTAAGTTTTGGATATGATGACTAAGAATTAACGCGTTATAATTTTAATATTTATTGGGGTGACTGTAAACAGTAATTTAGTATTAGTTGTTAAATTAATTTAAGATATTCATTTAGCGAAAAATCTTTTTTTGTTTGTGGATTATTTATGGTTTCGTATCCAATGTGTGCTAACGGGACCCTATTACCAAGACTCTGCTGTTTGTTCGTCTGTCAAAGGGTTGTATCTTGAAAATTTCACAGATAGTGTACTCCTATGGCTGCTATAACAACAAATGATAAAATATCGTAAAAACTTAAGGGGATGTCCATACAAAAAACATCTTTTTTTTTCTAAAGTATGTAACAAAAAGTAAATATAGTGTATCTTTATCATCACACGATTAGATTTTTCAACTACGCAACGGATTCCAATGCGGTTTTCATCAATATACACAGTGAGTCAAGATAAAGGTTATGTGTATTACGCGGGCGAAGACACTGGCAAAAGCTAGTTATAAATAAATATACTCATTGTTTACGAGTACGACTCACACTTGGCTGCTTTTTTCAAAGGACAGAACCAAATCTCTAAATTTTCTATAGGTACTTAATCTAGCGCCTTTTATCTCCCATAGAAAGTTGTTAATAGTTTCACAAAGCTCTCACACTACCCCTAGAATACCTCTTTTCCAATTTAAATAAGTATCCCTCCATTAATAATATCCTGATGATGGAGTGAAGCCGGCTCACCAAATACAGCCAACAGGCGATTAGCGCTCGTGTAATTAATGTGCTTGGGGCAAAATTTGATTAAATCTACTTCTGAAATGCAGACGGGCTCGTTGTGTACATTGTAATGTTAAATACTGAATCTGAAATAAAGCAAGCTTTTAACTTTTTAACTGACTCTGACAATTCAAAGGTAGATGTGTAAATGGTTTAAATGAAATAAATGCTGCAGTTGGAATTGAGTTTGCTTCCTTTAGGTCTTTTTTGACAACATTTCTGTACTAAAATGCTGTGTTAAAATTCAATGAAAATGTGTTTTAGGTACGTGTTTATTGTATTTTAGAAAATAAAGTACCTATAACCTACATTTTGCTCTATCCATATTCGAATTAGCAAGAGTCCTTCTTGAGTTAAAACAAAGGAGGACGGGCAAAAATGTATAGAAGCCAGCCTAGGAACCAATAACAACATGCGATATATCATTGGAAAGGTTTTTTTATGTTCTTCAACTATTGTTATGGCTGGAAGTCCAAAATCGCTGTGTAAATGAAGTTATGGTGCAATAAAGCTACATTTTATTCACAGAAATGCCATTTCTCGCTAATTGTGGACTAGGTGTTTTATGGCTCTTCAAAATATCTTACCTATTGTTTAATTAACATATGAATACACCGCGCTTAACAGATAGCTCAGTTTTTGTTATACTCTATTGGTTGCACGTGTTTTATAGGAATTTCTAATGCTTTTGGTCAAGGCTGTATTTCGCTTTCACTTATCTCATGCTACAGGCGCTGGTATGCTTAAACTCGAAGTACCTACACACTATCATTATCCAACACATTTTATTTCTGAGAATAAAAAAAAACGCGTATTGTTGAATGTAACCTGGAATGAAAACAATCAGTATCTTATATAATCCTCTTAGTGAGTGAATGAATTGGTTTAACTGCCTTTTTAAAAGTTGTTTATTGTAGGATTATAAATAGAAAAAATAATTAACTAATCCAACTACTCGTATTAACTAACATTTCCTCTTAGTAGGTATAGCTTCAAAATAAGAGCACCAACCACTATAAGTCTTTATTGCTATTTATGTAGTACCACAAGATAAGCGAACACAACATAGCCCTAGTATAATATATTCACTGTAATAAACAAATAAACAAACCTCCAATAGTGCATGTTCCCGTAAATAATCTGCAAGCTCAGGTTGATCTTGTGGAATATTTTCAGCCAAAATGTGACGCTGATGCCTTCTTTTATGTAGCCCACGCTGGCACATAACACAATTGTTGTGGTGTTCATCCATGAATAAAGCAGGCCGTTTTTAAAAGCTTAGTTCTGATCCCGATAAACAAAGCCAAAAGTCGTAGTCGAATGATAGTTATGACAAATGTAAATGTTAATAATATAGTTAAACGTATTTGCTACCCTTTTTTTTTTGGATGGGAAATCATCAAATGACTTCTCCCGCTCTGGGCGGAGCGGGAGGGCGTGTCAAACTTTTACTGACTAAAACCCACCCGTGTTCCTTCAGTTGCCCATGTGCCAGGGTCACGGTATCTCTTTCGAACAATCTCGTCGACCCTGGTCCTTACCGGGCGGCGAGCTACCCATTGATCGCCGCCCGCAAGATCGCGTCTACGGTGGCCGGGAGTCTGCTATCGAGTCCCAACGCCCAGAGAGTCTCCTCCTGCGGCGGTTAGGGACGTGAGGGCGCAGAGACTGCCACTCCCTCACGCGCCCCGCCTCCTCGTTCGCGAGCATTACTGCCTCGCAGAAGGAGGTGACGGCTTCCCATGCCCTCTCGCTCCATACCATGGCTCGCACCAGGGCCGGACGCGAGAGGTCGCCGCCGCCGATCGCCTCCACGGTATTTGCTACCCTCAAATCAAAATAACGACTAACGAACATGTGCGCGCGCGTCTGATGTGCCGGCCTGGCTCACTTACCCCTCTTATCCGCAAACACCTCTTGCTACTCGTTCTTAATGGCTGTCTCATCGGACGCGATAAGGAAAAGCACAAGAAACCAGTGGTAGAGACAAGTAAGGCGTCGTTCTAATATAAAGTGATGGTAACGCGAATAAGCAATCGTCGCGTTCATATGTCATTTTTTAACGACTTCAAAAAAAGGAGGAGTCTATCAATTCGACTGTATTTTTTTTTTAATGTTTGTTACCTCATTTCTTTTTTGTTCGGAAAACCGGAAGGCGCCCTCTGTCGGCAAGACCACGCGTTCCGGTTTATCGAACAAAAAGTGACATATGAACGCTTTAAATAAGGACGACGTCTTACGGTTATATACATTTATAAAATGCTGAAAAAAAAATGTTTTGCTTAAGTCTGGCTTTATTGTGCAATAACTTTTTCCACACAGCGATTTCGAACTTCCCGCCATAACAACAGTTGAAGTACATAAAAAAACCTTTCCAATGGTATATCGCATGTTGTTATTGGTTCTTAGGCTAGAACGCCCGTTCTCCTTTCGAATCTATCAACTTCCATTGCACATGTGAAAGATTTTTTGATGGCCTATGATTATTTTCTTTTTCATATACTTGTAGATACATATTACATGTACATGAGACTTAGCTTTTTTAAAAAAAATGCTGCCATGCTGTCCCGCTGAACAAAAGCCGCCCCTAAATCCCTCTAGACACCCCTTTAATTTGAACGTTAGCCTGGTGCAAAATAAATGATCATGACCTCTATGCTAGGAAAAACTTTATACGTTTTAAACGTTTTTGCCCCTTGGGACAATAGGCTCGAACTCTTTACATGGGACTTAAACATAATGGGCGCAATGTAGGTTGTACCTCTGCCCAACCCTTCGGGGAAACAAGCTGTGATGTGAATAAGAAAAATCTGTTGAACAAAACATAATTGAACCATTTTCCAACGAGTTTCCGATATTACCCGACAAGATGCGACACTAGATAAAATGACTTTTCTTCACAAAGCTGCTTCGATCTTTTTGTTCTTTGATCCATGATTGCCTTTCAGTATGCGACGGATTCTGTGGTGTGTCTCGAAAGGGGATAAGCTAAGTAATCCATCGACTATCCTTTTAAAGTATTGGATAGTTTTGTTAGTTTTTTGTTTGATAATCTAGAGTATTAAATATTTTGATGAAATGCAATTAGAAATATATTTAAAAAACTGACGTCGTGAAAAAAGGACTTAAAAAAAAGAACTTAAGGGGTTGACTATTCACAAAAAACATCAAACACAACATCAGAGGTGTAGGTACCTATAGATGATTTTTAAGGCCAATTCAATGATACCCCTTTTCAAATATTTCGTCGAATTTCAATTTTTTTCTTTATCACAATAGACCATATTGTCGCCATTTTAAGTTTTGATTACTGTCTTGTCTAAAGTTACACTCACAAGATTAAGATAAATCGATTGACGTAAGGATCATCAAAATCGGCCGACACTCTTGGTATCTAGATTGCCACAAAGGAACAAACACTCATACATAAGCTGATGGTAGCTCGCCACGTGGTCAGGACCCTTTTTTTTTTTTTTTTTTTTCAGGATGGGAAATCATCAAATGACTTCTCCCGCTCTGGGCGGAGCGGGAGGGCGTGTCAGACTTTTACTGACTAAAACCCACCCGTGTTCCATCAGTTGCCCATGTGCCAGGGTCACGGTATCTCTTTCGAACAATCACGCGACCCCGGCAGGCATCGGTCCTAGTAGACCCCTACACTGCTGCTGACATCTCTTTGAGGCGCGCGTAGAACACTGCGCGCCGTCGACCCGAGCCTGGTCCTTACCGGGCGGCGAGCTACCCATTGCTCGCCACCCGCAAGCTCGCGCCTACGGTGGCCGGGAGTCCGCAATCGACTCCCGACGCCCGGGGCGTCTCCTCCTGCGGCGGCTAGGGACGTGAGGGCGCAGAGACTGCCACTCCCTCACGCGCCCCGCCTCCTCCTTTGCGAGCATTACTGCTTCGCAGAAGGAGGTGACGGCTTCCCATTTCCTCTCGCTCCGTACCATGGCTCGCAACAGGGCCGGACGCGAGAGGTCGCCGCCGCCGATCGCCTCCACGAGGACACGGCGTTGCTCCGCCCAGGCAGGGCACACCTCAACCGTATGTTCCACCGTGTCCTCCCGTGTCGACGTTGCGTAGCGTTCTACGCGCGCCTCCAAGAGATGACAGCTAAATTGAAGAGGTTCGCTAGTGCCGATGCCTTCCAGGGTCACGAATTTGTTCGAAAAAGTTACCGTGGCCTTGGCACAGGCAGCCGAAGGAATACGGGTGGGTTTTAGTCAGTAAAAGACTGACACCGCCCTCCCAGGAGACCGGGAGAAGTCATTTGATGATTTCCCACCCAAAAAAAGAAAATAAAAAAGGCTGTTAAACACATTTCCCTCCGGAGTCGGGTAGAGCTGATTTAGACCGTATCATGTAGATTCTAGAATGGGCCGTCCACCAACACCGAAATCTTTTGACTGACCGACTTCTTTGACAATTTATAATTGCCCGTAACTGAGTTTTGAATTGCGATCTATTCTAAGTGTTTACACCATGTCTAACATTGTTAATTCAATTATCTACAAAACACGTATCTTCATGTAAATTACGATCAGAAAGCCACTGTTGTTACTCATTCCTTATTAACGGTGTTCTGTTGAAAACGTTGGCTAATCAACTAATGAAGGAACATTCCGAACCTACTGCGCTGAGTAACACTTGATTTCTATTTTAGCCGGATATTTTGTAGTCTATTCATATAGGCAAGTACTTTTGTATTTTTGTCAATGTCATCTACATTGTCAATTCGAAAATTAGATTTTCGAAATTTGAATTAAATTATCGTTGTTTTAATTGTCGT
The DNA here is from genome assembly GCA_932294355.1 of Aporophyla lueneburgensis. Taxonomy (NCBI): domain Eukaryota; kingdom Metazoa; phylum Arthropoda; class Insecta; order Lepidoptera; family Noctuidae; genus Aporophyla; species Aporophyla lueneburgensis. Next base: position 4,639,804 of record OW028754.1, on the reverse strand, counting down.
TCTTGTTTGTGTTTGATTGTTTGTTGTTGATTGTTCTTGTGGTTGTTGTTGTTGACTTGTTGTTGTTTTTTGATGAGTTTCTGTATATGAAGGGGGGAGGAGTTGGATTTGAAAAATTCTGTTTGCATTAGATAGCCCATTTTTTGAGGAAAGTTATACGTTATTTAACATTTCGCTACGACCTTAAGGAACTGAGTAAAAAGAAAGACCGCTAAGAGAAAACGAACTTAAATTATGTGCAAGCGATGCGTTGTTCTAATTTGATGTCAAACAAAAATTTCACATGATCAAAGACGCGGACAGAAGATACTGACAAAAAGTTGTTTCAAATTATTTTACGAAACTTACTTTTTATAGGTACGTGTTTATTTTTTTTTTTATTTTTTTTGTATAACATACATACCTAAGTACAACAGTAAAAAAAAAACAATCCTTTCGGGTTAAACAAAAAACGTTTTTCTGATGGTTTTTCTCTGAAAATATACAACCCCATGTCTCCATGTAACTGTCGGAAGAGGGTAGTGACAATTTAAAATGAGGAGGGTAGAATGACTTCCTAAAACTGTGCCAAATTGCAACTTTCAACGTCGAACTGTCTTCCAAGAAAAGGGGTTTGACATACGGACAGACTTTGTGTCTTTATAACTGTTACAGTTTGCCAATCGTTTAAGCGGAACGTTGAGTTAGTAAAAACTTTTATTGTAAAAAAAAACAACTAAGAAGAAGCGTTTTTTTTTTTGTTTATGTACCATCGACGCGTAAAGAAAAATCTATTCGAGTCTTCTTTAAACAGTTTGGGCCCAGTAGGTCTATAGGCCATCCGAGGTGCAGATGAACGGGCACTTAGGATACCCCAGGAAGTAGAGCATGGTCTGAACAGCAAACTAAAAAATAAGTCTAATTTTCAATCTCTGTATCAAAAAGCTTCTATTTTTGGTGTCACCTTTTCGTTGTGGTACCTACATTCCCCTACACAAGGTATATACTACTACTTGCTATGTAAATAACAACGTCGGGAAATTTTATAAAATCTTCAAATACACTAAGTCGATTAAATACGTTTAAGGTTTATAAATAATATACTAAATTGTAATATTGTCTTAGTCAATCATTGGGACTTTTGATTGATAATACTGGCAACACTAGTTTTGAAATAACGATATTCTGAGACAACGGTTGAGAACACGGGGTTGCACTCGGCCTATTTGCTTGGGGCCAGCATCGAAGACGGACGTGTTATGAGTGGTCAGCAATGTAGGGTTCATGTAAGTTTTGTTACTATAATATTCTTAAATATTAAGTACTTTTAACATTGTAAAAAAAAATAGCGATAGAGTTTTTTTGCCTGTTCTTCTCTAACAGCGATTACTCTTTGTAATGGGCAACTAGAGTCAATTCTATCTATAGGTTTGCCTATTAGAAATAAATGAGGTGTGTGGTGTACCTTTAAATGATACAATGTGTTACGTGTTATTTTCCTTACCCTGTAATACCTATAAGTCAGTTTATAGTTTGAGATTATCGAGTAATGACGATTAGATGCATTTGGGTACCCATCCATAAGTTTCTACTTTGAAGTTAAATATATTAGGTATTCAATAAGTTGTCTTAGAGCAAGGGTACCCTATTTTATAACATACGTATTACTGAAGCTAACTCATGATGCTGTCATGTTTGTTTAACTTTTTTATATTATGTGGAAAATGTCGTTGGTTATACATTTACACGTCCGTTTTAGTTTTAAGTTCTATTCCATAATATTGTAATGTGTAACCGTTTATTTTCCCAAATAAAATAAAATAAAATAAAACTCAAAAACTACCCAAGAAAAGTTTAACATAGGTATATGGGACCACCTCGACAAAACAAAATTTTGAACAAAATATCTGTAACAAAATCAGTTTAAAATTGGCGAGGATATTGCTGAACTTACAACCTTCTGCTTTTTTGAAGTCTGTCAAAAATAGAACAAATAAAATATTTTATATCAGAAGTAGCTATTCTGCTATTTCCGATACAATTTAATTGATTTCAAAATAGTAAGTAACAGTCGCACAGTGGAACGAATGTATGGGAGCGGTTGGACGTAGACATGTCCGAAAAAAAAGAGTAAAATTATGCCAAACTAATGATGCCATCTTATTCGATTACTTAATGCCTTCATAACTTGTGGTGATGAATTTCTTCATAACTCCCATATTTCGGGAGTAATTTGAGAAAATGTGAAATTTTACTATGAAAATGAGTGTATCGAGCTCTCTCCCTCCTGATTCCGGGCTTGTTTCAAGTAGCGGTCTCTAATATCATAATGCTAATACTAAGAGCTATATTTAATACTAAGACACATAGTGCGCCAAATGTGCACTTTCTGGTATAAAGAGTGATGTTTATTTTATAACACAATTTTTTTATTTTTTGTTTATTTTGTTGATTAAAACCGTTTTTCTAAAGGTTTAACTTATTACAATAACATTTCTGAGCAGCCAATTAGAGAAGATATAAGCTAATTAGGATATATAATTAGGGACTTAAGGTTTACATATAAAACTGATGCACTAATGATTACTGATAAGAACATTGCTATTATTTAATTACTAAATGGCTCTTAATACACTAATTTAGCATGCATCATTTACTAATTATCACAATAACTAATTACCTTGCAATATTTAACAAAGGATACCTGGGATACCTGGATTTTATATAAATAGGTCACTATTAGTAACTTTAAAATCAGTGTTGATTTACACCTCGTTGTATCCAAGCTAATCTCGCAATGTATTTTCCAAATTTTAATACAAATCTTGATATTCACGTTGCTTTATGCGCACGCGCACATAAAGATTTACGCGACTTTAACTATTTGTTCAGTGTTTTAAAAGATAACAGTTGTGTTCAGTTATGTGAAAGTGCTGAAACAAGTTTAAAAGACTGGTGTCGTCGATTTTGCTACCGCATTTATGCAAAATGGACACAGTCTGGAAGAAGCACAGATAAGTTTCGGAAGAAACATGAGATTTGGCTACAGGCTGCAATTCAATGGCCGGAATTACAGAATGAAAATATGGAACCTTCTACAGAAAATATAAGTGACGTCATCGAGCCCATAATTTCTCCTGCTAAATCTGATGCTTCAACTTGTACACACCCTAGTCCTCGTAAATCTTTTGAGGACCTTAGTAACCGGCAAAAAAGAAGACGCACTGAAGATAGTCTTTCATGCAGCAGTAGCAGCGCTGAAATTATGTTTTCGGCCGAAAGGGCGCTTCAAAAGGCAGGACAAAGCGATACAGCTTATGTTATGAAATACTTGACGGAGAATCCAGAAGAGGCCTCAAAAATCAAAGCCTTCATTGAAGGTAAATCAATTCAGGTACGGGAAATATCCCCTTTGAAGGCATTGGCTCTTTATGTATCGATGAACTTATCGAAATGGCGCTATAACACTCTTCGGGATTTCAACACTCAAGAAGGAGCTCTTCAATACCCGAGTTACTACATGTTGGTTAAAGAAAAAATTAAGTGCTATCCGGCCAAAGAAGATCTCACAGTTACAGAGAGCTCTGCAAAAATCAAATTACAAGCCTTGATGGATTTAACCTCAAGAAGACTTATTAGGTCGTTAGAAACCCCTGTTGATCCCAATCAACAGCTCGTATTGACCAGCAAATGGGGTTTTGACGGATCATCTAGCCAAAGCATTTATCATCAAAGGACGAGTGAAGATGAGCAAATCGATCTTGCTAGTAATTTTATGATTAGTCTTGTACCACTGCGGCTCGTCTCAAAAGGTGTAACAATTTGGGAAAACGAGCGACCATCTTCCACTTCATTTTGCCGGCCAATATTGTTTAAGTTTATAAAGGAAACCAAAGAAAATGTGCAGAGAGAGATGGCTGAAATCGAAGCAGAGATTGAAGCCTTAACTCCATCCACCATCACTGATGGAATTAGTGTCAAACACCAACTGCTGTTGACAATGATTGATGGTAAAATTCATTCCATTATATCCAATACAGCAGCTTCAGTGTGTGACATATGCAAGGCTTGTCCTAAAGAAATGAATAATTTAGAGTTAATCAAAGATAAACACGCAAACGAGGACATGTATAAATATAGCTTAAGCACCCTTCACGCTTGGATTCGCTCAATGGAATGCTTATTACACATTTCCTACAAATTAGACATAAAATCATGGCAAGTAAGGGGTGATATAGCAAAAAGGCAAGTTGATGACAGGAAGAAAAGAGTTCAAGAGGCTGTAAGAAGAGAAACGGGCTTACTTCTCGATGTTGTGAAACAAGGCAGTGGATCCACCAACAATGGCAACTCGGCAAGGAGATTTTTTGAAAACTACACTAAATCTGCTGAACTGACCGGAATAGATGCTATGCTTTTAAGAAAAATCTGTGTGATCTTGCAGTGTATTTCATCAGGAGAGAAGATCAACGTAACTAAATTCCGAGAGTTCTGCTTTGATACTGCTAAGCTTTACGTGGAGTTATACCCATGGTATTATATGCCTTCTTCACTTCATAAAATTTTAATGCATGGGCCAGACATAGTTCAGAACATGTCAATTGTGCCCATTGGTTTTCTATCCGAAGAGGCATCTGAGGCTAGAAATAAAGATTTTAGAAAATATAGAGAGGGGCATTCTCGAAAGCATAGCAGTATCTCATGCAATGAAGATATTTTGCACAATCTTTTACTGTCTTCTGATCCACTTGTTACAAGTATCCGTCCAAAAGGAAATAAGTTTGTAAAAAAATCTTCTTTTAAGGAATTTTATGAGCTTACGGATTCTGAGAAAAGTGATATCGAATTTGTTAACATAAATGATTTAGCGGACATCGATTCTGAATTTGAATTAATTGATGATGATGATGATGACGAAGATAATTAAATGATGTTATTGTTTTAAAATGTGTAACTTAGTAAATTAGAGCTTACATCTTAATTATTTATTGTACTTTTAATGAAACTAGGTAATTTATTATCAACTTACTTAAAAGTCATACTCTCATCAGTTCTTGTGAATATTTTTGTTAATATATATTTCTGTATATATATAATATATTTATAGACCTCTTAATAAGTCTGTCTGCGGTTTAAAGTAAATACAAATGGGGAAAAAACGTTTTTTTTTTTAAATTTTCATTTCCTTTTATCCCAGAAAGTGCACATTTGGCGCACTATGTGTCTTAGTATTAAATATAGCTCTTAGTAATAGCATTACGATATTAGAGACCGCTACTTGAAACAAGCCCGGAATCAGGAGGGAGAGAGCTCGATACACTCATTTTCATAGTAAAATTTCACATTTTCTCAAATTACTCCCGAAATATGGGAGTTATGAAGAAATTTATCACCACAATTTATGAAGGCATTAAGTAATCGAATAAGATGGCATCATTAGTTTGTCATAATTTTACTCTTATTTTTCGGACATGTCTACGTCCAACCGCTCCCATACATTCGTTCCACTGTGAGTCGTCAGTAAAAAATATTTGTCAATCACTAACAGCTTTCGTGGAAAGGCATGACTATTTTTAAAAATTTCAAACAATGTTTGTATATCCAAAACAATGAACAAATCGCGTGGAAAAAATATCATGTGAAGACTGAACAAAACGAAATAAAATGAATTGCAGATAGTTATTCGAAAGATTTACTATTTCTGTATAATTTCCAATAAATTTGAATGAATGTATGAATGAAATTTACCGACCCCAGCATGGTTTTACCAAACTTGAACAAATCAACTCAATTCTATATCTGCTTCGTTTTTCTCGTGGTCACAAGCGCAACAGCTGTGCGTGGGGTCCTGGGATCGATTCCCAGTTTGGGCAAAGTGTTATTGGATTTTTCCATTAGGAATTACTCAGCAACAGCCCGGGATTGAAAGTCGGCGGTGTCCCCCGTGCTTCTGAAAGCATGTGAAGCCCCTGCACATGATCTCTCTTCGATCCTGTCTGAATGCCGTTACATCGGGCTATGAGAGTGTGGGAAGAGTAAGTGCCCCTATATCTGCGCACACACTTGTGCAGTATGATACCTCCCGCGACGATGGAAAGTCTCTGTTTAGGTTGGCCGCCATGGCCGTAATACGGTCTGAAGGACTATTTACCAAACTCGATTAATCCAATCAATCAATCAACTCAGCCTATAGATCGTAGTCCTCTACTGGATATAAGTCTCTCCCAGGCTGCGCCACAACACCCTGCCCTCCGCCTTCCACATCCAGTCAATTCTTAAGGTTCATTCTATAAATATCGAATGAAAACCAAGATTTCAACTAGCCCCTGAAGCCTCATGTATCACATGGTATTACAGAAACCATTGCATATCAAGAACCGGATCGGGGGGTACCGTAATGGTAGAGAAGACGTACCCTTAGGATAGGGAATGATTGGGAGCCGTACCGGATATGAATTTTAGAGTAGACATTGGACTAGTGAAGAAAAGATTTCAAATGAAAAACTCAATAATTAACTATCTAAAGCTACAGGTTCCTTGAAGAATTGTGGCCTATAATATTATAACAACCATCATGAAAATCTGTCATTTCCACCAATAATTGACATTAAAGGTGTCAATTCCTGCCGGGGTCGCGAGATTGTTCAAGCGAGATACCGTGACCCCGGCACACGGGCAACTGATGGAACACGGGTGAGTTTTAGTCAGTAAAAATCTGACACGCCCTCCCGCTCCGCCCAGAGCGGGAGAAGTCATTTGATGATTTCCCATCCAGAAAAAGGTGTCAAAAAAGGTTCAAAATTTAGACAGCCGTTATTGTTATCGTCTACAGCTGTCTCTCATTTTTTTTGGGAATGTCATCTCGTATGGTCAACCTATGAGGTTGTCGGCTACTTAAGCGGACTTGCCTGTGGCTGCCTTAATAAGCCAGGGCTTAAAAACTTAAAACTAGAGCGACTATTCGCTAAGGGCACCCGTTGTGGCGTACGGGCTTAGGGCATCGCTGGTAGAGGGTAGCAAGGGATAGGCTGGATCGGATGTTCATCGCTGTCTTAGAAAACTAAACCTATTATAGGTGTACCGACTTTTTTGTAAATAATATAGAAAGATTCCACGCAAATACAGTACGAGTTCTTGTCATAAACAACCGCCATTTTGGTATTCAGTCCTCTCAGCAAATGTTATACTAAAATATTACTTACAAATCTGTGCGAAAATGTGTTCAGAAAGGTTGTATATTAAGAGATAAAAACCATTAGGCGCCTGTTACGGAATAAAGATTATGTCTCAACTTTTCAAGCGATGAACAACAACTGTGTGTCACATTGTAGATAAATACAGTAGCTTAGAATCCTCCTCAAAAAATAATTATGTAAAATATCCTTTTAGTTCATCTTCATCATCATTGCTGGACAAAGACTTCCTCCAAACGCGAAGAACTCCAGAAGCGAAAAACACTTGACCGGTCTAAGTGGCATTCCACTTAGACCGGTCAAGTGTTTTTCGCTTCTAGGAGATTTCTGCGGTCTTCACAAGGTCAGCGATTCACCTTGTGGGGACCTTCCAACTCTTCGTCTCGCTCCGTTTCTTGCTATCCCGGTCCTTAAATTCCTAATGACTTGATTTATCGCTTCTGGATAAATCCGGGCTGGCTAAATATTGTAAAATATTTTTTAATTTATTGTTATTAAACTGTGTCGATTTGGTATAGCTGAAGTGGGTACGATAAACTAACTACTAACTATAATATACAAAACAAACAGGGAACTGTATTTAGACATGTATGTAGAAATAATATTTATCTGACAAGCAGAGAAAGTTATGAACCATGTACTAAATAATTTACGGATGTAATTCGATCAGATCAACAAAACACAGCCTGCAGCTAACATTAGATTTACATAGATTATGCTTGTGGAATCCGGGGTTTAGTATGTATAAACATGATTAAATTATTAATACAATGATGATCCTTGTCTGAAACTGCATACATTAGCTAGAATACTGATTGAAATCAAACTAGTGCAGATATAGTTATAATAAATAATACGCCGTTTAGTGATGTTTCGCATAGAGTAATTGGAAAACAGAGATTTACATTTTAAAAACGGAAAGAAATAGTAGCGATACCTCAGACTAAGACATTGAAAACAACAACTCTTAACACAACAGAGCAATGAATTAGAAAAGTTAAATTAAAAAAACCCCCGACCAAAACAAAAACCTCTAAATAGTAATCTATTTAGAGTATTGTATGTATGTACGTACGTATTATATGCGTAGGGGGTTATAAAGAGCCGAAAAGCAGTTGAACTCCGGCAAAAGATTCTCCGGTAAAGCTCTATCTGAACCAACCTGACGGCTACGTCTCGCCGTTAGTCCAATGCCTACTCTTGTATACATACGGCTCACATACCTTCCCTATCCTAAGGGCGCGTCTTCCCTACCATTATGTCGCCGGTCTACTCCTTGATATGCAATGGTCTCTGCAGCACCATAGATCATGAGGCTTAAGGAGCTAGTGCAAATCTTGTGGTTCATTCGATTAATCGAGTCTGGTCAAACTACTCTGGAGTCTGTGTATTTCATTCATTCATTCATATTAAATAAAGCGTAGGCAAATTACTGTCTTTGAATCTTAGACTTCTGAATCTTCTCATGCCATGTGTTCATACTTTTATCTAACTTATCTACCAAAATCTAGTTTTATCGTTTTAATAAAAAGGTTTTTAAGTTTCACGACCTACTTATCTCATGCTTTGTTACGCTGGATAAATTTAGGTAGATACACATTATTAGTGACACATCAGGGACTCTTCTAGAGTTATAAAACTGAATTTAGGAGTAAATTCCAATCCAAACTCTTAGTAAAAATAATTGAAATTATTTTCGATCTTACTTCAGCCTGCCAAATTGGACGCCAGATTCAAATTATGTTACTTTTTGTCTTTTCGATTTTAACCTACACTATGACTTATATTTATTGTAACAGACTGTACTTCACTTTTTTAAAACAAAAATTTGTAATTTTAATTGTACTTCAGCCTGCCAAATATATTCGATTACATTTTAATCTAAAATCAAACTTGGCATCGAACATACATTTAGAAATAAAGATAGACAGATGCGCATTGTTATTTCCGAGATAAACTGTAATTTCGGTAATTGTGTAACACACTAACAGTAGGAATTGCTTTCATTTTGACAATTAAACAACACACATTGCGTTATTTACATTGTTCAACAGTCGATTTTTTCATGCATATATCGCAATGGATGAGTGTTTTACGCAAGAGTAGTGAAGGGTTGTGGCTAAGTCAATAATGATTTTATTTCTGTAAGTAGGTTTGTACGAACACTTTTACATGTCAGATCATGTGAAGACCATGATGACATAACAGTAACAGCCGAACGGGTCGATTGATAAGGTTAAGCTTCGCTTGCCGGGGTTGGACCATCCTTACATACCAGGATCCCTCCGACCTTCGGAAAGCACGTTAAGCCGTTGTTCCATTCGTGAAATTTTGACAGTTGTTAGGGGTCGTCAAACCCCGACAACCAGTCTTGCCAAGGGGTTTGGTATTACCCAATATCTGGGTTGCGAAGTTCAGATAGGCATTCGCTCCATATTAATTACTGATATTCAGCTGCATCCAGATTAACTGGAAACCGACCCCAACATAGTTGGGAAAGGGCTAGGCAAATGATAACGACTATTTACGCAATTAGACAAGTTAGCAACACAGACTAATTCCACCTTCTCCTTGTTCCAGTACAACAATGTGGTCAGCCAAGAAGACTGATAGCACCAACGCCAGCACTCCGTCTGCGGAGGAGGAGATCAAAGTTGTGCTGGTGGGCGACACCCAGTGCGGGAAGACCTCGCTGGTGCAGAGGTTTGTCTCTGACACCTTTATTGAGGTAAGGTTTCGATGAAAACATTTTTTTTTCTTTATAGTTTCCATCTTTCTTCGCACGGACGCAATTGTGACAATTTATGTCCCAAAATTGAAATATTTTATTTCAAATCAAATCAAAATATTTTATTGGAAAATATACATGGTTTTACTTACTATATTACCGTAGATTGATCTTTTTTTTATGGGTGTAATCATCAAATGACGTCTCCGGCGTATCAAACTTTTACTGACTAAAACCCCACCCTTGTTCCTTCAGTTGTCTATATGCCAGGGCCAAGGTTACTCTTTCTAACAAATCTCGCGACCCTGGCAGGACAGATTTACTCCTGCAAGTAAATTAATTAGATAACCACCCAAAACATACATACAGCTATACTATTCTAATTATGTTCAACGTTAATCGAGTAATTAATATGATATTGACAGATGTTTAATTATAATTACTATACAATGAAGATCCTGACGTTGAAGTGTGTTAGATTAGTTAGCTGTCTGAAATCCGATATGGTATCGTATATATTACAATTCTAATTAACGAAAATGATTAAGTATTGCTAAGGTGTGAGATAGGCGAAATGGCGAAAAGGTGAAAAGTCATGAGTTCTATTCCTACTCATAGCAATGTTCACATGTCCTATTACAAAAACGTTTTAGACATTAGGGAGAAGTGAAGTATAGGCGTAAGGAGACTGAGGACAGACTGAGCAGTGGTGGCCCAGTGGTGTCAGCTCCGACTTACGAGTTTGTAGGTCATGGGTTCGAACAGAGGCAGGTGGTTTACTTTGCGTAAATAATTTCATCACCAATGCTCTCAAAACGATGAAGGAAAACATCGTAAGGAAACCGGCATGTCCTAGAACCAAAAATTCGAAGACATGTGGCATCTAGCATATCGCACTGGGCCCACGTAGTAGATTACGGCCCGTTTCCTCCCAGTGAGAGGAGGACTGTGTCCCAGCAGTGGGAATGGTTTAAGCTGATTATGTATCTTTGTAATGTTTTTAAGGGGACTGTTTTTAAATGGTCTATACAAAGTACTGCTTATAGTTAAGGAAGGGTAACACTATGCAGGAGGAGACGCCCCGGGCGTCGGGAGACGACAGCGGACTCCCGCCCACCGTAGGCGCGAGCTTGCGGGTGGCGAGCAATGTGTAGCTCGCCGCCCGGTAAGGACCAGGCTCGGGTCGACGGCGCGTAGTGTTCCACGCGCGCGTCAAAGAGATGTCAGCAGCAGTGTCTACCGGTCTACTAGGACCGATGCCTGCCGGGGTCGCGTGATTGTTCGAAAGAGATACCGTGACCCTGGCACATGGGCAACTGATGGAACACGGGTGGGTTTTAGTCAGTAAAAGTCTGACACGCCCTCCCGCTCCGCCCAGAGCGGGAGAAGTCATTCGATGATTTCCCATCCAGAAAAAAAAAAAAAAGTCACACTATTAAAAGAAAGTTACCTAGTTTGCAAAAAATCTCTCTTACGAGTTAAGTCACCAATATTGGACGCCTAACTGCTGAGATACAGATCCTCTCTGTGGGAGATTTGGCTGTAATCTACCACGCGGGTCCAGTACGGGTTAGTAGAAGTCTCATGTCTTCAATTTTTTGGTTCTAGGACATGTCGGTTTCCTCACGATGTTTTCCTTCACTGTTTAGAATAGGGTTCATATTCGTATGGGATAGTTATTATATCTAATTATGTAAAGCGAAATCTATGAATGATGCTTAAAAACACCGTAGCATAATCAGCTTATAATGTTCCCACTGCTGGGACACCGGCCTCAACTCTGTGAGAGGGAGTGGGCTATGGAATTACGATTCTTCACGCAGGCCCAGATAGTAGACATCACATGTCTTCGATTTTTTATTCTAGGACATGTCGGTTTCCTTACAATATTTTCGGTCACTGTTTTGAGAACAATGGTGATGAAATCATTTACACAAAGTAAAGCGCTTGCCTATGTTGGATCCCACGATCTACAACTCTTAAGCCACGGCTGTTACCACTGAGTAACCAGACACCGTAACTTGGTCGAAACTCTAAGGAAGTCGTGAGTCTGATATCTTATTAAAACATTTAAACCAACGACTAATTCTCTTATAAACATCTCGCTAGAGGAAGCTGTCACAACTCAATCTACATAATTCGTGATAACACAAGACAGACACATTAAATTTCACACACGCTAATTCCTGACAGTACTGACTGATAATTTGACATGTCGTGTCAGTAGAATTACTTACGAAGTAAACATGTTTTGGTAAAACATCCAGAGATGAAAATGTCGCGAGGAAACGGAATTGAAGAATTTCTTGTTTGCATTTTCCGTCTTTCTTTCTTTTGTTTTTTTCTTCGTGATTGAGTGAACGGAAATGTCAGTGGGCTGTCAATGTCATGATGTTTTTGACGTCAATAAATCAAGTTTGTTATTTTGGTTAAATGTAGTGTCAATCGTAGGGAAGTTTTCTTTCTTTTGATTGATAGTACGCAAAGACACTAATAGTTTTCGTTATTTTAGGATTCGGATTTGATTTTAATTATAATAATGTACAAAAATCGTTTATTTATAAATGGAACAAAAAACAACAACAAACAGCAACAACTTAACAATAACTACCCTCTTAGTAGTAAACACGGAATAAATAGGAAATAACTATACATATTCATAGGTTTCAACTTGTAATAACTTTATTCTGTGTTTATTAGTTAGAGGCTTAAAGTAGAGCTCAGTTGCTATGTGGCTTGAGATATGTTGAGCCTGTATTTCAGGCTGGAAAGGGCATAAATACATTAACTATTAAGTAAAAACTAAATAAAAACTAACGTAAATAAAATAGCATGTTAGCGGTTCTATTTACAGACGATAAATGTAGTAAATTATTACGGCATTTTAATATAATAATAACAAAAAAACCGGCCAAGTGCGAGTCGGACTCGCGCACCGAGGGTTCCTTACAAACCTGTAGATATTCTCGGTTTTGCATAAGGTTTATTTTTATGAAATGAAATGTTTTTTTTTTTTAATTTTTATATTTGAGTTGATTGAATAAAAGGTAAATTGCAGTTTACGATTTATGACGTATTAAAAAAAAACTACTCACTAGATCTCGTTCAAATCAATTTTCGGTAGAAGTTTACATGGTTATGTACATCATGTATATTTATTTTTTTTAGGTTTATCATTCTCTTATTTTAGAAGTTACGGGGGGGGGGACACATTTTACCACTTTAGAAGTGTTAGTTAAGGAGGTGGCGAGCAAAATTTCGATATGATCAGCACACAAGGCAGACGTTATTAATAGTGATAATTATACCCTAAGAAACATCAAGGACCTCGTCTGCCACCATAGCGACACTTCGTTGTAAATTTACAGCGTTTCAAAAATGTTTAAAAAAAGGGTGTGCTATATTATGCGCACACGTCTGCCTCTGGGGCTGATGATCACAGTCATCATGGAAACACCAAAAAATCGAAAAGGCAGACATACAGGGCTCTGACTTTTGTAGTATTCAATTTTTCAATATATTTTTATGATTTAAAAAACTGTATATAAAGTGCACACTTGGCAGATTTGAATTGTTCGATTAAAAACAATGAGAAGAACCACGGAAAAATAGTCTGCCAATATGTTGTCTCTGCGTTGTCTATTGTCAGTGCTCCAAAAACGTAAAAAAAAGAAGGTATGCTATATTATGCGCACACGACTGCCTCTTGGACAGATGTTTGAATTACTTATGAAAACCAAGAAAACCGATGAGGCAGACGTTCAGGCCTCTGATATTCCAAAGACCATTTGATGTACTTTTTTCAACCCGACGCTCGCGCCAAACCAAGCAGGTATAAAATATCCCCATAGATCCTTTCGTGGTGTCTCTCTTTTCTTTGGGAATATGAGTGAGAATGGTATAACTCAGTTCCAACCTTTTCCGTATTGTGAAACTAAATGTATAGAGCGTATATCTATATACAGCTTATATCTATATACGTATTTTACACAAATAAAACGTGATTTAAAAAGTTAAAGACTGTTCCTATCCAGATCCTAATCCTGTTCAGATTACATTCAAGCATGCAATTTAAAAAAAAAACTTGCTAATTAGAATTCCAAGCGCATTTCGTTTCTGCTTGGCATTGAGAAAAAATATGATTGCATAGATTTCAGCTCCAGAAGTTTAATCGTTCCCGTGAGTTTAGCGGATAATATTAATCAAAATTATAAGAATAAAACTATAAACAATAACAATAATCCCATGCAATACTCGCTGTCCCTTGATTCCGTGAATTTCAAACAGTTATACAGCTGAAAATCAGTGAGAAAAGTGTCTGCCACATGTTTTTTCGAATCCACAGAGTCATAGTGAATCGAATGGGCGCAATAAGAAGCGCGTGCAAATGACTTAGTAGAGCTTTTGTTTTTGACATTTTTACAACTCCGTCGCATGATAATGCAGAGTCCTGAATGTCTGCCTCTTCGATTTTCTTCGTTTCCAAGATGATTGTGACCATGTACTCCAGAAGCATACATGTGCAAATTATTTAATACCCCGATTTTTTTAAGCAACTTCAATCCGCTGTAACGCGAAAACGCAGCGACATAGAACCTTAATTGATTAGACCAAATCGATTCGTAATTATTTAAACTGCAATCCACCTCGACGTCAAACGTGTGCAAATCATATACCGATATGCTCGCCACCTCCCTAACTATGTCTCTCGCGCAAACTATTCAGTTTAGAAAAAAATGATATTAAAAACCTCAATACCATTTTTGAAGACCTATGCATAGACACCGTATGGATCTGGATAGGAACAGTCTTTAACTTTTTAAATCACGTTTTATTTGTGTAAAATACGTATATAGATATAGATATAAGCTGTATATAGATAGTCGCTCTATACATTTAGTTTCACAATATCTCTAGGGAATCTCTTGCCGCATTCGATCCAGCCCGTCTCTTACGACAACCTCATAGGTTGACCTGCGAGATGTCATCCCAAAAAAAACCAGCCAAGTGCGAGTCGGACTCGCGCACCGAGGGTTCCGTACAAATCTGTAGGTATTCTCGGTTTAAAAATATATATATTTTTTAATTTTTATATTTCAGTTGATTGAATGTAAGGTAAATTGCGGTTTACGATTTATGACGTTTTAAAAAAAAACTACTCACTCGATCTCGTTCAAACCAATTTTCGTTGGTAGTTTACATGGTAATGTACATCATATATTTTTTTTAGTTTTATCATTCTCTTATTTTAGAAGTTACGGGGGGGGGGGACACACATTTTACCACTTTGGAAGTGTCTCTCGCGCAAACTATTCAGTTTAGAAAAAAATGATAGTAGAAACCTCATTACCATTTTTGAAGACCTATTCATAGATACCCCACACGTATGGGTTTGATGAAAAAAAAACATTTTTGAGTTTCAGTTCTATGTATGGGGAACCCCAAAATTTATTGTTTTTTTTTTCTATTTTAGTGTGAAAATCTTAATGCGGTTCACAGAATACACCTACTTACCAAGTTTCAACAGCATAGCTCTTATAGTTTCGGAAAAAAGTGGCTGTGACATACGGACGGACAGACAGACAGACAGACAGACAGACAGACAGACATGACGAATCTATAAGGGTTCCGTTTTTTGCCATTTGGCAACGGAACCCTAAAAAGGGAATCTCTTGCTACGAACTAGTTGTAAGCGTTAGTGAGATTTTCATTTTATTCTAAATACTTACGTTACAACGAAAATGTAACCATTATTCAAAATTTCATTTTCGTGACTATTACAGCCAGTTACGCCTTTTAACTGATACAAAAGAATCTTTAATCAAATAAGTACATACCTAACTAATCAAATGTACATATATTCTATTGTTCTCCAACTCAAACATATAGGTACTCACTGAGGTCGGAACTAAAATTGTAAAATTCTTTCTCAAAACACTGGTGTCAAGTCTAACAGTGCAATATTACTTTTACGAAAGTCTCCAACACGCCATATTTCAACACCTCTTTTAAAGGCTCCTGCAGACAGGTGCGACGCGGCAGCTCGACGCGTCTTTTATCATCATTATTATCATTAGCAGCCCATAAAACTCCACTGCTGGATATAAGCCTCTCCAATTGCGCGCCATTCGTTCGATTCTCGGCAACTCTCATCCAGCTGCTACCAGCCACCCTGCGAAGATCGTCGCTCCGCCTAGCCTGAGGGCGTCCTACCTTACGTTTAAAGATTCGCGGTCTCCACTCAAGAACACTGAAGCGTCTTTAGTACAATGATTTCTATAAAAACTTCATAGAAATAGTTATACCTGAATCGCATCATTTTGTCGGCGGCGCGCCTTTATGTGGGATCCTTAATAAAAACATGTCGTTTACCAAGAAACAGTTTAACACGTCTCATTTGAACGTGTGAATGCGAAAACAAAAAAAAAATAACTTTAAGTTTGAGCCTAAGACAACATCCTGTCGTTAATTTATCTCAGCTATGTCAAGGGATGCTTGGGGATGTTCCACGAAAGGTATAAGAAGGATATAGTCCGTGTAAGGCCACTTACGATCAGAAATGAAGAGATCCGTAGGAGAACCAATATAACCGACATAACCCGAACAATTGCCAAACGTAAGTGGCAGTGGGCAGGGTATCTCTCGCAGAACATATGGCCGATTGGGCTGGAAGATTCTAGATAGGCGACCTCGTACCGGAAAACTTAGCGCTGAGACGCGTCTCACAAGGTGAACCGATGACCTGGTAAAGGCTGAAGGAATATCTGCTGGTTGCGAGAAGCATAGAATCGGTTGAAGTGGCAGGCCTATGTCCAGCAGTGGACGTTTTTCTACTGAAATGAAAATGATGTTGATGATATATGCCACTAGACTAGACTGACTATCCGATCCAGTCTTAGGTAGCTAGGACACTCGCATCCTCAAAGGACTCTTTTCAGGCCTATGGCTCTCCAGACTTCACACTGCTATCCTGGCAAGGACTTAGGCTATGGCTTCAGCTGTTATTATTGATAGTACTAACAAATGATTTTATTTCTGTACGTAGGTGTGAACGATCACTTTTACAGGTCAATCACCGTTTTAAAACTAGATGTGGTCACCGTTAGCCGCTAACTGTTTTCTCATCTATACTACTAAAAATTAAGTTGAAGAGTTTGTTTGAACGCGGTAATCTCTAGATCCACTTGGAATTCAAAAACCATCTTGCAGACCAATTTTTGAGGCAAACTATAGGCTATTTAATCTCATGCTGGAATCCTGTGCACACGAAAAAACGAACTATAAGTAGTTAGAAAAAATGCTAAGAAAAACGAAATCAATTAATGCGGGCAGACGATGCGATGTGACGGAGGTGGGCCGAGGGAACAAGGATTTCCATATAGGCGAAATCGCGGGCGGAAGCTAGTGTTATAACATTATACGTCATTTACACAAGCTCTTTGAGGCCTAAGTAGTATCCGCTAACACATATTTTTAACATCCCTGTTTCCATTCCTGTGAATAAAACTAGAACATCACAACACTCATTACTCTTTCAAGAGACACGTGTAAAAACAAAAAAACAACAAGCCGACAAGTGTTTTACTTCGTCCTAAATAAACATCCGCCATGTTTTGTAGAAGCCGTAAGAATCCGCTTTACATGTTTATGAATGACCAGGCAAACATGAGGGATTTGTTACATGACTGTGTTTTTTTTGGCTGGGGGAAAACGCAGTTTTATGTGTCAGTTTGTGTGGTTGTGGAGGTCAGAAAGATTGATACCACATGAAAAAAATTCCGACCCTAACATAGTTTGTTTTTTAAACAACTTACTTATGAGGAAACAGAAGCGCTTTTGAAACACGTTACATAACACACATACACACACACACACACACAAACACACACACAAAATGATTAAACTTAGATTTTAGTTATATGTTTTTGTATTAATTATTTCTTTTGTTATGGAAGAGCGGAGCCTTCTACTACAGGCTTTATTAGCTTAAAAGGAGGCTCCAATCACAATTCCAGTGCCATGTATTTGTTAAAGAAATAAACTAATTTGTATTTGTATTAATTTGTATAGTTGGGAAAAAGCTAGACAAAATGATTGATATTATTTGAACGAAATATATTTTTACTTATTTATATCGCATATTTCTTTTTTTCTTCTCTTTAAACTTTTACCATATGTGTGCGTGACTTTGGACAATAACCAAGCTAGTAAATATACCTTTCATTCATCTTCCATACGACAATATCACAGTTTGACTGATATTATGACTGTTTCGAGCCAGCCGAAAACAATACAATAATATAATACAAAACAATTATCTAATTAGTAAACACGCCATTGTAACTAATGTTCTCAAATCAAATAATCATTTCTGATGGTGGCAGGGACATGGACACGCAAACTGTAACCATGATTTCAGCACATTATTTAAGAAAATCGATAAATTTCAATGCTGAGGAGAATGTTGTGTGTTCAGAATCCTGCCAGAGTCGCGAATTTTTCAAAAGAGTTACCGTGACCCTGGCACAGACAACTGAAGGAGTACGGGTAGGTTTTAGTCAGTAAAAGTTTGACACACCCTCCCACTCCGCCCAGAACGGGAGAAGTCATTTGATGATTTTCCACCCAAAAAAGGGGGTGTTCAGAATTCATGATATCATGGAATCGTCGATGTCCAGCCCCCTGTATAAAAATATCCAATCAGTTATTAAAACGCATAGTTATGCATTTGATAATTCATATCACTATTTAAGCATTCTTTCCCTTCCACTCTGTTGTTACATGGAGAAATTTTATTTAAATAATCATAAAATCCATTCCATATTTTAATCCATTGACGTGATCCACTATACACTGCACAGATAGCACCCACAATTTGATTCCCAACAAAGATTAAACCTCACTTTGTCACCATTAATACCGTTTTAACGAGCACCCGACACTGATTGACACGAAAAAAATGGTCGCTTTACACTGATGATTCGACAAGAACAAATGACTGAATTACAATGCAATCTAACAAATTGGCCAGCATTGGAACGGTGCTATCAATTTTATGGCCTAACATCACTAAATATGAAAGTTAACAGAAGTTAAAGGGACTTCGACAACGAAAAAGATCATTCGAATAAATCACTATAGGTTATATTCTAAATGCGCTACAATAATCTAACATTGTTCTATTTCTGCCATTTATTTTAAAATTAAAGAGACAGAAAGTTTGCAATAAATTTCGTTTCGTGACACGACGTTGCAACGTGCCACGACACAATGCGATGCCGTATAGTGTGTATGCGTTATGGTGCTAATCTGTAAGAATCTTCAAAAAACAGAGGTTTTGGTAAGGTTCAAAGTGTTGCAGACACATTTCTAACTCTATAAACTTATCAAACGATAAAAACCTCATCTATCTTATCATCATTATAATTTCAGCCGAAAAACGTCCACTGCTGGACAAAACCTCCTCCATGCTGAGGGAAATTGCCATTATCGCCACGCTTGGCAGGCGCCTTATCTTTCTTATACCTATGATAAAACAGTTGCGTTTTTGGACTTTCTTCACGATCACTCAAAACCTTATTTCTTTTTTGCGATATCTTTCAAGAGAGTATTCAACATGTCTATCGAGATCGATTGCAAGACATACTTGACCTTCTGACCAATCATGATGATTCTCATTTCAACCACAGTTTTGTAGAGGGAATTTCGATACTGTTTTTGTTTGATGCTTGACAAATTTATCTATGTGGACAAATGGAATTTAGTAAGGCTCTGTATTCAGACTGGTGTATCGCATGAATTTGGAATTTAGCCGATCTATCGGTCACATAAAGTTGGACAGACTTGGGCGGTTTTTTGTTGACATAGCTTTTTGGGTACAAAGCTCTGATTTAAAAACACTGCTATGTCCGTTCCGTACATATATCAGCCTATAATGTTGTCATTGCTGGCTGTATGCGTGGTGGCTACGCGGGCCCAGTGCGGGTTGAGAGATCTCACATGTCTTCGAATTTTTGGTGTTTTCTTTCACCGTTTTGAGAGCACAGTCAGCTTGTAAGTTTCCACTGGTAAGACACAAGTCTCCACTCTTCGAGAGACAGGCCTAAGGAGAAAGGTTTTAAGAGCAGTGGTGATAAAATAATTTACCCAAAGTAAAGTGCCTGTCTGGTTTCGAACCTACGATCTACAACTCGTAAATCGCGGCCGTTACTTCTGAGCCAACACTGCTCTACTGGGCCGCCCCTACTCTACAGAGTCACCACTGTACTCTGACCTGTTATATTGTAATTTGCTGCTGGAATATCTATGATGAATCAGTTGTAATTTATTCGTCAATTCACTTGTTGACGGAGTTTTTTTTATTATTTCTAACAGATCTCTGAACCGTTCTTCAGATGTAAAAGATCGTATCTTACAGCACTTAATCATTATTTTAGCCAAAAGACGTCCACTGCTGGACATAGGCCTCCCCCAAAATCCGCCACTTCGACCGGTTTTGTGCTTTCCGCGTCCAGTGGATTTCTGCGACGTTCACAAGATCAATGGTCCACCTTGTGGGAGACCTTTCCAACTCTACGTATTTCACCACTCCAGAATCTTTGGGCCCCCTCTCTTCTGCGAGTAGAGTGCTTTGCCCACTGCCACTTAAGTTTAGCAATTCTTCGGACTATGTCGATTACTTTGGTTACACTAGATTGCTAGCACTTTAAGCAACAATACGTCTCGCTTTTTCCCAATATCATAGTAGTTGCTAAGACCAGCACCCTAATTGCATAATAAACTATCAGTCAGAATCTGTATCATTTTGAAGGATATTGCGAATCCATTACTTCATTTATTCGAAAAATTTGTCCGCTTAACAACCTAAATAACGTAATGAATGTTGTTGAACTGTCAAAATGGAACCCTTTTCTGCGGTTAGTTTGTGTGTGCAATAACCCTGCAGACGTCCTTGAATTTTAATACAGTAAAGAACTAGTTTGAATTGAATAGAAAAGTCCCTTAAATGGCTCAGCAGGAATCTTCAACCGCACAATAAAAGGTACGATTTGAGTGACCCTCTCCTATCCCACGTACACTACCTACACATAAGTAAGATTTATAGGGTACATGTGAGCGGAAAAGACTCCGGTGAACGCCGCACGAGACCGGTCCAGAGTACTTAGGAGGAAGGAAAGAGGGTGAATATACTTACTTAGGTGACACGGTACGAGGGACATTCCGTAAGAGACAATAGAGGCGAAGAATTATCTTCAAAAGAATTATGCTCCTTTACAAGTTGTTAAATTAGGGCTTAAAGATACCTTAAGTTTGTTCATTGATTCCATTATCAGTTGTACCAATCTACCAAGCCTTTTCTCAACTATGAGGGGTCAGCTTCTTCCCTACCCCATAATCTGTACTCACGTGAAATTATAAATTTCTTTTTCTCCGAGAAAATGTTTCATCATCATTAGATACGCATCAGACCTACCGGTCTTGTTGTCGCAAGCGCTTCATGGTGAGCATGAAGTCCTGAGTTAGATTTCAGGGTTGGGCAAAGTGTTTTAGAGTTTTCCATTTAGTATTTCTCATTAGCAGCTTGGAGTGTGCCCAATTGATGGCAATAGGCTCGCCCCCTGTTACATGGCACTTAAACATAACTGGCGTAATGTGATTGTACTATAGGTGCACTTCTGTCTAATCTTTCAGAGAATACAGGCGTGATGTTATATATGTATATCCATTACGTCTGTGAAAGCACGCCATCTTTTTTTATTTCACGTTATTAAGTACAGTGTCCAAAAGAAATAAGTAACCAGGGTCGTCGGATACAGTTGAAGTTGAGTAAGAAGGCGATAGATGTTTTCGAACAAAATTTATGTTTGCTAATACAAAAATCAAACAGTTCATTTATCAAATTACATTTCATTCGAAAACATTCATCGGTTCCTTACTAAGCTTCAACTGTAACCGATGACCCTAATTACTTAGAGTGAGTTGCACCAACTAACTATAACCATAACCAAAGCCTTGGTTCTGTCAAATCTCCGGCTAAGGGCCATATCCGTAAATTACATCACACAAATTTCATGATTTTTTGACCCCCACTCCCGTCCTTGTCACAACTGGTCACATTTGTGATACGGGGTTGGAGATTTGATAGCTGACAAGTCATTGGTTATGGTTAAAGTTTGTTGGTGCAACTCACTCTAAGTTATCTCTTTTTGTATTACGCACGACAAATCAAGCTATACATTTCCAGTATAAGATGACTTTTCTTTGTACGGAAACCCTACACAATGCGAGGTCCGTATAAACTTGGTCTGTAGTCGTATGTAATTGTACAGTCTACAAAGTTATCTGTTGCTATCTCCAATTACGTAACAACACTATCAAAATCGCTAGAACAATTCCCGAGTTCGTAAATTCGTCACAAACAATCGAAAATCGACAAATATTTAGGATGAATCTAACCATTTTCTACTTGATAGATCAATGTTCAATCAATCGTGTTATTGGTATTGACCACCACTTTTGTGCTTCGTTGAAAGTAAAATCGTTGGAGATATTTCAACGTTCTAAATGATGGCTGATCGCCTATTGTGTATATTTAGGATCGGAGGATTGATTTCTGTTCTTATCGTTCAGTTTTCGGATTGAAATTTTTGTCAACACAACGCTTTGGTAGATTTTTAACAATTTTAGCGTTTAAAACGCGAAAGTATAATTGATTTTTTTTGAGTTTAACAGTTTGCCAAACAGTTCCATATTTTGTAGGATAGCAATTTTTTTCACCATACCAAGTCATCATCTGCCAAAACTTATATCAACTATGTTAGGTTCAGCTTCCAGTCTAACCGGTCGCGGCTTAGTACCTGTACTTTACATGGAGACCTCCACAGCCCAGTTACTGGGTTGTAAGATATCTCTTGGTAAGACTATTTCTCAGACTTTCAGATATCTGACGGTCCGTAACTACTGTCAATACTCAATTCTTTATTGCATTCCATATGTTACATAGATGGTAAAAAATAAAAATGGTACAGATCAAATATGGACCCTGTCGGGCACGCAAAAATTAGGAGAGAGGAAGGAATGACAGCCAACCAAAGACTTCACGTCCTATCCGGGGTATGGAGGGGTCTTAATATGCAAAGCTGGTCACCCATTCACACACCAGCTGCATCAAGCGTAGCTTAACCTGGTTGACCAACCTGTGCGACTGTTACTTAACCACAAGCCCCTACTATTAGAAATAGAATACCAAGTACAAATAAAAAATATGGCATGACTCATATTTAGACCGAGACACTATATATTTTCCGTGAGCATAATAGTATTTTCATCTTAGTAAAGCATCTTAGCCCATAAATTCTTGTAATATTCTGTCTGGAGTTTCTTTTCTTAGCTGGTTACTCTACCCTGTATTTTGATAAACATTCTTAGTAGATATTAGAATAACAATAAGTACCCATGAGTTGTTACTCGGTGAGGCTATAAAAACTCAGCTGAGAGAGTGAATAACGATATTTTTAACCGACTTCAAAAAAAGGAGGAGGTTATCAATTCGACTGTATTTTTTTTTTTTTTTTTTTTTATGTTTGTTACCGCATAACTTTTGACTGGGTGAACCGATTTTGATGATTTTTTTTTTATTTGAAAGCTGGTGCTTGGTTCCATTTGGACAATGGGGTCCATGTGAAAACCATATAAGTCTTAAATTTGCATTATGTATTTGCGCGACAAATGAACGAATAACGCGATTAGATTAGTGCGGAGTATCTACCACAACTAAAAAGTTAAAAAATAAAAACTTTTTACACAAAAAAACAACCGACTTCCTTAAAAAAAACACTACAAAGTCAAAAATAACTTTAATTTCGGAAGTCGGTGGCAAAAACCTTAAATAAAGAGCCTAAGACACCGACTTTCGAAATTAAAGTTATTTTTGACTTTGTAGTGTTTTTTTTAAGGAAGTCGGTTGTTTTTTTGTGTAAAAAGTTTTTTGAGAAGAAGAATGGTGTTTTTGTTGATGAATCTGCTCATATACACTTGTGGCTGGAATGTGGGTGGGTGGCTTTAGAGTGTACCTGGTTTTCAGACTTTCTGGCTTCCTTTCCGAGTCGTGGACGGGTCTCGATATGAACTGGATGGTTACCCATTCACGAACGAAGATTGAACTACGTGTCTCTGCCTTACGCATTATCTATCATCCTAAAATTATAATTTGAGACCAAGAACAGAATAACAAACAAATCATATTTCTTAAACAAACGTAATTCCAGAAAAGAAATCGTTTCTAAATACGGGTGGATGTATTAAGAAGGAGAAAAAGAGATGGCATATTCTGACAAACGTTAAAGAAAAAGACAAAGAACTAATTGAAATGTTTGTTAGAAGAAAGTTCACGATTTGTGTTAAAATGAAAGTACCATTTGAGACACGTCTGCTTACTACATTTTTGTGTAGGATTTCAGTTCTCTGAAGTCTTTCCGTAAAATTCTTTGAAGAAACTCACTCTTCTGGTGTGGACTTGCTTGTTATTATACAATGCTGAAACACTTGTGAGTAGACGTTAAAATATTGTGTTGAGCAGTTCTAGACTATCGCCATTGGTTACATTCTTAAACGAATTCCGCGGGTTTTCTTTGTTGTTTTAAAATAATTTACATAAAACATTTTGAAAAACCTTGGTGGCCCAATGGTATCGGCCCTGATTTACGAGTATGTAGGTCGTGGATTCTAACCTAGGCAGGCGCTTTACATGGGAATAATTTCATCACCACTGCAAACGGTGAAGGAAAACATCATGAGGCAGGTACTAAAACCAAAAATTCGAAGACATTTAACATCTACCAACCAGCTCTAGGCCCACGCGGTGGACTACGGCCCACTCCCTCTCACCGAGAGGAGGCCTGTGTCCCAGCAATGGGAACGGTATAGGCTGATTATGATAACATACAGCATCGCATCGCCCGCCCGGTATATTAGTTCGTTTTCCCTTAGTGTTCTTTCTGACCGTTTTTAGGGTTCCGTTGCCAAATGGCAAAAAACGGAACCCTTATAGATTCGTCATGTCTGTCTGTCTGTCTGTCCGTCTGTCTGTCTGTCTGTCTGTCTGTCTGTCTGTCCGTCCGTATGTCACAGCCACTTTTCTCCGAAACTATAAGAGCTACGCTGTTGAAACTTGGTAAGTAGATGTATTCTGTGAACCACATCAAGATTTTTACACGAAAATAGAAAAATAATAATAAATTTAAGGGTTCCCCATACTTAGAACTGAAACTCAAATTTTTTTTTTTCATCAAACCCATACGTGTGGGGTATCTATGAATAGGTCTTCAAAAATGGTATTGAGGTTTCTAGTATCATTTTTTTCTAAACTGAATAGTTTGCGCGAGAGACGCTTCCAAAGTGGTAAAAAGTGTGTCCCCCCCCCCGTAACTTCTAAAATAAGAGAATGATACAACTAAAAAAAATATATGATGTACATTACCATTTAAACTACCACCGAAAATTGGTTTGAACGAGATCGAGCGACTAGTTTTTTTTTTTAAAACGTCATAAATCGTATAACGCAATTTACCTTACATTCAATGAACTGAAATATAAAATTAAAAAAAATTAAACCGAGAATACCTACAGGTTTGTACGGAACCCTCGGTGAGCGAGTCCGACTCGCACTTGGCCGGTTTTTTTTCTTTATACCCGACTCCATTGGGTCGTACCATGATGTTTGAAACCATATATAACCTTTCCATGAAACCATGAAATCATGCTGGTTTCAGTCTTCACGTCGATATTTCTGCATACTCTGTAAATATATTTTAGAATTCCTATTTCATTTACTATACTTATTTAATGTTAAACGTTACGTTTTTAATTAGGTCACAAAATTCCTAGAAATCGGTCTAGACGTGTTGACCGTAATTTGGTAAGTAATTAGATTTTAATTAGAGAATTAACAGCAATGCGTGGATTTGTGGTAATGAGGCTTAAATATACGTGTTATGTAATTTAAGGGAAAGATTTAAATCGTTAGATTAATGCTACCGCGTCAGAACATAGTCGCATTTCTACACCTGTGGTGGCCTATTCTTTAACACATTTGCCCGATAACGTATTCCAAGAATTATAAATCTTCTCTCGAAGCGCAAGTAAATGACTGTCAGCTTTGACAGGCGGCGCGTGACAGAAGTAATGCTCTGCCACGAATTTGACAGAACTTAGACAGTACAATAATAAAGAGATGCTTACTTACTTTCTCTTAATTTAATAATTATTTTCAGTAGAACTTCCAACTCACAGAAGTTAGAGTAAAGAGAAAATTAATTGGAATACAAACTCACTTTAAAAGTTTATTCCTTACTTCTCTTTGACAATTACGATCTGAACTTCCGTCTTGTTTTAAACAATGAGATTATTGGATCACTCAAAGCCATTATATGTATATTACATAAAGTCTTGCATTTATCCTATGCACAAAATTCTTCTAACTTGACAGACAGCTGTGCTGCTGGGGAGTTTGTTGCACCACTTCTTGTTCCCAGCAAGAGCACTAGGAACTGGTGAAGGGCGGGCGTTATGGGGGACTGTCTTATATAACTTTGACGTTCAAAAAGTGCAGACTCTGTCAGCCTAGTTTGAATAAAAGACTTTTGATTTTGATTTTTGAAGAGGTTGATGTGAAAAGAATGTTCACCTATCAGTGGTTGACCTCAGCATGTGCAGTTTAACCTTGCACGATTTGTGTTGTTGTTGTTATCTTCCCTACTGGTTTTACCTGTTTATATCTAATTTGCCTTCTTTAATAGATTTGCTAATAATTTCCAAATGGTTTAGTATGGTTTATTAAATTATTTAGTAACTATAATGCTTTGTTTTATAAAAAAATTAAGGTTTATTGACTCCAGCGGGGTAATTGCGTTACACTCTAACAGTAGGAATGGCTTTCATTTTGATAGTTTAACAACATTCATTGCGTTATTTCTATTGTTGTGCAGTAGGCTTGCAACGACTAGTATATTCGGCAGTATACCGAATACCGAATATTCGGCGAGCACCCTGACCGAATAGCCGAATATTAGGCAAAAGTATTCGGCCGGATTTTAGCGCCAAAACTTGTACAGACGTGATTGTTTCGCGCTCGTTTGTTCTAACCATTCTACCGCTGTCACTGTCAAACGTCAAAAAATATAGTTTTCCAACAGCCTTGACGAGATCCCGCCTCTTTTCGGGCCACTTGTGGTTAAACCCCAATTTCTCGATATTTTGATATGAAGTAATAGATTAGTAATATCCGTCAAATAATTCCGATTTTGATTGATAGTTTGTGACGCAATTAGGGTGCTGTATCACAGCTAGTAGTAGCTATGTACTTAGTACATACATTTACGGTTTTTGCCCTACCATATATTAGAAAATGAATATCGTGTTCGAATATAGTCTAGACTTAATGGCGCCCTTAATTAATGAGCTCACGTAAATTACCCACTAATTAATTTATTTAAAATTGGTAGATTTCCTGTTGACACTACTAATTAAAAGCTACCATTTTAGTCGTTTTGAGAAGACGATTTAAATCAACTATACCAGTATATTAATATTATTCTCCTGACCCAATTTGTTTGTGGTTTGTGGATCAGGACTTGTGACTAAATAATATCAGTCGCACGTGTCCATAGATAAAGTTAAGCTACACTTGCCGCGGTTGATTTGTGGATGGGTGATATTTAATTACCAAGACCCCTCCGTGACTCAGAAACCACGTTTAGACTTTAGTCCCGGCTGAAGTACGTTGATATTTCACAGTAGTCGAGAGACGCCTGAAAGTCTGTCAAGCTGTCTTACCAAGGGACATTGTATTACCCAGTAACTGGGTTATGGTGGTCAGATAGGCAATCGCTCCATGTAAAATACTGATATTTAAGTAGGTGCATAACTGGAAAAAAGCTAGGAAGATTAATTGATTTCTCTATTAGTCGTCATCTCAGTAGTCACCCCCTTTCTATCCATATCATCTTTTACCCAATCCATCCATCGTTTCTTTAGGTCTGCCCTACTCTATACCCATCGACATTCATCTTCAAAACTTTCCTCACGATCTTTTTCTTTACTAACTATTCCGAACTTATTTATACTTATCATAACTATAGAAATCATAATACATTTATCAATATCATAAGAACATTTTTTCCTTCTACACAACAACTAATATTCTATTCTATGACCGATAAATAAACTGGCTGGAATACCGAGGCGGTATTAAAAAAAATATGGCGCCGACATTCCACAAGAGAACGCTTACAATTTGTGTGTGAATGGACCAACGATATTTTTATTGTGATCTTTGTAAAAAATAGGGGTTACTCTTAAAGTTAGTTGTTGTTAAAATTATAGAAAAGTAGAATAGTTATTATTTATACAAAACATCAAAATTTTATCACGTGCTATACGTTTAATTTTAATGTTTTATACATACGTGTACCGATCAAAATCTGTTGCGTACTTTAAAAAAACAACGCGGTCCACACAGATAGACACGCTAATTTGTTTTATTATATTTATGTATTTATAGATTTCTCTTAAGGATAGGTATTCATGAGCCAAGGATTGCAACTCAGTAGGCATCTACTGATCAAAGAAATACTTAGTATTAATATTTACTTATTCTTTCGATAATCGTTCATTTTCTTCTCATCTCCAAGTAATTAGTTGACCAAAATAAGGAGAGACGGTTTTATGAGTTGTCATAAAGTTAGAAAGCTAGACCCCAGTTGTGTTACATACTATTTATCGCAGGATTAAGAAAGAAATTCATAATTAACTGCTTCTTATGTTTGAAAAATTCCTCTGCTCTACAACGTAAATAACGCAATGAATATTATTGTTTTGTCAAAATAAAAGTCTTTGGATTCGTGAGTGTGTTCCCCGATTATTTATCCCGCAGATTAAATAAAACAGTCTTTCAAAAACCTGTGGTAGAACATACTTTAATACTTTAACAACATTTAAAACAAAACTGCTTTCCCCACAGATAAAACAGTGCCATCGCAACACACATTTTTAATTTCAAAAAAGGAATGCATCTAAAACGCAGCAATTTGTAAATACAGCGCGCGTTACACCGCACGGGAACAAAAGATCGGTTCACACCAGCCGACCGAGATTTATGTCATACAGTACAGTGCACCAGGAATGTGTTGGATGGCTTTAAATATTGTTGACGCATATTTTTTTTAAGAAAGCTCGGGCATTAACAGTATAATAAAGAGTAGTAGTAGCGAAGCCAGTATTTTCTCGTGTTAGCTTTCATAATAATTTTGTAGCCTTGAATACCTCGGTCTAATAAGAACTTTTCTTAATACAACGTTTCATAATTTTAATTTACATAATCCCCGTCTAGCTCAACATAGGTTTAAGAGACGACTAATTTCAAACACTATTCTGAAACTAGTTTTCAAATACTTTCTCCTTCAGCCTTCGGCTCTTCCAGACATGGCCCTGCATTGTTAAACTCACATAAAAATTCAACAATATAAGTTTTGGACTGTCAAAAATACCATGACATATGAGTTTATTTGGGCGTTTCTTCTCACGGATCAGTTAACTAGAAAATGCAGGCGCCACCTAGTTTTAAAATAGTGTCGTATAAAAGCGTATTATATGATCTACTTACATAAATAAATATTTCATTACACTTCAAAATACCGTCAATATCTGTTCATTAAACCTAAACCCATGTCCAGTCCCCAAAGCACATTCCAAGAAGGACAATAAAAAATAATCCTAGCAACATCGTCCCTATTAAGAGTCTCCTAAGCCGAATACCACCCATACATACATAGCCCATTGAAAGGAGCGTCTTCCCCGAATTCCCGCTAAGTGCCAAATTCTAGGAAGCCCCTCTAATATATCACTTCCTTTAGCACGGCAGTACCGGTTGTGGTCCATTCAGCCTTTGTGAGATAAACAGTTAATACTCCTTGGAGATGCGTTATGGGATTGCATTTATAGGGTGAGCTCTAGGTCACTATTTGAAATTGAAATGGGTAATATTTTGTAGTAAATGGGACTCTTAATATTTTTTTATTCGACCAAAAAAGCAATGGCTGTCTCCGTTTATCCAGTCTAAACAATTAATTAAAGAAACTATTATCTGCTTTAAGCTACGTCAAACAATTCTCATTCAATTAAAAACTATCATTCGAACACAATCCTTTTATTCACTAACTCTACTAAAAGGCAACTGAAGCAGACACAATAATTACATTTTACATAAAATCGCTTTTAAAAAACTCTTGCAATACAACGTACGTGCTGATTGCCTTCGCAAACACTCCAACGTTTCCGGGCTAAATCTACGCTGTAGAGAGCTTTACGCCAATTTATTTTACAACTCACGCTACACAAAACTCGACTTAAATAGAACTGAATAAGGATTTAAAAAGTGAACAATAAGTTGGCTGTCGCTTACCTGTTTTGTTCTCATTGGTGTATGCAGTGGTGATTAGCCTTTTTGCTCATACCCTATTCCCGAACATAGCCGCAACGGGTAACAGAAAACAGACTGATTTTGCGGTGAAAAAAGCGCGGGTAACTTTATCTGTGGACTGACTTTTCTTTTTTTGAATGAGGAGCGAGATTCTATGAATGTGGATTGATTTTTAATTTTTAATGGAGAATGTATATTCGTAGTTTTTATCGTTGGTTGGTACTGAGAGCTTCACTTACTGATATTTAATAAGTTCATTCATTGAGGAGCCACGCATTGATGGTAATTTGAGGTTTGGTGAAATAAAAAGGGTATTGATTTTTAATAACAGCTTATTTCTTCCGTCGACAAAACCCATTTCTACAGTGGTCATGCTACGCATGCAGTACAGGTCACAAGGTTTTTAAACAGCTCAACCGATTTTCATCAAACATGTCTAAGAACACTCGCAGATAAGTCACCTTTAATACATATTGCGCATGGCGTGCGGTGCAGCCCGGGAAGCGCATTGTCGTCACCGGTGTCCAGTCTCAATCAAGGTTTCAAGAAGTATCAAAAGCTGTTATTAAAAATCAATACCCTTTTTATTTCACCAATAGTGGCTCCTCAATGAATGAACTTATTAAATATCAGAAAGTCGAGACAAATAAATGCATATATTTAGATCCCACACAGAGCGCCAACCGTGTGGCCATTTTCTATAATTTTAAATAACCCCTTTTATAATTTGCGGAAACCTAGCATAGTACATTTCACATGATTTACGTGTACATTATGTTAGGTATTTTGTGTGTCGGATCATGATATTATATGGCGTATTGTAAATCACACGCTGTGGTATCGCGCCCATAAATAACAGAACAACGCACATATCAAAAATAAAACAGACTAAATTGAGTATCGAATGTTTTATTACTCTAGTTTACTATTTTAGTCTATGGAAACTGAGGTGTGGTGTTGTTTGTTTCGATCCTGAATCGCATAGTGTGGTGGTAGTGGTTGGTGTTTAATTTATTGATACTTTGATTAAGGAAGAAAGAAACATAGGATCACGCTTGATTCTCAGAAGTGTTAGGCAGAGCTAAAGGTATTTGTAGAACACCCATATTTCGCCACTGAAAAGAAAACAAAATAGCAAAGAATGCAGTTTTCTGTAGGGTTTATCCAAGGTTTACCGTCGCTTATCATCAAAAATCCTCATCCATTCAATTATTCACGTAATTTTGCAATAGCCACCGTACACTAAAAACCGTGCATTAAACTCTTTCATTCTACAAAACCTCAGCAAATATGTGAAATATTCATTTTAACATAAAAATCACTACACATTCCGTTACCCGGGCTGTACCCGGCACTTATTATTTCCAGTCCATTGCGGTTCATTTGCCACGAATGGCTCCCACGCTACCATTCAGTCAAGTGCATTCATTACATAGTGCATTTAACTAAGAACCAATATTCATTGATCTCTTACTTCCTGTCTGTAGAACAACTAGACAGGTCATGATAAACTGGTATCTTGGACCGCCATAGTCGACTCGCCTCCCAACTGACGTTTTGTCGGAAAAGATTTTTTGCTATTGAAAAAATGGCTTTCATTTCACTGTTCGAAGTTTGAATATGAATGGAACGGTATCGATAATTTTGTATGTGATTTTGATTTGAATAGAGAAAGGAGAACGGTTTGGTTTTATGGTTTTTGAGCCAGTAGTACGCGATAAAACCCAAGGAATTTAAAATCGATTCTTACTAAGCCCTCAGCATATTTATTCATAGTTTCTTTAAAGGACATTAACGGCTAAGCAAAGTGACGTCCAATTAAATTGGTATTTAATCCTCTGTAAGTATACCTAAATTATACATATGTATTAATATATTTATTAAACAATCGCTATGGTGCCGGACGTAAAGAATAGCACTATACCATTTCTTCCCGTGGGTGTCGTAAAAAGCGACTACTAGAGAATGGGCAGCAGCGTTCTTTATGCATTTTACCACCATACTGCGATCTCCAAGCCGCCTGCTAAGCTTGGCGATAATGGGAAAGCCCCCAAATTGGAGAAAGCCTATGTGCAGCAGTGGACTTCTTACGGCTGAAATGATGATGATATTTAAATTACAACCGTCTTTTTAGACAGTTGTATGAAATGGTTTTATCACGAAAAATCGGTGGCAAAAAACCTTAAATACAGATCCTAAGACACCAAATTTCGAAATTAAAGTTATTTTCACTTTGTAGTTTTTTTTTAGGAAATCGGTTGTTATTTTTTTCTGCGACATTTTCTTATTCCATTCGAAAACCAATTGAAATTTCTGGATTAAGTTCACCTATTCACTTTTTTTCTTCTTAATATGCTCCGTTTCACTTTTAACGACCACTAAATCATGACAGATTAAGGTAAATTGAAATACCAACCACATGAAATACGACTAATTTATGCCGACATTCATTGTCTTCAAAATATATGTAGATGGTTGTATAACTAAATTGGACAAACTTTTGCGCACTTTGGGACCGCTTCGCACGCTCTCAAACTTTGGAATATTCATGCTGGAAATGTACCTACAAATTAAGGTAACATTTATTATGTAAATAAACATTTGTTACATATAACTAGTTACACGGTTATTCTGGTGCGTAGCCGAAATTGGGACTAACGGCACCATCTTGTTTTTTAAATTCGGCAAAGAGATTGGAAATTTAAAAATAGGTTTTTTTTTGGACGATCTCTGGTGTTGTTGTTACTTGAAGAATTGGTTGAGAAAATCTATTGTTTTTATTTTATAGTGTTAAAATATCGACACTAATTAAGTGTAAAATTTTTACAAAAAGAAAAAACCTTTTTTTAACGGATATTTCAAGTAACCTAAGGTTGTCGACGTCAACACATATTTTTTATTGATCTTGTTTAGATATCGATACATAATCAGGGCATGCAAAAACTTAGTCTTACAGATGACGATGCTTACCAGCGAAGTAAATAGCGGCGAAAGATTAAGGGCAAAGAAGAAGCGATACCCATCATGTATGTGAAGTTTCGTAAACTAATTTAAATTGCCCTGCATGCATTGTGACATTTCACAAAACAATAAAATTACACAGATGTTTAATTGTCATTCGAGCGCCAAAAGATCGACTTGTAACAGTGTAAATAAATATTCTGACGTAATAGAGACGAACGCGAATAACAGTGACTCATAGTGAGAAAGCAGAATTAAATGAGTAAATTATTTAGGGCCGAATGAGTTGGTATGACGGAGTGATTACATTTTGGCGCCAAACTATGACAGGAACGTGTGTTCGTCTTTTGAAATCGTAATAAAACTAGCCGTATGTTTATAACGAAATTTTGAAATTGGAAATGCAGAAAACAAAGGAGATTGTTTAAAGTAGGTCAATCTTGGTTCAACTCATAACTTAAACAGGCACTTATTAAAAGAGGTTTAAATTTTAATTGGCAGATTTATGATTCTGCCAATAAATTAGCATTTTATCGGATATTTGGAGAACGGCTTGGCGTTTTTTTTTTTTTGCGTCCGTCGGCATCTTTCGGAAAGTGTTTTTTAGGGAATTCTAACAAAAAATGATCTACCTGCTCTAATGTGTTAAACATCCGTGCGAGAGTTAAGACATTATAAAATAAATGTATATATACGTTTAAAATACAAGACTGACGTGAAATGATGTGTTAAATTGATAACTGCATACGGAAATTGTATAAGTAAATAATAAAGAATTTATGAACAAATCAAAGAAAAGGACAGAAATGTAAGCAAAGTCGTCCAAAAATCATGAAGAATTTGCAAAAAGAATTTCCCGTACCGGGAATCGAACCCGAGCCTCCTGGGTGAAAGCCAGGTATCCTAGCCACTAGACCATACGGGATACTGTTGAAAAGGCCAAAATAATAGTACAGTATAAATATACATGTCATAATAAATACAAAGTACAGTATAAATGGCCGCCTGTTGGTCTAGTGGTTAGTGACCCTGACTGCTATGCCGGAGGTCGTGGGTTCGATTCCCACCCAGGACAAATGTTTGTGTGATGAGCACGATCATTTGTTCTGTGTCTGGGTGTAATTTATCTATAATATGTATGTATTTAGAATTATATAAGTATGTTTATCAGTTGTCTAGTACCCATAACACAAGCTCTGCTTAGCTTGGGACTAGATGGCGTTGTGTGATAGTTGTGGAATATTATATTATTATTATTATATTATTATAAATTATTTTAATGATGTAATCGGATAATTATATAAAAATTCTTATCACTTTTCGATGTTTCAACCGTGTGCTTGCTTGTTGTTGCTATATTCTTGGGTTCTTATGACTTTGACCAATGAAAAACAATCAATTCTAAGATTGTGGCGACCTATAAAAATACAACGATTTTGCCCGTGACATAATTCTAATAGCAAAGCGTATCACGGCCAATATAATAAAACCTTGGACGGACATCGAACCAATTATAAAAGCATTATCAATTTATCTTCGATGTTTTATAAAAACAAGATTATGATAGATTTTTTAATCGGATTTTCGCTGGCCAATAAGACGAAAAATAAATTCGTATTAAAAAAAAGAACACACCCTACCTCGTCCATTTAACTGCCAGCATTCGAAATTTTAAATTCTAAATTAATTTCAAGAACGTTAAAAGCATCGATACATTTCAAACATAGAGCAACACGGACCAGAGGGGAGTAGCCATACGCAGGCGTTCCCCTCTGTCAAAGTACAAGTCCACGCGGTCCTATGCGTACAATAAAACTAGTTGCAGCCGCACTGCTCGGTAGACTAAATCTAGTTGCGCGACAAAATTGACATCCTACAAAAATGCCGAATTGTTCTATATTTTGCTGCAAAAAGAGATCTGCCACGTCAAATTTACAAAAAGATGGCGTTACCTTTCATATGTAAGTAATTTTTAATCACATTATTCCTATTTACTTCTATAAAACTTAAAAATTACAAAATCATCGGTCGTGTTGTTTCGGATTTGTTTACCAACACAGGCCGCTCGCCCTCATACAATATGCGGATCGGTCGAGCGACTGATCCGAGTCTATTTCCGAGAATACGCTGTCACCGAGCGATAGTGTTGTTACTGGTTTGTTAGTAGATAGTTATCGATAAATTTGGCAAAGGAGTCTATATCCATACAGAGACATTTTTGAGATTAAGTTTTCTGATTTATTTAAAATATTATATTGTAAGCTGTATATTAATATACATAGTTGTATAAAAAAGCGTTAAATTAAAAATATTATAAAACGTACGAGTTAACACATTTTATTAAAATTACTTATTGTGAACTTCAAACATAATATTTTTTAATTTATTTATTGAAGGTTTCCTAAAGATCCAAATTTAAGGGATATATGGAAGAAATTTTGTAATAATAGACTAACCTGGAGTCCCACAAGAAATAGTGTCATTTGCTCAAAACATTTCAAGACCTCTGACTTTCATGTGTTGTCGAACAATAGGAGGAGATTAGTCGAGGGCACCAAACCAACTCTAACACCACACTGTATTTGTCCCGTAAGTTTTTTTTATATCACGGAAAAGGTAAAACAGCCGACCTGATGTAGTTCACATTAGTTATAGTGGTGAAATGAAGTTTAGATTTCTCAACTTGAAAAATTAATAGTTTTAAACCTAATTTTCCAGAGTCATCAAAAATCATTCAGTCTACCAAATGACAGACTATCATCTCATGATGCCATTAGTGCCACTCTCACTATTCCTGATTATATTCAGTAATGAGTATATTCATACTCATTACTGAATATACTGCTTAAATCATTGAAAAAACCTTTTATTTTACCTATCATTCACTTACATTGTCGCAGCACTATGCAAACCATGCCCCTGTACTGCGTTTATACTACTCACGTACCACTATATTTTTCTATCGTAATGGTATAAAGTTGATTTCGACAATGTACTTCAATAAAACTACATTGGCGCATAACATTTCCTTTCATGTGATAAGAAACACCATGGTTTCGCAGATTTGTAGTAGCAGATCGATTTTTACAGCTAGAAACTGCACAATTAACCATTTTTGGAGAGAACTTATTTTCGACACAATACGATATATAATGGCGGCGGCCGCGCATTCAATTAGTTTTATATAACGTGCATGGTATATATAAATGCTCTAAGGTGATAGATACACATCCACTCGTTTTTAAAATGACGTAAACCTTAATTTTATTTGTTAAATGATAATTATTGTAGTACATAATAAATAAAGTCAATCTTTATTATAATATCTATCTTTGTATCACTTTTTAAACCTAATATTCCGATAAAAAAAATAAAGTCAATCTTTATTATAATATCTATCTTTGTATCACTTTTTAAACCGAGTTCTTGAATTTATCGATAATGCGTATCGACAGTAGTTGCAACCACGGCTGTAAGCAACTTGTCAATGTAGTTGCGTCATCTCATTGTACTGTAACGACACATAATGTGTCTATGTGTGTATGAAATTGTTAGTGTTTGCTTTAATTTTTATGTGTGAGTTTCGTAGCAACAGACGATTATTTTTGTGTGAGAATTTGAGAAAGTGTGGGTAGAGCAGATTTCCCCCCGCAAAAAATGACAGACAGTTTTGTATCGGGAAAAAACGCTATGGCGTCTCCCCTCCGGTCCGCCGGTGGTCCGTGTTGCTCTATGATTTCAAAATATTTCACAGACATTAAATTTAGCAAACAGGTTCGGCTAATAAATTAGAGTTCGTTTTAATATGCTACTATTTATATACAAGAACGTAATATTAAAATAAATAATTATTTCAGACTCTAAAAATGAATATCATACTCTTTGATACGAATCATATTTTATTAAAGACCAAAACCATTCCATTTTTAGAAGTGCAGTATATTTTATAATATTTTAGGTGGCCACATAATTTTCGATTGCCAACGTTATTGTATTTGCTAATTAAAATAGAAAATTTCATATAAGAATAAAATCCATAATTTCATACTTTATTATTACGAGTACATACTTCTTTTCCCAAAGGGTTGGGCAGAAGTGTGCCTATCTATAGTACGTATACCCACATTTCGCCATCTATTTTTAACTACCACGGGCAGAAAACTACACCTACTAACAAATTCTAAATAAAAAAATAAACAAATAATCAAAAAACTGCTCGCCTCATCATTGATTTCCCGCGACATAGTCGTTCGTAATTCAAACATTATGACATTCCAAACGTCTTCGGCCATCTTGCTTTTTCGAAAACAGTTTCGCAAACTGTAGTCCGCCATTTCGAAGTCTAACAATACCGTGTGCAATAAATTGAAGTTTCTCCAGCGTTGTGGAGTGTGGAACAGAAAGTATTACAAGTGCTGTCGTGTAAGGAGCGTTATCTGCCGTCTGCCCTGTTACAACAGGTCATTGCTTTTAACAAGGATATAGGAGTGGTGGAACCTTCGTGGTAGAATTTTTATTTATGGTCTTGTAAACTGAAGAAATGTCGCTTTCCTTTTGGATTGAAATAGTACAATTAGTCCTCAAGGTTTGGTGATCTACGTGTGACTGGCAGATCTAAAAATAAACATGTTTTTTAGACTTGTAAAATAAAACTGGGCGGTCTGCAAATAACGTTTTTGATCAATGATCATTTTATTTTGTTCAGTTATATGTCAATATTAAAGCCAATGTTCTTTCAAGTTATTGCTATATTTCTATTGGATTGCTTGTTTACTTGTCTACTTAAATACCCACCTCAATAAGAATTCTAACTCAAAATGTATATATGTACGTCTAGAAATTCAAATTGAAGGCACTTCGTATTATTGATCAATGAAGTGCACATAGGTAATCTATCGAAACTTTCTTATCTGAAACGATGTAAAACTGCGATACAGACTGTGGGTAAAACTAAAAAAATAACCAGGACCTCTACTACGGATCCTCTTTGTTTTTCGGACGGTTTCAACCCTAGACTAGAGTTGCCCGCGAAATCCAAATTTTCTTCCGACTTTTATGCAATTTGCAAGTCAATGTCAGGTTCTATGCTCCTGCCAGGGTCACAAGATTTTTTCGAAAAAGATACCGTGGCCCTGGCATGTAGGCAAATGAAATAACACGGGTGGGTTTTAGTCAGTAAAAGTCTGCCATCCCTCCCGCTTCGCCCAGAGCGGGAGACGTTATTTGATGATTTTCCACCCACAAAAAAAGGTTATATGCTAATTAATGATTATGATTCGCGACTCTAACAAATGTAGCTTTACAGAATGATAATAATCATTAAAATCATCAATACAACCTTCCAAAATTCATAAGACCCACTAAATGATTTTTAATAAAATAATCCCGGCGCTTCTTCCATAATGATGACGTATTACGCCATTAACTTAATATTAAGACTAAAACGCCCATATTTCACTGTAGGCCTAGATAGAAACATTGTTCGGGGAGAAAACGACTAAGTTTAGAATACAAATGACAGAATTATGTTAGTGGAACCTAAGTAACCCTTCGTCGTTATCGTAAAGAAGCGAAGTCTAGAAATATTTAAGTTTCTTGTGAAATTTTCTAAGGAAACTGCGTTAAATGACATGATGTCGTTAAATTGTTGAACTGTAAGTAAATTATTACTTTTGCTATGCTGGCTGTTTATCTAATATAACGCATTGCCTTAGCTACATGATGAAATTACATGTTGCATTTAATTTTGTGTTACGGATTACAGGTAAGAATATTTTCTTGTTTTATACTTTTTAGAGCGTGATATTTCAGTAGTCGGGGTTTCGTTTTTGGTTTATCAGCTGTAATTTATTTCACCACTAATTTTTTTTTCTTTCACCCATCACCACAATAGATTTGACAGTCGATTTAGACCCCACAGACTAGATCAGACTTATACGTAGGTACATAATTAGCCTATAACGTTCCCACTGCTGGGGCATAGGCCTCCTCTCGATGAGAGGGAGTGGGCTGTAATCCAGCAAGCAGTGCGCTTCGGAAGATATCACAAGTCTTAGAAAATGGTTCTAGGATTAGCCCGTTTTTTCACGATGTTTTCCTTCACCCTTTTGAGAGCAGTAGTAGTATTTCTTTTTACTCATTGTTTGCTTTTAATACTGTGTTTTTTATTATTTAAATTTTAGCATTTGTACTTCTTCTACTCATGATTTGCTGCACCGTTCGACGTCACACGTCGGCGCCGGCTGTCGCTGAAAACCAGCGCTGGGGCTCTGTCTCGCATAGAGTCGCAGTATTATGCTGAGCGATGGCCGTTTTGCGTGGATGTGACGCATATTTTCCCCAGCTTTTTTATATTTTTGTAGTGTTTCATTTTTTTTGCGTCATATTTACCGCAAATAAACGTATTTTCTTTCTTTTTCTAGTAGTGATGAGCTAATTTACACAAAGTAAAGCATCTGTTTGAATTCGAACCTACAACTCGTCTGCCACCACTGTTCCATCTGATCAGACTTATGCTCTTATAGAAATCAGAGATATCGAGGGTATAGTGCTCAAACCCAATAAGTACGAAATTATCAATTTCGTACTTATTGGGTTTAACTTTACCCTACTGATGACTAGTGATCTTTTCTCGCAAATATTACAAATAAAAATATGAAGAAAGAATACGTTGTTCACTAGTGAGCAGGCACGGCTTGTAATGTAATTTCGTACTTATTGGGTTTGAGCACTATACCCTCGATATATTTGTCTCCTCCATTCCTTCCAAATCCCTGTTCTCTAAGGTCAACGTTTGCCTCCGTCCAGCGGACTAAGTATATATGTACTTTATCTACTTGTTTGCTATATACACACGGCTAACGGGATAATGGGAGACCAATACATCTAGAAAAATATTCTCGTATCTATCTAGATTGTATTTCTAGTCAAAGAGATATCTTTTGTGTTACTGATAGAGATATTCCGAGCGTATTATAGATTTTTATCCGTCGTTGTGTTAGAATATATATATAAGTGAAGAAAAGATTTTACATACACGTTAACATAAACGTAGACAAATACAAGTGTGCGCTTAAATTAAGATATCAATCATTTAGGTAGGTTTAACGAGTTTGATAAGGACGAACAAATTAAAATAAAATATTCAGAAATAATACAAGTAAATTTTAAAAAATTGCTGTGCACAGAAAAATAACTAAAATATATTATGCCACAAATACTATGACTGAAATTTTAAAATTGAAAAGAGTATGTTTAGATTACAAACATACATCAAATTATTCGCCATATGTCAGCTAGCACACGCCAATATACCAACAAAACATTATAAACTAAACCCCCAATCTTAAATCCCTAACGACACTCCTGAGAAAATTTTGATAGATTATCCCAAACACAACTACTATAGGTACCTACCAAACGACAACGCTAGGACAACAAGACACAATATGTGCCCTAGGGCTTGACATGTTCCGAATAATATTAGGAACAATTAATCACACGACACGTGACACCCTGGCTCTGACACTGACAACGGCCTCAGATTATTCCAAGAGGATTAGGCCTTTGAAGAGGGCAGAGGCCTAGATTATCTGATGTGAAATTTGCGATAAATGACGTATTTGTGGTTCTAAGGTAACTTTGGCTTGCTTTGTAGTTTACTTGGGTCTACTTTATAGCCTACTTGATGAAGTACCTGTTCAGACAAGCCACTAAATTATTCGATATTTCTTAGATTTCTAATTTTCTAACCAAATTCATCATACGGATTTATCAACAAATAACTCATTAAATCAATATTTTTATTTCACATAAACCTACATGAGCATTTGTGAAACGTTAGAAGGTAGGTGCACGGTTCCAATTTTTTGATTCCTATGGAGAAAAGCCGGCAAGAAACTCTATGGTCACTCTTTTTAACGAAATTTAATGACCACATTATAATGTAGATATTTTAATGACCACATTATAAGACGCATCCGATAACTTGTTTAACCCCTAAGTCCCTGAGATACCACATTTGGCATGTAAACAATCGTTTTTTAATTGTGTCTGTAATTACGGTAATTGACCGGTTAAAAAAGTATATGACATATTGAAATCTAGTACCTTACTGG
Source organism: Aporophyla lueneburgensis (assembly GCA_932294355.1). Classification (NCBI taxonomy): domain Eukaryota; kingdom Metazoa; phylum Arthropoda; class Insecta; order Lepidoptera; family Noctuidae; genus Aporophyla; species Aporophyla lueneburgensis. The sequence goes on along the minus strand of OW028754.1, from coordinate 4,598,350 downwards.
TGTAACCTGTGCAAGATGTGAGTCTGTCACATTTTTAAGAAAAGATAACAAACATTATGATATCTTACCTTTTTGTTTCTGTCATTTACTTCTTCAAGCTCTTTCATTTTGCACCCGAATGTTGTAACCACAGAACAAAGAATAAAGGAGAAGTGCCCCTACATTGGCTAAGCACGGGAACCAGTGTCGCCAAACTCACACATTTGCAAATCAAATTGTCCATTACACACATAAAAAACAATAATATGATTGGCTACAAATTACAACCGCAACTTTTACAAATCATCTTCTTATTGCTTTCAAAAATTATGTCTTATTGCAACGAGTGAAAGTTGTTATTATTTGACGTGACACAAACAATAAAGACGTTTTTCGTCTAAAAACTTTAAAGAGACAAATTTACAACGAATTCAGTAACTCAACGGTAGATGGCGCTGTAACCGATTCATTCTATTCAGAACGCTAGCTCCTTTGAAATATATGTCATATTCACATGCACATCTCTTTTTGTACTCAGAGATGTAGACATATATCGATATTTTATTATTGATGTTACGTAATTTATTCGGGTGAGCAATGTAATAATTTTTTAACATCATACAAATGCTTAAAAACGGAGAAGGTTGATTATCGATAAAATATCAATGTTAAAGAGGTATTTGTATGATTGTATGTAGGGGGGTAATATTATTTTCATAAAATCAAGTACGCGGGCGAAGCCGCTGACAGAAGCTAACGATAAATGAAACGATAACAGATAGTACCTACTAAAAATATTTACTGTCCTTGAAATAATATACATTTATTTAATCATTGCCGTTTTGATAGTCGAATATTAATATATTTTGCCGTGATAGCTTTCATTGAGACATTACATTCTATTATGATTAGACGTAGGAAAATCCCCTAATTGATGATAGCGAATGTTTTGGAATATTGATGACCCAATAAACTAGTGCATTATTTTAGCCATGATATAATCTTTATTAACCAGTCAATTACCGTAATTACAGACACAATTAAAAAACCATTGTGTCGATACCAAATGTGGTATCTCAGGGACTTAGAGGTTAAATATGTGACCGTCATTTAAAAATATTTCGGATATCTGACATATCTTAATCACAGATTCTGATGGGAATAATAACCCTCTCTAGCCTTACCTATAATAAATCTATGTAATTATTTATTTGTTTTCTGTTACTAAAGCACTAACGCAAATATCACACTTAATTTTTTTAATTAACTGACTTATTATATAAATAGCTATGTGAGCTATTGATTCCGTACTAAAATCAGACAAAATTATCGATACCGGCCTACTTTACGGATGTGTCCCATCCCTAATCGAGTAGCGTCGAAGTTACTAGAATTTAGGTTACGATTTTCCAGATGACGACCAAGTGCATTTAGACTTTGTTACAATGAATATAAGGCTGTTTATAGTTTGCATTGAAGTCATAACATGTGGTGTTGTAATTAAAATCAATTATATTACAAATTAACGATGTTTAGTACTTGCCGATGATACGATACACCTCCACGACTTAATTTTTTTTCTGCTTTCGTTTTTACAACTCAAACCCGCACAACAAGGCATAATTTGTACTATTTCGTGTATTTGTGAGACAACCAATCGCGACAAGTATCTGACGGCGAATATGCTAAATGTTGCGCATCTGCGCTTAATGTTGACACGCGCGCGATGTCTAAGGGGCAGTTCCTCTAGTTTTCTTTATTCCGTGGTTGTAACAAACTACAAATGACAATCTAAATCATTCGTTCGAAAAATTCGTCTGTTCAACAACGTAATTAAAGCTTTACGTTGTTGATCAGTCAAAATGGAAGCCATTTTTATTGTTACTGTTAGGTAATTCCCCATCTGGTCTGTCTAGCTCATTTAACATAGATACTCATAGAATTTAACAGGTTATCTAGGTAGAAAATTTTACTTAGTCTATGCTCAACATTTGTAGCTAGTAACACATGGGAAGTTGCGAGGAAACCACAGCACAAGTATCCCATTACTTATCGGGGCTGCCTCAATTCTAAGTTGTAAAACAATTTTTTATGAAACAATCAAACTTTTAAATTTTATTTAATGCTAATACCCCTTAGCTTAGTCCCTCTTGACATAACATATAAGAAAACAGATAAATCTATATCCAGTCACAACAAACAAGATAAATATCCAAAACAGAAGATATACCTACCTACTATAAACAGCAAAACTTCTCTTAGAACCATTCTATCACAAGAAATCGCGTGATTTCGCATTCAAGAACAGTATCTCATTATTATAACCCTGCTAAATTCGATATACGCTTGAATAGTTGACCGCTCGAATATCCATTGGGTGTGGACGGCGCTCTAAAAGCCCTCTTGCACGTAGCCGAAATGCCCGGGCAATAACTGTAGAGCATTGCACTTTTGAAGCTGGTGCAAGTTATGAGGAAATGGTGGGAGACTTGAATAAGTCTGCTAAGAAATAAACTGACTTCACCAAAGTTAGTTTATTTTTTAAGCAGACTTTTAGACGTAGAATGACGAAGAATGAGCATAGTTTGGAGCAGCCTTTCCCAAAGTGGGTGATAACGCCCCCTTGTGGGCGCTTCAGGCCTAAAGGGGGGTGGTAAGAGACCCAGAAAAAAAAACTGTGTAGACTCTACACAACGCCACCATTTTTTTGCCCTCTTTGGAAAAGGCTGGTCTGGAGGAAGATAAACACCTTTTTAAGCATTAACTATTACCCGTAGTCCACTCAATCTGTATGGTTCTATCCTCAAAATACCATTTCCCACACCAATCCACATGGTCTGACCAAGATTATGTCTGGACTTAAAATAGAGACCTCTGAGTTTCCTTCGGCCTTTTTTCTTAGAGTAGTCAAATGGACCTATTTCCTTACTGAACCACATCTAAACAGAAATATACTTTACTTTTACTTAAAGATCTTTTTATTCACAACACGCAACATTTTCTAACTTGTACCAAAAATTCAAAGTGGATTTCAACATCTCGATAGCGCAGAAAACCTACGCTATCAAATCTGATCTTTAAACATTTTAAATTGTAGAAGCCATTCTGAGAGCTTTTATTTTGCATATTTACTAGGGTTATTTAAAGTAAATTTAGAAACGATATCATATCTTAAAGTTGTTTAACTACAATAGTGAACCGACGTACGATCGCGCGCGCGTGCTCTAGTTAAGAGTATTCTGCAGACGCAGCACAACACCGTCGTTGCGGCGGTGTACCTACGTCGGTCGATCTATCGGTGTCATTGCCATGACCTAGTTACAAGTGCGGAAATCATGAAGTGTTTACAATAATCTATTGTTTAGGTGTTAAACTCGCCTTACAATAAAATAATGGCTAAAGAGTCTATTAAGATAAAAACTGACCTGGAAAAGCGGTTGTATGACTGTTACATCCAGGAGAAAACGGACAAGGAAAAACTGCAATGTATGGTAAGTAATCTGAATGATCACATTAATAGCTTGCAAGAACAAGTTCTAGCCCTTCAAGGAGAATTAAATTGCTTGAAGGAAAAAAAAGAAACTAAAGAACCCTTAGAAAAACAGGAAAGCGAGAAACCAATATTTGCCCAGCGTACTAAAAGTGACGTTGAATATTGCACGGACGAGGATGAGCTCGCTAAAGAGACTGAGTGGATTAGGGTCAAGAACAGGAAGAAGAGGAAGCTTAACACCTCCCTCTCTCCAAAACAACAACCTGGAATAAGTGCCCAACAAGATATACAACAAAAGAACGCGAAAGAGACTTCTGTCAAAAAAGTGCCCCCACCACCGCCAATCATAATAGACGGAGTTAAGAACTACCAAACGTTCTATGACTCGCTAACTGAAACAATACCAGCTGAATCATTTAACGCAAAAATGATGAATGGGGACTGTGTGAAGGTTAACGCTAAAACAGAAGACTCTTATAGATTAATTGCCAGGCTATTAACAGAAAAAGACTACCATTGGCATTCGTACGAGAATAAGCAAGCTAGACCAATTAGAGTTGTTGTGAAGAAGTTACATTCTTCGTGCCAACCTGACCGAATCAAAGACGATCTAACAACGCAAGGACTGAAAATAGAAAAAGTAGACAACAAATTGAGCTGGAAGAATAAAGAACCACTTAACATGTTCGTTCTATCATTTAATAATGAGGAAGATGTCAACAAAATCTATGGCATAAAGTACATTTTAGGGTGTAAAATTGAAATACACCCACTTAAAAATCCTAAACTAATTCCTCAATGCAAGAGATGCCAGGCATATGGGCATACTCATAAGTACTGCAGAAAAGAGCCAAGGTGTGTAAAATGCACTGGCAAGCATCTTACTGCCAACTGTACCAAATCTCCACAAGAGAAGCCAAAATGTGTTCACTGTGGCCTACCCCACCCTGCCAACTATAGAGGGTGTGAAGTAGCTAAACAGATGCAAATGATGAAAAATAAAAATATCAAAAAGAAACCTGTAGTACTAACTACCCAACAATCTCATCCCTTACGAGATCTTGACAAACAGGCACAGAAAGCAAGGGTCCAGTCAACTGCAAAACCCATGCCAGTAACCAACACAAGTTCATATGCGCAAGCAATAAAACAAAGATCAAAGCCTTTGAATCTAGAGGATAAGATCAATCAGATCTTAATGTGTATTACCTCATTTGACAAGAGATTAGAAAAATTAGAATTCGGCACTAAAACAGCTGTTTTAAATAATAAAAAATGAATAACACCCTTAAAATAATGGCGTGGAACTCTAATGGGCTCCTCAAACATCAAAATGAGTTGCAGGCAGTCCTAGACACAGAAAATATAGACGTGTGTTTGGTCTCTGAAACACACTTCACTAAACAATCTTTTGTCAAATTTAGAGGATACGTGATATATAATTCGCTCCACCCTGTCAACTCTGCCAGGGGAGGTAGCGCGGTTATAATCAAAGACAACATTAGTCACTACGTGCAGTGTAAATATGAAGAACAAGACATTCAATCCGTGGCAGTTTCTGTTAAAACCAAATATTGTCACGTGTCCATTGCAGCCGTATACTGTCCTCCACGGCACATGATAAGAAAAGAGAGATATTTACATCTCTTTGAACTATTAGGCCAGAGATTTATCCTAGGCGGCGATTTTAATGCTAAACATACGCATTGGGGATCAAGACTTACTACAACTAAGGGAAGGCAGCTCTTAAGTGCAGTTAAAGATACACATTCCGAAGTCATGAGCACAGGTAAACCAACGTACTGGCCCACTGACCACCAGAAAATACCGGATCTTATAGATTTTTTCATATGCAAAAATATATCCGACAATTACGTCAGTCTAGAGGAAGGTTTTCATATGAACTCGGACCACTCTTCAATTATACTAATGCTCAGTCAAAAAATCTTACTCAAAGAAAGCCATTTAACGCTGGTTAATAAGTTCACAGATTGGGAAAGTTTTGCCCTTGATCTAGATAATATTATCGACCTTAAAACTCCGATAAAAAAGCAAGATCAGCTTGACTCAGAAGTAAATAAATTTATTGTTAACATCCAACAATGTGCGTGGAACAACACACCGCAATTAAAACGTAAATATAAGGGATTTATCTATCCTAGAGAAATTGTGGATTTACTAACTGCGAAAAGGAAACAAAGGAAACGGTGGCAGCAAACAAGGTGCCCGCGAGATAAAACAGTACTAAATAACCTAACTAAACGATTAAAGAGGAAAATTCTACAATTTGAGGATGAATCTCTGAACACCAACCTTTTGCATCTAACCAATGACAAATCAACGGATTACTCCCTATGGAAAGCGACAAGAAATCTAAAAAGGCCGATTATACAAATACCACCCATCAGAGATAGCGACGGAAAATGGGCCATAAGCAATGACCAAAAAGCGTTAAGGTTTGCTCAACACTTGGAAGATACTTTTCAACCCAATTTAAGCTCGATAGAAATAATTGAGAGTGAAAGATTAGCACAAAATAAAAGAATTAAGCTTGTGACTCCTAACGAAGTAATGAAAGAAATTCAAAATAACATCAGCTCGAAAAAGTCTCCGGGTTATGACCTCATTACAGGTGAAATTCTTAAACACCTCCCGCGCAAAGCCATAGTAAAGCTGACCAAGCTAATCAATGCTGCATTTATTTTAAAACATGTACCTGAATCATGGAAGGTTGCTGAAGTCATCATGATTGCGAAGCCTGGGAAACCACCCCATGAAGCATCATCATACAGACCTATTTCTCTGTTGCCGGTGTTATCAAAACTATTTGAAAAACTGTTATTGAAACGGTTAAAACCATTAATAGAAGATAAAGACCTTATACCAAACCATCAATTTGGCTTCAGGGAAAAACACTCAACTATTGACCAGGTACATAGAATAACTAACATAATTGAAAAAACGCTTGAAAATAAGGAAGTTTGCGCCACCGTATTTTTAGATGTCGCGCAAGCTTTTGACAAAGTTTGGCATAAGGGTCTAATATTCAAGCTCAGACGCATGCTGCCAGAATTTGCAGATATCCTAGAGTCATATATAACTAATAGAATGTTTAGAATACGGCAGGATGATGCTTATTCCGAGCTTAAAGCTATAAAAGCTGGTGTGCCTCAAGGAAGTGTCCTAGGCCCAATTTTGTACTTGTTATACACATGTGACATCCCAGAACTGGAAAACAACACCATTGCGACCTTTGCAGATGATACTGCAATTATGGCTACTGGATCAAGCCACAGAGAAGCAGTAGAAAAAGTTCAACTAGCTGTAAACAAAGTTTATGACTGGACACAAAAATGGAAGATCAAACTGAATGAGTCAAAATCAATTCACATTGACTTCACAAACAAACACTTGGACTATCATCCAATCTACATAAATGGCAAGCAAGTGCCTTATGCTAATACAGCCAAATACCTTGGCATAACTCTCGACGCCAAGCTGCGTTGGAAAGCTCATGTCAAAAAGAAAAGGCAGGAGCTCGATATACGTTATAAAAGTATGTATTGGTTACTCGGAAGGAAATCCTGTCTATCATTACATAATAAAATAACCCTATACAAGCATATTCTGATGCCAATATGGACGTATGGTATCCAACTTTGGGGCTGTACTAAACAAAGCAACGTCAAAATAATCCAACAATTCCAAAATAAAGTACTCAGGGATGCTGTCAATGCACCCTGGTACATAAGAAATGACGACCTTCACCGTGACCTAAAAATGGAATTCGTCACCACCATTATCCAAAAATTTGCTGAAGCCCACGAAAACAGACTTCACCGACACGTGAATGTTGAGGCAATCCAGCTGCTAGACAACACAGACTTAGTGCGAAGGCTAAAAAGAACTAAACCTTTTGAATTAGTGTAGTGTACAAAGTGAGTTAAAATAGTAACAGTATTGTGCTATACATATAACACATGAACATAGTGTTTTAAAAATTGTATTAGACTCTAAGAAAGTGCTACGGACTTGAATATAAGTGCAATTGGACACTATTCTTAGTTTTAACATAATCTATTACGTAACATATTAAGTTAGAGTTAAATTGCTTATTAGCCTTTTTGGCTAGATCGTAATTAATTACTAAGAATTTTGTTCTTACTAATAAAGTATTAAAAAAAAAAAAAATATCTTAAAGTAATTTAATGGAAAACGCTGGTTTTCTGCAAAAGATTTTTAGTAATATTTTATTCTGTTGTGGCGGCATCTACATCGCCAACATAAGAACTACGTAACTTACTGACGTCACGAAAAATCTTGCATTGCGACTAGCATATACAAGGTGGCTGGGACATGTACACGCAAACTGAAATCATGAATTTAGTACATGATCTAGACGAAAAATTTAATTGTACTGTATTTAATCATTCTTGACAGTGTTACTAAAAACCCTTGACATTGTATTCAATCATTTTTGACAGTATAACTAAAAACCCTTGACATTATAATTAATAACCCCTGACATTGTATTAGTATATTAGTAGTTAACATTTTCTTTTTTCTCAACATTGTATGTTTTAATATCAATTCTTTGAAATATTTGTACGCTGGAAACAGCAGAATATTATGGACATCATATATAAGTAACACCTATGTAACAACAATATTCTAACAAATAAATTTATTATCTATCTTATCTTAACTATCTTTATAGTTGCACGTCGAGCAGGTTTCACGTTGACATCCGTACCACCCTGTATAAAGGCTTATTCAGACCGGCGCGACGCGACAGCGCGACGCGATTCTTGTAGAACAATTTCCAAGAAGTTCACATAAAAATTGTTCTACGAGTGTCGCGTCGCGCTGCCGCGTCGCGCCGGTTTGTAGGAGGCTTAAAGCATTGTAGCAGTAAAAGTAAAAAGGAATATCCCTTGATATCTAGTTCGGCATAAGTCAGAAAAAACGCTAAGCGAAAACCAAGTACTAGTGCAGGCAGCCGATGTGATGCTTAAACACCGTGACATTTTATCGCCTTACAACGGCAGCCCACTTCATGTATCCAATGACTACTACACATCCATACAAAAAAAAAATGAATATTTGAATAACTAAAAAATAAAAATAATATTCATTATGATGACGCATAACGTTTGTTTGATATTTTGTCGCATGGAAAATGGAGATGGAAGGATGTAGTCGACTCGTGCACTGGCTAGGTATGTTCTCTACCATATGATACGTAAACATTATTAACAGGATGTTTCATAATTCTAATACATTATTTATTTTTTCTTAGTAACTACTATCTTAATTAATGGTAACAATTTTTAATCACGCCTTTATGTACAGACGCCACCAGGTCATGCTACCCGAAACTGTCAATTTTTCCCAATGAACCTTGAACCTAATGCTCTAGAAATAAAGTCGAAAATCGATCAAAGAAATCTGACAGATTGTAGTAGCTTGATGTGCTGGCGTCTGTACATTACGTCGGATACATTTTTTTTTTTTTTTTCAGGATGGGAAATCATCAAATGACTTCTCCCGCTCTGGGCGGAGCGGGAGGGCGTGTCAGACTTTTACTGACTAAAACCCACCCGTGTTCCATCAGTTGCCCATGTGCCAGGGTCACGGTATCTCTTTCGAACAATCACGCGACCCCGGCAGGCATCGGTCCTAGTAGACCCCTACACTGCTGCTGACATCTCTTTGAGGCGCGCGTGGAACACTGCGCGCCGTCGACCCGAGCTTGGTCCTTACCGGGCGGCGAGCTACCCATTGCTCGCCACCCGCAAGCTCGCGCCTACGGTGGCCGGGAGTCCGCAATCGACTCCATGTCGGATACATTGAGTGGACAACATTTGTAAGGCGACTAAAATGTCACGGTGTATATATGGACGGAGGAACAAGAAATTTCACGCGGACGAAGTCACGGGCAGAAACTAGCTATAAAAAAAATTACGACATTGAACTTTACTCATATAACCACGGAATAAAGAAAACTAGAGGAAGTGCCCCTCACATATCGCGCGCGTGTCAACATTAAGCGCAGATGCGCAACATTTAGCTTATTCGCCGTCAGATACTTGTCGCGATTGTATGTCTCAGAAATACGCGAATTATTACAAATTATGCCTTGTCGTGCGGTTTTGACCTGCAAAAACGAAAGCAGAAAAAAAAATGTATCTTGTAGAAGGGTCTCGTATCATTGGTAAGTGCTAAACTTTGTTAATTTTTAATATAATTGATTTTAATTACAATACCACATGTTATGACTTCAATGCAAACTATAAACAACCTTATATTTATTGAAACAAAGTCTAAATGCACTTGGTCGTCATCTGGAAAATCACAAACTAAATTCTAGTAACTTCGACGCTACTCGATTAGGGATGGGACACATCCGTAAAGTAGGTCGGTATCGATAGTTTTGTCTGATTTTAGTACGGAATCAATAGCTCACATAGCTGGTTATATAAAACAAGACAGTTGATACCATAAGTGTGATATTTACGTTAGTGCTTAAGTAACAGAAAAACAAATCAATAATTACATAGATTTATTATAGGTATGGCTAAAGGGGGTTATTATACCTATCAGAATCTGTGATTAAGTTATGTCAGACATCCGAAATATTTTTATAAGACGGTCATATATTTAATAAAGATTATATCATGGCTGAAATAATGCACCAGTTTATTGGGTCATCAATATTCCAAAACATAAGCTATAATCAATTAGGAGATTTTCCTACGTCTAATCATATTACTGTCTTAATGAAAGCTATCACGGCTAAATATATTAATATTCGACTATCAAAATGGCAAATATTAAATAAATATGTATTATTTCAAGGCCAGTAAATATTTTTAGCACCATCTGTTATCGTTTCATTTATCGTTAGCTTCTGTCAGCAGCTTCGCCCGCGTACTTGATTTTATGAAAATAATATTACCCCCCTACATACAAACATACAAACACAAATACCTCTGTAACATTGATATTTTAACGAACCTTTACCTTAACCCTCCGCCAACCGTACCAGACGATTTCGTCCGTGCCAAGTTTGGAGCTGATGCATATCTTTGGAAGGAGAAAAGGAAGGGGCCTCGAACCCCTCTGTAAAAAAACTTACACTCGCCCACACCTCACAGGCGCAAGCGCGTCAATAGCTATTGTAACGTCAGTGAGTACGAGCGTGTTCAAGTTTGTGGACGGACGATATCGTCCTATACGGTTGGTGACGTAAATTTTACGAATTTTTAGGTATGTAAAATATTATTACGAGCTGGGGTTTCGGGATAAATGAATTCAAACCAATATTACCGAAACACACAAAACAGTTTAATTAAATAATTACAACAACAAGAAACGTCAAAAGGAATCACTTGTCTCGCTTGTACTGTATCACTTGAATCGCATTCGACCGCATTCGTAAACGAACTGCTCGTCGTCTTTTTTTTTTTGTAGGACTGCTCGTAGTTAACCTGAAACAGTTCTTACTACTTAAAAGGATGGTGGCCCTGCGAGTTCTAAAAAGTAACCTTTTTGGCCTCTAGCCGGGGCTTATTATACTTAAAAACTAAAGCGAAAGCTCTAAGGGTTACCCCTAGGGGGGTACGAACCTCGGCTTAGGCAATCACTGGTGGGGGGACAGCAAGGGACCGGCTGGATTTGGGTTAAAATTATTTAGGGACTAATTTAAACCTACAGGCGCAGCATCGCGGGGTGGCTCATGCAAGGGAGGGAACTGCTCGTCGGCCCGTTAATCCGCTATTTATATCCCGAGCAGAACATTCGCGAACATTCGACACTGTGCCACAGTTCACTTGTAGCGTAGAAGCTTCTAGGAACTATTTTTATTGAAAAATGTTCCCTTTAAAAATTTACCATTTTCGAGTGTTTAAATATACTTTTTTGAGCGATGTAAGATCCAACTAATATTTTTTGAAAGGCCCTTATATGAAGAATAAATCCCCAAAACATTACTCCTTATAACCAATGTATATCCAAGATATCGATTTTTTTGTGAAACCTTCGAAATTACGGTTTTTGCAGCGATTACGAAATTTTATTCCATCAGGGGGGCAAAGTATTCAAGTCAAAAACTATGGGAACAAGAAAAAGAAACCTAGAACATTTTCCCTGACATTTTTTGGATTTTTTCCCTACGTTTAAATGGGTTAAATTATCGGTTTAGACGATATCGTCCGCGACGGTTGGCGGTGTGCGATAAAAAACACACGGTTGGCGGAGGGTTAATCAACCTTTTCCGTTATTAAGCATTTTTATGATGTTAACAAATTCCTACATTGCTCACCCGAATAAATTACGTAACATCAATATTAATATATCGATATATGTCTACATCTCTAACTTTTTTTTTTGTACTCACCACAAGAGATTACAAGTGCATATGAATATGACATCTATTTCAAAGGGGCTAGCGTTCTGAATGGAATGAATTGGTTACAGCGCCATCTAGCGTTGAGTTGCTGAACTCGTTGTAAACTTGTCTATTTAAAGTTTTTAGACGAAAAACAACTTTATTGTTTGTGTCATGTCAAATAATAACAACTTTCACTCGTTGCAATAAGGCGTAATTTTTGAAAGCAATAAGAAGATGATTTGTAAAAGTTGCGTTTTAATTTGTAGCCAATCATATTACTGTTTTTTATGTGTGGAATGGACAATTTGATATGCAAATGTGTGAGTTTGGCGACACTGGTTCCCGTGCTTAGCCAGTGTAGGGGCACTTCTCCTTTATTCTTTGTTCTGTGCATATAACCCAGATCCAGCCTGTCCCTTGCTGTCCTCTACCAGTGCCTGCCTAAAGCCGAGGTCCCTACCTCACCTGGGGTTGCCCTTAGATCTTAGTCGCTTTAGTTTTTAAGTATATAAGCCCCGGCTGGAGGCCTTAAATTAACTTTTAAGGAATTCGCAGAAAGACTGTTTAAGTAGTAACAGCCTTAATAGGCTAACTACGAGATGACCAACAAAAAAAAAAAGAATTTTCCTCGTCACCTAGGGCGAGATCTATAAACGTAATTTAGTTTATGATTTGGCTTAGACATGTGCTCATCTCTCTTCTATCCTGCACTTGCAGTTTGACAGAGACAGCAATAACGGTTAGACTAAGTTCCTGCGTACTGAGAAAGTAATTTTTATCGATCTCGGCCTCAGAGATAAAGTTGACAAACATTTAACACGCTAAATACCATGTCGGACTATGTGTCTGACACTTTTTATTCCATTCATGCCTCGTCGGACAATATGTCCGACAACACATACCAAATCTGAACGTGTCGTTGCTGGCTGTTAATTTATTTGTGTTCAATATAATGGAAAATCAGTTTTTCAATTTCTTTTTTTACAGTTTAGTAGCCAGTGACTCTTTTTGAATTCAATTAAATTAGATAAAACAGTCCATACTGTTTAATTTCTATAACTCAATTAATTTTTATTTAATTAGAGTACGTCCGTCGGTTTTTTACTAAACTTTAACTATATCCGACAAACCTGGTTAATTATGCCTTTTGGTGAACGTCATCATCATATGGCTAGCCTTTTCCTAACTACGTTGGGGTAGCCTTCATGTCTAACCGGATGCAGTTGAATACCAGTATTCTGCATGAAGTAACTGCCTATCTGACTTCCAAAACCCAGTTACTGAGTAATACGATACCCCTTGGTAAGACCGGTTGTTACCGGTTGTCAGACTTTCGGGCTTCTGACGATCTGTAACGACTGTCAAAGATCCACAAATGACAATCGGGACCAACAGCTTAACGTGCTTTCCGAAGCACGGAGGGGTCGTGGTATGGAAAGATGTTCACCCATCTACGAACCAACCACGACAAGCGTTGCTTAACCTGATCGATCGATCCGTTATCCAAGCCAGCAATCCCCTGGAATGCACCTAAAGAATTTAAAAATGGAAAATTATCTCGTAATGCATTAAAAACAGCTCTTGTCACGATATGCACAGACCATTACCATTCAAGGAAGAGTATTAAAAATACATAAAAAATAATGGAAAACCAATAAATATTAACGGCATAAATCGGCTTAGCACCCTCTTACAAGGGTAGTTCTCGTCAAGTTGAAGTTGTGGAGATAAACAACGGTAAAGGGTTGAAATGTGGGGCACTTTGAACACATCTGTTGAACTAGAAAGATTCCAACTTTAATACGTTTTTCGTGAATTATTACTTAAGTTCAGTTATATATCTTCGTAGTCTATATTTTATTTTGGATAAAGAGAGACAGAGTTCGAAGAGTTTTTGTAGCTACTTCATACTGCTTTTTTTTGTAGGTGGGAAATCATTAAATGACGTCTCCCGCACTGGGTGGAACGGGAGGACGTGTCAGACTTTTACTGACTGAATCCCACCCGTGTTCCTTCAGTTGCCTGTGCTAGGGCCACGGTATCTCTTTCGAAGAAATCCGCGACCCTGACAGACTTCATAATGCCTGTCATTCAATTGGCTTTTTGTGTACTTTCAAACTATGGTCATAAGGCTTAAGGTTGAAATTCCAGAGTAGTCTGCAAAATTCAAATTTTCTCAGCTTTATAATGAACAAAATAGGATTCATGGCTATAGTAAATATGGCTTAACATAATTATAATCATTGAAATTACCAATACGTATAATATACATTTTGTTGTTGGACAGTTTGTGGCGCCACTTTTTCTTCCCAGCTAAAGCACCGGGAAGTGGTGAAGGGTGGGCGTTTTGGGAGACTGTCTTATGAAATGTTGACGTTTAGAAATGCTAATCCACAGCCTTTTTTATTAGCTGTTGATGTCCCACTGTTGGGTGAAGACCTCCCTACTCTCTTTCCACGTCTCTCTATCCAGAGCTGCCAAGGACCAATCTTTATTGAAAGAGTCCAGCTCATCCCGCCATCTCCATCTGGGCCTGCGGCGATCCGCAGCCTAATTTGAATTGATTTTGATTTTACCCTTTATGTTCATTTAATTCGATTTAATGGCTATTGCACGAAAAACTGACAATGACCTTGCACATTGCATAAAACGAAAGAAAATTTCACTTTTGCTGACTACCCTGAAACTTCAACTTTAACACTATTATTATACAAATAAACAAAGCTAAATATAGTTTTGCAGTGCCTTCAATCTCCAGGCTGGAATTTTAATACAATTTTTCTTTTAACACAATGAGTCCTCTCGACAAAATGGCGGCAGCCTCGTTCCACAGCGTGGGAACTAACTCAACAATCCAGTTAACCATTATTAAATATCCTTACGGTCCTAATATTTACGGCAAAAACGATCCGTTTCTATTTGGAGTTCTTCGTAGAACTGTTCCGACTGCTTGCCAATCTGGTTCCTATTAAGGAGTCTTGTAGTATGTAGCCTTAAATGGAAAGTTACTACTCGCACAAGTCGAGATGACTCACTACTTGCCTTGATATCGTAAGCTGGATGTGATTTGAGTTATGACCCTGTTTTCTCTTGGAGTGCTTATTGCGAAATGGCGTCTTCTAGTGTAATGTAAAGCTTTTAGTATCCCCAACAGTCATGGTCAAGTCGTGGATGACATGGGTAACTGTTTCTTAATTGTATATTTACTTTTTTTTACGGTTGATGGATATATTATGTCATCATCAACATTATGCTTTTTGCCAAAAAAAAAAACTATCGCATATAGTAGTTATTTATGATAATGTAATTTCATACCTAAACATTCATCGGTTTCTTACTAAATTTCAGCTACATTTATCGGACAATCCTGTTTACTTATCTCTTTTGGTGAGTGTATATAACACTTTGTTTTCATAGCTAATTCTGCCATATATGTATGCATTAGATACTAACGCTATGTCAAGTATCTTCCATCATAACCACCTTCTTGCACCGTCATCACTGGCTCATTTAATCTATATTAATATTGTAAAGGGGTATTTATCTGTTTGTATGTAGGGGGAATCTCTGGAACTACCAGTCGGAAATGGAAAAGTATTTTTGCATTTGATAGGCCAATTCTTGAGAAAGGTTATAAGATATTTAACATCACAGCACGATCCTAAAGAACTGAGTAAAAAGCAAAAAAGCAGGAAAGAACGATAAGTGAAAAGGGAGTAACAGCGCGCGCGGCCGATGGCATGCTACCCGGCGGGTCTTTTTTTTGTGGGTGGGAAGTCATCAAATAACGTCTACCGCTCTTGGGCGGAGCGAGAGGGCGTGTCAGACTTTTACTGACTAAAACCCACCTGTGTTCCTTCAGTTGCCCATGTGCCAGGGTCACGGTGTCTCTTTCGAACAATCTCGCGACCTTGGCAGACCCGGCGGGTCTGGGGCCATAATTTCACGCGGCCGAAGTCGTGGACAGAAGCTTGTCTATCATGAACGTGAAATATATCATGTTTTCCATTGTTACAGGCGTACACACCAACCGGGTTCGAGAAGTACGGCTGTTCCTGCACAGTTGCTGACAGTTACAGGGTTAACTTCTCCGTTTGGGACACATCGGGTAAGTCTGTTTACTTACTTTACTTACTTTGCTTAAGTAGCAGTTTATCAATACCCATGGTGGCTATTGATTAACTGTTACTTAAAGAAGAACGTAATTTTTACTGAACTTCTGCATAGCTATTAGGAGTTTCGATCTCGCTGCAATTTTGGAGTCCCGGGAAAAAAATCGAGACTCGTTACGGTCTCGAAATTCAAGACTAAGACAAAGCGGGTTTCATAGTTATACACTAGGCGTTAAGGCTGTCAAGGTATTTAAATCAAGTACCTACTTTACTGTACATAATTTATTAACATAAAAAAACGTAAGAAATTAAATACAACATAAAATGCATGTTAAATATCACGAATCAATTATATATATATATATATATCATTTAGTTGATGAGTTCTGTTGGAGACAGTTCGTGAAACACAAAATACAATAACATGAAAAAAAATCAACAACAGTGTATGCCTTACCTTTGCGCCACAAAGGTTCATTTCAGCATTAATGCCATACAGATGCTGTCTGACGCTGGTTTTGACATTGGTATCATGATAACGAACACTTTGCAGCGAATAGGCTTGTTCGTCAATTTGAAGATGTTCTTTCTGAAGAACATCACCGTTGAGGTCCTATATGCACTCATAGGACGTCCCCTCCCCGGCCTCTTTTATTAAACTCTATTTTTCCACTCACATCTATATCTATATTTTAGACCAATAATTTCAACAAAATCTATTCGTAATTCTGCGCTACTTTAAAAACGTTTCGTCTCGTTAAAGCTAACTTTGACAACTTTGCAACAAAGAAACTGATCATAAAGTACTCCCAGTCTGTAATGCATTTTAAAATGGCGCTCAACCAATCTGTCGAGTTTGCTACAATAACTAATTTCCACCAATTGGCTTTGAGAAGACTGAATAGTTTATGGTCGGAGTTTTTACTTGCTTATTTCAACGTAAACTTTGTTTTACAAAGGTTCTATAATAGCTTAATTTGACAGAATAGTATCAGTACAAATAATCAGAATAATATCGCAGCTAGGCATTATTGGCCCCTTTTGTGTTTATTCGCACCTTATCATAATCAGAATGAAAATATTATAAAAAAAATGAAACAACCGAATTAAAAAAAAAATACTCCATGTAAAAATAACTTTCATTTCAGAAGTTTGCCTTTGGTTTTGCATAACGATTTTCGAAATAAAAGTTATTTTTCACTTTGTAGTGTTTTTTGGGCTTCAGTCATTGATATACGTTTTGTACATATATCACTGGACACGGCTATGTGTTTTTAAAATAAAATTTTTATTTGTCACCTTCTGGTTGTGAAAAACCATATACCTTCACTTGCTAAGTAAATAACAATGACAGGAAATTATTATAAAATGATCAGCAAAAACGAAGTGTAAAAAATACGTATTATTGAAGCTAACTCTAAAACCATTTAAACCAAAGATTTTTTTTCTAATCGGTTCATAAATGACGGAGTTCTGCCATATTCTGAGGTAACGTACATTAAAAGTAAAAAAACAAACAAATTGGACACCTCCTCCTCTTTTTAAAATGTTTTATGCTGCTTCATAGAGCTATTTTGAAGATCATACGTCTTTACTCACATCCGGACCGAGATTCGTCTCAGTCTGTTTGAAGTTTTAATAGTATGTTACACGGTACACCGTGCTTCCTCTTTCTAATGCTCGCAATCCATTTGCCGCACGTCCACGATGTTGGCGGCCCCTAAACGATCAATTAAATTGTGCAATATTACGAATTGTGCAATATTATTGACCGTATAGGGTTAATATTGAAGATTGTGCAATGATTGAATGAAAGTTTGAGCATGTTTAATTTTTATTGCACCATATTTTGCCATTGCATCGTGTAGGGTCAGTATTGCGCAATATTTTTAGTATGTGTTTTGTGTTGAACGACGAGTACACGGGAATTTCTGGCGGGAAATCAGACGCGTCGCTTGGGTTTTTGTTATATTTTCCAAAAACTGAACTGTGATGAATTTTACGGCAGAAAGTGGTGTAGTTTTGTGTTGTAAACTGTATTAATACTATTCTCAGATTGAACACGAAAACATTGTGCAGTTCGTATTATTGTGCAATATAATTGATCGTTTGGATTCAAAGCGCCTCTCAATCTTATTGTACAATAAAATGTATTGTACAATGTTATTGTAGGTCTAGGGGCCGCCTTTTACTCAAAAATTACGTACTTGTTCTCTTCTTAGCGTGTCGATAGCAATCTAAGTAGAGTTGGCCCAGAATTTAGCTACGAGCTTAGCATTTTCAGTAGCGTCCATCAACTCCTGTAGCGTGCAAACAACAGGACACGCTGGACAAGATATCAAGTGCCGCATTGTTCGTTGGACAGCACCACATTTACACTCCAGGGTGGAGTCATCTGTGAATCTCCACCTGAACAGGTTTTCTTTACTCCGGCCTACCTGAGTCCGGAGTATATTTAAAGATTTCAAGGAAAGCCAAGGCAACTCGTGCCGATGTTCGAGGTTTTCAGCAGGTGGAACAGGGTTTGGTAGGGAAGCCCCATGTCCCCACAGGCTTAGTCTTTCCTTAGACCGTTCGTCAGTAAGTGAGAGGACACACTTCAAAAAGCTGTTGCGGCTTTTCAGCCTTTGTGACACGAGGATGTTGCCGTGCAAAGCGTGTCGTGTGTCAGAAATCATCTTGGCTCTTTCAGTTGAGCTTGCCACCACTCTGCGAATTACGTACTAAAAACTCAAATTAACAAGCTTAATCTGCCTACAATGTCCCTACAGTTGGCGCCCAAGCCTCTTCTCTGTGGGAGGGGAGTAGGTGGACCTAGTGCGGGTAGGAAGATGTCACATGCCTTAGAATTTTTGATTCTTCGCAGGTCGGTTTACTCACGATGTTTTCAGTCACCGTTTTGAGAGCAGTGGAGATGAAATGATTCACAAAAAATATAGCGTTGACCTACAACTCATAAGTCGCGCCCAGCACTGGGCCGGAGCAGTGGCGGTACAGTGGTATCAGCCCCGACTAACGAGCTTGTAGGTCGAGGGTTCGAACTTAGGCTGGCGCTTTACTTTGTTTAAATTGTTTCATCATCACTGCTCTCAAAACGGTGAATGAAAACATCGTGAGGAAACCGGCATGTCCTAGAACCAAAAATTCGAAGACATGTGACATCTACCAACCCGCACTGTGCCCGCGTGGTAGATTATGGCCTACTCCCTCTCACCGAGAGGAGGCCTGTGTCCCAGCAGTGGGATCGTTATTGGCTGAATATAATGACTGGGCCATGACTTCTCTCGTATCACAAATAAGTAGCCAAAGTGTCACGGAACGGCGTGACTCACTAATACACTATTAACTAGTTTGTGATTGGTTGCGTCGTGCCATTGAATTAATATACTAGTGCTGTTGACATTCTGGCTATATATTGGTGTCTTTGTCACTGATTGATTACGTTATCATGGACGATGAGATTAGGATTATAATGACCAACTACCCGTTAAGTTCCATTCACCTTTAGAGTGCGGCGAGAACACTTTCGACCAATAACCAGAGAACCGCACTTACCTACTTTTATTTTCATACTTACTTTTCTCAATATTTTAAGTGAACTGGAATGTTTTTGTTTTTTGAGAAACAAATGTTGTTAAACCGAAACTAAATCGCTACAGAACACGACACTGGAGGTTTTTAATAAACTCAGTACCAGCACCCTAAGTGCGTTATCATTTTGCAGGTTATGGACTATCTCTTGCTTCATATGTTTTAAGAATTTGACTGTTCGGCAACGTAAATAACGCAATGTATGTTGTTGAACTGTCAAAATGAGAACTATTCCCACAATACCCCGTTATTTGTTATTCAAAAAACACAATACACATCAAAACTATTGTATCTGCAACCGACTGAAACTTCAAACAAATCCTTTTAATAAATACAACGAAACTGTTGATTTTATTTCATCTCGTCGCTCATAGTACGCAATATTCAGGTGTTTTTATACACTACGTAAACATTGGATGGAACGACTACGCCGTATATGCCGTATATACGGAATATCGTACTGTATACGACTAAAGTCGTACCATAAACGGCGAAATCAAATTTGCAACCGCTGTAGTTATGACGTATTTGTAGGCTACAATTGGTTGTGGTTTTGAAACAGCGGTTGCTGAATCAATATTTTTTATTAGGGCGTTACTGGAGTATAGCTTCATTGTAGTCAACTGGTTACTAAAACGGTGCTTTAATAAGAACAAACATTTTGCTGCCCCTTTTCCAGCGATGCCTTAAGCTGATGTCCGTACAGCCCTTAGCGAGTAGTTGCTCTAGTTTTTAAGTTTTAAAGCCCTGGTTGGAGCATTCTCAAAATCAAAAACTAAATCGTCGGGAGTTGCCCATCGGACACAACACCCGTCTGGTCGGTAGACCTCCCTTGTCATTAGAGGATGAGTGAACTTTACACTCTCGTTTCTTATACCCTGATCATCATTTCAACCTTCAGACATCCACCGTTGGACATAGATCTCCTCCAATTTTCAGGTGGTAAAATGCGAAGAGAATGCTCCTGCCCATCAGAACTCTCCCAATTTGGGGGAATTCACCATGATCGCCACGCTTGGCAGGCAGGTGGTAAAATACAAAGAGAATGCTCCTGCCCATCTTCTAGTAAGTCCCTTAGTCGCCTTTTACAACACCCACGGGAAAAATGGGTCCTTTATATTAGTATAGCTTCTGCCCGCGTTAAATTTCTTGTTCCCTCGACACTTCCCGTCGCATCGAATTGCCTACCCGTGTGATTTTCCCCGTTTTTGCAACATTTTTCATTACTGCTCCGCTCTTCTTAGTTATAGCGTGATGTCATATAGCCTATAGCCTTTCTCGATAAATAGGCTACTCCACACAAAAAGATTTTTTCAATTCGGACCAGTAGTTTCTGAGATTAGCGCGTTCAATCAAACAAACAAACAAACTCTTCAGCTTTAAAATATTAGTAGAGATATACATCTCTGAAAATGAATAAGTAATAAGTATGCAAATCGAATTCAATGACAATTGTACAATAACAGTACAACCGCACTGAAATGCGAATACAACAATAACATCTCCATGTCAGTGGTTTACAACCTCGTAAAACGCAGCTAAAGTTAGCTTAAGTTTATTTATTTAAGGCGATAATATTTTATGTACGCGCCCAATGTGTTGTGCCACTGTGTACAAGTTATATGACAAACCTTGGCAGCGCAGCTTAACTTAACTTTTGTAAAGTTAAAGGGTTGTAACTCCTGCCGGGGTCGCGTGATTGTTCGAAAGAGATACCGTGACCCTGGCACATGGGCAACTGATGGAACACGGGTGGGTTTTAGTCAGTAAAAGTCTGACACGCCCTCCCGCTCCGTCCAGAGCGGGAGAAGTCATAAATTTGATGATTTCCCACCCAAAAAAAAAAAAAAAAGGGTTGTAACTTATCTGTAAGCCGCTTCGTTTGAAACTTTACTGATGGTACCATCTGCCTAGCCTTGTCTTAACTATGTTGGGGCTGACCTCCAGTCTAGCCGGATGCATAACAGTGAATTACGTGGAATTACTGTATATCTGACCTCTACAACCCAGTTAATAGGAATACTTACTGGTTGTCAGACTTTCAGGTTTTTGACTACTCATAACGATATGACAAACGCCACGGAGGGGTATCGATATTATGACAGCTTCTGCCCGCGACTTCGTCCGCGTTGTTCCTCCGACCCTTCCCGTCGCGTCGAATCGCCTACCCGTGCGATTTTCCCCGTTTTTGCAACATTTTTCATTACTGCTCCGCTCCTCTTGGTTGTAGCGTGATGTTATACAGCTTATAGCCTTTCTCGATAAATAGGCTACTCAACACAAAAATAATTTTTCAATTTGGTCCAGTAATCCAGGTCCGCGCTAATCTTAGGAAGATTAGCGCGTTCAATCAATCAAACAAACAAACTCTTCAGCTTTATAATATTATTATAAGTATAGATATGTAATGAATTGCCATCCATACACGGACCGGCCCTGGCCAGCATAGCTTAGCTTTCGCCTTAGCCTTGAAATATGATATCATATTTGAACATAAAATATATCCTATAGCAGGGTTTCTCAAACTTCTGGCTCCACGTACCCCTATTCAAGTTTCCAGATGATGATAACATTCTATATAGAATAAAATAAAGTTAAGTTAATTGAATAAAAGGTAACAAATACTGGCCAAAAACAAATATCTTAGAAATATATTGCGATGGATGGGCTTGTTTCTTGTCACAAATTCAGTCAATTTTTGGAATAATATTGGGCAATTTAAGCCTTTATTCTGACTCAGCATCAAGTCGATTTCTGTAGCCGCCATTACGTGAATTTTGTCGCGAACCCCCTACCGTCGCATGGCGAACCCCTAGAGGTTCGCGAACCCCACTTTGAGTAACCCTGTCCTATAGCATTACATCGCACGCCCGCAATATTACTATTCTCATAGCGTTCTTGATTCGATCTGTCAAAGAGATCTAGAAAAATCCTTCAAATAATGCATAGATTTTTTGTTTCGGAAGACACATTATTGAAAGGCGCGGAGCTATAGATAAATGGGTAAGCGTGAAACAAACGAAATAATTATAATTACACGCATCATCATTTTAGCCCAAAAAACGTCCACTGCTGGACATAAGCCCTAATTTGAGAGGATTTGGCATAATCGTTGGCGATCGCTGTATGGTGGTTAAAAGCATAGAGAATGCTGCTGCCCATTCTCTAATAAGTTCCTTAGTCGTCTTTTACGACACCCACGGGAAGAAATAGAATAGTGCTATTCTTTACGTCCGGCACCACAAGGAACGGAATACGTACGAGTGTTTTATTACCCGATCCCGGTACTAAGGGACCTATGTGGTGCCCCAGTATTTAAGTCTAGGTACCATTTAAAACCTAAGTGAAAATGGGGTACAAACATAACCATTATTTTTATAAACTTAGAACCTCTTTACTAGAAGTTATGAAAACTTTTTCTTTCAAGGCTCCTTACTGTTTATCAAGAAAATAGGCTTCTTTAAGGCTCTTCTAAAATATGTTAGTAAAGTGCTATTTTACGCAGACGTAGCTACCTAATGTCTACGTAGGTGAACGTAATTACAGAAAAACTTGGAAAAAGTGTGAGTAAAATCGAAATGACATTTCTAGGACAGTATTTCGAGCCCTTTACTCTTCTTAAAATATATTTTCAGAGGGGTAATTGCGTAAGACATAACACAGTAACCGTAGGAATGGTTTCATTATGTTCAACAACATTCATTGCGTTATTTATTTTAATGAGCAGACAATTTTTTGGACACATGGAGTAATGGACTAGCGATATCGTTCGAAATGATTCCGATTCGTTGCAGTTCTCAGTAACTAGCACTTCTCCCGAGACTTTGTCTGCACGGATTTTGCCTTCTCCATGGTCGCCGTAACAGGATAGTTTTAAAGAAAAATAAATTATCATCATCCTTACCACAATCATCTGTATTAACGTCCTTCAAGTTTATCAATTTTTTTTTTCCTTTTCCCACCATTCATCTCGTTCCGAGCGTCTCTCATCCATGCGTTTCCCGCGACCTTGACGATATCGTCAACCAAACGCTCTTTTGGACGGCCTTGGTTTCTTTGGCCTAATCTTGGCCACAAGGTATAGGCAGGATTGGCCTTAGAAAAAAAAGATTTTTATTATTTAACTGTTAAATAATAGTTAAACAAACTGTCAATTAGTATTATTAGTTTTTATTAGTAGTATTTAGTACTGTTAGTTAATTTAGTATCTCTAGCTTTTGCAGCCTAACAAAAATATCAGCTGTGGTATTCGCATGTCAGTTGTAGATTTTACCCAAAACAGTGGAGCGTAAAATTGTTAATGACTGAACAAATCGCCACACACGCTGGCACGCTGGCACGCCTCTTATCTTTGGGCTACACGCACTTGCGAGCGTGACAAATGGCCGCACATTTGCATGCACACTGAATTTCATTTTATGTTTAATTATAAAAGCGGGAATGCTGGGCTTTTAGAATTAAAATTTATATTTATATTACTAGCCTCTGCCCGCGACTTCGTCCGTGTCAATTTTTTCTACCCTGATCCTTCCCGTCGCGTCGCATCAAATTCCCTGCCAGTTTTCGTTCATTTTTCGTTGCTGCTCCGCTCCTTTTGATTGTAGCGTGATGTTATATAGCCTTTCTCAATAAATGGGCTACCCAACACAAAAATATGTTTTCAATTCGGACTAGTACTATCCGAGATTAGCGCGTTCAACCAAACAAACAAATAAACAAACTCTTCAGCTTTATAATATTATAAGTAATAAGTATAGATAAACTAGCTTTTGCCAGCGCCTGCGCGTGTTATAGATATAAACCGTCCCCTTGTATTACTCTGCCTATTGATGAAAACCGCATTAAAATCTGTTGTGTAGTTTATTAGATCTAAGCGTGCAGACATCAGCTATGTTATAATATGTTTAACACATTAACTGCTATGTCGGACTATGTGTCCGACACTTTTTGTTCCATTCAGGCCTTTTCGGACTATATGACCGACAACACATACAAAATCTGAACATGTCGTTGCTGCCTGCCGGCCATGTTTTTGGAATAAACAATGTATTTATGGGATAAATAATCTATTTATAGTGAAATAACACTAAGTATTTTATTTTACTTTTTTTGATTTTAGCCATGGCAGTTTACGTGTTAATTATGTAAATGTTTCTTTGGGAAACACGTGTAAGGACCTCGGCTTAGGACATCGCTGGTAGAGGGCAACAAGGGACGGGCTGGATATGAATGACATACAACATGTCTTGCTAAGCAATATATCGACGGTTGAAAGGCTATTTGATCTAAGCGACATTTGCTGAAAGTTGCAGGAGAATGATTCAAAGTTTTATTTTTCGAATAAAAAATCATTATAAAAGAACTAGTGAGTGGATTTTGGTAAATATGATACAGTTTTTCCAAAATCCACTCACTAGTTCTTTTATAATGATTTTTTAATTTTCAATAGCCTTTCAACCGTCGACATGCAAATGCCGTCTACACCGGCTCACGCGCCATCTTAGCCCTTATTGGCTTAGATCTAAATCTAGCTTTGTGCTGATAGCGTTAGTGATTAATTACAGACACGTTAGACACACTACATAATCCGATAATTATGTTCTCTCGTGCAGTGGGCAACTAGGCATTGTTTGATCACATTAGCTGGAGGCGTTTCGGGTAGGTGTGATTTGCTACTATAGTAGAGTCATTTTATTATGTAACATTTGACGTCTGTCAGTTCATATGAAAGTAAATCGTAAAACTACTCGTATCGGTCATTATTACAATAAATATGTAATCGTAATTGAAAAAGTTAAGCAATTGTGCGGTTCTAACAAAACGAAAAAATATATTATTTTATGCCCGCTGTTACAAGGTTACGTTGTTGAATTTTAATGAATTGTCAAATGTTACCTATTAAAATGACTCCACTTTAGCTAAATGGCTGGAATATAAGAGTTTGACCTTGTATTGATAAAACTTTTTAACAAAAAATTAAACCGCCGAAAAACTGAAAAGCATAAAATAATACTTAAACCTTAAAATTATGAGTCGGCGCTTTGAGTGATCCTTGTTCATTGATTTTTCAGCGCCGACTCAAAATTTTAAGGTTTAAGTATTATTTTATGCTTTTCAGTTTTTCGGCGGTTTAATTTTTTGTTAAAAAGTTTTTATTTTATATTTTTTGTGGCTTTAATGTACTCATAATACTTGGCAAGATATACACTATCCAACACAAAAAGAATTATCAAAATCGGACTACTCTGTATAAAGTTATGCGTGTTTATACATTACAATCAGTGAGTGAACAATCAATCATCCCCTGTTTTCCGACCCTTAGGGTTCGATTTTGTTTACCAAATTAATATGGGACCACCTTGGGAGTATACCCTTTCCAATAGAAGAAGAATTGTCACAATCGGACCACTATGTAAAAAGTTATGCGTGGTCATACATAAAAAAAAAAAAATATACGCGTCGAATTGATAACCTCCTCCGTTTTTTTTCGTCGGTTGATAATGAGGAATTATAAGCTGGTTGTTCTCTGTCAATTATCATCTGTGTAGTCTTTTCCCAACTAAATTGGGGGTTGGTTTCCAGTCTAACTTGACTTGAGCTGAATACCAGTATTTTACTTGAGCGACTGACTATCTGACCTCCACAAACAGTAACTGAGTTATACGATAGGACAAGTCTAAATAAAAAATAAACACATTTTTAATGGAAATGGGGTCATTTTTGTACTAAAAACGTGAATTTTAAGTAGCAATAACTTTTAATTTTCAATTATAATAGGTTTTTGTTTTTTTACGTAATCTTATTTATTGCAGTGTCTCTTTCGGTTCGGACAGGGTTTTGTTACACATTGTATAGACATAATAATAAATCAGTCTGAAGGTGTCTGCTAGGACCAATGCCTGCCATGGTCGCGAGATTTTTTGCAGTCCACTGCTGGACATGGGCCTCTCCCATTTTGGCGCTCTCTCCCATTTTAATGCACAGTTGATGTAAATATTGCAATTCGCGGATAAAGCATATTTCAGGCGAACACCACGATCAACATCTACTGCGGGACGTAAAAACTATACCACAATTGCTAACGTTTAGGAACGATCCTACTATCCTACTTTATTGTATGTTTCGGTCTTTGTCACTCGATCACTCATAAACGGCCAAACGGATTTGCATGAAATTTGGCACTCAGATAGTTTAAAACCTGGATTAACACCAAGGATACTTTTCCACATGGGCGAAGTCGCACACAAAAGCCACCTAAAGTACCCACAATTTTACACTCAATTTAAACACTTAATTTAACCAGAAAATTATTGAACGCTTTCGGTTATTACTGCAGTAGACAGTTCACCAACAAAATCCCACAAGACAATCCACGACCGAAATAAACAGCTTTTCTCAATCCCAAGCGACCATTTCCCAAAGTTTAAACAGCAGAAACAGATAAGTTAATAATTCTGAATATTGGTCCATTTTATAGTCCTCGAGTGTACAATCTGAGCTACACTGGAGTGTGTACGGATCAGTGATTCGAACTGACCAATACACAAAATGTAGATACGTACATTTATGTACATAAAATGTGTACATTGTGTATAGTATGTAAAACTGCATATTTCCAGTAGTATGATTTATTTGCATTTCAATATTCGGTTGAAATATTTGATGTTAAAAATCAATGTTATGCGTGTGTCAACATTTGCCTCGCCTTTTTCCAACTATGTTGTAGTTGGCTTCCGGTAAAACTGGATGTAGCAAAATACCAGTATTTTACATGGAACGAATGCCTCTCTGATCTCAGCCATAATCGCCATGCTTGGCAAGCGGGTTTGCGATTGCCAACCCGCTTGCCAAGCGTGGTTATAAAATACATAGACAACCCTACTGCCCATTCTTCACTAAGTCTCTTAGTCGCTTTCTACGAATAATATTAAATATAATAATTTCAAACCCAAGCTGTCAATTCACCATCGCTTTTAACTAAATATGACACGCCTAACAAATAATATTCAACGCTGCATACCGAAACAAACATAATAGAGATGTAAATCACTGCATTACTACAATCACATTGAGTTTGCGATTTATTAGTATTAGTTTAGTACAATAATATCCGTTATTTAGCAACTAATAATTTTCTACTGTTATTTCAAACCATTGGCTTGTGCAATGAGTTTCCCACACCTACAGGTAAGGTTTGATCATGGTGTGTCCACCCACAAGGTTTAAATAAATTTTGTTTGACGGATAGTTCGCAGACTTGTGACATCTACCAACCCGTACCTACTGGGCCCGTGTGGTAGATTACGGCCCACTGTCTCTCACAGAGAGGTCTGTTTCAGCTGTGGGAACATACATACGAACATAAACTAAAGCCTTTTTTTCCATGGGAGTAGGCAAAAACTACGGAACGCCACCTGCATGCGTAGCATGACCACCGTAGAAAGGGGTTTTGTCGAGGGAAGAATAGACAAAGTAACGTTTCGGGTACACAGTACGACAGCAGAAAAGTAAAAAAAGTCAACTGCACTTTTTATAAAATTTACTCTTCGACATGATTCGACTCAGAAATGTTTTTAACCGACTTCAAAAAATGGAGGAGGTTCTCAATTCGACTGTATTTTTTTTATGTTTGTTACCTCATAACTTTCGACTGGGTGAACAGATTTTGATGATTCATTTTTTATTTGAAAGCTGGTGCTTCCCGTGTGGTTTCTTTTTAATTAGGTTCGGTTCTGACAATGACATCCATGAGAAAACCATGCACCAACAATACTTTGCTGCCGTCGTACTGTGTACCCGAAACGTTACTTTGTCTATTCTTCCGTCGACAAAACCCCTTTCTACGGTGGTCATGCTACGCATGCTGCTATGATCCTAAAATTGTAAATAGACAAAGTCTTCACTTCAGGATAGCATTTTGGATTAACTACCACGGTTTTTCCTGTCTTCAAACTTTGAATTACTAAGGAATTGGTCTTAGCTGAAAGATACGAAACATTACCTATATTGAAAGTGCCTCGTTTAAGTCCATACCTCTGGTCAAACACGCACGCCCATTGCGAGTACTACGCACTTGACCTTTCTGAAGAACATCACCAATAAGGTCACTATATAATATGTCCTCCAAGGGTGTCCCCTCCTGGCGTTTCCACTCACATCTGCTTTGTAAATACCTTTTGTAAGCCGTTCTTTATTCATCCTTTCAACAATATTGTTCTCCTGTGGGAACTATTGACTGATAAAACTCTTTGTTTAGTTTCAAATAGAAACTCTGACATGGCATTGCTACAATTTCTATTAAGTTGAAAACATCACTATGATGGTCATTTATAGGTTTTTATTTCTGATTTTCAAACCACTCCAAGCCATGGGATGTCAATTAAGTCTTTTTTTTATTATTTCATTTAACAGTGATTTTATCTTATTAATAGCACGAGAATTTCCTTGCCTCAAATAAAAATATACATACATAATACATAAAATTACACCTTTTTCCCATGAGGTTAGGCAGAAACTACAATTTTTTTTATTTCCTTCGATAAATACCTAAACCGTTTAGATCTACGTAGGCCCTAAACGTTAAGTATCGTTTAACTTTCTGACCAAGAAGGCAATCTTGATGAATGAATAATTTATCAATTTAAATATATTTGTCATTCATAAATTATTCATAAGTAGGCAGGTAGGTTGGGTATGTATGTACTATGTATTACGCAACCAAAATATATTAACATACATACTAAAGAATTCTTATCACAGCTGTTCAAGGTTGACGAGACAAGTTGATAAAAACTGAATTCATTGAAAAAAAACCTTGAAGTTGAGAACACTATCACATAAAAAATAACGTGACGTCAGCATCAATACGTGATATCCGTTGTATTGAACCGAGTATTTTGCTTCATACCTCACAGCCGAAATAGCTCAGTTGGGAGAGCGTTAGACTGAAGATCTAAAGGTCCCTGGTTCAATCCCTGGTTTCGGCAGAACACTTTTTGCGTTTTCTTTCAATGTTTTATGAATTAATAATCAATTTTATTAACTTTATTTAATTTGAATACATTTTCTTGCGAAGATAAAATGTGTTATTTAGCTTTTTTAAATGACTGCACAAATATTTTCCTCACTCACAATATTTCCACTACCAATTTGTAGTGGCGCCATCTAGTGTGACATTTTATCATTACAATTTTTTTTTATTTTTGTTTTTTATGATTTTATAACGATTTGTTTAATGATTACTTTTGTAGAATTACAAAACAAAATTTAATTTAAATATTTTTTTATAGAACACCTTTTTAATAAAGTAAAAATGTTCATTACTTTTACTTACCTTTTTAACTTATTTACTTTATAAAACCCATTTTAAGTGGCCTTGTCGGAAACCATTACCGTGTTACAGCCGGTCAATCTAGGTTACAGACCGGTAAATGCGAGCAGTAGTAGATGTTTATCTATCTCTTATCACATTCGGTTCTTCAAACCGTAATCAAGAACCGATACGGTTATTTATAGAGCTAACCAAACTCTTATTGATCTGTGAATGAATTACTTAATATTTATCTTTAAAGAATATTCCAACTTTGGACAGAGAGAGGTGGAAAGTGAAGGGGAGGCGTTTATTCAGCTGCGGGACTTTGGCTAGTATAAAAATAAAAGCATATTTAAAATACTTCAAGATAGACACCTTGAAAACATACTATTATTTCTTCTTACGCACTGTCAGTTGGTGGGTGCTCACTGAGGCTGAATTTTTTTTTCTTACAGGGACGCCATTTTGTCCCTCTATTGCAGATTTTAAACAGGTTAGGTTTAAACCTCCCTTGAAATAAATAATAAATGTATATTCATTTAATTTGTAACATTGAAATCGAAATAGAACCACAATGTACCGTAAATTAAGGAAAAATAAAATTAATTCCTAACTTAATTAAAACTATTCACTAAGTAATATATCGTGTCGAAAAAATCATCCACATCGCTGTCGACTGGTAATGAATCCAAGAGACTGGTGGACAACGTGGTAGACTACTTAGATCATGAATTCATAATATTGGTAAACGGTTCACGGCCAAAAACTTTAAACACAATAACATTTCGTTCATACATTAATTTAACTTTAATATTGTTTGTTGACAGGCACATCGGCATACGACACAGTCAGACCCCTCGCCTACCAAGACGCCAGAGTATTCATGCTGTGCTTCAACATAGCTGAACCTGAGACCTTACACAACGCTGCCGCTAAGGTAATTACTGCTCATAATACAAAAACAATGATAATATCACCATTATTGCAAACAGATATTCTAAATATAGATATACTTACTTAGCACGGCGCAACTTCACAAAGTTAATATCTAGCTCCCAACATCCCTATTAGACCATCATCATTTCAGCAGAAAGGCGTCCACTGCTGGACACAGGGCTCCCCCAATTTGGGTGGGTTTTGTCATAATCGCCACGCTTGGCTGGTGGGTTGGCGATCGCAGTATGGCGGTGCTGCCGCTTCTTTAGTAAGAAGATTCGTGTGGTGCCGGACGTAAAGAATAGCACCAACTCATTTCTTCCCGTGGGTATCATAAGAGACAACTAAGGGACTTACTGAAGAATGGGCCATATGAGACGAAACAACAATATAGTATTGTTGTTTCGTCTCGTTCGTGATAAAAATGTCATCTAGTCCAAGATTTCTCCAGGCTTTAACTCATTACACTTTCCCCATGTATCTTTCTTGTAAAGTGAATAACCAAATGATTTCTATTTCCAGTGGTACAGAGAAGTAAGAACTCATGGTGGGTTGGCCCCAGTCCTTCTCTGCGGCTGCAAGGCAGACCTTAGGCATGAGAAGGAAACGCTCACTATGCTGTCCAAACTAAGAACACACCCAGTCACCAGTGAAGAGGTAAGGAAAAGTTACTTTAATATGCATGTAATCTCAGGAACTACTGATCCGAATTGAAAAATTCTTATTATGTTGGGTAGCCTATTTATTGAGCAAGAACATAATAACATACAACACAACATACAACACAACAACACAACACACAACATAGAACATTACGCTACTATTAAAAGGAGTGGAACAGCAACGAAAAATGGACGAACACTGGGAGTTAATTCGATGCGACGGGAAGGGGAGGTTAGGGGAGCAACCATTTGACGCGAACGAAGTCGCGGGCAGAAATTAGTAATTCATATTCAAGAGTTTGAAATGTATGTCGTAGGTCACTCACACTCTATTCTTTGTGTAAATTATTTCATCACTACTGTTCTCAAAACGGTAAAGGAAACATCGTGAGGAATCCGGCATATACTAGAACTAAAAATTCGAAGACATATGACATCTACCAACCCGCATTAGGTCCGCGTTGTGGATTATGGCATTCCCTCATAGCAGAGGCCTGAGTCCCAGCACTGGAAACATTATAGGCTGATTATGAAGTAAAATTCTGTGAATTAATAATTATAATCGTCCAATTGCACCCAATGCGTGTAATATTCACACATGTTTATAAATTAAGATCGTATCCATATAAATCAATTTCGCGTGGGTAGAATTGGATACGTTACTTAAAATTAGCACAAACAATATCTCCTAACTTCATTACACGGATTGCCGGAAGCAATAAGAATTGAGGTCATGTTATTACCCTAAATAGACATCTAATAACACTCTACCTAGAAAAAACCGAAAAAAAACATCGTTCTAATTCCAAGCAAAACCCAAATCCTACCTACTCAGACTTCTCAAACACATGCTTCCAGTAATTTAGGATACCTTCAAATGGACCCGAATTTATTTTAGCCTCCTCAATTTCACGGAGTTCGCCATCTCAGATTGGAAAGCTCTCCGATCCCTAGCAAAGCAATTGAACTTCATTCATCAGAACTCCTAATCTAAATTGAAACATCCTGACGCATTTACACGTATTGTATAACGGGGCAATTGAAAACTCGGTCGCAAATTCAGGCTGGACGTCCGTATTAATTAGAGATCTTATTCAACTAGTTACCATTTAGTAAATGGGGGCAGAGTAATTGGCTCGTTCCATGAATGAATCGAATAGACTTACGGATCGGTCTGATATTGAAGCTCCTTGGAGCGTTATCTTGTGTGAATCGTTTCAGTAATTGAGAAGTTGTGACTTCGTTTTTATTTTATGCCTTTTAGATTCTTGTTTATGATGTAGATCGAGTAATATTGTGAAATTCATGACTACATTATTTTAGTTTGTATTCAAATTGATGCTTCACGGATGTCCATTATAACTCACATAATAATAAACAATCAGAAATCATGCAACTAAACAGTATGAGCATGAGTGAGCCTATTGATTTGTTTCACCAAATTTCGAACTATTTCGTATAATATTCTACCTTTTCAATACATGTTTCGAATAAAAGTCGAAATCAAAATAATATTTTATGATGTTAAATTTTCACAGGCTTTAGCAGTAGCAAGACAGCTAGGAGCGATGACCTACGTAGAGACATCGGCTAGAGCTTCTACAAAAGGCGTCAAAGATGCATTCGAGGTGGCTGCACTGGCCGCCCTTGGAAAATTAAACAAGCAGCAGATGAAACAACAGGTATACAACGATACACATCAACATAAACATAATTATTATTACTTTAATCTTATCTTCCCCCTTCTTTTTCCCTAACGTGCTGGACAGCATTCCAAGCGGATTCTAAAGTAGGTACGTAGACAAGGCTTATAGCTATATCCAACAGTTTTTTCTGGAAGTCCTTACATATCAAACTAATATTACTTCCACTCAAATAGAACAAAATAAAATTATACTTTTTCCCAACAGAAACAAGTGGGCCGCAGCAAAAGCAAGCGCGATTTGAAAGCCGAGCTGAAGGGGCGCGCGAAGAGTTGCTGCGTCATGTGATCCGTCGCCGGCCACCCCTCCCGGTGGCCGCACGACTGCTAGGCGACCACCGCCCTTCTTCTTGAACCCTACCGTTCCTCAGAGGAACAAATCCGGGCCTAAGTAAACGCCTTGCGTAACACCCGACGTAAATATTCACTGACGAGTTCCTCTCATACATAGGAGGCAACAAATACGACACATTTATTTAGTGTCATTATTTAAAATGTTTATGTGAAATAACTACGTGTAAAGTGAACAAATAATTTAATTCTAAGTGTGATTCATTATCAAAAGCCTAATAGAGAACTATTATTATTAATGTACTGTAAATTTTAAAGGGAGCGGAACGAAGTTCTTTGAATTTTAGGTGAAGGTATCAGTAAAATAAAAAGGTGCAATGTAATTATAGCCCTCAGGGTTGGAGCGCGAGCCTGTGATAAAGTTAAAAATAGAAAATTCGCGAGGAAATATAGAAACGTTTTAGATTGAATTAGAAAGGCGAGACGACGCTCATTTTGGCATTTTATCATCATTAACAGTTGAAAAATTAATGTAACGAATCATGTAAGTTAGGAACAAATATGTGTTTTCATATACATTGACATAATGATGTAAGTATAACTTGATGTTTTTCTATAAGATAGCATTTTCATATGTATAGAATGTAATGGAAGTTTACGAGGCTCCGTTGTTTTGTGTAGGACCAATGTTGCTCTTATTTTTATGCAGTAGCTTGTTTGTTTTTAAAGCTACGAGCTAAACATTTTCTTTGTGATATACATACGTAAATGTAATTAATAAAAATAAAATGCACAATGGTGGACAATACTAAATTACGGAGGTCCATAATGCTAGTTAGTTTCACGTCCATGTTTGCTATAGGTGTTAGATTTTTGTACGTTTACAATATGAAAAATTAAATGTTGCTTGTCTGTAGAATGTCGTACACCATTTCGAAATTAGGATCATCTTTCCTTATCATCGTGCAAATAAAAAAATAATCTTTATTTCCCTGTAAAATATGATTACTAAAATATATTTTATTATGTGACAAAGTCGAAATTTTAGTTTTCAACATTCTAATATTTAATAATACAAAGTACATCACTGAGTTTACCAACAATCATTTTCACTTTCCCTTACGTAAAAGGTCTCACAAAAATTGCTTGATCATTCTATGAATAAAAATGGCGGTCGTTTTTGTGTCGCGAAGCCTAAAACGTCAAATAATAATAAAGGCAGCTATTGAGTTTCATAATTAGGTTTTCAAGTCACGCGTGGCAAAGGCGAAGCTTCGTCGGAGTCACGATGGCTTTTCTGCTCCCTAATGTAAAGTAAAACTAAAAATGAAAATAAGCTATGAAAATATTCATACCACGAGTTTTGTTGTATTTGTGGGAACTTAATGTCTGAATAATTATTTGGTTGAATGATTCATTAGTAATTGCTGCTACAGAACTTATTTTACTCTTTATAATACTAATTGTATGCATCAAAATTATTGTCCGTGCCTCGGAAAGCTTGTTAAGCCGTTGTTCCTGGCTGTCATTCATATATCTTTTGACATTCGTTATGGGTATTCAAAAGCCCAAAAGTCTGACAACCAGTCTTACCGATGGGTAAAGTCTTACCCAGTTAGGAGCTGGGTAAGGGACTCCATTTAAAATACCCGTAATAAGCTGCATCTGGTGGGACTGGAATGATGTTGATGAGTTTAAATTGATTGTTGGCTAAATCAGGTTTTCTTAAAATTAAGTACATTTCTATTTAGGTGAACAAAAATTCTTCATATTGAATAAATTGAATGTTAATTTTATTAAAATTATTTTCGATTGTTTAAAGTATTGTAAGTCGATATCAGCTTTAAATTCAATGTTAGCTTTAATTATGATTATATTTAAATATTTAAACATGTAGTTTTAGTATTTTTTGTCATTAAAAGCGATGATCGAACTAAATTTTTATTTATCTATCACATTCTTTATTATGAACAAATGTACATATCATGTAAGTTTTGTATAAATAAGAACTCTGACTTCATTTACTAAAAATAAACTCGTTTTAATAAAATTTGATTCTAAATCATTAGCAAAATTATAAAATATATTTGGCTCTTCAAGAGTGACGATATATAGATATATATCTGCTCATTTACAGAAGTTGATGTAAATATATACAAAAAGAAATGTCAATCCATGTGTTTAACTATTTGGAAAAATGTTTTATTTTTTAAACAAAATTGAACGCATCGTAGCAAATAAACACGTTGACAGACATTCAATTATCTAGATTTATTCTTTGAAAGAAACGAGATTACAATTTCATTCCAACTTTGTAATTGGATTTTAAGCATTTGCATTACTATTTTAGAATTTCTTTTTAGTTAAAGGTCAATTTAAGCAATTTAAAATTGTAAAGGCTTAAAATAGCAAAAAAGACGGTTAAAACTTAAATTGAACTACGACGAAACAACTAAATAGGTATAAACAAGACTTAGATACAGATTATTTTACAGTTTTCGTATACCCAGTCATATACCGTCGTGCAGCCGCAGTCGTAATTGCATAGCACACTATCAGTAGCATATTGGCATAATTTTGACAGTTCAACAAGATTCATTGCGCTATTTACGTTGCATAGCTGAGATATTTTTCGTACATATGAAGCAATGATATAGTACCTAGTATCCTTCAAAATGATTCAGATTGAGATTGATAGTGTTACGTAATTGGGCTGCAGGTGACGCCCTTCCTTTTTTGCTTAGCTGTACTCGTGTAAAAAAGGGGACAACAATGTAAAACCTCTGTTCAATTTTTTTTTAATTGAAAATCTCGTGGATATTTCATTTTACATTATATTTTGCGAGATCGCTTTTATCGCCCAACCATCAATGAATTACTTCATTGAACTTTGTGTCCACTGATTTATTTTTATAATTTTAATTTTCTTCTTGAAAAATCTGTAATAAGTGACGTCAGAGTTTCTACAAATGCCTTATATGTTATTTCTTAATTGTGTATTACTATGTAAACAATGTTTTTAATATTAGACGAGTTAACTTGACGTTAGGCCACTTTGGATGTTGTTTCTAGATATCGAATATAGCGTTCAGTGTTTTTGAATATTTGTCTTTTATTTCACCTCCCTTTATATCCACCATTATTAGTACCAATTTCAGAAAATAAACTGCAAATAGAAAAACTACAGATAGCAAGTGCTACTACTAAGCATCAGGCCGTGGGTTCGATTCCCAGGTCGTGTAAAGTGCTATTAGTCGCAAGATTTGTTAGAAAGAGTTACCGTGGCCCTGGGATATAGGCAACTGAAGGAACACGGGTAGGTTTTAGTCAGTTAAAGTCTGACACGTCCTCCCGCTCCGCCCAGAGTGGGATACATTATTTGATGATTTCCCAGCCACAAAAAAAGGCAAAGTGCTATTGGGTTTTTTTTTTTCATCAAGATTTTTTCAGTAGTAGCCCAGAGTGGAATTCGTGGGTGTACTATAGGTACACCTCTGCCCAACCCTTCGTGGAAACACGGCGTTATGTTATGTTATATTATGTATTTCATAAATGTCAACTTCTGTTAACGTTAACGTGTTATAACACAAAGCTACTTAGACATCTCTATACAGGATAAGTTAATTAACGTAAAAAAAAATAACGGGTGGGGTAAAAATGTAATTTGAAATATTAAAATGTAGTGGGAGTTAATGGTTGATGGAGTTTGAAAGAGTACTGTTGTGTGATTAAAAAGTATTAGCATGAAAAAAGTGTTTTCTTAATAATATATTCCACAGATTTAATGCACAAAAAAAGGAGATCCAATTAAATAAATGGCTGCATTGATCAAGGAAATATATCTTACTGTGATCCTCTATTTTGCGGTGACGATATTTCTCCAGATCTGTTAGTCGTAACGACCTATAGGAAAGGCCTAAGTTCGGCATGGGACGTTTAGGGATATTTATGGGCTGTTACAATGACTTACGATCTTGAACGAGTACATTGGACTCGGATACCTTCTAGTAGTGTATTAGTTCTACGACAGTTCTACGATTTTTTCTTCAAGGCTTCTGTAACAGAATTTGCATTCAGACTACATCTATACTTTCATACTAGTATTTCGAAAGCGATATTTGTGAGTTGTCCCTCTCACTGAGAGGAAGCTTAAGTGTGTGTGTGTGTGTGTGTGCATAGGCAGCAGCACCCTATATTTAGGTTGCTGATGATTTGTAAGTTGTATGTAGCGGGTAATAATCGGAACTTTAGTGATCTGGGGGTCTAAAAAAGCCACAATAGGATAATATAATGATTGTAAAATGGTCACAAGCTGACAATTCATAATATTATCTGCGTACACAGCACACAATTCATCTTTTTGACAGTTCTGTATTGAGATTCACAAAATTGTCCACAAAATAAGAATGATTTTATTGAAGTTAAATATCAAATAGCAAAATCATAGGGGACTTCAGGAAATTAATCGCTTATAGAGAATTTGCTTAGTGTGACGTTTTTAGGCCTCCAGATTACGAAAATTCTTTCACTGATAGAAACTGGGAGTTTGTTCCGTTCTGGCCCGGCCACGAAACAAATAAGGTCATGGTTACGGCAGTAGACTGTACGGTTATGTACCTTTTTGTACTAGAAAAAGAAATAATAGTACCACATTATTTCATGACTTTTACAACATTTCCAGTGGCCGGGCTACAGCGTATCCGTCATACCTCGGCCACGCTTAGATCAGCTGAAATCCACAACTTTAATCGATGATCCGTTTCAGTATACTATAAAATATACCTACTTAGGTATAAAAGAAAATCTTTTAAATCTATTTAATAGTGACTTAAATTCAGGTGAAATACGCCTGACAATAATGCAATAGCAATAGTAAAACTCGACAACTTACAATAACAATTCATGTGTAGTAGGCGCTTTATTACTTAATAGGAGGTTTCTATCTTTACTTACTTAAAGCTATATACCAACATATTTTTAGGCTGTTTTATAAAGTGTTTAATTTTGCGATAACCGTGACCTTGAATGTTTGGCAGCGAGACCGGGCCAGAACGAAACACACAACTGAGAAACACACGCTAGCTGTTTATCTTTTAAAGTAACATTGTAAAGATAAAATATTTGATTTTTTGTATGTTTGTTTGATACGCTTTCACACTAAAACTGCTGAACGGATTTGGATGAAATTTGGCACATAGGTAGACCATAACTTGGGTCAGAACATATAATGAGGACTTTCCAAAAAAACAAATCAATCCTAATCGAATCTTGTAACCATTAGACTCTAATACATAATACCATTAGACACTACTGAGAATTTCCGTTGGCAAACTTAATAAAATTTAATTAAAAACCATTCTGTAACCAGGTTTTAATCAACTTTAAGTACTAAATAACATTGAATTTTGATATAATTTTCTTAAAAGCTTGAGGCGTGAACATCCTTCTTACACTATTTAGAAGGACGTTTAGTTAATTAAAAGCTTGTTTAAATTAAATTTTATCTTGTACCTTTAATTCGAATTTCTTTACATATTCATTCTATCGCCTGAAACAAAATCAACATGTGAAATTTCAGCTCCGTAGGAAGAGGGTTTAATTCAGCGTGCAAGATCTGACCCAAAAAAAAAAACATAAAACATTGCAAGTTAAATTAAAACCCCGTAAAAACAACTACCTTGCCCCGCCCTTGTTTTGCCCGTGGAGATTTCGTATCGGCAAGCGTAGTATGGCTAGATGGACCGATGACCTCAAAAAGGTGGATGAGACAGACTGGATACGGAAGGTGGAGGACTGGGTGGGCAGCATGGAAATCAATCAATTAATCAATAATTTATTTTGTTAAACATAAGTATGGTTACAGATAGTAAATTGTCTAAATTATGTACACTATGTTTTGCCAATAAATGGCGTACAAATTTAACACAAAACAAGCATTACAATTAGGGTGGCAATGTGTGTGGAAGAGTCCATGTCCAGCAATAGACTGCGATAAGCTGAGTTATTTGATTGACCTTGCCCTACCGACCGCCGATGTGTAATGGCCTTCATATGTTATCAATGAATTGGCTACGAATTTTACTGCTAAAATTGCCTAGAAAATTCATATTCATGTTCAACAAAGACCCATTATTCAATTCAAAATTGTATTGTGTAAGTGACAATGCATGAGAAATGTTTTCAACGTTAATAATTTGATATCTACTGTCTTCAGACGGTCTGACGGTCAAGGTCAATCTGAAGGTTTTGGGGTTAATTTATAATTTGACATTGGAATGTCTCAGTGTAGCTTCAGAAATATGGGGGACTGTATAATGTGCGAAGTTTATAAGTTATTTAATTTGTAATGATCTTGAGATGCCTAAGAGATTTGTGTGTATCTGGTTAAATTATGTAGGCGAACTTGGTGAGGTATGCAAAGTTATATAAGATGGAAAGAGCCTACCTACTTTAAATATTAGTGTTAATAACGTTTATTAAAATAGCAACGCAATCGATACTTAAATATTATAAACAAAACCATTTATTAAAGGCTTTTATTTCATACTAGCTTCGTCTGCGTAAATGTCGGTTATCGCGGACGCAGACAAAGTCACGGAATAAGAAGTAGCCTATGTCGTTTCTCAGGCTCTAAACTATCTGTGTACTAAAATTTCATTTAAATCGGATCAGTCGTTTTAGCAAGAAAGCGAGACAGACAGACAGACAGAGTTACTTTTGCATTTATAATTTTAGTGTGGATGTGGATTAGGCAGAAGCCCCTCGTGCCGCCGCATAAGTCGATCGATCAGGTTAAGCTACGATTACCCTGGTTGGTACTTGGATAGGTGACTATCTTAACGTACCAAGATCCTTCCGTGCCTTGGAAAGTATATTGGGCTTTGGGCTGCCATAATCGTCACGCTTGGCGGGCGGGTTGGCGATCGTAGTATGGTGGTAAAATGCACAGAGATCGCTGCTGCCCATTCGCTATTAAGTCCTTTGGTCGCCTTTTACGACACCCACGGGCAGAAATGGGATGGAGCTATTCTTTATGTTCGCAACACCCGGATTCGGTAGCTTATGTCTATACAATTATTTATTACATTTCGATCGCCGTTTCCGATGATATATTAATATCACTTTGTCTAACCCTTCTGTCCATCTTAAGTGTTCTAGTCGCTGCAACAATACGCAAAATTGTCGTTTGCAATGCACCCGCGTTTATTCTGTGCGACAAAAAGCGAGGGCATGTGGACCTATCGTTGCGATTCTTCCACTCAACGCCAAATGTGCGAACCTTGAAAGAATATAGGTGTCGTAGATTATTAAAGTCGAGCGATAATAGTCCCTCAATTGATATTGTAGTACCACGGTGAGAGTATACGCCATGACGAGCTCACTGGTAGGGGCACGTGGATAGAGTCAACTGCAAGACAAGTCAGTCTTGTAAAGACATCTAACGAATGCAGACTTCCACTTAGACTTCGTGATACTGTCAGTTTGCCTGAACTTAGAAAACAGTGCTTGACCGTTATTAGTATTGTACTGTAATAATTATTCTGAAGTGAAGTACTGATTTCTTGTATCATCGTGTTTTATTTTACACCTGCACTATGGATTCCGTACCACCGAATCGAAAGGATGTTGGCGCTATCGCTCAGCTATCGCTGACGCCGATTTACTATACATATTGTTTACAACGAGACACTACAGCTTGGTGCTCAATAAAACGAAGGACTTTAATTTAAACTATGAATAAAATTATAATATATGTAGAAAAGTTACACTTCGTATCTTAAAAACAATTATTAAATACATATAAATTCAAGAGAAACCGATGTTCGTTCGTAGTCAAGAATTCATATGCACTGATTTGTCCAAAAGTCAGGTAGAAGATTTTCTTTGGACTTTTAATTTTTGTGTGAACTACCGTCACTTATATACGCCTAATTAGATACCGTTAGCAGCAATTTGGCATCGACACTATAGTCACTAAAGCATCAGGCGTTAACACTACATATATGAAAATGGTCGGCTGTCGGCTGTAGCCTATCGTTGTCGTTTCAACAAGGCTCAAGAAAATAGGTGGCTCATTCAGATGTCAATGTATACGCTTTTATAATAAACTTCCAAGCCATGTTCAAGATCTAAGTCTCAATAAATTTAAATCATTCATTAAACGTAAGTTGTGCCAGAAAGCCTTTTACACTGTTAAAGATTATATTGAGGACAAAAAAGCTTAGGATTAAGCTGCTCCAATTTTTATTTTTAAATTATTATTGTACTGAATGATATTTTTTTTATTTTTTATTATTAATTACTTTCCTTTTTTTATTAATTACTAGCTTCTACCCGCGACTTCGTCCGCGTTAAATTTCTTATTCCCCCGACCCTTCCCATCGCGTCGAATCGTCTACCCGTGCGATTTTCCCCGTTTTTGCAACATTTTTCATTACTGCTCCGCTCTCCTTGGGTGTAACGTGATGTTATATAGCCTATAGCCTTCCTCGATAAATAGGCTACCCAACACAAAAACATTTTTTCAATTCGGACCAGTAATTTCTGAAATTAGCGCGTTCAATCAAACAAATAAACAAACTCTTCAGCTTTATAATATCTATATATACTCGTCATACATGATTTTTGCGTTACTTTAACCGTTTACGCAGCGCACGCAACGGAAACTCTCAGAAGGAATAAATTTTCCCCGTTTTTGCAACATTTTTCATTACTGTTCCGCTCCTCTGAGGTGTAGCGTGATGTTATATAGCCTATAGCCTCCCTCGATAAATAGGCTACCTAACACAAAAAGAATTTTTCAATTCGGACCGGATTCGATTCGGAGATTAGCGCGTTCAATCAAACAAACAAACTCTTCAGCTTTATAATATTAGTATAGATAATTAGTTGACCCAGCGAACTTCGTATCGCCTCAGATTCAATAAATGTTGTTATAAACGTACCAAGTTTGACAACCTGGTACGCGGTGGTGATCTGGTAAGCGTTTTCTAGCTGACACTCATATGTTAGGTTAGCTCCTACCCAGTTATGATGACCTGGTACTTCGAAGGCATAAAGCGTTTTCTAGCTGACACTCCTTTGTTTGGTAAGCTCCTGTCAAGTTATGATAACCTGGTACTTCGAAGGCAACGTTTTTGTCATAGTACCACGTTTTATAGTGACTTGTATTCTCTTTGACGTTTTATGTGACGTCTCACGGGAACGCGGTCGTAAAAAGGGGAAAAAAAAAAAAAAAAAAAAAACGTGATAAAAA
Organism: Aporophyla lueneburgensis; assembly: GCA_932294355.1. Classification (NCBI taxonomy): domain Eukaryota; kingdom Metazoa; phylum Arthropoda; class Insecta; order Lepidoptera; family Noctuidae; genus Aporophyla; species Aporophyla lueneburgensis. Next base: position 4,555,624 of record OW028754.1, on the reverse strand, counting down.
GTATCCTATGTCCTTCTCCTGGCTCTAAACTACCTCCCTGCCAATTTTCAGCTAAATCGGTTCAGCCGTTCTTGAGTTATAAGTGAAGTAACTAACACGACTTTCTTTTATATATATAGATTTATTGGGAATATACACTTTGACATTTTGATTATTGCTTATACACTTTGACATTTTGATTATTGTTTAACGATGACATGAATACTCTGAGGAGTATACTATTATTATGATTTTAATAATTTTGAATGTGAGGACTATGTAGATGTTTGTTTTTATACTCTAATACATAATACCATTAGACACTACTGAGTTTTTATTAACAATACCAAAGAAAGGACATTTTGGTAGGCCGCATTAAGTACTCAAACTGCCAGAGTACCTGCCTGAGTACTTAATGCGGCCTACCAAATTGTCCTTTCTTTGGTATTGTTCGTCGAATCGTTGTGCTCCTTATGTTCTGAGTTGAGCTGAAAGATTATTGACAAATGCGTGCATTGACTGGATAGGTCCACTCAATCTGTATGGTTCTTTCTTCAAAAAACCATTTCAGACAACCCCATGTACATGGTCTTCAAATTATCAGACCGGGACTATTCCCTGATTTTATATACACATTGACATTGGTGAATTTTACTTATACAATGACATGAATATTTACTTTTAAAGTATTATATTGTTTTAATTATTGTAAATGTGAAGACGAAGTGAGTGTTTTTTTTTTTGTTTCCTTTTCTTCTAATTTAATTTTTTACATTGTCTGGCAGTTTGAGTAATTTATGCGACCTACACAAATGTCCTTTCTTTGGTATTGTTCGTCGAATCATTGACCTCCTTAAGTTCTGAGTTGAGCTGCATGATTACTGACAAATGCGTGCACTGATTGGACAGGTCCACTCAATCTGTGTGGTTCTTTCCTTAAAAGACCACTTCAGACACCAATCCACATGGTCTTCACATGATCTAACCAAATTATGTCTGGATTTTAAAAGAGACTGTGACCTCTGAGTTTGTTTCGGCCTTTCTTCTCAGAGAGTCAGATAGGAAACGCCGACCTCATCTAGTTTTAAAAAATATGATTGACGTGTAAAAGGGTTTGTACAAACCTACTTGCAAAAATAAAGTCATTTATCATTTATCATTTAGTTGCGTCTACTCGTCGAGCTGTCACACTCTCATGTTGCACAGTGCGCGTCGTGTAGTTCGTCGTTCCCAGTCCTACAAACGTCCTTGTATTGTCAAACACATTATTGGTTGATATAATTTTCTGAACAAAACAGCATGTCGTGGTAACAGAGCGCTGTACGAAGCGAGATAGAGGCCCTGTAGAAAGTAACCAGTAGTTCAGTTTAAAGAATATTTGATTATTTGAAAAATTTAAGTAGAACATAGCAGTGACTTTGTGAAAAGTACAGCTTTGTGAACCTGGAATGAAAACCTGGTATCATAAGGTAAATTATTTATATATATGACACTTCAACGACTTACTCACAAAAATATACACAAACAAAAATCATTAGAATTTTAGGTAGGTATAGTGATTATACAGATATTTTATCCCGGTAATTTGTGCCCGAAGGGTAATTGCAAAGTGTATTGCATTTCACACGTACCTAAGTATTCTTAGGTGATAAACTTATTATTAGATCTTATGGACCCTGAACCTGTCGGGCAGCAAATTAAGGGACTTAGGAGATAAGAAGTATTATTTTGTTAATTACATAACATGACTAGCAATACTGATGTTGTAGATATGTTCGTATAAAATAATAGCAGTATTAAATAAATTAAAATATATGCAGGTGAGAGTAGTAAATACGAAACGTAAACGGAGATGTAATAATACCTAAAGATTTGAGTAAAATTTTAAGTCTCGAGTAAATTATGACTTTATAAGTCTATCACTTAGTTATTCGTTTAACGATCTTAGAAGCTTTTATTTAGCAAAAATGGTAAAAATAAAATCAATACACATGTTAATATTCTCTTCTTTTTTATTGGTGCGGGTAGTTTATCTATTATCTATTACTTATAATAAAACTGTAGAAAGGTCAATTCTGTACATTGAAAATATATTCAAAATTAATACTGGAGGATGAATGGTGATCGATACTGATGCCAAAAATGCAATCAGTAAATTTTTTGTCTGTCTGTCTGTCTGTCCATCTGTCTGTATGTGCACGCATGGGTCAAAAACTACTGAAGGGATTTTAACCAAACTTGGTACGATGGTAGTCGGTACTCCTGGGCAGGTTATAAGCTATATAACATAACGCTAAGACACATAGAAGCTGAGCAGTGACGATAAATTTGAAGCAAGTCGGATGAAAATGCGCTTTCGAGCTAAAAAAAATAACCTGGATTAACACATAGGCTACTTTTTATCCCGGTAGTACGTTCACGCGGGACATTATCCGACCTCCACGCGGGCGAAGCCGCTGGCAAAAGCTAGTTGTATAATAATTTAATGGTCATTACGTAGGGACTTGTATGTAAACAATGCAGAATTGCATGACGTCAGTCTCATGCGTCGTCACACATGGTGGTGTAGATGCCGCTACAAAACCACAATGTTAACTCTGTCCTTATGATAAGTTCATCTCAACTACGGAACCCTATTGTGTGTGGTGCATTTGGCAGATTTTCCGAATGTATGAACCTTCTTTCCCCCCTACACAGTGGACACATAACCTCTTTCCAGTGGCAGTTCGTTTTATTACAACCGAGAGAGCGAACACGTCTCCCTAAGTGCCAATTCCGAGCTTATAAGCTATATACTATAACATCTTACAAGATGTCTGCTAAATATTGATGGAGTAATGTCGGGTACGAATAGTGTGCTTTGAATAATGGGTTATCTCTTGTTTAACTATTTTTTATTGTCTTGTATCGTTAAGCCGTTGGTCCCGGCTGTCAATCAATCATTCAATCTTTATTTATGAACACAGGTATTACAATAAAGTTCTTAACTTATATTTTACTAGCTTTTGCCTGCGGCTTCGCCCGCGTGGATGTCGGAAATTAACGCAGGTATTTTTCAAAAATAAAAGATTTTTTCTAAAATAAAAGTAGCCTAATTTACTCCTTATTATATCAGCTACCAGCCAATAAAAGTCCCGTCAAAATCGGTCCAGCCATTTCAGAGATTAGCCGGAACAAACAGACAGACAGACAAAAGTAAAAAAATGATGATGCGTGATGAACGCGTGATGTTCGAAAGAGATACCGTGACCCTGGCACATGGGCAACTGAAGGAACACGGGTGGGTTTTAGTCAGTAAAGTCTGACATGCCAACCTACTGACTAAAACGCCAGTGACCCGGCGAGTTCGCAGCATTAACGAACTTCATGTCAAAATAAATGTGTTCATGTGTCATTAGAGAGAATTCGCAAGGACACTGTTATTTAGTTTATTTTATAATATAGATGACTGTAGGTAATTATTGTGCTAAGTATTCGGTATAAGATACTATATTAATATTCCTATTATTTGTAGAAAATTGTTTTGGTTATTTATGATATATTAAATATCAAGTAAATCATGAGTAAGTAAAGATTTATGTCAATGACCACATTTATAATTATAATGGTAAGAGAGATTTTTATATAAATAAATAAATATATTTTTGCTTTGAGTTTCAAACTTAGGAAGAATATAACCCTCCCATTTTCTACTATAGCTGTTCTAAACGACATTTACGATATTAATGTGGTTTACAACTTAGAAGTAGTTTTGCGGTCATTACTTTGTGGGTAATGTCTTTGGGTTAACATGACAAGTTCAAAGGTGTAGGCCAAAGGTCTAAGTTTGGGCATAGAAATGGGCCCCTGAAACATTGATTGCTAAGTTTCAGACGTGGCAAAGTTGTACCTAAGTAAATTAAGCTGTGTAGCATGTAGTGCCCTCCGTTCACTTGTAACTTGAGATAAGTAAGTTCCTAACTTAGCTGACAAAATTGATAAGTCAGTATTCATAATATAATTTAGGGAGGGGTTTGTGGCTAAGTAACCATAGCCTCACAGGTCGACTAATCAGAAGGGTAAGAACTTATGAAAGAATGAATGACAAATAAGCTTCAAAATGATTCAGATTCTAATTAATAGTGTGTTACGCAATTAGGGTGCAGGTTAAGCTACGCTTGCCGCGGCTGATCCGTGGATGGGTAACCTTCTTTCCATACCAAGACCCCTCCATGCATCGAAAAGCACAAGCCGGTGGTTCTAGCTGTCATTTGTGGACCTTTCTTTGAGAGTCGTTACTGGTCGTTAGGAGCCCGAAAATCTGACAACCAGTCTTACTAAGGTGTATCATTTTTAACACAGTAACTGAGCCAATACCTGGGTTGTGGAGATCATATAGGCAATCGCTCCATGTAAAAACTTTTTACAAAAAAAAAACAACCGACTTCCTTAAAAAAACACTACAAAGTCAAAAATAACTTGAATTTCGGAAGTCGGTGTCTTAGGATCTGTATTTAAGGTTTTTACCACCGACTTCCGAGATTAAAGTTATTTTTGACTTTGTAGTGTATTTTTAAGGAAGTCGGTTGTTTTTTTTTTTTGTAAAAAGTTTTTATTTTTCACTTTTTAGTTATGATAGATGTTTGGTCCCGTTTAAAGTAGTTTCGGAACGCGCCGTCGAACGGAATGACATCTGACTTGACAGTTTGATTTTGACACTTGACAGGTCTTGTTGATTTGGCGCTGAAAAAGCCCCGTCGCCGTATTGGGACCTCGCAACGCGTTTGTTGAAATTAATCCTTTTAAATCGATCCGTTTGTGACAATTAGTCGTGATCCAATTGCTCTGATTGTTAATAACCCCAATTTGACGTAATAATACGGGTTACGTTTGTTAAAACTGAAGTTCTTGAAAGGGATGGTCGCCGCTTGGTATCTTGCGATCTTTTGTAAAGTAATCCCTTAATCCCTGAGAACCGGTCGTTTTGTGGACAATCTGTCATGACCCGATGTGTTAGTGACGCTATTGGGAATGAGTGATTTGAAGACCGCATGCTGTGATTGTCTCCAGCCTTATTGCAGCGGATTGTTACCAGGAGAATACTCATAACGTCACGACACGATACATATACACTCACTTACATACATAACTCCAGGTAACCCCAGAAGCAGTATCCTTCAACCACCAGGTAAGTTCTTTTGTTGTATTGTAGGTGAGTTGTTTGATTTGATTGTCTGCTCCGCGTACGGCGGACTAGTTTCGCTAGCCACTTCTTGTCTCTAGAGCCCCACGATTATCACACTTCCACTGCGCACTTGAAATCGTATTGTGAGTTCTAGTCTGGCAGCGTACATTTTGGTATTCAGAGCGCGGTTATAAGACATAACCACCAAATTGGTAATTTACAGTAGGCTAATTACTTGGCAGTCTCTATAAGGGAAGTAGTAATACGCTGTAAACATTTGATAACTATAATTAATTGTTATTTGAAATAATGTTGGAATTTATTGAGTCGAGTAACTCATATTGACGGGGTCAACCAGGTTTGCATATTCTAACAGAGTTGGTTAGATTGAGCTATGTTATAACCTCTTGTTGTTGTTAATTGACCTCTGTGTTGTATTGAATGTCAGGAAGACATTAAAATATTGAGTTTTGTACCATCAATATGGTAGTTTTGTTGAAATTGGCATTTTTGAGTATTACCATTGTTTTGAATTGGAATAAAGGTTCATTATTGTTGTACCATTAACAAAGTGGTTTGTGAACTTAACATTTGGAATTGGATTTGAATTTGAATTTTGAATTGAATGTGAAATAGAATTTTTTGAACGTTGATATTGGTTTTGGATTAAAATAAAAGTTTTTTTTAATTGAAACCAATATATTGTTATTTCTTGAGTTGCTGATTAGTCAGTTTGGTAGTTTGATTGTTTGCTTGTAGTTATTTTGTAATTGATTGTTTGAACTTTGTTATTTGATTATTTAATTGCTTGGTTTGTTTGAATTGTATTGTTTGTGCAATGGCACACAAAGCGGTGAGAGAGACAAGCAGTGGATTGACCACACAGCTACGGTGGTTCACTTCAGCTGCAGCAACCGCTGAGCGCCCGGATCTTGAAGCGGTCACTCTGGCTCGGTTCGAGCAGTTGAACGTGAGACTCGGCAACGTTGATGCTCTGCTTACCCGCTACAACGAGTACATTTGTGATGTGGCTCTGGAAGTGCTGGATCAGGCAGCACGTGACAAGGTCCTTGCTGACTACGACCAGATCTTGGACCTGGGGGATGTCATTGGTCAACGTGCTCGGGAAATATTGGGGAGCCGGACACCTGTCCAGGTCAAACCGGAGACCTCGATTGTTTCAGGTCCCGGACTATTGAGTAGACTGCCTACCTTGGAACTGCCACACTTTAACGGTCGCTTGGACCAGTGGTTAGGTTTCCAAAACCTGTTTGAAAGTTTGGTTGATGCACGCTCGGACCTCAGACCCGCCCAAAAGTTGGCCTATTTGTTGTCTGTCCTAGAAGGTGAGGCCCGAGCCTTGGTACAGCATCTGTCGTTGACTGACTCAGCCTACCCTACTGCTGTGGAGCTACTCACCCGGCGGTACCAAAATAAACGTTGTTTGGCTGACGTTCATATTGAATTGGTTTTGGGGTTACCGATCATTACTGGATTGTCAGCATTGCGTACTGACCTGTTGAACCCGTTGGTGGCAGCGACCAACGCTTTAAAGCAATTGGACTTGCCGGTGGACCATTGGTCTTACCTTTTGGTGCACGTTGTGCTGCAACGGCTTCCTGCCGATTTGAGGGCTCGTTTCGAGCAAAAGTGTGGTGGGGATAGTGTCACACATCTCCCCCCATTTGATGACCTCGTCCAATTTTTGGAGGATGAGTGTCGGTTTGTGGACAACTCTGGCGTTGCCACTGAGTCATGCCAGCCGTCTTCCCGGCCACGAGACCAGGGACGAACTAGGGCTCGCGGGCCTGTTGATGGTCGCCCCGCCGCTCGTTTTGCTGGCACCCAGAGTCGTCCTGGTTGTGAGTTTTGTAGGGACACGGGGCATGGCATGGCAACTTGCGCGGCCTTTTTGAAGTTGCACGTGAGTGCCCGCCGCCGAATTGCCAATGCACGCCGCATGTGCTTCTCTTGTTTGGGGGCTCACTTCCATCGGGACTGCCCCAACCCCCGCCCTTGTAGAATTTGATTCAGATTCAGATTCATATTTATTTGTCAACAATGTAGGTACAGGTATAAGATGGTACATCATTAATTATTTCCGCTACATTCTACCTTACGGCATGCAAAATCAAAGACAAAAGAGTTGTAAAAATTAAAAACAAAAAATAAATTTACATAAAAAATACAAATCATGCTGTTGCGTACCATTTATTATCTGTGCGCCTAACGGAATGCGCGTGTAACGAAGTGACATCTGACTTGTCATTTTTTGACGTTGACACTTGCTTTCTTTTGGCATCCGGTGGGACCAAGGAAGCACGCCGCCGTTTGGGTCTCGCGGCTTTTGTTGAAATTAATCCTTTAAAATCGATCCGCTTGTGACAATTAGTCGTGATCCAGTTGTTTGATTGTTAATAACCCCTAATTTGACGTTTGATAACACGGGTTTTGGACATATTTTGGATAAATAGTTTGAAGGTCAAGTCAAAGTGACGCTATTGTGAATGAGTGATTTGAAGACCGCATGCTGTGATTGTCTCCAGCCGGGTTGAAGCGGAATCTAACCTGAAGAATACTCGTAACGTCACAACACAATACAGATACACTCACTTACATACATATCTCCAGGTTGGCACCAGAGCAGTGTCCTTCAACCAACAGGTAAGTGTTTGATTTGATTGTAGTTTGGCTCCGCGCACGGCGGACTAGTTCGCTCGCCACTTCTTGTCTCTAGAGCCCCACGATTATAACTCTTCCACTGCGCACTCGAGATCGTATTGGGAGGCCTAGCCTGGCAACGTACACATGCAGTCATGTGTAAAAACTAAGGATAAATTTTTCATCTAAATTAATAATTAAGTCATTCTGGTAATAAATATGTCAATATTTTTTTAAAATTGTTATACATTTTCATCATTTAAAAAGTCTTTTATACAATAATAACATTTTGCTAATAATAATGCAGTCAGCTTAGATTTAAATATCCGAGTTGGTTGTGGGGGGTCCCATTTGGACATATTGTGCGCTAACGCGAACCACGCTGGTAGACCAGCCTCTGATGAAGGTTCGCGTACGGGGGGGTACCATGGAGTTGGTCACCGGGCTTCTGCCTCGCCGGTTCAGAACCGGGGAGAGGCCCGCAATTTTGAGCGCCGCACTCCACCCCCCGCGCAAGTTGATCGGGAGCCGCGCGACCGCCATTTGGTCTCCCCGCGTAAAGGTGATTACGCAGTTGTTGCTAGGCAGCGCTGGCCAGACCAGCACCGCCTTCCCTCCCCTCCTTTGGCGGAACGTCCCCGGTTGGAGTCACGCCCCCCGCCATTGAGGCCTCCGGTGGGATATGCCCATCCAGCGATGGCGCGTGGCTCGGGACACCACGCGTACGAGGAATTTGAATTCCATCCTCGTCGGGAAAGACTTGGGCCTGGGTGCGGCGATCGGTCGCCGCCCAGGCATTGTTAGGACATTGGCGCCTGCCCCGCTAAGGTACCCCTCAGATCGACAAGGTTTTGTTGCCAACGACATCGGTCAGGTCTGGGGGCCCACGGGGGACTCTGTTGTGGTCCGTGTCATTATGGACATGGGAGCCCAGGGTTGCCTTTTGTCTATTGTTTTGTTGTTTGTTTGTATAGTTTTGGGCAAAATGGTTTTCTTGAGCGCCTTTGGACTGCGGAACTTGGCTGGGACGAGCCAATTCGGGAAACCCTGTTGGAAGATTGGCTCCAATTTGTATCCGCACTCCCTGCAGTCAACGAGGTCGTGTTACCTCGCGCTATCCTCTTCCCTGGGAGCTACACTGCTACCCTTGTTTGTGATGCGTCTTCGCACGGTTATGCAGCTGTTGTTTGTCTGCGCACCGTCTGCGCAACAGGCCAGGTGAAGTTGTCACTGGTCTTGGGCAAGAGCAAGGTGGCCCCCCTCCGGACGGCACTGACCATCCCTTAGTTGAATTGTCAGGGGCGGCGCGTCTTGTGCGTCTATTGAACCACGTTGCTCACACTTTGGGTGGAACTGTGGACATTCGGGTTTCTAACGCCTGGACGGACAGTCAAATTGTTTTGTGTTGGTTGAAGACGTCCGTCCACTCTTTGGAGGTCCTTGTTGCGTACCGAGTGTCCCAGATTCAAAATGTTGAATCGCCTTTGATTTGGAGGCACGTGCCTGGAGATTTGAACCCAGGCGCCGTGGCCTCACGTGGGTGCATGGCACCCCGCTTGTTTGCTTACCCCCTATGGTGGGGACCAGACTGGCTGACTCATCCCGAGGATGATTGGCCTCGATCGCCAGTCTTGATGTCGGGTCCTTTGCCCGGGCTCAAGGTGCTCGCTGTTGGAACGAAGGACCCTGATTTTTTGTTGAGTCGATTTGGCTCCCTCGACAAATTGTTGAATTGTTGTTTGTTGTTGTTGAAATGTTGGTGACTGATCGTCACATTAAGAACTCGCATGCCGGTTGCAATGCGCTGTTGGCCATTCTGCAGCGAGAGTTTGGATATTGTCGGGAGCCGTTAGTAAGTTGAACCCCTTTTGGACGTGACAGGTCTTTTGTTGTTTGGTTGTTGACGGTTGAGTCACTCTAGCCTTCCTTATGGGGTCCGTCACCCCCTTTTGTTGCCTAAGGAGGGCCATTTGGTTAAATTGTTGTTGTTGTTGTTGTTTGGTTGTTATTGTTGTTTGGTTGTTTTGTTGTTTGTTATTGTTTTGACCCGCCAGCCTGCCCCCATTGGGGGGTATTTTGAGGCCGCGGTGAAGGCGGTTAGGGACTCTGGCGCAGATTGTTGGGAGACACCGTTCTCACCTTTAAGGAGTTAGCTACGGTATTTTGCCGGGTATTTTGCCGCATTGAAGCTGTGTTGAACTCGCGTCCATTGTGTCCGCTGTCTTCGGACCCGAACGTCCCCTGCCGGAGCACCCTTTTGTCGATGTGAGCCAAAATTGGCTATCGCGGTTTCAGTTGGTGCAGCAGCTCGCTCAGAGTTTTTGGAAGCGTTGGAGCTTGGAGTATTTGCACATCCTCCAGCAGCGCGTCAGGTGGACTGATAAAACGCAACCTTGTCGGGATTGCCAAGTGATTAGCGGACGGGAAGGCCCGTCCGGGGGGGGGTAGATGTTTGGTCCCGTTTAAAGTAGTTTCGGAACGCGCCGTCGAACGGAATGACATCTGACTTGACAGTTTGATTTTGACACTTGACAGGTCTTGTTGATTTGGCGCTGAAAAAGCCCCGTCGCCGTATTGGGACCTCGCAACGCGTTTGTTGAAATTAATCCTTTTAAATCGATCCGTTTGTGACAATTAGTCGTGATCCAATTGCTCTGATTGTTAATAACCCCAATTTGACGTAATAATACGGGTTACGTTTGTTAAAACTGAAGTTCTTGAAAGGGATGGTCGCCGCTTGGTATCTTGCGATCTTTTGTAAAGTAATCCCTTAATCCCTGAGAACCGGTCGTTTTGTGGACAATCTGTCATGACCCGATGTGTTAGTGACGCTATTGGGAATGAGTGATTTGAAGACCGCATGCTGTGATTGTCTCCAGCCTTATTGCAGCGGATTGTTACCAGGAGAATACTCATAACGTCACGACACGATACATATACACTCACTTACATACATAACTCCAGGTAACCCCAGAAGCAGTATCCTTCAACCACCAGGTAAGTTCTTTTGTTGTATTGTAGGTGAGTTGTTTGATTTGATTGTCTGCTCCGCGTACGGCGGACTAGTTTCGCTAGCCACTTCTTGTCTCTAGAGCCCCACGATTATCACACTTCCACTGCGCACTTGAAATCGTATTGTGAGGTCTAGTCTGGCAGCGTACAATAGATACTCCGCACTAATCTAATCGCGTTATTCGTTCATTTGTCGCACAAATATTAAATGCAAATTTAAGACTTATGTGGTTTTCACATGGACACCATTGTCCAAATGGAACCAAATTAAAATGGGACCATTCGGGAAGCACCAGCTTTCAAACTAAAAAAGAATCATCAAAATCGGTTCACCCAGTCAAAAGTAACAAACATTTAAAAAAAAAACCGGCCAAATGCGAGTCGGACTCGCGCACCGAGGGTTCTGTACAAACCTGCAGGTATCCTCGGTTTATGTATAAGGTTTATGCTTATGAAATTAAATGTTTTTTTTTAATTTTTATATTTGAGTTGATTGAATGAAAGGTAAATTGCGGTTTACGATTTATGACGTATTAAAAAAAACTACTTACTTGATCTCGTTCAAACCAATTTCCGGTGGAAGTTTATATGGTTATGTACATCATATATTTTTTTGAGTTTTATCATTCTCTTATTTTAGAAGTCACGGGGGGGTACACTCATTTTACCACTTTGGAAGCGTCTCTCGCGCAAACTGTTCAGTTTAGAAAAAAAAATATATTAGAAACCTCAATACCATTTTTGAAGACCTATTCATAGATACCCCACACGTATGGGTTTGATGAAAATATTTTTTTTGAGTTTCAGTTCTAAGTATGGGGAACCCCAAAATTTTTTTTTTTTCTATTTTAGTGTAAAAATCTTGATGCGGTTCACAGAATACATCTACTTACCAAGTTTCAACAGCGTAGCTCTTATAGTTTCGGAGAAAAGTGGCTGTGACATACGGACGGACGGACAGACAGACAGACAGACGGACGGACAGACATGACGAATCTATAAGGGTTCCGTTTTTTGCCATTTGGCAACGGAACCCTAAAAACAGTCGAATTGATAACCTCCTCCTTTTTTTGAAGTCGGTTAAAAATACTGGTATTCAAGTGCGGGCAGTTTGTCTAGAAGCGGACCTCGACATAGTCGGGAAAAAGCTAAGCAGATGTTAAGTTTTCAAAATAAAAAAAATCCTGTGGAGCAAAATGATTGTGTATCTTCAAAAATCCAAAACAACGGCTGTTTTTATTATTATTAAATACTTTATTTCTGACCATGGTATCCATTTTGTTTGTTACAATGTTCTTGTAGACCAGTGTTAGTAATAATTAACAAACACAACAAACATATAAAAGTAAACTCAACTCTGCAATCACTACTGCGCTATTCCATGACAAAATGGCGCAGCAATGATTGATTATGCTAAGGATGCTGTTAGTGCTGCCACGTACTCTACGCACTCTTTAACGTATCGTAGCGCAAAAGTACTGAAGGGGTTCGCTAGGCTGAAGGGGTCTGCTAGGACCGATGCCTACCAGGGTCGCGAGATTTGTTCGAAAGAGTTACCGTGGCCCTGATATAGGCAACTGAAGGAACGGGTGGGTTTTAGTCAGTAAAAGTCTGACATGCCGTCTTTCTCCGCCCAGAGCGGGAGACGTCATTTGATGATTTCCCAGTCACAAAAAAAAAGCGTAGAAGCAGTCTACGCGACGTTCAGCGAATATCCCGAATGCACTACAGAATCGCCGCAGCGCCATCAGTACTTTAAACGCATGTTTAAGTAGGACTCGGAAGGCGCTGTAAGACTATTGAATATTGCTGGCCCACAGGCTACACGTGTAGAATGATGTACAATAAGAATATTGTTCGACGCCAGGCCAGGCCCCTACCATAGGATTTAAATTATTATGTGGAAGCGTGATAATCGTGGGCCCTGGGTCAAGAAGTGGCGAGCGAACTGTCCGCTGTGCGCGGAGCAGAACAATAATATATTCAAATAAAAGACTCACCTGGTTGAAGAACACCCGCTCTGGAGCCTACCTGGATTTATGTATGTAAGTGAGTGTGTATTCTATTGTGTAGTGACGTTGTAAATGGGTTTTCCAGGATACAGGCCGCAACAATCCGCCAGATGTTTTCATGGCACGCGGTCTCCAGATCACTTAACCTTCAAACTATTTCAACAAGATATATCCAAACTCAACCCGTATTATTTCGTCAAATTAGGGTTATTTACAATAAAACAATAGGATCACGACTAATTGTCCAACAAAACGATCGGTTTTAAGGGATTAATTTACAACAGGGTCGCACATGCAAATTGGACCGACATCTCTTTTTAGATCAAAAACCCAAGAGAAAGTGTCAAACTGACAAGTGTCAGATGTCACTCCGTTAGGTACGTTTAGAAACGTAGGCGCATAGAGTAAACAGTCAAACGGGATGGAACAAATATTATTCATAACTTCTTAACTTTGTCTAATGTCTTTTTATAGTCCTTTTGTTATTAAAAAAGTCGCGGCAAACACAGTTTTCTAAAACACTACCTACTCTCAATAAACTCCAAATATCATCTAATAATAATAAATACAAAAGTTAGCATTAACACCTTCCTACGCAATATTGGTTACCTTTATGGACCAAATAATACCGAATCCTGCTGAGATTGCTCAAACGGTAAACAACCCTACAGTAACTATCTATGGTAAACGGGTGCGGTAACCATAACGCTTTCACGGCAGTTACGTAGTCTTAGTCCAGGAGCTAGTAACAGAAACTAATTTGCTATCTAAAATAGAAATTTAAAATATTTATGTGATCCTCTAAAAACTTATTGACCTTATAATTATGGACACTTTTTAAGTTCATCGTAATCATCATCATTTCAGCCGAAAGACGTCCACTGCTGGACATAGGCATCCCCCAAGCACCACCTATTCTACTGGTTCTGAGCTCCTCTCATCCAGCGGATTGTTGTGGCCTTTACCAGGTCGGTCATCGGTCCACCTTATGGAAGGCCACGTCTTCCCTTCCGAGGTCGACATTCCAGAACATTTTAACCTCATCAACCATTTTTTCTGCGATCAATAAAGCCCACTGCCACTTAAGTTTGGTAATTCTTCGAGTTAAGTCGATAATTTTGGTTCTCCTACGGATCTCTTTATTGCTGATTCGACGGTGTAGGGAATCTCCAAGTATAGCCCTCTCCATTGCCCTTTGGTGACTTTGAACCATCTTTTGAAGCCCATGGGCACATGTAGCCTATTATCCATTTTTAAATTAATATAACATTATTAGAACATCCCAATTAGTTGCATTTACTTCGCTTAATATATTTAGTACATAAAACATTAATGATTTGAGTGTCACAAAAAGAGGCGCAATCAATATTTTGGGTGTTCAATAATATTTCTAGGAGCACAAAATGGAAACTATTATAGGTTCATTTAAATATATAGTAAATCTAATTTTAACAAAGTAACTGTACAATAATCGTACTTCTACGAAAACTGTTTGTAGTCCGAATCCTGAAAGTTTGTCAATAAGTGTATCTATAGGATACTGGTAAATGCTGAAAATTGGTATCAGTATTTACGAATAATTGATTTGCAGAAGATAGAAGTGAGATAAAACTAGGTAGGTAATAGTCTATTATATTTTTATAGGCAATGTTTATTGGATTCGAACGAGTAAACACAAGTGAAACATTGAAGTCATTTTGCATTTTTGTCTAGACAGCTATACAGAGTAAAAAAAACAAAAGTAATTTATTAAGTTTGACAGTTCAACAACATTCATTGCGTTATTTATGTTGTTGATCAGACAAAACTTTCGAACATCTGCAGCAATGGATTTGGAACATCCAGTATAATTATTCAGATTGTGATTTAAAGTGTGTGACATAATTAGGGTGCAAGACTTTATTTTAAAACATAACATCACGCCTGTATTCCAAAAAGGGGAAGGCAGGGGTGTACGTTTTAGTACACCCAAAGTAATAGGTGGTGAGCCTATTGCCTCTAACCAGCACAAAAAATATAATACGGGTTTAGTTTGGATATATTTTTTGTTTGAAATAGTTTGAGGTGATAGTGATTGTGAACCGCATGCAGAGAAAATCTACAGCGTTTAGAGCGGCCTGGTATCCTGGAATACTTACAGTGTCACTACACAATACAATATACACTCATTTACATACATAAATCCAGGTAGGCTCCAGAACCAGTTTTCCTCAACCAGGTGAGTGATTGAATATTTGTATTAATCAGCTCCGCGCACGGCGGACAGTTCGTCACCACTCTTGTCCCAGGGCCCACCATCATGCTTCCACTACGCTAATTAAAATCCTATGGCCAGGGCCTTGGCCTGGCGTCGAACATACGTGGACGAGTGACAAACTTAATGTACCAAGATGCGTTAAGCTGTTGGTCCCAGCCATCATTCGTGGATCTTTGACACTCGTTACGGGTCGTCAGAAGCCCGAAAGTCTTACAATCTTCTTCCAGTAACTGGATTCTGGAGGGCAGATAGGCCCCATGTAAAATACTTGTATTCAGGCGCATCAGGTTAGACTGAAAGCCGACCCCAATATAGTTAGAAAAACGATCAATCTAGATAGGTAATAATGATCAGCCACCGCCTAAAAATCTTAACATAGAAGTTGACATTACGCAATCGACCACGCAGATTATTATTTTTCTTGAAACCCGAGCTCCGAAACTACATGGTTACTCGGAAAAAACAAAATAATCTGTTCTATATTGACAATAACTTGGAATGTGCGTACGTGACAACAGAGTGGGGGGTGGAATACTGAAATGGAGATAATAACTCCAGAAAACCGTTTATGGGATTCTTTTGGGGAATTACTATGGGGAATATGGCATGGCAGCTCGTTTATGGCTGTCGTATGGAGTGGTTCAAGTTTAAATAAACATATATTTAGGCCAAGGTCAGAAATATATTTCAACCTATGCTGATGGAACAGTTATAATTCTAAGTGTGCATTTTTGAGCAACAATGTAGAAATTTTAAATTCCAAACTACAAAAAAAAAAAATGTGAAAGGAACGATGAAGCTAAATTTGTACTGCCTACTAGCTTCCTGCCGAGGTTTCGTCTAGTATGCCAGGTAGTATGTCGATAAAAAGTTACCTATATTCCTCCCCAGGGCTTAAAGTATCCTACCAGGATCTCGGATTTGTTCGAAAGAGTTACCGTGGCCCTGGCACAGGCAACTGAAGAAACACGGGTGGGTTTTAGTCAGTAAAAGTCTGACACGCCCTCGTGCTCCGCTCAAAGCGGGAGAAATCATTTGATGATTTCCCACCCATAAAAAATAAAAAACGGGTACAAAGAATACCGATACCAAATTTTATGAAAACTGGTCCAGCGTTTTCGTAGATTTTTTTTTTTACTGTATATACTTTTAAAAGTATTTATTAAAAGCTATTATTTTAATACTACAGACACTATTTTTTCTTTTATTTTAATCATCATCATCATTTTACCAGAAAGACGTCCACTGTTGGGCATAAGCCTCCTCAAACTCTGACACTTCGACCGGTTCTGTGCTTCCCGCATACAGAGCGGCCCTGCAGCCTTCACAAGGTCATAGCTTCACCTTGTGGATGGCTTTTAAACTTTGTGTCTTCCAGTACGCGGCCGCCACTCCAGAACTTTTCGCTTTCGGCGGAACCATCGGGCATTTGTTCCGTGAGCAATGTGCCCTGATCACAGTCACTTAAGTTTGACAGTTCTTCGAGCTATGTCGGTTACCTTGGGACCTCTTCATTTCTGATTCCATCACGTTGCGTTTATTCAATATCTGTCACAATCTCACGACCCAGAATTCAAGACCTCTCTTTTTCTGTTTCGCATTTATTTATCAAAAAGAAAAAGTGCCTGACTATTACGCCTAAACTTTCCACCTACTCTCACGTATTCGCAGCGTCACGCCCAATAGCCAGAAACTTTAGCGCAATTCATAAAAGTTTTTTATTAAAAATATAGGAACTTAGGGCCGGCCATTCCTGGGACACGGCTGCCAATATTAGGGCTCGTTTAGTACGTGACAGTATTCCGGGCGCGTTTTGGGTCATGATATTAAAAAAGTCCGTTTCGAGGTCAACGGGAACAAATTCGGTATTAAAATTGTTGGACTATTTTGGGGAATTAGAAATATGGAATGAAGGTGCAATGTTTATATTTTTGTACACTCTATTTTTTACGGTAATGATACATAATTGAATACTTACCTGCTTAAAATATTATAAATATAATCTATTTTTGTACTAGTGTTTCTCTCTTATTTCTAATTCATTATTATACATTTTTAATTATTGTTCCTCTCAACCAAAGCACCTGCCATCTAATCTCTTCACCACCCTTAGTTGACTGGTAGAGAATGCCTAAGGCATTAAGTCCGCCTTTGTATCTTTTTTGTGTGCGAGAAATTTAAATAAATAAATGTTGGAATCAATGTTTGACCCGGCAGCGACTTACAAGTTTTAAGTTCTTAATTTCGAATCTAAGCAGACACTCTAAGCTATGTAAATTATTTCATGACCACTGCTCTCGAACGGCAAAGGAAAACCTCATAAATAAACTGTAATGTTCTAAAACCCAAAAATTCGGAGACAAGTGACATCTAAGTGGATTACGGCCAACTCGTTCTCACTGAGAGGAGGCCCATGTCCTAACAGCGGGAACCTTTATAGGCTGATAATACAAAAGCTAGTGTAGCAGATTGTGTATGAAGAAACCCATTTAAACTTTATAAGCAGAGATTTCAGGTCAGTAAAAACCCCTTCTTATTAAGTTTAAATGCTGGTGAAGCGTCAATGCTTTACCGTAGGCGCGAGCTTGCGGGTGGCGAGCAATGGGTAGCTCGCCGCCCGGTAAGGACCAAGCTCGGGTCGACGGCGCGCAGTGTTCCACGCGCGCCTCAAAAAGACGTCAGCAGCAGTTTAGGGGTCTACTAGGACCGATGCCTGCCAGGGTCGCGTGATTGTTCGAAAGAGATACCGTGACCCTGGCACATGGGCAACTGATGGAACACGGGTGGGTTTTAGTCAGTAAAAGTCTGATACGCCCTCCCGCTCCGCCCAGAGCGGGAGAAGTCATTTGATGATTTCCCATCCTGAAAAAAAAAAAAAGCGTCAATGCTTTTACCAATATAAAAAAATTAAATAACAATATTTTAGGATTCTCACATAGAACATAATAGTTTATCATTTCAAATTAAATATTTTAGTTTCTCAGTCGATGAATCCTCGCACCAATATTTGCCATCGCAACGACCATGTATCGAAACGTTCTTGAGTATTCTCGCAAAATTGCCGATAGATGGCGTAAGCGAGGGAAAAAGAGAGTCCAATGTACGCCACCCGCGCTTCGATTAAGCGAGCGCGTCACTCCGTCTTTAAAATTTCAATTTTTGGTGAAATCTTGAAGATATTCGTAAAATAAATATACCTACATCTGTGCTTCATTAAAATCAAAAAAAAAAAACAAAAGTCATTTATTCAAACTAGGCTGAGAGTCAGCACTTTTTGAACGTCAAAGTTACAAGAGACAGTCCCCCCAAAACGCCCACCCTTCGACACTTCCTAGTGCTGTAGCTGGGAAGAAGAAGTGGTGGAACAAACTCCCCAGCAGCACAGCTGTCTGTTAAGTTAAAAGAACTTGATTCTATACAATATTGTGTAAATAATTAATATTATAAAACAAAACATACATTATTCGCCATATATCAGCTAGCACACGCCAATATACCAACAAAAAAATTGAAAACTAAAGTCAAGCTGAAATAATAAAACAAAAACGTAAACAAAACTTAAAAACTAAATAAAGCCTCCAGGCATAAAGGGCGTGCCCGCTTACATGTTCAACGATGCAAAATGATCCATATACATACATTGATGCATATAGCTAAGTTGAAGTTACAATAGTTAAACTAGCACCTCCGGAGTAGAATAAAATAACAGTTAATACAAATAACAATAACCATGGTCAGCAAGACGACCAGTCACCACAAGCAGCACCCGTTCACGAGCATAACGCAAAGGTCAGCCATTACCCCCGTCACCATATTTGAGGGAAGGTGGTAACCCGACCCCCGACGCTACCGCAAGCAGTGACATCTAAGGGAGCATGACGAACTTGCTGCCGGTTGGTCAGGCAAGAATATTATGAACAGCTGACGAGGTTGCTAGCTAACTACATGTTGCAATACAACTCATTTAAAATCATTGTAATGAGTAGATTATGTCCACAATAAATGAAATTAAAAGAAAATAAATATATTAACAAAATCTGTTAAATAAAAAAATAAATAAAAAACAATTATATGAACTACCCATATAAACTGTCAGTAGGAAAGCTAATTCTGGATTGAAAGAACATAAATTGTCTTGAGTTTGTCTTGAGTTAATCACAGCGACCAACTATTCTTATCGTTTAAGTAGTCGTTGATAGAATAATATGCCTTTGAACAAAGGTTGCATTTTACTTTAGCTTTAAACTCATTAAACTGCAAATCTAGTAAAGCAGAGGGAAGCGTGTTATAAAAGGTAATACCAAGACCAACAAAAGAATTATGAACCTTATGAAGCCGGTGAAAGGGAGCACGTAGTTTGTCCTTATTTCTAGTGTTAATATTATGAATATCACTGTTTTTAGTATACAGGTGTATATTTTGCCTAATATATAAGATGTTGGCGAAGATGAATTGTGATGCCACCGTAAGAATACCAATATCTCTAAACAAATCTCTCAGAGAAACTCTAGCACCTAGTTGGTAAATCGCTCGAACAGCTCGTTTTTGAAGAACAAAAATATTTTGAATGTCCGCGGCTTTGCCCCACAGCAGAATGCCGTAGGACATTATGCTATGAAAATAACTAAAATAGACTAATCGAGCTGTATCAACGTCCGTATACTGTCTAACTTTCCTTGCTGCGTAGGCGGCCGAACTGAGCCTTCCCGCTAGGCTTGATATATGTGATCCCCACTGAAGTTTGGCGTCTACTGTTATGCCCAGAAAAACCGCCGAGTGTACAGTTTCAAGCACCTCATTATCTAAAACGACATTGGGACCCAGATTCCTAACATTCGGTAAGGCGAACTTTATACATTTCGTTTTCTTAGCATTGAGAACTAGGTTATTTGTGGTAAACCATTCCGTAGCCATTGAGAACGCACTATTTACGTCGTCAAAATCTTGTCTATTTCTGTCTACTTTAAAGATAAGTGAGGTATCATCAGCAAATAGTACAATGTCACAGATATTCTTTAAATAAAATGGTAAGTCATTAATATACACTAAGAATAAGAATGGACCCAGTATTGATCCTTGAGGTACACCTAACTGAACTAGTAGCCCGGAAGATTTTACACCATTGACATCTACACATTGGTGCCTATTTTGCAAATAAGAACTTATGACACTGAGAGCTTCGTTTTGAACACCGTAATGACGTAGTTTACGCAAAAGTGTGTCATGGTGAACGCAATCAAAAGCTTTGGAGAGATCACAGAAAACTCCGATAGCATTTTGCGAGTTCTCCCATGCGTTGAAAATATGTTTCAGCAAAGCAACACCCGCATCTGTTGTCGAACGACCTTTTGTAAAGCCATATTGCTCATTATGAAGGAGGCTATTTAAATTAAAATGTCTTAGCATTGGGAACTTATAGTGCAGTGTTGATTTTTTGGAATTTGAACCATTCTACCGGTTGATTTATCAAGATTGAGCTAGCCGGCCGGCAGCATAACCACGCCATTATGAGCACAAGAACGAGCACTGGATCTCTGGATTGTTAAGGTATGTGGTTGCGTTGCTATTTTTAATTCCTTTATATTGGTTTCACGAGGATTCATCAAATGTGGAAATTTTAGGCTCCCGCCATTACTTATATTCTTAATTTCAAATTGAGATTAGTTCCTAAAAGCAATCTCGTAGAAGGTGTAAGCTATTAACACGCCCATCACCATACTTTTGGTCCTTTCGAGTCGGATTAATGATCCCTAGTTAGGTTTTCACGTAACATTTTGGTGAAAATCATAAATTTATTACCGCACAACAGTTAGGTAGGTATATTTACGTAAACTTTTGGTAAATATCTGCTTAAACTCCCTAGTTAGGTTTTTACGTAACATTTGGTGAAAATCATAAATTAATTACGCACAATAGTTAGGTAGGTAGGTATATTTACGTAAACTTTGGCAAATATCTGCTTAAACAACGCTTCATAATTGACAATAGATTATACGTAATTTATTCGTAAAGGTGTCTATGGATAGGTCTTTAGCATTACTTACCAAACCATTTTTTCTCAAAGTCAATCGTTTGAAAGATAAACTCTTCCGAAGTGGTAAAATGTGTCCCCCCCCCCCCCTCCCCCTCTAACTTTTAAAGTAAGAGAGTAAAAAATCTAATAGAAATATATGCTGTAGATGTCAAAAAAGACTTTCAACGAAAATTGGTTTGAAGGAGATATAGTTAGCAGTTTTTGAGATATAGCACTTTTTCAAAAACCGCAAATATAAGTAACTTTGTCAGTCATACAAATACTATGAACATCATCGTTTAGGTAAAACCGACCTCACAAACTCTGAATCCAGACAACACAGAAGTAAAAAATAGAACTTCCCGGCCCTTGCCAATTTCCAGGCACTGAATTAAAATTTAGCTAAAAGTGACAACCCTGGGATAGGCGAGCATAGTAGGCAATTGTATCGCAGATTGGGCCGGAGATGGCCTACTGGGTACTCCTTTTACTATGCACCGGGCGTCGGCGGAGGGCGGGCAACGCCCTCTTCCAGGCCCCCTAAATAGGTCCAAGGGTGAAGGATCTGGGGACATCCGTCGCCCCCTATACCTTAGGACCCGAGATGGTGGCGCGTAGTGTTCCAAGTGCACCTCTCTGGGATGTACAGGGGGGAGTTTAACACCTCACTCCCCCCCTAACGTGAGAAGGCCTGTAAAGGCAGGCACCAGTCGGGGATCGCGGAAGACATATTAGTTCCCGTGGTCCCCGACGTAGGTGTGAGACGGAACACCGGGGTGGTTTTAGTCAGTAGGAGTCAGACAGACCCCTCCGCCCACCCCAGGGCGGAGGACATCCATGAAGATTTCCACCTCGAGATAAAAAAAAATAAAAAATAGTGAGAGCTGTGACCACACGCACGCTGAATTGGTCGGCAGTAACTGGGGTAGGGTAAAAATGGATGAGATTAGGTTAAAGGCTTATTCAGACCGGCGCGACGCGACAGCGCGACGCGATTCTTGTAGAACAATTTCCATGAAGTTCACATAAAAATTGTTCTACGAGTGTCGCGTCGCGTTGCCGCGTCGCGCCGGTTTGTAGGAGGCTTAATACTGTTACCAGCGCATCCAAAACGGTCACAGTTACTTGGCTATATAGTATTCGTAGGTCCCCAAAATGTGAATTATTTGAGGTTCACAGAAACATAACCCTTAAATGCACAAAACTTAATTTTTAGAGGAAGGTCCGGTAAAATCCTATGGCATTCAAATCAAATCAAATCAAAATATTTTTATTTCACATAAACCTACATGCGCACTTATGAAACGTAAAAAGCTATGTTCACGGTTCCAAATTCTGGGCACGCCACAATTGCGGCGGTAAGTCCCCTCTTTGAGGAGTGGATAGAGAGGCGTCACGGCGTCCTCACCTTCCGCCTGACGCAGGTTCTCACCGGGCATGGGTGCTTCAGTGGGTTCCTGTTCAGGATAAAGCGGGAGGATACGTCCGGGTGTTTCCATTGCGAGGATCGTCTGGAGGACACGGTGGAGCATACGGTGGAGGTGTGCCCTGCCTGGGCGGAGCACCGCCGTGTCCTCGTGGAGGCGATTGGCGGCGGCGACCTCTCGCGTCCGGCCCTGGTGCGAGCCATGGTACGGAGCGAGAGGGAATGGGAAGCCGTCACCTCCTTCTGCGAAGCAGTAATGCTCGCGAAGGAGGAGGCGGGGCGCGTGAGGGAGTGGCAGTCTCTGCGCCCTCACGTCCCTAGCCGCCGCAGGAGGAGACGCCCCGGGCGTCGGGAGTCAATAGCGGACTCCCGGCCACCGTAGGCGCGAGCTTGCGGGTGGCGAGCAATGGGTAGCTCGCCGCCCGGTAAGGACCAAGCTCGGGTCGACGGCGCGCAGTGTTCCACGCGCGCCTCAAAGAGATGTCAGCAGCAGTGTAGGGGTCTACTAGGACCGATGCCTGCCGGGGTCGCGTGATTGTTCGAAAGAGATACCGTGACCCTGGCACATGGGCAACTGATGGAACACGGGTGGGTTTTAGTCAGTAAAAGTCTGACACGCCCTCCCGCTCCGCCCAGAGCGGGAGAAGTCATTTGATGATTTATGATTTCCCATCCTGAAAAAAAAAAAAAAAAAAAAAAAAAAAAAAAAAAAAACGGTTCCAAATTGTTTGTTCCTATGGAGAAAAGCCGGTAAGAAACTCCACGGTTACTCTTTTAATAATTAATAATAAACTAATAATAATAATCTTAGGACAACCAACACAACGTTATCTGATCCCAAACTAGGCAGAGCCTGTACTATGGCAACCAGACAACTGATAAATATACTTATATATTTCTAAATACATACATATTATAGATATACACCCAGACACAGAACAAATGATTGTGCTCATCGCACAATATTTGTCCTGGGTGGGAATCGAACCCACGACCTCAGTCTTAGCAGTCAGGGTCACTAACCACTAGACTAACAGGCAGGATTATAGAGTAGGTAGCACAAAAACCGTAAAAATAAATGATCATCGATAGTCCTTCACCCAATTCATCTCATAACTTAACGTTTATTGCAAAGGAGGCTCGTTTTACGAGTAATTAGGCATTTATTGTAAGCTCTTTTCCATTTCCCGACATTTTTTATTCATTTCTTTCTTTCTTTTAAGGTATACTAGCGCTCCGCCCCTACGTCAACCGGTTTTCACGACTTCACAAAACATTAAGTTTAATATTAATTAAAGCCACCATACACAGCCTATACTGTTCCCACTAGTGGGACAGAGGCCTCCTCGCAATCCACCACGCGGGCTCAGTGCGGGGAGGTAGATGACACATGTTTTGATTCTAAGATCCTCATAAGGCCTGTATCAATGAAATAATTTAAACAAAGTAAAGTGCCTCTTATCCAAAATATTTTGGCATACCCTAAATCAGAAAGGACCAAACGTATAATTTGTGGCTTAAATCAGAAATCTAGGCAATGATTCCTTTTCTAATTGTTAGTGATGTATATTAGTGGTATATAGTAATATAGTAAAATGTAGTGTAATTATAGGTTTATATTTGTGTGTAAATAGAGTATAAGGTACAGACGCCACCAGGTCAAGCTACCCGAAACTGTCAATTTTTCCCAATGAACCTTGAACCTAATGCTCTAGAAATAAAGTCGAAAATATATCAAAGAAATCTGACAGATTGTAGTAGCTTGATGTGTTGGCGTCTGTACAATGGGGTTGACGTATCCGTGTGGATAAAAACCCCTTATTAATAAAGTTTAAAAAAAAAAGTTATGCGCCTGCCTGGGTTCGAACTCACGACCAACAACTTTTAAGTCGCGGCCGTTACCACTGGGCCGCCACTGCTTTCCACCACACATCTCTAATATATATAACAATAGATGACCGTACAGATGTTGTCCTGTTCGCCAAGGACTCGATAGCAGCGCCACCTTCCGGGTCCAACAGTGAATCTAAACCATCCAGGGTGCCACCCAAACGCATACAAAAAAAAAATCATTCAAATAATCTGTCCAGCCGTTTAGGAGGAGTTCAGTGAAATACACACGTACAGTAGAATTATATATATAAAGATAATGATATAAACCTGCCGGAATAAATTTTCTTAGTAAGTAATCAATGACGACAAAATAAAAAAAGCTATCTTACCATCCAGAATTAAATGTCTGGAGGTATTAGAAATAGGATGAAAAAAAAAAAATCGGGATTTTGTATATAATTATGCTAGTTGTGCGGTAGTCGCTGGCGTGATACAAGATTTGCGTGACGACGCGACGACAGTGTGATACGTAGATCACATGTAGCGTTGCAGATGCCGCTACAGTTCAAAATATTTACACCCTAATTGGTAAGGATAAAGAGACCTTTGTTCTTAAAAAATATGACTGCTGTTACCTGGTTAATATTTCTTTCAGTAACAACATAAAAGTGTTTACTAACCTTTTAAAACATGTAAACTTAGCACACCCTCTAAACTCATTCAGTAACTTGGAAACAAAAAGCGATCGTCTGCCAGAAGTAAACCACTAAAACGAAATAGTATAACAATTTCTTGACGTCACCGTAATGGCGGATTGCTTTCACAGTGTCATCCGCCGCCTTTTCACTCCGACGTTCTTTGTTACTACCAAAGCTCATTCAGAAGGTCCACAAGCTAAAGTTCCCAAAAAAAAAAAAACTTCCGTTCACAATCAATTGATGGCCCATGGGGCCGAAAGATTCTGGAGTGGCGACCGTATATCGGAAGATGTAGCGTTGGTGGGAGATCTACAAATGTGTAACGAAGATCTGGTGAAAGCTGCAGGAATCCGCTAGATCTTCTTAGCGTGTCGATAGCAATCTAAATATAGTCAGCCCAGAATTTGGCTACGAGCTTAGCACTTTTAGAGGCATCCATCAACTCCTGTAGCGTGCAAACAGCAGGACATGCTGGACAAATTATTAAGTACCGCATTGTTGGTGGTGCAGCACCACATTTACACTCCAGGGCGGAGCAATCTATGAATTTCCACTTGAATAGGTTCTCTCTACTTCGGCCTACTTGAGTCCGGAGCCAATTTAAAGACTTCCTGGAAAGCCAAGACAATCAAGCAAGGCATCCGTTGAATGCAAGAAGTAGAGAACCGGTCAAAGTAGTGGAACTAGGTCTATGCCCAGCAGTGGACGTTCCTTAGCTAAAATGATGAGGATGATGTTGGTGATTACCATCGTATTTTTTATTGACTGGCATACGTATTAGAATACACTAACGATTACGATCACTAACATTTACGAACGCTAGATAACACCTACATGAATATTTAAATAAAGACACGCCGCGCTGCTGGCTTTTCAATCGGCACGAATCCGAACGTTGAAACAACAGTGCAATAATGAATAGGCGTCCTGAAAATGAGCGCGGGGATATTATAGAGCACAGGTGTGTGCGCAGACAGGGGCACTCACTATTCTCTCACTCTCAGAGTCCGATGGAACGACAATCAGACACAACCGGAGAGAGATCAGGCGAAGGATCAAAGACTTAACGTGCTTTTCGAGGCACGGGGGTAACACAACGCCAACTTCCAAACTCCGAACTGTTGCTAAGAAATTCCTAATATTACTTTGCCCGACCTGGGAATCGAACCCAGGACCCCACGCTCAGCAGTCGCGCTTGCGACCACGAGACCAACGGGGCAGTTACCTCGGGGTGTAACCTTACTGGAACTTCTGACTTCCAGTTTTACAGTGACAACTCATTTGCTGAAATTCGCCGGAATAGTTAGTTAATTTAATTATCACGCTTTTAACTTCGGACGGCGAACAATTAGAATTCCTCTGCGAATGTTACGAATGATTGTATTTTCGTGTAATTGTCTGCGATGGACGTCTATAGGTCGAATTTTGTTGAAGAGAAGAATAGACAGATTGTTTACATTTCTTAATTGTTAGGGATTGAGTACCATAGAGACGTTTATTAAAGTATTTTGATGAATGTTGATTTCAAAGAGCATGACTGCTGAGAGTATGTCATTCTCACTTAAAATGTCTCACTGATGGCAGCGCGTGTGTGCGTTAACGTTCTCTAAGAAAATTATTAGGCCTCTTTATGTTTATACTTTTCCTAAACAGAATAAACATTTATGTACCTACGTGTAAAACACAAAAATATCCCGGCAATTTTCAACAAGCCTAATGGCGGCCGTTCTGTCTATTTGTAACCAATTTACATGCGAGAGCCAGTCTTTATTAAAATACAATATCAATACTCGACCGAAACACGAAATTATCAATGCAATATCGTTTAACGTTCGCCCCGAACAAATACGTCGGCCATTTTGTGCTCCTGACTGTTATGTACAGGAAATGGCGTCGTTTCTAAACGCGAAATAGTTTCCTCTCAACGTGCACACGCAATGGTTTATACAGCCAATATTGAAACTTTTTTTCGATTTTATTTTAACATTTGTGAGTGTTTTATGTTTGTGTGTTTAGAAATATGGTAATGGCGTAGATAAAGATATGATTTTTTGATAAATGGCAAAGGTTTAATGACTATAGATCAAATTACCTACAAGATAAGTGATTTTGCAATGGTCTATTGAAGGTCATTCCTCCCTGTCCCATTCCTTCTCGTGGATGTCGTAAGAGGTGACTAAGGGACTTACTAGAGAATGGGCAGCAGCTATCTCTATACATTTTACTACCATACTACGATCGCCAACCAGCCTGCCAAGCGTGGCGATTATGGCAACTCCCCCATTTTAAGGCCTATGTCCAGCAGTGGACGTCTCGTCTTTCGGCTGAAATGATGATGATGATTGTAAATAATTGTATAAATGAATTTATTTATGTAAGTAGGTTTGTACGCACGGCCAGTAATAAACTTATTTCTTATTGTACAAAAAATCTATACAATGTGAGCTCAGCGGAAACTGGAAATGTATAGCTTGATAAATGTATAACCGTATGTACAAGCACTTTTACATGCCAATCATACTTTTAAAACTAGATGAGGTCAGCGTTTGCAATCTACTACTCTGAGAAGAAAAGGCGAAACAAAATCAGAGGTCACAATTTCTTTTAAAGTCCAGACATACATAGTCGTAATCAGATCTTTTGAGGACCATATAATTTGAGTCATATAATTTTGTGTCTGAAATGGTATTTGGAATGGAGTTTTATTAGGAAAGAACCACATATAGATGACCACAACCACCTGAGTAGACCTGCACCCTAATTGCGAAACGCACAATTTATCAGAATCTGAATGGGATTAAAGATAATTTCTAAACCATTGCGTCATTTGTTTGAATAAATTGTCGGCTGAGCAACGTAAATAACGCAATGAATGTTGTTTAACTATGAATATTAAACCAGTTCCTACCGATAAAAAGTTCCGCAATTACCCGTCTGTTTAGTCAGTCCTCGCATTTGTCAATTATCGTGCAGCTAAACTGAGAACTTAAACGATTCTCTGAACAATAAAAAAGACAGGACACAAGATACGATACATAATTAGACCTGAGTAATGTAACTTAGTCCTTTATTTTTACACGTTGCTTACAGCCAAGTAATGATTAGCGACTGTTTGACCATACATTTCGACGTTTTAACGTCTCTTCACTACTATAAAGTATGTTTTTAACATTTTGTTTTGGGAATAAAGAATTTAGATCACCATCATCATCATCATTTCTGATGAAAAACATCCACTGCTGGACATTAACCTCCCCCAAGAATGCGGGGGTTTGCCATAATCGCCATGGTTGGCAGGCGGGTTGGGGATCACAGTACGGTGGTAAAATGCATAGAGAACGCTGCTGCCTATTCTCTAGAAAGTCCCTTAGTTGCCTTGTACGACACCCACGGGAAGAAATGGGATGGTTCTTTACATCCGATACCACTTGGACTATCACAATTACAGATAATTTAGAATTTAGATATTTCCCAAAAAGGAGGATCGGACAAAATGGTCCCCACGACCAATAACAACCGCATATACGTCATTCGATACGTATTTTCATACAGAGCAATAACTCCTGTGGCGATTTGTATCAAATCGCTGTGTGAAAAAGTTATGGCGATATTTTGCAGGACGTACTGGACGCTAGGTAAAGGAAATCTTCAATTCAATTCGTTAATAACTTCTTGTGGTCTTTGTTTGAATTCTCCAAAATGTAAGCATTCCGATGATAATAAAATAATATGGTACTTTCCAACTGATCGAATGATGGATCTCAATACTAGATAACGGAACTCTTAAATAGCTACTAGTAAATCCGTCGAGTTTGGGCTCATTAGATGTGTCTCAACTAATCCTGTTCATTTGACCTGATGACGATTTTTTCTTTGTATGGGAAATCATCATATGACTTCTCCCGCTCTGGGCGGAGCGGGAGGGCATGTCAGACTTTTACTGAATAAAACCCACCCGTGTTCCTTCAGTTGCCCGTGTGCCAGGGTCACGGTACCTCTTTCGAACAATCTTGCGACCCCGGCAGGCATCGGTCCTAGTAGACCCCTACACTGCTGCTGACGGCGCGCGTGGAACACTACGCGCCGTCGAACCGAGCTTAGTACTTACCGGTCGGCGACCTACCCATTGCTCGCCGCCCGCAAGCTCATGCCTATGGTGGGCGGGAGTCAGCTATCGACTCCCGACGTTCGGGGCGTCTCCTCCTGCGGCGGCTAGGGACGTGAAGGCGCACAGACTGCCACTCCCTCACGCGCTAGGACACGGCGGTACTCCGCCCAGGCAGGGCACACCTCCACCGTATGCTCCACCGTGTCCTCTAGTCGATCCTCACAATGGAAACACCCGGGCGTTTCCTCCCGTTTTATCCTGAACAGGAACCCATCGAAGCACCCATGCCCGGTGAGAACCTGGGTCATGCGGAAGGTGAGGACGCCGTGATACCTCTCTATCCACTCCTCAAAGAAGAGACTTACCGCCGCAATTGTGGCGTGCCCAGCGCTGGGTTGCGACAATCGTACCCGCCATGTCGCCATGAGATCCTACCGGACCTCTGTCCGCCGCCGTGCCGTGACTTGTCGCGGCAGCGGAGTTTCGCCCCGGAGTTTCACCTCCTCGCGCCGCTCCCCCATGTGGGCGAGGACCTTTGCCTCCAGATCCCATGGCGGCACTCCGGCAAAGAGGCTCGCCACCTCGCAGGAGACCGTGCGGTATCCCCGGACTACCCGGATGGCCATGACCCTCTGCGCCGCACTCAACGAGCGCGCTTGGCGCGGCCTCAATGAGGGGCGCCCACACCTGTGGTAAAGGGCCATGGACGGCACGACCTCCATGTAGAGCCTCCGGAAGGAGGCGTTTGAACCCCCCAGATTGGGCAGGAGCCGCTGTAGGGCAGCCCCAGCCCGCTCCAGTCTGGGAGCCAAACGTCGGAAATGCTCAACGAAGTTCTACCGGCTGTCGAGGACAAGTCCCAGGTACTTCATCGTTGACTCGACGTTGATGAGAACCCCTCCCACCGGGAGTTGGGAACCCGAAGGTGGTGCGTTCCGAGGACCACGAAAACCCATGGCCTCAGACTTGTGCAGGGCCACCTCGAGTCCCAATTGCCGGATCCTTTCGGCGATTGTCGCAACCCTGCGTACCATTAAGTCGGCCGCCGCCTCGTACGACCTCCCCTGTGCCAGGACCAGCGTGTCGTCAGCGTAGCAAACCACGTTGACGCCGTTAGGGAGGTCGGCGCGCAGCACCCAGTCGTATCCGATGTCCCACAGATGCGGCACCAGGACCGATCCCTGTGGGACACCGCACGACATCTCTCGCTGGTTCATTCTCCCTGGTGACCGGGGTAGATGACGGCCCTATCTGTCAGGTAAGCCTCGACCACGTGACAGAGATAGGACGGCACCCGGTGATACCGCAGTGCCTCCCTGATGTAACTCTAGGGCAGGGTATTGAAGGCATTGGCGATGTCTAGAGACACCGCCATGATGACCCCACCCCCGGGCCACTGCATTCCCCGTCGTGAGGGCTCGCACGCGCATGATGGCGTCCATCGTAGAGCGCCCCTTGCGGAAGCCGTACTAGCCGTCCAACAAATCCGGCCCCTCCCACACCAGCCACCCGACGAGGCGGTCTGCAATCACTCTTTCAAAGAGCTTGCCCACTTCGTCGAGCAGCACGATGGGCCGGTAAGTGGACGGAGAGTCCGCAGGGTGCCCCGGCTTCCTAATGAGGACCAGTTTCCCCGTCTTCCAACGAAGTGGGAACTGGCCCCTCTCCAAGCATGCGCTAAGGAGCCCCCTTAGTCGAGGCCCAAGAGCCTCCAAGGCCAGGACCCAGGCTTTAACAGGCAGGCCGTCGGGTCCAGGGGCAGTATTCTTGGTATTAAGTACGGAGCAAGTATTAAGCCTTCTTACCGCCACCCTCATCTCTACCTCGGTCACTTTTGGAGTACCGTCATCGTCGTCAGTGATGTGGTCCGCATCGGGCACCGCAGTAGGCGGAGCCATGAGTGGGGGACTTTGTTCCCCTCGCGAAGGGAACAGAGCGCTCACCATGCCCTCCACGAGTTGGGGCCGGAGACTCTGCGTTAGTGGGGGAGCCGATGGGCGCATTTTCTCCCGGACGGCCTTTTAGGGCCGTCCCCGTGGATCCCTGTTCAGAGTCTCCAGCGACTCCTTGCGGGCCAGTCCGTTATGTAAGTACCATAACCATAATCAGACCCCCTGGCTAGTACTATATTATTGTCTTATCATTGGAATGAGTACATTTGCAAATATACAAACCAAGACCACCAAAAATGATTTACTCTTCGACTGCTCTATTTCGTCGCCGTTATATGCCTACGTTCTACCAAACATCGCCACAACTTTTTCCACACAGCGAATTGATATGAGCCGCCATACTAGTTATTGTTATTCATAAAAATACCTATCTAATTACATATGTGTGGTTGTTATTGGTGCTGGTACCAGTTTCCATACATCTTTGCTGATTCTCCTTTGTTTATTTCTTAATAACGCTTGTCAGTTTCACCATGTCCAATTTATTCCACTAATTAAAATATGTTAGTATACAAATTAATAAATGCCACATGAAACACATATCAATTATTGCCCATTTGACAGATTAAGCTGTTACTAAAAGTAGAAACGCCAACCATGCAAGCCATAATGGTAACCAAATGCCACAAAGCCGTATGGATATTATTTAATTCGAATATTCAGTTTTACGTACTCAGTGAGTATTAATTTGTATTATTGTGGTTTATTTTAACGTTTACATTAATGTTTGCTGTTCCCTACATTTCGATCACTTATGTGACCCGTACTCTTTTGTATGAGACAGCTGATATATTTTTTTTAAAGTAGACGAAATTGTTTTAGGCTAGCAGTTGTAGAATCAGGTACTGTGTTCATGGTCACGGTTTGTGCGTCAATGCTAACCTGTTAAATAATTGTAGCCGACCAGCATCAGGAGCAGAGTCCAAGCTATTCGACTGTGAGATTCCGATGGAGAGAAAAACTTCCAAGCAGGTCCTTGACCTAACTATCTAATGACAACATTTTTGAGCTAAGCCTTTGGCTATTCATCATCTTCTCATGATCTTCGTACCTTGATCCTTTTTACTTTAGGTCGGCGCAACACGATTTCTTCTTCCGTTGTCTCCTGTCAACCGTCACGCTATCATTCACTCCCTTCTATTTTATATCATTTTTCACATAATTCATCCATATTTTGATGAAGCCTTTGGCTTTTCATCATCATCTCATCATCTTCCTGCCCTGTCCTATTTTACTTGGGGTTGCCGCAACACGATTTTTTCCGTTTTCCCCTGTCAGCTGTCACGCTATCGTTCACTCCTTGCCCTTTCAAATCATTTCCGCAAACAACCCACCATGTTTAGGCCGTTAGCCATTAACCCTGTCTACATCACCATAAGTTGATGCAGCAATAGAAGTTGCATCTTTTAAGAGGCCACACACCATTTTTACTGACATGATTTTAGTTAAAATACTGTATTACTATAAGTTTTAATGCACAACATGAAAGGTCATTTCAAATTATGATCAAATGAATGACGAGCTACTGTTTTATTATTTAACCTCTAAGTCCCTGAGATACCACATTTGGTATAGACACAATCGTTTTTTAATTGTGTCTGTAATTACGGTAATTGACTGGTTAACTAGCTTTTGCCTGCGACTTCGTCCGCGTCAAATTTTTGCTCCCGTGACCCTTCCCGTCGAATCGAATTGTCTGCCAGTTTTCGTCCATTTTCGT
The DNA here is from genome assembly GCA_932294355.1 of Aporophyla lueneburgensis. Taxonomy (NCBI): domain Eukaryota; kingdom Metazoa; phylum Arthropoda; class Insecta; order Lepidoptera; family Noctuidae; genus Aporophyla; species Aporophyla lueneburgensis. The sequence continues at coordinate 4,522,789 of OW028754.1, read as the reverse complement.
TGTTGCTCCGCTCCTTTTGATTGTATCGTGATATGATATAACCTATAGCCTTCCTCAATAAATAGGCTACCCAACACAAAAAGATTTTTTCAATATGGATTAGTAGTTCCTGAGATTAGCGCGTTCAACTAAACAAACAAACAAACTTCAACTCTTCAACTTTATAATATTAGTACTTATAGATTTAGATTGATCAACCTCAAACCGCGGCGGCTGTTTTGAGAATTTGCTGTAAGAGGTTTAGAATATAACATATTACGCGTTTTGACGTCTACAAGGTATGAAAAAAAAAACAGTTTTGAAGTAGATCTACGCAATGTATATGTCACCAGAAAATAACAAGAACCGAAAATTTATAAATTTTCTAGGAAATTTATAAACCTTCGTAGGATTCTAAACGAGAGATAAATTGTATTATTTTACGCCCACATTTCTGCAAATTGATAAACTTACCCAACTCACGCGTAAAATAATATGTAAGCAATGACCAAACGCCACGTGCACTCTGATTGGTTGAATAAGTCTCGTGTTCCTTCTCCTTCCTCTCCACCACTATCGTAATTTTATAGAACTACCTCACTAAAATATACATAGTCGTTTCTAGCACTCGCCGGCCGCTGCCGCAGCACCGCTCGTTTCGCTCGCTCGGTTCGTGCGTAGGAGGTCACAGTTTTAACCTAACCTAACCTCCCCAAACCATGTCGGATCTGCCCCGAAGGGTATTTCTAGGCTTTCATTTTTTTGACATCAACATCGACCAATCAGAGAACAGTGTGTTATTTGCCGTATTTTAAAGAAGCGTAAAATTAAAAGCTCTTCTGTGATTGGTTGAACCGCTTAGAATGTTACGAATGGATATCCGTTAATTTATAAATGTACCACGAGACGTCGCAAATTGATAAATTTGCGAAAATGAGGGCGTAAAAAATACAATTTATCCCTCGTTTAGAATCCTACGAAGGTTTATAAATTTCCTAAGTTTATAAACTTGTGGATCTTGGTATCTATCGGTGACATACATATGTATCACTTTTTACCACTTTATTATTTAAAAAGTATAATAAAAAAAATAACTTTTAAATTAAATTTTTGAGAATATGAGCAAAAATTGCTTTTAATTTCGGGTCCTTAGAACTCCCGTTCGTAAAATTAAAACAACAGAAATAAACTTCAGTTCAAAATCAACCCATTTCCTGAAAGAAATGCAAAAGTATTAAAAAGAATTGGCAGTGGATCTTTAAAAACAATCTAATTCTCGCATTATTATACTCGCCAAGAAAAAAGTAGCTCATTCAATAAAATATAGATAACTTAAATGATGCTTCATGTTGTGCATTAAAACTTACAAAGATACAGTATTTTAACTGTAAAAGTACGTCTATAAAACCAAGTATATCAGGGAAATCGATAAAATTTCGTTTACAGCCTTTTATACAATGTTTACGACATGTTGTTTCTGTTATATTGTATGCCGCAGGCAAAGGCATCAGCTGGCGGCTGTCGTATAGCTGGATTATTATTATCTCTTTTGTTTTGATATTATTAAAAAAATACTGTGAATGTGGGTGTACTATAGGTACACCTCTGCCTAACCCTTCGGGGAAACAAGGCGTGATGTTATGTTTATGTTTTATGTTTTTACTGTGAATGTGGCTGTGTAAGTGTAGTGAAAGAACAAAAACACGTCGTATAAAACATAATATAGGTAGCTAGAAAGTAGGAAGGTAAATGAGAGAAGAGATAATGAGTGATGAAGGACCCACATACTCCTCTTGTGATGACTGGTCGTCTTGCTGACCATGGTTTTTGGTATTATTATTAGCATAAACTGTTATTTTATTTTACTCCGGAGCTCCTAGTTTAACAATTGTTACTGCAACTTAACTACACGCATCATTGTATAATATATCTTATATCTTTAAACGAGCAATTCTTGTATATATGTATATACAACATTAGTTTTTGTTTATGCGAAACCCGAAACACGGGTCTAGTATTTTTATGTAAAGAATCTATGAAAAAAATTTCAAAACTGTATCATTAATAATCACAAAGTTATAAGCTTGTTACGGTACCTGATTGTCCTCGCAAAAACATATGCAGCCTACCGGAGGGCACCACGCCAGCCACGCGCGCGGCTCTCACTCTCACTCATTGATAATAATTTGCCACAGTGATTGTTTATGTATTAGTTGGTGATAAACATTTTCCATCACGCTTGCAGGCTTTGGACTGTCGTAATGGTCAAGTGTAGGTAGATATTATTATGTAATTTATTCGTAAATGCAGTAGTAAGTGGTAAAATGTAATCAATGCCATTTGTTGCACCTTATGTCAACAACTTAAAGTTCAAAATGGATGAAAATTGTTAAACATCGCATTACTGAACCACAGCAGGCTGTAAACAAATAATAAATTTGTACCCTTGACTATTTTTGCGTGTTTAAAAATGTTAATCATCACTATCTACAATAATTGGCGTAATCACTATTCACTCAAACAAACTGAAGCAACTGTTAAAAAAGGGCCCGTCTTTCTCATAAGCACTGACGCACTGCCACACCACCACAAACAGCGAGTGTACGGACGTTTGAGTACGAGAGAGACATGATAATTTTAAAATCTAAACAAAACACTTTATTTATTTATTTATTTAATAACTATGGATGACTTACAGCTAAAACCAACAGAATAAAAAATTGTGTGTGAGACTGACAGCCAATTAAAAGTCATCACTTATAGGAACAAATTAGAAAGAAAGAAAGAGTGTGGACATCACAACACAGTTACCAAAAAAAAGAATAGAAGGAAAAAAACAGTATAACATTCATGCTTAAACTAAATTCACATTTTATATTCAAAGCGAGAATCAAAGCCGGGACACACAGAATCTTACTTAAAAAAACCAAGGCTCAGGCTCTTTCTGGCCGAAGACACACTTGTTACAAAGGGATCAAAATCATGCTGTTTACACATGCTATTGAAGTTATTACTTGCACGCACTATAAATGAATTTTGCCTGTAGTTTGTAGAGGTAAATGGAACACGCAACGGTGCGTTCCATCGCTTTAACTTACTGGGAACCTTAAAATAAAATTTGGATAGAATATCAGAGTTATTAATAGAATTATTGAAAATTTTAAATAAAGAGCCAGAGAGCTTTAGCCAGGGTTCACGGCGGTCGCGCGCTCGCGATACGTATGCATCGATCGATGGCATTCGGGCGACTGAGGGGAGCGCCGTCGCCGCCCCGCAGCAGTGCGTACACGCCGCCTAGCCCGCGCTATGACCTGCCGTGAACTCGTGACCCGTGTGCAAACAGATGATTGCGGATACTAACTTTTAAGCGTAATTAAATATTTTTGGGACAAAATATAACATGGTGTAAAAATTATTGGAATCGATTCAGTTACTGATTCTGAACAAACTATATTCAGGTTTCGCATATACTAAAAATAATGTTGTATATATAATCTGAATCTCGGAAACGGCTCCAACAATTTTCATGAAATTCAGTATACAGGGGGCTTCCGGGTCGATAAATCGATCTAGCTAGGATTCATTTTTATAAAATGTCGTTTTTGTCGTGTTTTCAATGACCAACTTTATCGAAAATCAACTTGAACATAAACTTATATTTTAAACACAACTAACCAAAAATACCGAGCAAAGCTCGGTCATCCAGATATTGTTACATAATGCATCATTGCGTTTTTTGTTTTTTATTATTTTTTCAGCTTGAGTTTAGTTTTCAATGTTTTGTTGGTATATTGGCTTGTGCTAGCGTACATATGGCAGAATATTTAGTTTATGTTTTGTTTTCGTAATATCAATAACTTATACGTTATTGTATAGAATCAAGTTCTTCTAACTTAATAGACAGCTGTGCTGCTGGGGAGTCTGTTACACTTCTTCTTTCCAGCTAAAGCACTAGGAAATGGTGAAGGGCGGGCGTTTTGGGGGACTATCTTATGTAACTTTGACGTTCAAGAAACACTGACTCTCAGCTTAGTTTGAATAATTGACTATTGATTTTGATAAATTGGGATATGGACATAAGAATTATGATTCTTTAGAAGTATCAGGAAAAGCTTACCCCCTTTTCCTGATACTTCTCCTGATAGTACACTCATAATCTATAGAAAAAGAAAATGGATCCTCCAAGATATCTTGTGGGCAACTGTCCGACGATTGGTGTCAGCACATTGTATACGTTAGAAAAAGAGGCCGATTGGAGCTGGATTCTACACCGTTGAACATTTAGCTGGGTGTAGATGTGTGTTGCGGGTAAGAAGAAAAACTTTGAAGATGATTACTGATTTTTAGGTAAGTAATATTTTGAACTCGCCAAACGAAACGCTGGACTCTTTTTTTTTTTTTTTTGGATGGGAAATCTTCAAATGACTTCTCCCGCTCTGGGCGGAGCGGGAGGGCATGTCAGACTTTTACTGACTAAAACCCACCCGTGTTCCTTCAATTGCCCATGTGCCAGGGTCACGGTATCTCTTTCGAACAATCACGCGACCCCGGCAAGTTGCTGGACTCTTTACGCTTGCGTTTCATTGTCAATTTTCATCTCGTACTCATGACTCTTCCGATATTTAATAAGCTCATTGACTAGTTTTTAAAAACCATCTATCATTTAATAACAAATGGATGTTTATAGACGTGTGACAATAACAAATTAAGCCAATCAAACCATTTACAATCATATCGTTCCAACCTCAATACAAATAATTTTATTTTGGTGTTTTTTGATGAAAATATTCAATATTTTGCTACGTGTTTTAAAGCAAATTGCTTTTGATAGATATCCTTAATCTACGCGGGTGGCAATAAATTAATTAATAATTATAATTTTTCATATAATCAAATAGTTTATTATACTATTTGCGCGGTAAACTCCGTTTGCGCGATGTAGGGTTTTGCGTGACCTCAGTATTTTAGTTCACATGTCGCAATGTAGATGCCGCCACAATTCGAAATACAAGTGAATTACATACATCCTCATTGGACTCGGTTCAAATGTTCGTAAATACAATACCAAATCCGAATGCTATAATCGAGTACAGGTACCGATAGTGTTTGCAAATCGATTTAATCACTATTGTATATTCGATATGTTTTGAGACGTGACGTTTCGACCGATTGCGGTATTGTAACAAATGTTTTGTTTTCGCGACTATTTCAATAAATATATTTTATTATATAAACAGGTTTTGTTAAACAAAGCTTTTCGTGCAAATATTTACTTTTTATAGAAGCTGGGTAAATAGTTTAACGCTAGCTGGTCTTGAAATTATTTTATGGAACAATGTTTGCTTACAAAAGGATACGTGTTTATTTTTTGTATTACCAGGCACACAGTATAGGATTATCTAGGTGTTTACTTGTGTTCATTTTCTCGGGTAACAATTTAATTTGTGAGCATTACCGATGTGAGTTTTTTTGGCTTGCCTGGAAATAAAAGATCTGCTTTTGCTGACAGCAGCAAAAAAAAAACACAATTTAGTGCGACGCAATTTATATAGAATTTAGTTACGATTACACTCAAGCAGAACATATACTCATACCTATATTAGTACTGTTTTTAAATACACTATTATATACTAATATTAAATATTAATTGAATGTCATTGGACTATAATTAATTTTTCATCCCCCCCATCTCGGAAAGAGTATTTTTGCCCTTCGATACCTGAGTGCAAAAGCCGTTTTTATCCGCTAGAGGATAAAGTAAATTGAATTTAGAACATCGTGTGCACTAAGTTTGTGAATTCAATACATCATTAAACCTATTTACTTCTATCTCCATGGTGCCCAATTTATTATTCAACCTTTTTCTAATTTGTAAAACTTAGACTCGGAACCTTCTTGATATACTTTTTTTTTTAATTTGCTTTGCGCGCGCCATTTTACTTTTCACGTCACCAACATTACAGTACCTAACAAAAATATTACACTCGACTTAAGTAATTGTAGCAACGTTACTTTCAATTTTTCTTAATTATACCTAAGTATCATTTGAAATAATTTAAAGATTATTCTGTAATACTTACCTATCATAATGTAGTAAATAATAAATGTTAATACCTAAACTGAAATAAAAGTATCTTGTGATTGAAATGCTTTTTTTTTGCATATTTAGTCATTTCCTCGCTGAGGTGGGATGAAAAGTTACGTGTTGCACTCGAGTGCAAAGATTTTTCACCTCGCACTCTTTTGATTCCCTCGCTAACGCTCAGGATTCTAATTTTTGAATCACTCGCTGCACTCGTGATTCAATTTTAGAATCCTTCGCTTGCTCGGTCATCAAAATTGAGCACGCGGTTAAAAAGCAACTTTGCACTCTTGTATAACAAATAACTATTATCAAACGCAAACCAGAACGTGGTGGATGTGGTTTCAAATACGTGTCAAAGCTCAAATTTAATGCTACGGGGATCATCAGAATTATTTTGTTGATTGTTTCATAAACTATAGTGATTGGTGACAAAATAGTTGCTGTGCTAGTAGGTACCTACTTGTTAGGTTGACCTCTTTCAGCTTTCCTAGCATACGGTACCAGTCACCGCTGACTAGCTGAAGTTAAAATCAAACTTACGGACTGGTTGCAGAAGTTAACATATGACGAAACCGAGAATCTTATTACAATTGTCTCTTAATAGATCTAATTACTGTATTTAAATTAAGGCGTTGTTTATTTTATTTTTTTGTTATCTATAAGTACTTGCATGACACTTAATACAAATTGTATGCTATTATAATTGGAGGAACTTTGTCTCCTAAAGCACAGGTTTTTGGCCTAGTTTAGGAGGCATCAGTTTGCCTTTTATTGTGACTCTATTGTACAATTTTTTTCCTTAATGTGTACTTATATATGTTTTTTCTGTCTGTACAAATAAATATTTTTATTTATTATTATTTATAGCTATCAAAGATTTTCTGGACACCAGCAGAAAAGCGCTCGTCGCCATCGCATACACGCTATGCGTTGCCAGCCAGTTGCTTAAACATACTATTGACCTTATAATATTCGTAATGCTGGAATAAAAAAAAACATGATCGATGTGTACGCGATTAATAAAAATTGTATGGTACATAGGAAGATGTGAGAGATCTCAGAGAGCATATAGGTCCTAAGTAATAACAGCTGCACCGATCGATCGATCAGGTTAAGGTACGCTTGCCTCGGTTGGTTCGTGGATGGGTTACCAGCTTTACATACCAAGACCCTTCCGTACCTCGGAAAGCACGCTAAGCCGTTGGTCCCGGCTGTAATATGAGGATCTATGACAGACTTTACTGGTCGTCAGAAGCCCAAACGTGTGACAACCAGTTTTATCAAGGTATATCGTAGTACCCAGTAAATGAGTTGTGGAGGTCAGATAGGCAGTCACTCCATTTAAAATACTGGTATTCAGCAACTACCGGTAAGACTGGATAGCTACCCCAACATAGTTGAAAAAATGCTGGATAATGATGATAGGATTCGAACGAGTCTTCAATACGAGTTACGTTTAAAGTTTAAGAAATAAAATTCAAGTTGGCATTGTTCCTTACACAATGAAGCAGACCAAAGCAACGTATTACATCAACTTGGATCAGGACAGGCGGAATTCAACCTTTTGTATAAAATTTTATGAGCGATACAAAGATCCTTCGCTCTACCAAACGAAATAGCAACGAGTTTTACATATATTTCTATGAACGAAACATAAAATGTTGAGTATAATATTGTGCTGAACATTTGCGCACAAAAAATACATTCATAATAAGTAGCTACCGACAGTGGTAAGATATAAACAAATATTTAACAAGACAAATAAAATGGAATTTTCGTATTACATTATAAGCATTCAGTTTTCAAACGTACCTACTCTAAAACTGGCCCAATTGGGCGCCAATAAAAATGTTATGTAACGATTTTTTTGTAAATTATTTTAATGCTATATTATTTTACAAACATTATTTGGTCACTTTCAGGAAGCCTTCTCTTAGGAATCCTACATATTTGATATCACATCACTGCATCAACACCGACATTTCAGCCGAAAGACGGTCGAAGTGGCTGTGCTTGAGGGAGCTCAAACAGCCACTTCAACCGGTTTTATGCTTCTTGCATTCAACGGATGCCTATAGTCTTAACAAGGTCATCCGTCGCTTAGACACACACAAAAGCTACGCCTTTTATAATAAGGGAGCACTCAAGCATCCCATTTCACTGATGAGAAACCATCCAATCATCAACGCCAGTAACCATTTCGTTATACTAGGAAAGTCGCGAGTTCTAATCTTAAGAAATAACCTTCAGACGAATAAACCAAAACATCATACATTTTATATCTCACGAAATAAAACGGAAAAGCTGTTCCGTTTATGATGCAATCCGAGTTGTTTGATAACAAAGTTATGCTCTCGGGAATGGCGAACATTCAAACTCCAAGAAATTAGTTTAGCTGGTTTTTATCGATGTTGCGATTGTAAAACGAGGGTATTATTACTGTGTTTAAATTGGGATGAAGTCATTAATCTTTACAAAGTAAAGCAGTTTAGGAGCAATAAAAAGAATGTACTGTGGAGTCATTTTAATAGGTTGACTTTTAACATTTGACGTCTGTCAGTTCATATGAAAGCAAATCGTAAAATTACTCGTATCGGTCATTATTACAATAAATATGTAATCGTAATTGAAAAAAGTTAAGCAATTGTGCAGTTCTAACAAAACGAAAAAATATATTATTTTATGCCCGCTGTTACAAGGTTACGTTGTAGAATTTTGTGAATTGTCAAATGTTACCAATTAAAATGACTCCACATTAGCAATCGCAGTCATTTAGATAGGTTATAGACTTTCGAGTGTATCAATAAAATTAATAACAGTAGGTAAAAGTAATTTTAATTTCGTTTATGGAAGTCTAACCTGACTAGCCTGTATTGTCTCACTGCAGGACAAAGGCCTTTCTATCTTCCACTGAAATTTGTCTTTTGCTAGTGCTGGCCAATACTTTCGGTAGGAGTCAAGCTCGTTCCGCCATTTTCGTCTCGGACTGTCGCGATGACGCCGTGGTTTAGTGGGCTTTTTTTTGGATGGGAAATCATCAAATGACTTCTCCCGCTCTGGGCGGAGCGGGAGGGGCGTGTTAGACTTTTACTGACTAAAACCCACCCGTGTTCCTTCAGTTGCCCATATGCCACGGCCACGGTAACGAATCTCACGACCCTGGCAGACATCTGCATCGGTCCTAGCAGACCCCTTCAGTGCTGCTGACATCTCTTTGAGGCGCGCGTGGAACACTACGCGCCGTCGACCCGAGCCTGGTCCTTACCGGGCGGCGAGCTAACCATTGCTCGCCACCCGCAAGCTCGCACCTACGGTGCACAGTGGATCGTCCCCAAGAGGTCGGACATAGAATCAAAAATTGAAAAATTATTCATTAAAAAAAAAAACAAAGTATACAGCTGCATTCCTCTATTAAAGAACAACAAACATTGTTCTACGTTTTTTTTTTATTTGACCAGCGCTTTAGGCACTATTCGATGAAAACTGTTATTTTTTTATGGAAATGAACACAAAAGTGTATGTATCTCAAGATTCCCTCTTTGTTTCGACTTGCGATTTTCTTTGATTATTTACCCATTTTATGCCACATTTTCTTCAAGGACACATGGTGCCCCCAGAGCGCCCCTTCCGAGATATTTTGCCTATAGTAACTATCTTTGTTATTGTATTACTGATGGAATAGAGGTACATTAAGTATACTTATACAGTGTGATTCGCTCATGTCATTATGACTTGAGCCAATCACACGACAGCTTATCAAATTCATTGCTAGTAGCAAACTTGCTGCCCTATATATTTTAGTGTGTTTTGTAATTACGGTAATTAACTGGTTAATAGTCGAATGCAGCTGTATATTTTGTTTTGTTTTTTAAAATTAAATACTTTTTAAATTTTTGATTCTATGTCCGACCTCTTGTATGGGGCGATCCACTGTGCGGTGGCCGGGAGTCCGGTTTAGTGGGCTCAAGCGGTGATTCTCTTAGCCCATTTTTCATCTGACCTGCGGCAGACATGTCCAGCCCAGTCCTACTAAAACTAAGCAGCATTCTGGGTAAGGTCCATATCTTTAGGTGTATAAGAGCACAGAAATAAAAGCAGACAACTTTTTTTAATCGTCCAAATAGCCTGGTACTAAATAAACGATGAACGATCCCTGTACCATGCTAAGAAAAATCTGTGTTTCAGCGGTCATTCGTTCATCGTTCTGTTACGGGTGTTAAAATAGTTACAAATTAGCACTTTCATAAAAATAAACTAGAATAGTATCTACAATTAATTATGAGGATAATAAACTGCAGGAAGAAAGTAAAAGGGGTTTTATTCAGGGATGTTAGGGAGCTCCGTAACCGTAACCGAAACTATCGGATATCCGATATAAAAATTTATCCGTAACCGTAACCGAATCCGAAACAAAAGTTTCGGATAATATCGGATTTGTTATTACATTTTTATTTTAGTTAGATTAGATAACACTCAATATGTATATATTTACTAGTGATCGCCCATTGGTCGAAATTCGACCGTACCTACCAAATGGTGACATATAAATAAAACCATTTTATTAGCTATTTATTTTTTACTTTTGAAATTCCTTAAAAGTTTAATATCCGTAACCGAAATTATCCGAAACTAACGGATAATCCGAAATAATTTCATATCCTTATCCGTATCCGTATCCGGTATAATAATCATTCCTACATCCGTAACCAATCCGTATCCGAAATTTCATATCCATAACATCCCTAGTTTTATTGTACTCCTATTAAAAACTAGGAAAAGGAAATAGCTTTCTATTTATGAGCCGGGTGTGTGTGTTTGTATGAGTGAAAAACTGTGTATGTGTGAGCGTATGTTTTTGTCATTTATTAAGCATGATGTAGATTAATTGTCTTTTAACATATAACATTCCACAAATATCTTATATGGACAGGAATGTAATATAACTAACCAAACCGATGTTATATTAGAACTGGATGTGACTTTCCCGTATTTCCTAAATAAACTATCAACCTTACGTGATCTACATTAACCCGTTTCTCGCCATATCTGCAAAATGACTTTATTTTAGAACTAAGCGCCTGCAAATTTTGCTCAGTTCATCACACGTGTTCTCCCAACGTATTGCTCGTCACAACTTTACAGGCGCTCAACACTCAATGGCGCTGCGGCGCGCTGCCAAATAATATTAAGAAGCTTGATACACGGAATTTAGAAGTGCTCGTTTATGAAATTGGAGCTAGAAATCCTTCTTCTACAAACAGTTTAGTTTTACGTAGAGTAAGCTGCATCCAGTAGGTTTATTTTATTATTTAATGAAAATCGCCAAAATCTAAAACGTTAGATATTTGTATAAAATGTAAAACATGTTAACGAATCCAGGGCTCCAATATTCAGAAAAAACATTAGGACCAACTCACTATAATACCATGTATAGAGGATAAGAAAAAGGAAAAATGTTATGAAACACAATCTAAAGATACTTATTACATTGTATAACGGATCCGACCCTTTGTCCCAAAAAATGATACCACAGTAAAATGACACAAAAAACTACCCTTTCTGAAAATCCGACCCGAATCAAAAATGCTTATAGTAAGCATAGATATAGGTACCTACTTACGCTAATAAAAAGTAAAACCTACACTCGTCAAAAAAATACTCCCTTGTCTCTGCTCGAAACATACTTGCTTATTTTACAGACTTTACTGTTACTAAAACCTTTTTATTGAAAAGCTAAATTATATTTTCCGTCCAAAAACTAAACCGTACGGAAAAATGAATCTTATATTTAGACTTACAAGGTTGATATGGTTTAACTTTGGTAGAAGAGCAAAGTGGTAAATTGACTCATTATTTTTTGTGGTCTCTCTCATTCGCGCTAATGAGATTTCGCGATATCGCTAGTTTAGGGTCGCTGGGCATTGGACTAACTATGATTACAGAGCTTTTGTAGGTACCTGAATTAGAGTCTCAACTCACATTGTTTTTGCACAAATGAATATGAACTTTTTCGTAGCGAAAGTTTTTTTTATTATTGCTGAATGGACCTCGATCATGCCTGATGGCAAGCAATGAATGAGTTCTATGATGGAACCGGCCTGCTTTGCAGCCAGACTTGTTAAATATGGAAGAGAACACAGGCTCTAGCAGAGAGTTCCACACCTTGATAAATGATTAATGGTTTATTTCTGTTAGTAGGTTTGCAAACACTTTTACCCGTCAATCATATTTTTTTTAAACTATATGAGGTCGGCGTTTCCTTGAGAAGAAAGGTCGAAACAAACTCAGAGGTCACAGTCTATTTTAAATTCCAGACATAATCTTGGTCACATCGTGTGAAGACCATGTAGATTGGTGACTATGCTCATAAACAAATTAATATGGAGATATGTCGAAGCTAAAATGGAACTAGACTGTGCCCCCTTGTCTTTTGTAGCAGGTAGCTAAAATTCCTGATAAACCAATTACATTAGCTAGATATTATCCCTTAGGTTGCAAAAAATCGAATTGAATTTTTGCTTAAATTTCTTTCTTTTTCGAATTCGATCCTATCTGCGCAAATACGTATTTGCACAAGCGCCTTTCGAGACAGTGTATACCTTAGGGGAAAACTTACCAACGTTCTTTTACTAAGCACGAAAAAATAAGGAAAATTCTGAACAGATCGTGGTTTTGTTATGAATCCTCACGTTTCCTTTACAAAACATTAAGAATCAAAAAGTAGTGTGACAATATTGCACAACTGCTGGAAATGTAAAATGCACCCTTGTTGCGTAACACATTATTAATCAGAATCTGAATCGTTTTGAGGGACATGTCAAATCAAATAAAATAAAAAAAACACATAACCTACAAGGGCAGACATGAAACGCATTCCTACTGTAAGGGTGTTATACAGTTCGGCCAGGGTCGCGAGAATTTTCGAAAGAGATACGGTGACCCTGGCACATGGGCAACTGAAGGAACACGGGTGGGTTTTAGTCAGTAAAAGTCTGACACGTCCTCCCGCTCCGCCCAGAGCGGGAGAAGTCATTTGATGATTTCCCATCCAGAAAAAAAGGGTGTTACGCAGTTACCCCACTATGCACAGGCCCAGTGCATGGTTACCCTAAAGAAATTCCCGATGAAAATACCTTTTTGTAACTAATTAACGTGAAATGGTTTTGTTCGTGAATCCAAGTTTTTTGCAATTTTCTCATTTATTCAGATTATCTTCCTATAGGTTCTACTTTTTCATTAGGTATCTATTTTGAATTAGGTCTTCTACTGTTAATTCAGTTAGAACTTTTGATAAGTTTGATTATTTGGGTGTTAATTTTTACTTGTAGTCAAATTATTATTTTAAAGGTCAAAAAAGGCGAAAACAACAAGCAAAATGCTTGTAATAAAATATCAACTGACTTCCAAAAAAACATCACAAAGTAAAAAAGAACTTTAATTCCGAAAGGAAAAAAAGGATCACGTTCATAATATACCTGCAAAGAAATCACGAAGAAATTCGGTGTACAACCATTAAAAAAAAAAAACTTTGCGGAGTGCATAACCTCCTCCTTTTTTGTTGAATTTATTTACAACTAGAATTGATTCCCTCGATTTGACTGCCTCGTTGGTCTAGTGGTAGCAAGCGTTACTGCTGAGCATGAGGTCCTGGGTTCGATTCCCAGGACGGGCAAAGTATTATTGGGTTTTTCCATCTGGAATTTCTCAGTAGCAGCCCGAGCTCTGGATTTGTGCCGGTTTGATGGCAATATTTCCGCCCCCTATTCCATAGGACTTAAACATAACAGGCGAAATGTGGGTGTACTATATGTACATCTCTGCTTAACCCTTCGGGGAAACAATGCGTGATGTTATGTTATGTAGAATTGATTCTAGTTGTCGCCTTCCAAAAAATAGCTTCGAATGTTTCGAAGATCGTATATTCCAGAAACACCGGTGAATCTGGGCAGATTTCATGAATACCTTTCCTTCTCGGTAACAAATTTTTAAGTAAGAATAATGTACTATCACTTTATCAAGATATACGACACCCCCGCCCAGAATGACCATACAATACTATCAAGTGGAGAATACACATTATCTGCCTCCCTTTAAACTTGAAACGAGCGCTTCCGACAAACTGTTTGCAGTTTGGCAGGTTTATAAAATGTAACACTTGAATGGTAACCAACTATAACCAACTTGAATGGTTTCCAACTATGATTGGGGTAGGATTTACAGTCTTAAAGGTTGCAGGAGAATACCAGTATTTTACATGGAACGGCTGCTTACCTGACCTCTGCAACGCAGTAACTGGGTAAATAGGATACTGCTTTGTAAAACTAGGGGTCAATTGCTCTTTCGAGCTTCTGACGACCCGTTAAGACTGTCAATAATCTACGCATGACAGCCGGGACGGAGGCACGGTATGTAGAGATGATTACAAATCCACGGACCACCAGGGGCAACCCTTGCGGCTGTTATTACTAAACAGCCGCATGTACCGATTGACAAAGATTTACGCCAATTATACGCCATGATATGCGGTTGAACATTTCTAATCTTTTCTGTATCTCCTTATTATCTTGCATGCAATGTAAGTACACCATGTTTAACCCATTGAATACCGACTTGATAGCCACATTTTCCGCAATTTTCCGGCCGACCGCAAATATTATTCGATCACATCCAAATCCGATCACATACACATCCGTAGTTCGTAAATTAAAATCACAATTGTATACCAAAATAAAATATACAGTTAAAAAGCTGAAATAAATGAGATTTTTTTTTTATTAATTTTGAGGGTAGATGTTAGTTATGTTCGTTCTGGGTACTACAGTACCCCTTGGCGCTCTACAGGATACCGTAATTACAGACACAATTAAAAACCATTGTGTCTATACCAAATGTGGTATATCAGGGACTTAGAGGTTAAACAAATAAAATTTACTTACTTACGAAGCCGCACGTAACGATTGCCAAAGATCTGATGACTGGCCTGTTAGTCTAGTGGTTAGTGACCCTGATTGCTAAGACTGAGGTCGTGGGTTCGATTCCCACCCAGGACAAATCTTTATGTGATGAGCACAATCATTTGTTCTATGTCTGGGTGTAATTTATATATGTTATGTATGTATTTAGAAATATATAAGTATGTTTATCAGTTGTCTGGTTGCCATAGTACAGGCTCTGCCTAGTTTGGGATCAGATAACGTTGTGTTGGTTGTCCCAAGGTATTATTATTATTTTTATTTTTATCTACAAATGACAGTATATAAGTAAGCTGTATTTTTTATAACATGATCCAGTTCGTTTGTACTTATGTGGAACAACTTGCAAAGATCGTACGGGCTTTCAACATTAACCTAGTGTTTAATTCCCACTCAATGTTCCTAGTTTTTTCTTCTATTGAAGCCCGCTTGCACCACGTACTTGACAGCTGATCATAATCAGCTTATATTGTTCCCACTGCTGGGATACAGGCCTCCTCTCGGTGAGCGGGAGTGGCCTGTAATCTACCACGCGGGCCCATTGTGGATTGGTACATGTCACATATCTTCGAATTTTTGGTAGGATGTTTTCCTTCACCATTTTGTGAGCAGTGGTGATGATATTATTTACACAAAGTAACGCACCTGCCTAGGTTCGAACCCACGACCTACAACTTGTCAGTCAGGACCGATACCACTGGGCCACCACTGCTCTGACAGCTGCTACGATCGCTTAGCTGTCATGTTGACATAAAATATCGAACACAGCTGTATTTTAATCTAGAAAATTTAAACTCAGAGTTTAGTATATACGGCACTTAAAAGTTACAACCAAAAAAGGATACACATTACTGAAATTACGATCTCAAAATTACAGGATTATCTGAATAAATGTGCGTGTAATGGGTTAAGGGATACATTAAAATGTCTGCGAAACCACATCGGGATATTTATTGCTCTACTTAACTGTTCTATACAAGGTGTGGATCTGGAGAGTGTGTTAAGGGACGCGCCCTAGGAATGCTAAGAAGCTTGCCCTCATACTGAGTTTTAGAAGGTTTTAGATTGAAGAATTGCGGAGGTTTTAAAATCTGTTTAACCACTGCACTGGTTTTTATCAAGAAACTTGAGCCCTTGAAAACTATAAAAAGAAATGTACTTTTGATGTACGTACCTAATAAAAAAACAACGTATGCGGTCGGGGATCACCCTCAAAAACGAAGTTCCATACGTAACATTCATCGACACAGTGTGTACATAATGTAGAGAGAAAGAAATGACATAACAAGGTCCAAATAGAAATTCAAAATGGTTGACCAATTGTCAGTGCTCTCGAAAACCATGATAACGACGACACCCATGACGAAAAATTTGCAAATTTTCGTTGTTGTCACCTTTAATTTTGATTTTGACGTTCGTAAACCATGAAAATAATACCCCGCCGACAGTAAATTCAAAATAAAAAGAAAGAAAGTCGCAAGGTTGAAGATTGTATCGGTTTTTGTCCTTACGTGACGATTTCTACTATTTAACTCGAACCACAACCCGCGAAAGTTAGTTCGAAAAACAACTTTAAAGTTAGCTTAGGCTATCGATCGGCTAGCAATTATAGTTAATAATATGAACTAGTAGCTTAAAAATAGCATCTAGCCTTTTTCCAAATATGTTGGGATTTTTTTTTTTTTTTTTTTTTTTTTTTTTTTTTTTTTTTCAGGATGGGAAATCATCAAATGACTTCTCCCGCTCTGGGCGGAGCGGGAGGGCGTGTCAGACTTTTACTGACTAAAACCCACCCGTGTTCCATCAGTTGCCCATGTGCCAGGGTCACGGTATCTCTTTCGAACAATCACGCGAAAATATGTTGGGATCGGCTTCCAGTCTAACCGCACGTCTAAAGCGACTGCTAATCTGACCTCCACAACCCAGTAGCTGGGTTATACAACAACCCTTGGTAAAACTAGGAGTCAGACGTTATTTCAGGGTTCTGACTATCCGTAACGACTGTGAAAGACCTACGAATAACAGCCGAGACCGAGGCGAAGAGGGTTCTTGGTATAGACAGACGATTATCCAGGGACAAACCACGGCAAGCGTAGCTTAACCTGACCGATCTAGCCGTGCGGCTGTTATTATTTATCCACAAGACCCTCAGTAAGTAGGCTCTCTATCATAATAAATCCACACTAATCCACACTATCCACACTATCTAACAGCGGCGAGGCGTAAATTTTTCTAAAAGAGAAGCCGAAGCGAAGTCGGCCTTAACTTACTGACTCATCAATAAATAATACTTACTATCATTCTAAAATTATTATAGGAATGTAATTAATTAAATACAATTAAATTAACAGCTGAAAACGAATAAAATATGCAATATTCCTCTATCTCGTTCTCGCTGACGCATTTTTCTATACCTGTCTCTGTCATAACCCGTTGTACAGCGGCTTGCTCTCGTACATATCAAGCGGTGCCACGTAACCTAAAGTGACATCATTACGGGATCGCTGTTGTATGAATTTTTAGTTCCCGATTATGACGTTTTGGCGCCGGGTTAATTTAGAACATTTCTCTTTTGTTGTAATACAAAGCTATAAATAACCTTTTTTGTTGTTTGAATGTTATGGTGAATTAAATACCCGTAGTGTAACTATATTTATTGACAATAGTAGCCACTATTTACATACTATTGTATTTTTAATAGTGATAGAGTTACCAATGCGAATCCCCGAAGGCAAGCCGGTAGGAATCGTGTTATATGGTGCTTTCGCCACTGCTATCTAAACTAATCTAAATCTAAACTTCTAAACTAATATTATAAACTAGCTTCTGCCCGCGACTTCGTCCGCGTCAAATTTTTGCTCCCTGACCCTTCCCGTCGCATCGATTTGCCTGCTAGTTTTCGTCCACTTTTCGTTGCTGCTCGCTCCTTTTGAGTTATAGTGAGTCAACCTTAAAAGAATGTTATTTATTCGAGCTTAGCCTTAGAAAACCTAATTGTATGAAGAATGAGCTTACTACTTAGCCAATGTTATTTAAAATTTGTATGCCAATCTACTTCAGTTTTGCTTTCATTTAAATCCCCCTACACAACCTAATGAAATACAATCTTTTTCATTGGGTAAGTGCCGCCGCACAGTGGAACGAATGTATGGGAGCGGTTGGACGTAGACATGTCCGAAAAAAAAGAGTAAAATTATGCCAAACTAATGATGCCATCTTATTCGATTACTTAATGCCTTCATAACTTGTGGTGATGAATTTCTTCATAACTCCCATATTTCGGGAGTAATTTGAGAAAATGTGAAATTTTACTATGAAAATGAGTGTATCGAGCTCTCTCCCTCCTGATTCCGGGCTTGTTTCAAGTAGCGGTCTCTAATATCATAATGCTAATACTAAGAGCTATATTTAATACTAAGACACATAGTGCGCCAAATGTGCACTTTCTGGGATAAAGAGTGATGTTTATTTTATAACACAATTTTTTTATTTTTTGTTTATTTTGTTGATTAAAACCGTTTTTCTAAAGGTTTACCTTATTACAATAACATTTCTGAGCAGCCAATTAGAGAAGATATAAGCTAATTAGGATATATAATTAGGGACTTAAGGTTTACATATAAAACTGATGCACTAATGATTACTGATAAGAACATTGCTATTATTTAATTACTAAATGGCTCTTAATACACTAATTTAGCATGCATCATTTACTAATTATCACAATAACTAATTACCTTGCAATATTTAACAAAGGATACCTGGGATACCTGGATTTTATATAAATAGGTCACTATTAGTAACTTTAAAATCAGTGTTGATTTACACCTCGTTGTATCCAAGCTAATCTCGCAATGTATTTTCCAAATTTTAATACAAATCTTGATATTCACGTTGCTTTATGCGCACGCGCACATAAAGATTTACGCGACTTTAACTATTTGTTCAGTGTTTTAAAAGATAACAGTTGTGTTCAGTTATGTGAAAGTGCTGAAACAAGTTTAAAAGACTGGTGTCGTCGATTTTGCTACCGCATTTATGCAAAATGGACACAGTCTGGAAGAAGCACAGATAAGTTTCGGAAGAAACATGAGATTTGGCTACAGGCTGCAATTCAATGGCCGGAATTACAGAATGAAAATATGGAACCTTCTACAGAAAATATAAGTGACGTCATCGAGCCCATAATTTCTCCTGCTAAATCTGATGCTTCAACTTGTACACATCCTAGTCCTCGTAAATCTTTTGAGGACCTTAGTAACCGGCAAAAAAGAAGACGCACTGAAGATAGTCTTTCATGCAGCAGTAGCAGCGCTGAAATTATGTTTTCGGCCAAAAGGGCGCTTCAAAAGGCAGGACAAAGCGATACAGCTTATGTTATGAAATACTTGACGGAGAATCCAGAAGAGGCCTCAAAAATCAAAGCCTTCATTGAAGGTAAATCAATTCAGGTACGGGAAATATCCCCTTTGAAGGCATTGGCTCTTTATGTATCGATGAACTTATCGAAATGGCGCTATAACACTCTTCGGGATTTCAACACTCAAGAAGGAGCTCTTCAATACCCGAGTTACTACATGTTGGTTAAAGAAAAAATTAAGTGCTATCCGGCCAAAGAAGATCTCACAGTTACAGAGAGCTCTGCAAAAATCAAATTACAAGCCTTGATGGATTTAACCTCAAGAAGACTTATTAGGTCGTTAGAAACCCCTGTTGATCCCAATCAACAGCTCGTATTGACCAGCAAATGGGGTTTTGACGGATCATCTAGCCAAAGCATTTATCATCAAAGGACGAGTGAAGATGAGCAAATCGATCTTGCTAGTAATTTTATGATTAGTCTTGTACCACTGCGGCTCGTCTCAAAAGGTGTAACAATTTGGGAAAACGAGCGACCATCTTCCACTTCATTTTGCCGGCCAATATTGTTTAAGTTTATAAAGGAAACCAAAGAAAATGTGCAGAGAGAGATGGCTGAAATCGAAGCAGAGATTGAAGCCTTAACTCCATCCACCATCACTGATGGAATTAGTGTCAAACACCAACTGCTGTTGACAATGATTGATGGTAAAATTCATTCCATTATATCCAATACAGCAGCTTCAGTGTGTGACATATGCAAGGCTTGTCCTAAAGAAATGAATAATTTAGAGTTAATCAAAGATAAACACGCAAACGAGGACATGTATAAATATAGCTTAAGCACCCTTCACGCTTGGATTCGCTCAATGGAATGCTTATTACACATTTCCTACAAATTAGACATAAAATCATGGCAAGTAAGGGGTGATATAGCAAAAAGGCAAGTTGATGACAGGAAGAAAAGAGTTCAAGAGGCTGTAAGAAGAGAAACGGGCTTACTTCTCGATGTTGTGAAACAAGGCAGTGGATCCACCAACAATGGCAACTCGGCAAGGAGATTTTTTGAAAACTACACTAAATCTGCTGAACTGACCGGAATAGATGCTATGCTTTTAAGAAAAATCTGTGTGATCTTGCAGTGTATTTCATCAGGAGAGAAGATCAACGTAACTAAATTCCGAGAGTTCTGCTTTGATACTGCTAAGCTTTACGTGGAGTTATACCCATGGTATTATATGCCTTCTTCACTTCATAAAATTTTAATGCAAGGGCCAGACATAGTTCAGAACATGTCAATTGTGCCCATTGGTTTTCTATCCGAAGAGGCATCTGAGGCTAGAAATAAAGATTTTAGAAAATATAGAGAGGGGCATTCTCGAAAGCATAGCAGTATCTCATGCAATGAAGATATTATGCACAATCTTTTACTGTCTTCTGATCCACTTGTTACAAGTATCCGTCCAAAAGGAAATAAGTTTGTAAAAAAATCTTCTTTTAAGGAATTTTATGAGCTTACGGATTCTGAGAAAAGTGATATCGAATTTGTTAACATAAATGATTTAGCGGACATCGATTCTGAATTTGAATTAATTGATGATGATGATGATGACGAAGATAATTAAATGATGTTATTGTTTTAAAATGTGTAACTTAGTAAATTAGAGCTTACATCTTAATTATTTATTGTACTTTTAATGAAACTAGGTAATTTATTATCAACTTACTTAAAAGTCATACTCTCATCAGTTCTTGTGAATATTTTTGTTAATATATATTTCTGTATATATATAATATATTTATAGACCTCTTAATAAGTCTGTCTGCGGTTTAAAGTAAATACAAATGGGGAAAAAACGTTTTTTTTTTTAAATTTTCATTTCCTTTTATCCCAGAAAGTGCACATTTGGCGCACTATGTGTCTTAGTATTAAATATAGCTCTTAGTAATAGCATTACGATATTAGAGACCGCTACTTGAAACAAGCCCGGAATCAGGAGGGAGAGAGCTCGATACACTCATTTTCATAGTAAAATTTCACATTTTCTCAAATTACTCCCGAAATATGGGAGTTATGAAGAAATTTATCACCACAATTTATGAAGGCATTAAGTAATCGAATAAGATGGCATCATTAGTTTGTCATAATTTTACTCTTATTTTTCGGACATGTCTACGTCCAACCGCTCCCATACATTCGTTCCACTGTGCGCCGCGGCATTCATTGTGTTTTAATTCTTTGCTAAAAACGCGGTTTTTTGGGATTTTTTTCCTTCGTTTTTTTCGTACACTTTGATAAGCTTTGCTTTGTAAAGAGCCGGGTAAGTGTTAATCGGATTTATGAATTGGGTTCTTTACATTTAGATGAGAATGTTTGCTGTAGAAAATGGATCAGGAACAGAGACTTACCTTCATTATTTTCTTCGTGTCAATGAATTGAAAAGGTATATCACTAAAATATAGCATATTCAGACACTCACGCACATTGTACGATCAAACTCGCTCCAGGCCTCCATCGCATCGAGTAAGGTATCGTACACCTCTTGTAAAAAACGTCGTTTTTTGTGAAATGGCTTTCCAAACAGTTATTGTACGCCATCCATTTTTTTACAACACCAACTACAAAAGTTATCGCTAAATGTCGCTGATCCGCGTAAACAACTACGTAATCAATGTACGGGCCACCTGGTTGTGGTTTAAACCACTTTAAACAAATTTTACACGGGTTTTAGACAACACATAATACATTTTTAATCTAGATCCAAAACTACTAGCACTGTGTTTAAAAGATTCAAGGATATGCATGATCAAATGATCGTTTAACATCTTTTTCTACTTCTTTATTTGTAACATAGCATTATTTTTTTACCTTTTTGCTAAATGTCCAGCACCTATAGCATACTGTAGCCACACAGACTGGATTGCTCTGTCGTTTGCAAATAGTCATAAGCGTAGGAAGTAAAAAACCCAGTACACATCTATGTGTCTTCAACTTTACAATTCTCAAATAAATTAAACTTATATTACGTATATCGATCTTACATAGTCTGCTAAAAATAAATATTTTTTTTAAATGAAATATTTTTTTTGGCCATTATTAGTAAGTTGTAACAGAGTGACCACTTTAAAAAAAAACTCAGAAATAGTACTTAGTATGTTGATTTTACCGTTACAAGTTTCATCGAAATCATCCACCTGCAACACATTAAAAAAAAAATGTTGCTCAGGTCCCTATTTGTGACACTACACATACAATTTTAAAATGATATTTTTAATAATAATAATTCATAATAAGAAACTTGTCAGTTTTCGATAGTGCAAAACCAAATGCTAAACTTTACAACAAAACGTAGAAATTGTTTTTCTTTTGTTTCTGAATGCACCCAATCATTAATTAATAAATAAGTCAACCTTTATTGAATTACCCTTTCAGTCATAAGTAAGCATTCTTGGGAGAAACTACTTTTCATTGTATTAATCGTATCAAGAACAAATACAGAATGTTGTTGAGCTACCATCTAAACAGATGCGCATAAATCTCCCATCTATGGCTCTTGCCTGCGAACGTACTGGAGTTTATAACAGGTTTGCCGCTATTATAGCTTCTGCTGTCCTGAAAGATGATGGCATTATGACATCAAGTGACCAGTGTGATAGATCGTTAGAAGGTTTGATGGGAAAGAGCAAAGAAAAGAGCTGTTTTACAAGAATTGAGCCGCAATCAACCTATACCTGGTTTTTACTTTGACGGTAGAAAAGATAAAACTTAGATAACAGTAAAAAAAGGAGATAAATGGCAAAACGGCAAATAGAAGATCATTACGTTATTGTGTCGGAACCAGGGAGCGTTTTCTTTGGTCATATCACGGTCCAGATAGGATCGGCTAGGACAATCAAAGAAAGTATTATAAAATATTTAAATGATAACTCGGTTGACTTGAGTGCTTTGTCAGTAGTGGACTGTGATGGGACAGTTGTAAATACTGGATCTAAAGGCAGCGTCATTAGCCTGCTAGAGGTAGAGATAAAAAAACCGTTACAATGGTTCATCTGTGCACTACATTCGAATGAATTGCCACTACGACACCTTTTGATACATTTGAGCGGTTAAACTATGGGACCTCGATGTTTTTCAGGGCTAATTCGATCTGAACTGCAACAATGTGAAAAAAAGCCAGTTGTGAAATTTGCCGTTATACCCACGCCACTTCCTGTTATTACTAAAGATTTTAGCTCCGATCAAACAGCTATTTAAGATAATGACTGCTATTAGCACTGGTATTTTCCCTTCTGACCTGAGAGAACCCGGTCTACTCAACCATTCCAGGTGGCTAACGACTGCGAACAGGATCTTACGATTATATGTCACAAAGACTGATCCGGAAGAGAATCTACTTATTTAGCCAATTTCGTGATGAAAGTTTATGGGGTGAATGTGGTTTGTAGAGTCCCTTCTGTATGGGCCCTAAAATATATAACAAACTGCCCAAGGATATAAAAGAAACCAAGAATTTAAATGTATTTAAAAACCAGTTAAAAAAATTCCTTATTGATAAATGTTATTATTCTGTTCTTGATTATTTAAATGATAAATGTAAATGACTAGTTATTATAATATTGAATTAATTGATAATGTAATGGAATTTGAGGATGTAATGTTTTGTCTATATTGAAATTTGAGAATGTAATATTTTGTTTGTACTGAAATTTATAACTAATTTTTTAAAATTAGTAAGATTGGTAAGAGAAGAATTTACTATTTAATTTTTATTTATACCAAATATTTGCACACCTGTCATGGTAGGATATGGTCTAAAGCTCTTATATAAAAATGTCACCTCTTGAACTACCCATATTTCGCAAATAAATGATTCTGATTCTGATTTCTGATTTCTGATTTTCAAATCAATGCAATCCTTCGTATTTAAATGGAGCACAGCACTTGTGGTTGACGATGAATTATAGTCGCTATTTAAACGACAATTTGACAAAAGTGAGTGATCCAGTCATACAAAAAAATGGATATTTTGGCCATCCAAAAAATTTCCTTTTATCTATGCTTGCAGATGACAACCAAGTGATACGGGAACTGGCAAGCCGACGTATTCTGTAAGCAAGGTCAGAGAAAGTCATAGGAATCCGAAAATTTAAAGTTCCATCATTTAATTTCGATACTCCCCATTATACTGACATTATTACATGGCACGATAGTCAGATTACTGTTACTGAGCGGCCTTTAACTAAGAGTTTATCTGCTGAAGCCTTGAAAGAAACTGTAGAAAATGGCCTTGAAACGAAAGAGAATAAAGCAGTCTTTCCTTGTCATACTCAAGCCGTGGAGAGTTGCATCACACTCGTAACTGAAGCTTCAGGTGCTGTATGTGGAGAAGAAAAATGTAATGGTTATATCAGGGCTAGACTGTCATCTCGTCAGATGATGCCTTTTTATAACACTAAACGTGATTTTTCTACTTGATGGGCTATTTTGTAACATTTTTTTCCATAAATATTTAATTAATATTAATCGCATTTTTATCATAAAATTCTTGTATTATTTTGGTTTTAAGAGGTTTTGGGGGACCATAAACTCCAAACTTTTATACATTTTTTTTATTATTACATAAAATTGTAGGTTTCAAGCAACACAAAAAATACTATTCCCTATAGATTACGAAGGTTTATATACATCTGAATGAGGCTGTCAAAAATGAACGAAATTTTACTTTTTTCAAGATTCTTTCGTGCTGGGGCACCTCGAATCATTATAATACATAAATGACATTTAACATACTTTATTAACTCATCCATAGGCAGCTTTTTACGGCTATGCTATTACAAAAAAAACTAAAAAAAAAATCTCCATACATTTTCACTCCACCCTACAGTGTGCCTGTATACCTCGTGGCACACTTATTGAATACCGATTGATATACCCTTCTCGCTCTTACGCATTGGCGGGAGAATACACAAGAGCGAGAAGAGTATATCAAACAGTGTTCAAGATGTTTGCCGGGACCTATACAGTGTTATGTACCCTTAATTTGATAAAGTCCGGTGTGACGGACGTCAACAAAAAATAAATTCTACTAGTTTTTTATTGGATTCTCATCGATTTCAAATCGACTAAACATAACTTAATTTCATAAACTAATAGTAGAACATATATTTTGAGCGTGAAAAACTGCATTATGTCAGTCGTGACACAAAATGTCGGCGCAAAGATGACCACCTGTTTTGCTCAAGGTTTTTATAATTCTTTTTCTTCTTTTTTGCCTATGAATGCCTTGAAATCTCGATTCAGCTATTAGAACATTATTGTATAAATAATTATAACCCAAAAACAAATACACTCTTTTTAATTTTCATGGTCTTTTTTGTTGCTAAAGTGTTTTGTCCGTCACAGCGACCATTGCTAGTTGTATAAAGATTTAGTACTTTATTCCTATGTCCGCTGTGGCGGACAACACCAAAAAGCTTAATTTTTTTTTTAAACACGATTTAAGAGCAGGAGATGGTATTTAGCTATATTTTCACAAATGCTCGACATATGTGTGAATAACGCTTGGTTACTCTACCGCCGTAAGCATTCAAGTAACACGAAAGCTAAAATAACTATTCAGATACGATGTTTATGAAATATTGTTGAAGGCAATCAGATGTGACAAAAGAAATAAAACTGAAACAGCAAAAGTAAGCAAGCCACATGTAGCTCGCCCATCGAATCCAGTCAAATATGACAACATAGGCCATTTCCCTTCAACGATGAAAGAAGGTCGTTGCAGATACTGCCAAAAGAAGACCGTCGTATATTGCATAATGCAATACAAGATTATGCTTTGTAACAGGCAAAACCCCGAGAAATTGTTTTTTAAATTTTCACTCCAAATAAAATAACATTTTCAGGTCAATTTCAGCATTTTTCATTTTTGTATTTTCTTATTTATATAAAATAAACATAATAATAGCGGCGACGGACACGAATTTGCCCAACAGTGGGCAACACACCCCTAAAGCCTTACAATAATTAAATTTATGTATTTCTCACTTTTTTTCGTTGCCAAATTAAGGGTTAAAAACGTAAGTATAGGAACGATAGATTTTTCATTCACTTAGAACCGTGCTTAGAACTGTCTACAAAACATGTGAAATCTATTAACGGATATTTTGCACTGTACACACTTAAAATGAATAGATAAAACATCAACTTTGGCGAAAAATTAAGTATTGATAAGCTATTCACAAGCTTGTTTGAGCTCGCTTTGCGATCTCGAAATCGAACACGGAATCCAAGCTTCCACAAACGTTTTTAAATAACATACATGAAGTGTGTAGGTACAGTGCAAAATATCCGTTAACAGATTTCACAAGTTTATATAATTTAAAAATTGTATGTGCTACTGTCACAAATAGGGACCTGAGCAACATTTTCTTTTTTTTTATATGTTGCAGGTGGAGGATTTCGATGAAAGTTGTAACAGTAAAATCAACACACGTAGTACTATTTCTGAGATTTTTTTTAAAGTGGTCACTCTGTTAGAACTTACTAATAATAGCCAAAAAAAAATCATTAAAAAAAAAATATTTTTAGCAAACTAAGTAAGATCGATATACGTAATATGTGTCATAATGTTGTCTACAGTTTGGCTTTGGAATCACATTCCTAGCTCTATTAATTTTAGAGAACGAAAAGTTTAAAAAATTGTCTGTTATTAGGACATTTTCCAAGGTTACTCAATGACAGTAAGAGTTATGCAGTCAAAAACTATATAAATAGTAATGCAAATGAGCAGCGTACTTAACGATATCATATTTATTACGTTTGGCTCTGGGGGCACATTTTCAATACTTAACCTGCGATACCCTTTGCGGTCTGGTACCTCTGCCTCGGAAAGAACGTTAAACCGTTGGTCCTACGCCTGATGTCTCTCCATTCGTGTCGGATTGCCGTCCCATCGGGTTTTGAGAGTGAGAGAAGAGTGAACACACTTGAGCACTGTAATATCTCCCGCGCCGATGGATGGCTAGACTCCGTTGAAATTGGCCGCCGCGCCGTGGCCGAAATACGGTCTAGAGGACTCTGTATATATCAATACGGTACCAACTTCAGAACTAAAAAAACCTAACTAATTACGGACCCCTAAAAAATCAGTAAAGTATAATAAACCAGTTTTGTAAGAACGAAGGCTGAATTGAAGATGTCCGACTAATTTCCTCTGTAATTACTTAATGTATTTAGATTTCCATCCATTTTGCATAACGGCTACCCGTACTTTTAGACAATGGCCCACGATTCCCATGGAATCGTAAGGGAAAACGTTTTGTGAACTAAGTATATTTTTGTAAAGCCGACCATATCTTGCTCAGCTTAGCTTTATTACCCGACTGTGGAGGGTAATGTGTATATTATTTTCATTCTACACAAATTCTTTGGTAGGTTTACATCAAAATTTAATAAGCCTATGCATAACATAATAAGGTTAACATAATCAGTCTATAATGTTCCCGCTGCTGGACACAGGCCTCCTCTCTGTGAGAGGGAGTGGGCCATAATCTACCACGGATGTCACACGGTTTCTTCCTCATTTTTCCCTTTATCGTTTTGACAGCACTGGTGATGAAATTATTTACACAAAGATAAGTGCTTGTCTGGGTTCAAACCCACCAACTACAACAGAGATCACGTAATGGAAATTTAAATATCCCAAGAAGATCAACCCTCATTATTAAAAACTATACATAATAATTTTAACGATGATACCGTAATTTGGGGTATAAGATACGAGCAACAGGTCGCAAACTATATCAAAGTGTGTCACAAGCGGTTGAATTTCCTATCGAATTTATGAATTGTGCTGATTACTGTTGTAATGACGATGGCCACAGACGTGTCCTAGACGGTTTGTACTCTGACATTGTGTCTGCTCTTCGCGATGCGTCTTTGGTAGGTCGAGGAAGCACGAAGGCGGGTGGAAGTGGTTCGCATGTAGTGGGTTGGAACGAGCATATCAGAGAAGCCCACGGGGAGGCTTGGCTTAAGTTTACAGAGTGGGTAGCGTGTGGTAAGCCTAGGTTCGGTTCCATGTACACTGAAATGTGTGATAGCAGAAG
Source organism: Aporophyla lueneburgensis (assembly GCA_932294355.1). NCBI lineage: Eukaryota > Metazoa > Arthropoda > Insecta > Lepidoptera > Noctuidae > Aporophyla > Aporophyla lueneburgensis. The sequence continues at coordinate 4,494,286 of OW028754.1, read as the reverse complement.
AGTGTTCAAGTCACGATTGAAAGCTTGCCAAGATCGTGAGGATCAGATGCGTATGGACACTCTTGCTGAAAAGTATTCCAAGGGTGACTTTCGAGGGTTCTGGAAAAGCACAAGCAAAGTAAATGTTGGGCCGGGGCTTCCTGTGAGTATTGATGGTGTGAGTGACCATAAGGACATTGCGGATGTCTTTAGGGACCATTTCTCAGTACAATCCACTTTAACTAATCCACTTTGGGGCCTGCAGGGAGAGTCGTCGATACTGAGATGCCGAACGCGGCAGTCGGGGTAAGGTTTATTGCGAGTAACGTGGGTAAAGTTATTCAGAAAATGACGAGAGGCAAATCCCCGGGGCACGACGGCCTCAGTACTGAACACTTGCAACATGCTGGCCCGCATATATCTAGAGTCCTAGCGATGTTCTTCTCCCTGTGCGTGAGCCACTCTTACCTGCCGACCGATCTTATGAAGTCTGTGGTGGAGCCCGTGGTGAAAAATAAAACTGGTGACCTTCCCGATAAAACTAACTACAGGCCTATTTCCCTCGCCACCATCATAGCCAAAGTGTTTGACGGTTTGCTTAATGCACAGTTGGATAAATATGTAAGCTTACATGATAACCAATTTGGTTTTAGACCTCAACTCTCTACAGAAAGTGCTATACTGTACCTTAAGCATACCATCAGATACTAGACGGATCGAAAACGCATGTATATGCGTGTTTCCTCAACCTACAAAGGCCCTATGACCTGGTAGTCTGTGACATTCTTTGGGATAAGCTAAATGGTATTAACCTGCCTCCTGAACTTCTCACCATTTTCAAGTACTGGTATACGCATCAGGTCAACAGCGTTAGATGGGCGGGGGCAATGTCGGAACCGTACCGGCTTGAATGTGAAGTAAGGCAGGGTGTGAGTTAAGACAATGTTTATGTTCTTTCAATCCAGAATTAGCTTTCCTACTGACAGTTTATATGGGTAGTTCATATAATTGTTTTTTATTTATTTTTTTATTTAACAGTTTTTGTTAATTTATTTTTATTTTCTTTTAATTTACAATGATTTTAAATGAGTTGTATTGCAACATGTAGTTAGCCAGCGACCTCGTCAGCTGCTCATAATATTCTTGCCTGACCAACCGGCAGCAAGTTCGTCATGCTCCGTTAGATGTCACTGCTTGCGGTAGCCTCGGGGGTCGGGTTACCACCTTCCCTCAAATATGGCGAGGGGGGTAATGGCTGACCTTTGCGTTTTGCTCGTGAACGGGTGCTGCTTGTGGTGACTGGTCGTCTTGCTGACCATGGTTTTTATTATTGTTATTTGTATAAACTGTTATTTTATTCTACTCCGGAGGTGCTAGTTTAACTATTGTAACTTCAACTTAGCTATATGCATCAATGTATGTATATGGATCATTTTGCATCGTTGAACATGTAAGCGGGCACGCCCTTTATGCCTGGAGGCTTTATTTAGTTTTTAAGTTCTGTTTACGTTTTTGTTTTATTATTTCAGCTTGACTTTAGTTTTCAATCTTTTTGTTGGTATATTGGCGTGTGCTAGCTGACATATGGCGAATAATGTATGTTTTGTTTTATAATATTAATTACTTACACAATATTGTATAGAATCAAGTTCTTCTAACTTAACAGACAGCTGTGCTGCTGGGGAGTTTGTTCCGCCACTTCTTCCCAGTGAAAGCACTAGGAAGTGTCGAAGGGCGGGCGTTTTGGGGGGACTGTCTTTTGTAACTTTGACGTTCAAAAAGTGCTGACTCTCAGCCTAGTTTGAATATATGACTTTTTATTTTGATTTTGGTGGATTGACCTACCCTTTTCAATCTCTACATGGACGCGCTGAGCACTCAGCAGTCGGCATGTCGGTTGCCATGTTGATGGTATATGTGTCAAGAATCTTAGTTATGCCAATGACATGGTGCTGCTGAGTGCGTCGATATGTGGCCTGACAAAATCGGTACAGGTCTGTGAGGAGTACGCAGATAAGCATGGACTCAAATATAATGTTGTCAAGAGTCAGTGCATGGTAATTGGAGCCAGCGGTACAAAATGCCTGGAAAATGTACCCAGCTGTCTGTCTAAATGGTGTTCTGTTAGGTAGAGTGGACCAATTCAAAAACTTAGTGCATATCGTCACGGCTAACCTCAAAGATCATACTGACATCGAACGGGAGTGGAGGGCCTTGTCGAAAAGGGCGAATATGCTGGCTCGCAGGTTTGCACGATGCTCCGATCAAGTTAAAGTCACGTACACGTGCAGCCTGTGGGCTCGTTATACACGAGCGTCCTACAACGCCTGTTTGCGGAAGCGCGCACCGACTGTTATCACGCCACCATGCGCAAGCGGTGCGCGTCCTTAGTGTGCAGGGTGCGGGCCAGCTCCAATACTGTTCTGGCAATGATCGCAGGGCGATTTGACTGCCCTTACATACGTCAATGCTGTGACAGACATGTGTAGCAGGGAGTACTAAATTTTATGACACCAAAACACATTGACCTTTATTTATAATTGTTTGTTTGTATTGTTTTGTTTATATCATGTGCAATTGTTACTTATTGTTGCCTTATTCTAAATTCGGTGTCAATTTTGGCATTTTATTTTAATCCAATACTGTTACAGTTAAATTTGACATTTTGTTTAAATTCTAATCCTGTGACCCGTAAATTTAACATTTTATTTTATTTAAATTCCAACTCTGTGACCTGTTTTGACATTGTATTTTATCTCAACTCTGTGACGTATTTCTATTTTGTTGATGACATTTCATTATTTCCTGCACAGCATTGTCACATTTCAACTTAATTTTTATATGGGTTGTTATGCCTGAAGTAAATGATATTTTTTTTCCGTGAAAGGTTAGGCAGAGATGTATGTATAATACACATACATTTTAACATTAAATTCTACTTATGTACATTTTAGGGGATGATTCTATTGCTATCAAACGATTACAAATCCGAAGTCCACATTGCCACTAATAAATTCCCGAAAAAATCTTATCTAATGTAATCTATCGAAAACGGAAACTTTACCTACTAATTTATTCTGGACTGCCTTCTGCCAGCGGCTACGCCTGTGAGGATGTCGGAAATTATCCCTCAATAACGCACAACCGGGACAAGAATATCCTATTATTATTTTTATGGGAAAGTCATCTCGCATGTCAGCCTTTGAGGTTGTCGGATGCTGGACCTGCCTGTGGCTACCTTAATAAATTAAGGCCAACCAGGGCTTACAAACTTAAAGCTAGAGCGACTACTCGCTAACGCAGGGTGCCCCATGTAGGGTACGCACCTCGGCTTAGGGCATCACTGGTACAGGGCAGCAAGGGACGGGATCGGAATGAAATAAAGTTTTCTATATATTAATCCAAGTTATAAGCTACGTGTGAATCAAATTTTGTCCATATCCATTTTTGCGTGATTGAGTAACAAACATTCAAATATCCAAACACACAAACTGTCGCATTTACATTACAACTAGAACAACATTTTGTACTCACGAACACAAATTAAATAAATGATTACTGCTCCACAATGCACAGCGGTGTAAATTGTCACCAGCTATAACTCCCCAAAGACTACGTGGATGCCATTCATCCTACTGATTAAACCTGTATGCAGTAAAACTACATGTATCGTCATTTCGTTTTATGGTTGCTTATGAAACGGTGGGAGGGAGACGAAAATAATAGGAATAGTAGGCTTTTTTTTGTGGTTGGGTAATCATCAAATGACGTTCTTGGGTGGAGCGGAATTGCGTGTCAGACTTTTACTGATAAAAACCCACCCGTGTTAATTCAGTTGCCCATATATACCAGGGCCATGGTAACTCTTTCCAACAAATTTCAGTATAGTAGGCTTATAAGCGAAATCAAATCATTATAAGCGAAATCAAATCATTATCAGCCTATATTGTTCCCACTGCTGGGACATAGGCTTCCTCTCAGTAAGAGAGAGTGGGCAGTAAACAGCCACACGGGCCAAGTGCGGGTTGGTAGATGTCACATTTCTTTGGTTCTAAGAAATGCCGGTTTCCTCACGATGTTTTGCTTCACCGTTTTGAGAGCAGTGGTGATGAAATTATTTACACAAAGTAAAGCGCCTGCCTGGGTTAGAACCCACGACCTACAACTCGTAAGTCGGGGCCGATACAACTGGGCCACCACTGCTCGGAAATCAAATATTTTGTTTGTAATAAAAAATATATAATTACACACAATTATGTCTGACTTTATTATACACATAATTAGGTGAGGCCTAAATATCTAAATAAAATTAAAATATATTCAAAATAGTTCCACTAATAAATATTTAAAAAAAAACCTTAAATTCGGAGCGGAACGTGTTTTGTGGAAGCACAAAACACGTCCGTCCCTCAGCAGACTCGAGAATTATGAAGATTAACTACGCGTAGTCGCGTAGTGGATTGGTAACTCGCTACGGTGGCGTAGCGTATGACATCATCGCGTTTGCTATGCCGTAGCAACGTCACTGTATGCACCGGGCATCACGGCATACTAGATATAGCAAAAAAATCAAATCGTCGTTTAGACTTTAAGATCTCTTATGTGTTAAATTCAACTTTATGTGAAAATCGATATAAGCCGTCCACGTGGAGGTGTGCCTTGCCTGGGCGGAGCACCGCCGTGTCCTCGTGGAGGCGATTGGCGGCGGCGACCTCTCGCGTCCGGCCCTGGTGCGAGCCATGGTACGGAGCGAGAGGGAATGGGAAGCCGTCACCTCCTTCTGCGAAGCAGTAATGCTCGCGAAGGAGGAGGCGGGGCGCGTGAGGGAGTGGCAGTCTCTGCGCCCTCACGTCCCTAGCCGCCGCAGGAGGAGACGCCCCGGGCGTCGGGAGTCGATTGCGGACTCCCGGCCACCGTAAGCGCGAGCTTGCGGGTGGCGAGCAATGGGTAACTCGCCGCCCGGCAAGGACCAAGCTCGGGTCGACGGCGCGCAGTGTTCCACGCGCGCCTCAAAGAGATGTCAGCAGCAGTGTAGGGGTCTACTAGGACCGATGCCTGCTGGGGTCGCGTGATTGTTCGAAAGAGATACCGTGACCCTGGCACATGGGCAACTGTTGGAACACGGGTGGGTTTTAGTCAGTAAAAGTCTGACACGCCCTCCCGCTCCGCCCAGAGCGGGAGAAGTCATTTGATGATTTCCCATCCTGAAAAAAAAAAAAAAAGCCGTCCACTGAAAAAAATATGTATAATGAAACCAAATACAACAAAAAATATAGGTATCAGCCATATGATTTCCGGCTTTTTATTTTACTATTGTTCGTTGAAATTAAAAGTAGTACGATAGTAAAAAAAAAACAGCTTCAAAATGTGAATAAGGCTGGCGTAAAAAAGTGATTTTGCCAAAAGTGACACATAAGAGGTCTTAAAATCGCAACAACGAAATAATTATTAACATAGATTTTTCACTACGATTTTGAGAAATTGTATGTAGTTTACCAACAGTCAGTTAACTTTCATATATTGCCAAAAAAATAAAGAGGTTTGACATTATTTTTGCACAAAAGTTATCTGACTATGGAATAATAGGTATAACATGGAATGATACATTCTAACAGGTTTTGAAATATTAAAACACTTCGCACATAGGGAAAAAAACCCAATAAACCAGACATTCACAATTCGATAGAACGACAAAAAGTTATTGAAACCTATTACTAAAGTCATCATGTTTGTTAGAATGCAAAAAAGTATGTACCTACCTACAGGAAAACTTTTAAAATATATCTTGTCTAAACAAATTTGTTTTACCCGTTATAAGATTTGGACTATCGATAAACAAATATTAAAGCCATTGCAAACTGAAGACTTACAATGATTAAACATTGACCATTCAATACTGTTGGTATGTGGAAATAGTACCCTATAGGAAAAGATTTAAAAGATTTTTTTCTACTATGCCCTTTTTTTGAGTGAGAAATCATCACATGACTTCTCCCGTTCAGGGTGCTTACTCTTGATTTGAATTCTGACTATCGCGTGTCTACGCGCGTGGACACGCGGGTGGGCTCCGTGGGTACGCGACGGTCCTCGTCGCGGGGACCCGTCGCGGAGACCGATTTACGCAGAGTCGCTAGTTCAATTTTAACGATGTGCTTGTATAGTCGTGTCGATGGAGAACTTAATATATTATTACGTAGCAAAACGACGACTAGCAAAAAAAAAACGACAGCCAGTAAGCCCGTTTATTGAATCTAGGTTGTTGTGCGGGCAATTTGTTGTAAAGTTCAGTAAATTAAGAGAAAATTATGACTCATTTTACAAATATTTTAAAGTTTCGGAACAGGTCTACGAGGAATTATTTTCGAAACTGGAACCATATTTGAAGATCAACATTTTAAAATAAAATCTGTATCAGTCATATCACCAATGGAAAGGCATTGTGGTAAGCTGCTGTTCGGGCGGCTCGGTCTTTATATAGTTAATTCGCCTGGTCCCATATGGCAGGGTGACACTGCACTTCCACAATTACCCTCTCTGAATCGAAAGACGTTGTCCTTGATTTTCTCCGAGCGTGCTTGTGACCCGTATCACCTAGCGTTATTGACTGAACAAGCAAGCCCGTGCGTGTTACCGCTGGCAGGCCCCGCGCGCCCTCGCGACGGGTCCCATCGCACGTGGCCCACGTTGCGTGGGTGCGGGGCGCGCCTCCCCGTGACGGACACCCGCGCTGGTCCCCGCGACGGAGCACTTTTCTATGAAACCGCGCGGGTGCCCGCTTAACGCAGTTTCAGGCCTTATACCTACCTTCTATCTATTATTACTTTAATAACATGTTTTACAATTTTATATGCTAAAGAAATCCTAGATATATTTATATTTAGGATCTCTTTCAGAACAACTTTATACAAGGTGTCACGAAATTTACGCAAGACCTCAAAGTAGTTTTGTATCAAATTGACTACTGAATTGATTTCGAATTTCGAATTTTAAAATTTGAAAACAATTCTGCCGCTAATTGAACTAAAGTAAATTCAATCTTATTTCAAGGCAATGGGACCCAATTTTGAATGCATAAAGTAGTGCTAGAATCAACACGTTTTTGTCAATAGAAACAGCTTAACAAAAATTAAGGCTTGGTATACATAAAGAAATGAGTGGGGTCAACGCTATTTTCAAATTAATAATAGTTAGCTTTAAAATAAATAAGTTTTGGTCATTGTAGTATATTTTTAACTCAATACTCTAATTGGGGTGTGTATGAGGTCTTGCGTTAATTATAATACATGTTGTATAGAGTATTTAGGGGTAAAAAAATGAATAGAATGTTTTTTTAAATATTAAAGAACTCAGGAGAAAGAGAAGTACGCAACTAAATTCTTTGGAAGCATATCACGCTGCTGATGGCGAATGGAACATTTTTAGCTAAATTTCAGACTAAAACTGTTTAGTATTTTGATCGTCATCGACCTGCTAAAATAACATTTGATCTCTTGTAGCAGTGTAATGTTACATCTCATTATATTTATGATAAGCCATCTAGCAAAGTGACACACAAGTTATCGAATCGAATGTGCCACTATGATTATGAATACCGTTAGTTTATAATGTAGCTTGCGAGATTTTAATCTACTGATAAAATATGAACTATAACTGCTTAGAATATTTTAACGCGTTTACGTAATTGTAAATGCTTTTTAGCTATTCACGATATTGATAATTATACAATGACACATGCATGCCCCACACCATGCCAAAGTCAAACGGGTTAGAAACATCTTATTAATGCAAACAAAACAAAACAGTCAAATAAAAATACGGACAGAAGGTTACTTAAATAATTCTCTACAGTCAACCTTACGTCACGCTATATGTTATTGGTTAAACATGCTTTCAAAATCAAACTTTTACCGATGACGTGCTTGTAATGATTGTTGGTACTTACAAAAATAAAGGGATGAATATCGAGTTGCATAAACGCATCGTAACTACTATTAGATGCTGCACCGACTGTCACACCAATGGCATAACAAATAGCACGCCGGTCATTACCAAAGAGCGTAGTGAGGGGACATGTCATTTAAGAAGGTGCGCTCTCGAAAGTTAGCAATGCCGCACATAGCTATAAATATTTGTCAATATAACTAAATTGAATTATGAAAACCGCTCCGTAGTACAGTAAAAAATTGATTATTAATTGCAATAAAAACACTGAATAAGATATTGCAAAAATTTTAGAAATTAAAAAGAATTGAAAACTTTCTAACATTTTTTAAAATTCCACCTTCTGTCTAGCCTTTTCCCAACTACGTTAGGGTCGGCTTGCAGTCTAACTGGATGCAACTAAATACCAGTATTTTATATGGAAGGACTGTCTATATTATTTCCACAACCCAGTTACTGGGTAATACGAAACCCTTTGGTAAGACTAGTTATCAGATATTGCAGCTAGCAAAAATCCACAAATGACAGCTGGGGCCAAATGCTTAACGCGCTTTCCGAGGCACGGAGGGGTCTTGCTTTGAAAAGATGGTTACCCATCCACGAAACTATTTACACCTAAAACTAAATGTACGATATTATTATTTTTTTCAATTAATAATAAGTAAGAGGACGGAAATATGAACTGTGTATAAACTCCGAACTGCTTCTGCCAGTGTGTTGTTTTTTTGGATGGGAAATCATCAAATGACTTCTCCCGCTCTGGGCGGAGCGGGAGGGCGTGTCAGACTTTTACTGACTAAAACCCACCCGTGTTCCTTCAGTTGCCCATGTGCCAGGGTCACGGTATCTCTTTCGAACAATCTCGCGACCCTGGCAGCCATCGGTCCTATCAGACCCCTTCAGTGTGTGCTGACATCTCTTTGAGGCGCGCGTGAATCACTACGCGCCGTCGTCGACCCGACCTTGGTCCTTACCGGGCGGCGAGCTACCCATTGCTCGCCGCCCGCACAATAACCCCTTGTAATTGTGTAACACACTGGCAGAAGCAATGGCTTCCATTTTGACAGTTCAAAAACACTAATTACGATATTTACGTTGTTGGGCAGACAAATTTTTCGAACATTTGAAGCAAAGGAATAACACTATCATTCAAAACGATTTGGATTCTGATTAATAGTGTGCTACGCATATCAGATTCAGACTAATCTCAATCTATTGATTGACACTCAAAATGTTGACATCACTAATACAAGTCATGTGAGCGATGTGTATAACTGGCCTGTCAGGTTGCATACTCAAACCTGATTCAACCAATACTATACACACACACTCATGTACTTAAAATACACACATACAACATATATACCTATGCGTATACAAAGCGTAAAGATACAAGCAGTAAAGTCCATACTCTTGTGAAAGACAGACTGTTTTTAAGATCGAATTATTTAAATAATAATAATTAATTCATTATTTTTCAGAGGAAGTAATAATTTATTTATAAAATAACAGTACAAGTGAAAAGGTTACTGCGGAAGTGCCGTTAAAAATAACTGTATAGTTAAGTGTTGGCGGTTGTTCAGGTCAGTTTATTAAAAGGTATGTTTTTTTCTCTCAAGAGTTTGTTTTTAGGGTTCCGTTGTCAAATGGCAAAAAACGGAACCTTTATAGATTCGTCATGTCTGTCTGTCTGTCCGTCCTTATGTCACTTTTCTCCGGAACTATAAGAGCTATGCTGTTGAAACTTGATAAATAGATGTATTCTGTGAACCGCATTTTCACACTAAAATAGAAAAAAAAACAATAAATTTTGTGGTTCCCCATACTTAGAACTGAAACTCAATTTTTTTTTTTTTTTTTCATAAATCCCATTCCACAGGAATGGGATTTATGATTATCTAAGAATAGGTCTTCAAAAATGGCATTGAGGTTTCTAATATCATTTTTTTCTAAACTGAATAGTTTGCGCGAGAGACACTTCCAAAGTGGTAAAATGTATGTCCCCCCGTAACTTCTAAAAAAAGAGAATGATAAAACTAAAAAAAAATATATGATGTACAACATAACTATGTAAACTTCCACCGAAAATTGGTTTGAACGAGATCCAGTAAGTAGTTTTTACCTTTCATTCAATCAACTCAAATATAAAAATTAAAAAAAAAAACATGTAATTTCATAAACATAAACCTTATGCATAAACCGAGGATACCTACAGGTTTGTACGGAACCGTCGGTGCGCGAGTCCGACTCGCACTTGGCCGGTTTTTCTATTTGTTTGAACGCGCTTATCTCTTGAACTACCTGTTTGCATTTGATAGCTAAATTCTCGAAGAACGCTATAGGCTACTTAACATTACTCCAGTACTCTCAGGAGCGGTACAATAAAAAAGTCCGAAAGTACCCTAAGCAAAACAAAGTAAAAGCGCTGGTATGCGACGCGATGCGACGTGGTGGCTTAGGGAAACACGAAATTTCACGCGGGTGAAGTCGCGGGCAGAAGCTAGTACTTTTATCAGTATCATTATTCTGCGGCTCTTATCACAATTAGTTTGGGGTCAATGTGTCAATCTTTTTCATCCATATTTCTCTATTAGTCGTCATTTCCGTATATGTTACCGTACCAACATAAAGAATAGCACCATCCCATTTCTTCCCCTGGGTGTCGTAAAAGGCGACTAAGGGACTTACTAGAGAATGGGCAGCAGCGTTCTCTATGCATGTTACCACCATACTGCGATCGCCAACCCGCCAGCTAAACGTGGAGATTATGGCAAAGCCCCCTAAATTGGAGGAGGCCTATGCCCAGCAGTGGACATCCTACGGCTGAAATGATGAAGAGTCGTCATTTCGCATCTTTCACACAGTCCATCCATCGACTTCAGTCTTCCCCATCATCATAATTTCAGTCGAAAGATATCCACTGCTGACATAGGCCCAAACACCGCCACCTGGACAGGTTCTGTGCTTCACGCATCCAACGGATTCCTGCGGCCTTCACCAGGTCATCGGTCAATCTTGTAGGAGGCCTTCCAACGCTACGTCTTCCAGTACGTGGTCGCCACTCCAGAACCTTATTATCTTACTAACTATGGTCTTCTCCAATAAGATGTAACAGGGTGGGCATCGACGCACATCCTTTTACCACGGGTTCAGTAGGACATGGTTCTGAACGTTTCGAAATTTTCGTCAGTTTTTTGAAGAAAATAATTCGCTGTTGCATTCCTTTTTTCCGCGTGAGAATCGCGCATTTTTTTGTCAACGCTTCGGGGTCATGTTCTGAGTTCATGGTTACAACTTGCGCGGCGATGTATGCAACTCTGTATTGAAAGTTGTAGTGAATTCCACAGAATTTTAGTAACTCAAAGCTATAAAGTCAGCCTGGGATTTTCCCATTTGATTGGCATATTCACATACAGGAAAACACCAGATACCTACCTAGATTTCACGGACATCATGGAATACTATACCCAAATTTAAATAAGTATTTCGAAGTGTATTTTTCTTTTCAATTTTGAGAAATTGCATGTCTCTTAGAGTAATTTTCTCGATGGTTTATGTTCTGACGAATAAATAGAGAGCATTGACATATTTTTAATTTTGATTACGAATATTTAAATCTGTCTGACCTTTACAACCTACAGATTATCTATTACGAACGCATCTATACAAATAAATCAAATTGAAGTATCTGTCTCTAATGAATAAATAACAGCGTTTTACTAAATGCATACAAAAGCGTGTACGGTATTTAGATACTATTACAAAAAAAACTTTTTTTTTTTTTCATTTTTGCTTTGCCTTGTACTACAAAGTATTAATTCTACTAATATTATAATGTGAAAGGTTGTGCATATGTCTGGATGTTTTTTAAGCGAAACCGAAAACGATAACGAAAACTTTTTATGTTCAGACTTAGGATGAACTAATAGTAAAAAACATCGTCTGCATACAACTTTAATTATTTTAAAAACGTTTCTTATTTTTTCAGATACACAAGAAAATAAAGCAAGATGCACATAAAACCGATGTTAGCGATCACTATTTGTTTATTTGGCGTCTTCGTCTTTTGGATAACTGGTTCTAGTGGTAAGGAAATTCTTAATATCTGCTAAAAAATAAGTAAAACCGACAGATCATCAGCATCAGCAGCCTATAATGTTCCTGCTGTTACTACAGGCCTCAAGTCTGCTATTTTTTATAAATTCTTCATTCCAACACAATCCCATTGTCATTTTGCTAAAAGTTCGTAATCTGCTAATTCATAATGGTGGATCATTGGTCGGTCAGTGGTCTCGTAATAGAATCGTGGTACAATGACATTGTCCTATTGCCATTATTATAAAACCCGTTAGTAGAAATGATTTTCTAAAAACTACTACTAAATTTGAACATTTAATTATGCCAGATGTCATTTATCTATATATTTACATATTATTTATTAGTGTTTTATACAATCTGAAGTAGTAAGAAGTTCGTAAATAGCAAAAACATTGCATTTCATGTGTAACGCGGATAAATGTGAAAATAGACAACTCAATAATATTTTATCTGTTTAGCTGTCAAAGTCAAATGTGGCATTACTGCTTACTGACATTAATCTGTTTTTATTTCTAGCGGCCGGTGTTTTGTGTGTTAATTATTTATTCAGTTTTCTCACCTTAATTTCTGCCGATACGCTATCGTTTCGACGCGGTCTGGCCATAAGGGGAATGAGTTCTTCAATTAACCCCCTTACTGAGTCCTTTCCAAGGCGAAACGTTTTATAAATTGCGCTTCGGAAATATCAATAAAGGGGTTTGTATTCATTTTCGTCAAGCGACGGGCTCGACGACGTCTTTTGCATTCTGCCCATCTTCTTTCTTTAGCATCCACTGCGTTGGCTAGCTCGAGAATATTTGCTCGTAGTGAATACATTTCTCCGTTCAATATTCCACAAACACGACAGCTAGCAAACACTTTTTGACAACCGAGCTATTACAATACAAGCAATGACTGCACAATGACGGTCCAATGGTAGGTCACTGATCAAAGGAACTGTCAAAATTTGAGCAGATTACCGCATAAGTCAGTCATTCATTTGTCATTATGTACGAGATTACCATTCTAAGCCATTTCTTTCAATGGAGTGTCAGTGGTTGACCATTGGAAAGTCATAATGACGCCATTATATTAGTAGATTACTAAACTTGTCAAAATCAACAATTATGAAATCAATGATAGACCATTCTGACACTAGTATAATAGCAGACTTGAGGCCCAGGCTTCCTCTCGGTAAGAGGGCGTGGGCCATAATCCACACGCGGGCCCAGTGCTGATTGGTAGACGTCACATGTCTGCGAATTTTTTGGTTCAAAGACATGCCTGTTTCTTTACTATGTTTTCCTTCACCATTTTGAGAGCAGTGGTGATGAAATAATTTAAACAGAGTAAAGCGCATGCTTGGGTTCGAACTCACGACCTTCTCCTCGTAACCGACAGATACAATATGTTTAATCTAGCTCTAAGAGGAAAATCATTGTGTAAATAGTACAGTATGAAAACCACATAAATGCAATAAATGAAACTACATACTTCTTTCCCCTTAGCTGACAATGTACCAAAAACGAACGCAATCAGTCCAGTAATTAGGTAAATATTAGAGTTGTAATTTTGAGCAAATTTGAACACTATGTAAGTCTGTAGAATTGGATCATCCATTAATAGTTTTGCTATGCCCTTACAGGGTTGATATTTTTGTATCTATTTTAAAGCAGATAGATTGATAGTTTGAGTAATGTTTTATAGAATATGTATAAGTTTATAGTTGTTGTTTTATATTATTTATGTATTGTGTTTTTATGGGCCTTAGTTGCCTGAAATAAAGGATCGTATTGTATTGTAAAGCTCTTTGTAACACTATGGAATGCAATAAATAAATGTATAAGAAAGGGTCAACCAACTTGAATACTTGAACATTGAAAAGCGACTTTGTCACGCAGTGCAAATACCACAACACAGCGTTCTACTTATTTGACTAAAATGTAAAATTGGGAGATCTAAACGATAAGGGACGAACTTACGTTGTCAAAGCAGAGTGTTTACTTTTACTGAATTTATTTTGAAACAGATTTGTTTAAATAAATAACTATTTTCCTGTTCATTTTTCGTTGCTCAAAAGCAACGAAAAATGAACGAAAACTGGCAGGCATTTCGATGCGACAGGAAGGGTTAGGGGAGCAAAAATTTGACGCGGACGAAGTCGCGGGCAGAAGGTAGTGTGGAATAAAATAATTTTATTGCTGATGTGAACGACCAAACACCAGCATCCAGCATCTAAACCCACGTATTGCAATTCTAAAACATAATTCAATCAAAAGCCAGCCTTTTAACATATATCTATCATCTTGATTCCAGGACAATCCGTCCCGAACCTGACAGAAAATTGCTTCCAATGCCTCTGCAACGTGTCAACTCAATGCAATCTTGAGCACAAGTGCACCGCAGGTTACTGCGGACCCTTCAACATCTCCAGGATCTACTGGGCAGACGCTGGGAGGATCGTCTTGCCTGGTGATGACCCGACGAGGAATCATGGTGGGTTAAATACAAAAGGAGATTGAGTAATTTATGTGGCCTACCCAAATGTCCTTTCTTTGGTATTGTTCGTCAAAGCGTTGGGCTCCTTAAGTTCAGAGTTGAGCCAAACGATTAGTGACAAATGCTTGCACTGACTGGACAGGTCCACTCAATCAGTGTGGTTCATTCTTCAAATGACCATTTCAGTCACCAATCTACATGGTCTTTACATGTTTTGGCCAAGATTATGTCTGGACTTTAAAAGAGACCGTGACCTCTGAGTTTGTTTCGGCCTTTCTTCTCAGAGTAGTCAGTTAGGAAACGCCGACCTCATCTGGTTTAAAAAAAATATTTAATTGACGTGTAAAAGTGTTTGTACAAACCTACTCACAGAAATAAATCTTTTATCATTTAAAGCTTTATTGTTTGTGGGTATTTTTAATACCACAGCCACAGTGGTGGTCGTTTGGTACGTGACCAAAATAGAAACTAAACGGCGCCATTTTGTTATGACAATGTGAGGTTTGAACTTATCTTATACTTATTTGAATACAATAATATAACGTCACATACTGACTATTAAAACATCACGATTTGCAAAAAGAACACACTTGTATTTTTGGAATACCTACCTATAATATATTTTAAGAAGTGTTGCAATTGATCATCTAAAAATAATAGTTTAAAAACTAAAAAACACTTCCATAGAAAACCAAACTAAAATTTAGAAAATATTTTTTTAAAGTGGTTCGCTTAATACCAATTAAAGTACCTCAAAAAGCACCCCACGCTTTTATTTGTTTTCAATTTGTTGGCAACACTCAAACGGCAACGCCCTCTATAGTCGACAGCGCTACACTGACGTTGCGGAAGTGGGGCCAACAGAAGTGTTAAAACGGCGAGGCACAGGCGGAGCGGTCTCTTTCACGATCGGAACTACGAAGCGAAGATATATAAGGTGTATCTATTCATACACGAAATATATTAAGAGGTACACCGGTAGGTGGTAAAGAAGCTATAGAAGCAAAAATAATTTTTTTATCTAAGCGTTTTTGAATTTTCGTAATTATTATGATTTTAAAACGGCTTGAGACGTTTTGCCCAAATTCTATGAAAGGCCCGCCTGACGCTGCGAGGGCGGCGACCGGACTGCACGAGCATGGCCGCGGTGTCTCGGGCCGTAAAAAATAAGACGGAGCCAGTATTTATTTTTTGCGTCAAATAATTTATAAATATTAGATATTGAAAAAAATACATTAAGAAAAATTTTTTTCGTTGCTATAGCTTCTTTACCACCTTCAGGTGTACCTCTTAAAATATTTCGTGTATGAATAGATACACCTTATA
Source organism: Aporophyla lueneburgensis (assembly GCA_932294355.1). Classification (NCBI taxonomy): domain Eukaryota; kingdom Metazoa; phylum Arthropoda; class Insecta; order Lepidoptera; family Noctuidae; genus Aporophyla; species Aporophyla lueneburgensis. The sequence continues at coordinate 4,478,464 of OW028754.1, read as the reverse complement.
TACCCATAGTATCTGTATCTATCTGTTATAAATTTCAAATAAAAGTTCGTTATAGTTTGGTATCCGCATTTTATTCAAATAAAGTTAACAAATTATTTCCTACTTTTTAGTTTGGTTTTCTATGGAAGCTAGGTTTTAATATAACTCTTGCAAGGGTAATGGCACAATTTATAAAATTATTGTATTGTCATCGGTCTTCGATAAGTCTACAAAGTTTAAATGAAATCTGACCGTTTGAAGTGGGACAAAATCAAGTTCAAAGGAGACGGTTACAAACATAGTTACATACTTACAAACAAAGATACACTGCAACTGTACACAAATTGCATTGGCTTTCATGGAAGTCTTTAAATAGACTTCGGACTTAGGTAGGCCGCAGTGAAGAAAACCTGTACAGGTGGAGATTCATAGACGACTCAGCCCTGGAGTGTAAATGTGGTGCTGTCCCACAAACGATGAGGGACTTGATATCTTGTCCAGCATGTCCTGTTGTTTGCACGCCACAGGAGTTGATGGACGCTACTGAAAATGCTAAGCTCGTAGCCAAATTCTGGGCTGACTCTATTTAGATTGCTATCGACACGCCAAGAAGAAGAAGAAGAACAAAGATACACTCAGGTGAAGCTAATAAAAGCGTGTTAATAACAGTACCTAATCATGTAACTACAATACCAATAATCAGCCTATAATGTTCCCACTTCTGGGACACAGGCCTCCTCTCTTCAAGAATGAGTGGGCTATAGTCCATAACGCCCAGTTCGGGTTGGTGAATGTTAAATGTCTTCGAATTTTTAGTTCTAGGACATACCGGTTTTTTCACGATGTTTCCCTTCACCATTTTGAGAGCAGTAGTGGTGGAATGGTTAACGCAAAGAAAAGTGGATATTTGGGTTCGACCCCACGACCTTGAACTCGTCGCCACTGGGCCACCACTGCTTTACAATATAAACCAATAATTTTTTGCCTTAAAAGATTTTCAATTATTAAAAAAAAATCCTGTATCAGTGTTTCATCCGTGCAAAATTAAATGTTTACTTCAGACCCACGTTAGATGAATTAGTAACCTAGATTTTTACAATTTTTCAGCCTGGTCAGACTGTACGGAGAATTATGACTGCGCAAAACAAATCATCGAAAAATATTTGCAGAAGTTTGGACAGGTACGTGTATAAAAATAATAAACTTTCAAACGTGATAGATGAAGATTGATTTTAATTAAAATTGCAAGTCAAGAATAAGCGTTTTGTGGAGTTCTTAAAAAAGCGCAAAAGTTTCGCGCCGGTGGGACAGGCTAGACAAAACCCATTTGCCATACCAAAGACGGTGAAATATTTTTATTTTTCAAATATCGCAGCATTATGTTGAGACAGGAGCCTTTTTGGCCTCGTACAGGTCTTACTTTTGTTGTTTTTAATCTTATTTTTTTTAGTTTTAAATGCTTCTTTTTAAACAACTTCGGGCATGCAAAAAGGAGGGCTAGAATTTTTTGTTTCACCTTTTGTATTTCCGGTGTGTTGCTGGGACACGCACAGGATTTCTTTTCTTTTCCTTTCCTGTCTCTTTTTTTTCTTTTCTTACAACGATACATCTGAAAAACACGGGGGGGTGTCGTTGTCTAGTAATAGAGCATTAACTATTTTTATATCGCTCTAATTGTGTTTCATAAATTATTCGTTTCCATAGACCGTGAAATAGAATCAGAAAAAAAAAATTGACAGAACGTTATCATCATCATTTCAGTCAAGTAACGTCCACTGCTGGACATAGGCCTCCACCAATTTGGTTGGGTTCGCCATAATCGCCACGCTTGCCAGACAGGTTGGCAATCGCACTATAGCGTAGAGAACGCTGCTGCCCATTTTCTAGTAAGTCCCTTAGACGCCTCATACGACACCCAAGGTAAGGAAGATGGTGCAATTCTTTACGTCCGGCACCACACGACACACAGACAGAACGTAACCAAAACTAATCTTCTTTTTCCAGGACTGCAACGGCGATGGCCTTACAGACTGCTTTGACTACATGATGGTGAACGGTAACGGAGGATACGACTGTTCCGCTCCCTTGAACCGGTCGGTGAATGGGAGGAGGTGGCTCAAGAGATTTAAAGAGTGCAAACTGTAGAAGAAGCTGATGTTAGTCTGCATAATGATCATTGTCAGCTATATGTCGTCTTGTGCTGAATGAAGGCCTGTCTCTATAGCATAATTTACTCTCTTTGACAAACTCAAGACAAGCACGCTAACAGCCTGATAGATATAGCCTAAAGATATTGTTATCATTGTGTAACTAAGCATTGGATATTTTAATAAAACTTATAACTTACATAATGGCTGTTTTCCTTAAAACAGGAAATTAATCTCGTAATTCTATTTATGTTGTTTGTATGTTTCTCTATAATCTTGAATAGATATTTGATATTACACGTGGCAAGCTGAAGGTGTTTCTGTCCTTGCGACAAACGATTTTCCGTTTTTTGGTATAATAAAATACTGGGACAGTTTTCAAAGACCTTCTAAATTAAAGGGTGTGGTACAGACCAGCAGACTGAACACTTTTCTCCATTCAACATTGGTATCGGTCCATTTTCTGGGATGCCTTCAAACTATACGTCTTCTGGTGCGCGGTCGCCACTCTAGAAACTTTCGTCCCATCGGCCATCTGTTCTGCGAGGTATGTGCCCTGCCCACTGCCACTTAAGTTTGGCAATTCGAGCTATGTCGCTTTAATTTCATGTATTCTGTATCATTGTAAATCCAAGATAGCCAACGACACAAAATGGCGGATTACCTTTTTTTTCACCACCCTCACAATATGGGTATCAAATTGGGGCTTCACTAGTAGAATGCAGGACGCTATGAAAAAAACTTATTTCAAATGTATTGAAGAACATTGGACTGTAGCAAACTATCACGTATAAATCTGTCTAATAATGAGATACAGAATGAGATAAATAGATTGCGAAACATGAGGTAAGAACATAAATACAAAAAAGAATAGAATAAGTAGGTGACAAAACTTATCAAGTTAAACGGTTTTATTGAAAAGAAAGCTAATAATGATGATTATCTACATCCTAATTTTTGACTCGATTCGATTTTTTTTACTGCCTCATTGGTCTAGTGATAGCAAGCTTTACTGCTGAGCCTGAGGTCCTGGGTTCGATTCCCAGGTCAGGCAAAGTGTTATTGGGTTTTTCCATCTAGAATTTATCACTAGCAGCCCGGAGTCTGGATTTGTGCCCGGTTCATAGCTCCCTATTACATGGGACTTAAACATAACAGGCGAAATGTGGGTGTACTATAAGTACAACTCTACCTAACCCTTCGGGGAAACAAGGAGTGATGTTATGTTTATGTGTATTATATTCTCTTTTCAAAGTTTAAATTAAAATTTTCATCATCAACATCATCTTTTTTTTTATTTGTTTATGGTTAGTTTTGAATAGGTAAGAGGGAAACGAAAGCCATGGTACGGAGCGAGAGGGCATGGGAAGCGGTCACCTCCTTCTGCGAAGCAGTAATGCTCGCGAAGGAGGAGGCGGGGCGCGTGAGGGAGTGGCAGTCTCTGCGCCCTCACGTCCCTAGCCGCCGCAGGAGGAGACGCGGGAGTCGATCGCGGACTCCCTGCCACCGTAGGCGCCAGCTTGCGGGTGACGAGCAATAGGTAGCTCGTCTCCCGGTAAGGACCAAGCCCGTGTCGACGGCACGTAGTGTTGGACGCGCGCCTCAAAGAGATATCAGCAATACTGAAGGGGTCTGCTAGGACCGATGCCTGCCAGGGTCGCGAGATTTGTTCGAGATACCGTGGCCCTGGCACATGGACAACTAAAGGAACACGGGTGGGTTTAAGTCAGTAAAAGTCTGATACTCCCGCTCCGCCCAAGAGCGGGAGACGTCATTTGAGGATTTCCCACGCACAAAAAAAAGGGGGAGACGAAAATAATACAGGATAGCAGGTAATTTATTTTAAACAGGGAATGTATGGTACACGGTTTTAAGTGTCTATGTCCATGCCACCATGATGGATTTTGAAATTACTGCGATAAGTAACTGATGACAAAATATATGTTTATTCAGAATTAATATAATATGTGCCTATAGAATTAACAGCTTATACCTAGCTAATTATGAAAAATAACAATAATATAATCTAACTTAAATAGAACTATTGACAAGCTAAAATATGGCATCGAGGGTAATGTACCCAAGAGACTGGCGGCATTGCCACGTTGTATGGCAATGCTTATGACCTATGGCCAAGGTAAAAGCGAGCCCTTGGGTCACGGAAAGTGTAAAACAGGCGTTTGAGGATTTCATTTAACAAACCATGAGCACTCGAACCCCACGGCCCGAAGGATCCAACCACAATAGGCTTGAAATATATCTAACTAGCTTCTGCCTACGGCTTCGCCCGCGTGGATATCGAAAAATTCACCATTTTAACCCCCCATTTCACCCTCTTAGGAATGCAATTTCAAAAAACCTTTTTTAGTGGATACCTTCTCCTCACCAAGAACACACCCTCCAAATTTTATGTCTCTAGAACCAGCAGTTTAGGCTGTGCGTTGATATATCAGTCAATCAGTCACTCAGGACTTTTATATATTTTATTTATATATAACGGATAAGATTATTCACTGCTTGAGATTTTTCCTTACCCCAACAGCAGCGCCAGCATAGCGTGCAGGAAGATAGGACGGTGCAAGAGTAACTCCTCCTTTCATGGAAAAGAAAACATTTCAGTCGGTCTCTTGCCATCGTCGCCTGCCATGCCATTGTTACTTGCAACTTCGCCACAGTGACATCGATGAGAAGAACAACATGGAGCTTCTAGCATGCAGTAGTAGCAGACGTGTTAAGTGAATTCTTATTTACTACTCTGCAGAGTGGCTCATCCCACCATCTCAAAGAAAAAGGCAGGCATCTATAGTACGGCACATCATCACAGTCAATCAGTGTGGAGGCTAGGATTTTCCTGATTAATTCCTCAGTGCAATTCTGGTAAACTAATACTTGAAATATTGCGGACGCCGAGTTTCCCATATAAATGGGAAAACAAGCTTGTACCTTAGCTTGGATAATTGGGAATTTTTGTCTAAAAGCTAAGTGTATTTCCATAAATGGGAAGCGTGAAGGAAATATGATAATTTTGGGCCGAAACTCCAGTAGCAAATTAAGGTGATCGCCAAATGCATGTTAACTTGGAAAAGTCTTTCCGAGACATCGCTTAAATTTTGTATATTTTCCTCAATAAAAACGGGAAGAGAATTCTCAAAGCTGGACATTTTACAAATCACTTTTATTTCTGTAGCAATTTGGAAAGTATCAATTGTCTGTTAGTCCTGTTCACATTGCGAAAGGTGTTAAAAGTACATACTTATTAAATGACCTTAATAAATAAATATCGCTGAATCCTTCTTAAAATTTGAATGGATTCTCTTCAGTTCCTCGAGGATCTCCGCTTGACGCACGATAAAACCCTCCATTGTAAAGCCGTAAGATAAATAATGAACGATCTTACTTGAAATTCAGGAACTCTCCCTGTATGCAAATGCAATGCAATGCAATGTGACGCTCCGGAACCTGGACCGCTGCTACCTCCCCGAATGCTCCTGCACGGCAACACACGTGGCACGATATGACACGACACGACACAGATCCCGCGCGGCGACTTATCGACCGACGTATCGGACTGTATAGTACTTGCAATAGTTACGAAGGACCAAAAAACTATGTAGGGTGCTTCTCTAACATAAGTAATGTCAATGCAGATGTAAAATGTCAAATGTAAAGTTAAATGCAGAAAATGTCAGTGAATGCTCAACGGGATGAATCTAAATAAAAATGCAAGTTGTCCGACTCAAACCACGTCTAATTGAACACTAAAAATGTAATATGTATAAAATGCATAGAATAATGCAATATGCCAGTGTCAGTGCACTGCCAAATGTAGGTCGCGTCCAAAGTGCAAATACGCGAGCCTACTGGCTAACTTATTGAAATAAATATATTTTAAAACCCATGTACGTGCACCGTACACGATACTTAGAAAAACTCAAAAATATTTACTTGAAATTACTCTACTAACTCTAATACACAAAAAATCGTTATTATTCAGAGCCTCCATCAAACACGTCATCATTGCTGGAAGAGGGCAGCAACGGACGGACTGAATCGGAATGATTATTACTTAGGGACGCGTTTAAAGCTACAGGCTCAGCAGCGCGGGCTGGCTCGAGCAAGGGTCGGGGTGGCACAAGATGTCCATCACTCAGCCGTCTCAAGGGGACGCGTAGTTACGTAGTAGTTTTTATTTTTTTATTTGCCGTTAGTGTCCCTCAGTTGGGCGAAGACTTCCCTATTCTCTTTCCACGTCTCTCTGTCCAGAACTCCCAAGGACCAATCTTTATTAAAAGAGTCCAGCTGTCCTGACGTTTTTTGCCACTAAGCGGAACCCATTGGGTCGTAAGTTTGGTTTGGTTAGTTGCTAATAAATATATACGTATGACATCACCGCGTCTGCTACATCACGTCATGAAGTTCGTGCTCTACGCACGGAGTCGGACATCACGAAATGCACGAAACTAAAAATAATAAATTGTTTTTTTTTTATTACGTGTGTTTTAGAGCCAGTTTCTTCAACTGTCGTTTAAGAAACCGTTTGACGAATAATTATGATGATTTGAGATTTTATACAAAAGTTGTCGATTTTCATATTTATTTCTTGGTTAAAAGTCATGGCGATCGAAAAATTGGCTCTTAACCTCTAAGTCCCTGAGATACCACATTTGGTATAGACATAATGGTTTTTAATTGAGTCTGTAATTACGGTAATTGACTGGTTAAATTCTATCTGCATTTGAAGTGTTGTATTTAGTATGTGTATGTATGTAGGAAAATCCAAAACACCAGACGACTACACTACTGATTACCTATAACGATGAAAAATTCATAAAACATGTTTTTAAAGTTCCAACAGAATTTTTGTTGGAATGCAAAGAAGTACAGGAAAAACGTAATACCTATTAAATTACTCGTCTAAACTAGTTTTTTGTGATGTTATCGATGTAATAGGTCAGGAAAAAGGTATTTTTATTTTTATAGATTGTTTAAAGTTGTGTTAAAATCTTTTTGGTCGTGCTGTATGTACCTGGCTGGTTTTGACACCATTATGGAAATGACATTCTAAAAAATAAAAAATGAACTCACGCTATTTTTAAATTGAATATGCAATTTCGAAAAGGGCACATGTCGGATATTTTGTCAAATACGTATTTTTTTTTGCCTGTCACGCCCTTTATGCCAGGAGGCTTTTATTTCGGTACTTTTATTTACATTATATAAATAATTTTTGCTTTTGCTTGAGTATAGATTTCATTTTATTTTTTGGAATATTGGGTTGGCTAGCTGACATATTGCAAATCATTTAATTGAATGTTTTGTGTCTCTTAATTTTACCTCCTTACAATTATATAGAATCAAGTTCTTCTTACTTAACAGACAGCTGTGCTGCTGGGGAGTTTGTTCCACTACTTCTTCTTCCCAGCTAAAGCACTAGGCAGTGTCGAAGGGCGGGCGTTTTGCGGGGACTGTCTTTTGTAACTTTGAGGTTCAAAAAGTGCTGACTCTCAGCCTAGTTTGAATAAATGACTTTTGATTTTACCAATGTGACGTAAATGCTTGTCTACACCCATTATGATCGAAAACAGCAAATCTCTGGTATTAATTCTACTATAAACATGGCCTGTACAGAAACAATTTCGAAAAGGTCACATCTCTAGTTCTGTCAATTTAGACTAAAAATTGATAGTGAAGGTGCATAAATTCCCAACAAGCTGAAAATTGGTAAAATAAATCAGAACATAATTACAAATAAAATATTTAAGTTCCCCATCATTCCCGTGTATGGATTTTTTTTATTCAAGGTCAAAGGTCAAAAAAATGAGTTTCGTGATTTTCAGCAAAACGGTAAGTTTTATCATAAAAATACCTCAGACAAAAATTGTATATCATGAAATTATCTATTAAAAATGTATCAATACTTTGTCCTATGAGCCACCGTTTCTGAGATATAACGATTCAAAAAGTTGTAAAAGTTGTTATCGTCATACTATGCACGTTTCCACCGATGAGGTAGTGGACTTTCGACGAGGTGGGCAAGCTCTTTGAAAGAGTGATTGCAGACCGCCTCGTCGGGTGGTTGGTGCGGGAGGGGCCGGACTTGTCGGACGGCCAGTACGGCTTCCGCAAGGAGCGCTCTACGGTGGACGCCATCATGCGCGTGTGAGCCCTCACGACGGGGGATGCAGTGGCCCGGGGTGGGGTCGTCTTGGCGGTGTCTCTAGACATCGCCAATGCCTTCAACACCCTGCCCTGGAGTTGCATCAGGGAGGCACTCCAGGATCACCAGGTGCCGACCTACCTCTGTCGCGTGGTCGAGGCCTACCTGACGGATAGGGCCGTCATCTACCCCGGTCACTAGGGAGAGTGGAACCGGCGAGAGATGTCATGCGGTGTCCCACAGAGATCGGTCCTACGGCGGCATCTGTGGGACATCGGATACGACTGGGTGCTGCACGCCGACCTCCCTACCGGCGTCAGCGTGGTTTGCTACGCTGACGACACGCTGGTGCTGGCGTAGGGGAGGTCGTACGAGGCGGCGGCCGACTTAATGACACGCGGGTCGCGACAATCGTCGATAGGATCCGGCAATTGGGACTCGAGGTGGCCCCGCACAAGTCCGAGGCCATGGGTTTTCATGGTCCTCGGTAAGCGCCACCTTCGGGTTCCCACGATTCTCACGGTGGGAGGAGTTCACATCGGCGTCGAGTCGACGATGAAGTACCTGGGACTTGTCCTCGACAGCCGATGGAACTTCGTTGAGCATTTCCGACGTTTGACTCCCAAACTGGAGCGGGCTGGGGCTGCAATAAGCGGTTCCTGCCCAATCTGGTGGGTCCAAACGCCTCTTACCGGAGGCTCTACACGGGGGTCTTGCGGTCCATGGCCCTCTACGGGGCACCGGTGTGGGCGCCCTCATTGAGGCTGCGCCCAGCGAGCCGGTTGAGTGCAGCCCAGAGAGTCATGGCCATCCGGTTAATCTGAGGATACCGCACGATCTCGTGCGAGGCGGCGAGCCTCCTTGCCGGAGTGCTGCCATGGGATCTGGAGGCAAAGGTCCTCGCGCACATGTGGGAGTGGCGCGAAGAGGCGAAACGCTGGGGCGAAACTCCGCTGCCGCGAGAAATCGTGGCAGTGGACAGAGCTCCGGCAGGATCTCATGGCGACATGGCGGGTACGATTGTCGCAAGTCAGCGCTGGGCACGCCACAATTGCGGCGGTAAGTCCCCTCTTTGAGGAGTGTATAGAGAGGCGCCTCGGCACCCTCACCTTTCGCCTGACGCAGGTTCTCACCGGGCATGGGTGCTTCGGTGGGTTCTTGTTCAGGATAAAGCGGGAGGATACGCCCGGGTGTTTCCATTGTGAGGATCGTCTAGAGGACACGGTGGAGGATACGGTGGAAGTGTGCCCTGCCTGGGCGGAACACCGCCGTGTCCTCGTGGAGGCGATCGGCGGCGGCGACCTCTCGCGTCCGGCCCTGGTACGAGCCATGGTACGGAGCGAGAGAGCATGGGAAGCCGTCACCTCCTTCTGCGAAGCAGTAATGCTCGCAAAGGAGGAGGCGGGGCGCGTGAGGGAGTGGCAGTCTCTGCGCCCTCACGTCCCTAGCCGCCGCAGGAGGAAACGCCCCGGGCGTCGGGAGTCGATTGCGGACTCCCGGCCACCGTAGGCGCGAGCTTGCGGGCGGCGAGCAATGGGTAGCTCGCCGCCCGGTAAGGACCAAGCTCAGGTCAACGACGCGTAGTGTTCCACGCGCGCCTAAAAGAGATGTCAGCAATCATGAAGGGGTTTGCTGGGACCGATGCCTGCCGGGGTCGCGTGATTGTTTGAAAGAGATACCGTGACCCTGGCACATGGGCAACTGAAGGAACACGGGTGGGTTTTAGTCAGTAAAAGTCTGACACGCCCTCCCGCTCCGCCCAGAGCGGGAGAAGTCATTTGATGATTTCCCATCCAGAAAAAAAAAAGGTAGTGGACTTAGCGCGTTTTTTTTATCGTGGTTTCCACAGTAGGCTTACTCCACGGGTCAGTTGTGATCCAGTTTAATGTGAAATTAATGCAAAATAACGGATATTTTCGAAGATTGGAAAAGATAAAAGCGATGTAAATTTAAAAAAAAGTAGTGAAGTTCATACGTCTGATTCGTAACCTTCAAATTCTTCTTGTTGATGTTTTGAACAATTTTACTGATTTTCAGCTTGTTGGGAATTTATGCACCTTTTTTTTTCAGGATGGGAAATCATCAAATGACTTCTCCCGCTCTGGGCGGAGCGGGAGGGCGTGTCAGACTTTTACTGACTAAAACCCACCCGTGTTCCATCAGTTGCCCATGTGCCAGGGTCACGGTATCTCTTTCGAACAATCACGCGACCCCGGCAGGCATCGGTCCTAGTAGACCCCTACACTGCTGCTGACATCTCTTTGAGGCGCGCGTGGAACACTGCGCGCCGTCGACCCGAGCTTGGTCCTTACCGGGCGACGAGCTACCCATTGCTCGCCACCCGCCAGCTCGCGTCTACGGTGGCCGGGAGTCCGCTATTGTCTCCCGACGCCCGGGGCGTCTCCTCCTGCGAATTTATGCAGCTTCGAATGTCTAAATTGACCGGACTAAAATGTTTTTTTTTTTAATCTATTTCAATCAACTCAGCCTATCGCAGTCCACTGCTGGATATAGGCCTCTCCCATGTTGCGCCACAACACCCTGTCCTCCGCCTTCCGCATCCAGACTGGATGCGGAAGGCGGAGGACAGGGTGTCCCCAGCCACTTTCCTAAGGTCGTCGGTCCATCTAGCTAGGGGGCGTCCCACACTACGCTTGCCGATACGCGGTCTCCACTCCAGGACTCGTCTGCTCCACCGGCCATCGGTCCTTCGACAGATATAGCCAGCCCACTGCCACTTCAGCTTGCTTACTCTGCGAGCTATGTCGGTAACTCCAGTTCTTTTCCGGATAACATCATTTCTGATTTTATCCTTCAAAGAGACTCCGAGCATAGCCCGCTCCATAGCGCGCTGAGCGACCTTGAATTTGTGAACCAGCCCAACTGTCAGTGTCCACGTTTCGGCACCGTATGTCATTACGGGCAGGACGCACTGGTTGAAGACCTTAGTCTTCAGACATTGCGGGCATTAATTTATTTATTGTACTCAAATCAGTAAATTTCGAAAAGGGCACATCTCACAAATCACACACACATACACACCGGCCGTGACCGTCACCGCCGCCGTCACCGTGTTCTCACATTGATATTAATTTTAAAATAAATCAATTTAGCATTTTTTGAAGGCTTATTAACATCAAAATATAACTCAATACTCACTTTTAGAACATAAGTTCTAAAAGTGAGTATTGAGTTAACAAACACTAGCACAAGCACTAGTTTGAAAAATAATCATTTTTTCCAATGCCTGAACATTTTAAATTTTTAGAGATGTGCCCTTTTCGAAATTGCATATTCAATTGTTTTCCTGTCCGCCGAAAAGAGTGGAAGAAATTCTATACATTTAGAAGTTTTTTACAAAAATGGAAAAAATGCGACACAATTTGAGCCACGAAAAAAAATATGTATGTCGTATGGCATTTATAGACTTAACGCAAAGATGATTCAAGCGTTTTCAGTTGGGAATTTTGATGTCAAGTGTCTCGCTCTAGTCGCCCTGTTACAGATAAAATTGATTCCATTTTTGAAAAAGTAGAGCAAGATCTATATATTAATACTAGCTGACCGTACAGACGTTTTTTTTTTTTTTCAGGATGGGAAATCATCAAATGACTTCTCCCGCTCTGGGCGGAGCGGGAGGGCGTGTCAGACTTTTACTGACTAAAACCTACCCGTGTTCCATCAGTTGCTCATGTGCCAGGGTCACGGTATCTCTTTCGAACAATCACGCGACCCCGGCAGGCATCGGTCCTAATAGACCCCTACACTGCTGCTGACATCTCTTTGAGGCGCGCGTGGAACACTGCGCGCCGTCGACCCGAGCTTGGTCCTTACCGGGCGGCGAGCTACCCATTGCTCGCCACCTGCAAGCTCGCGCCTACGGTGGCCGAGAGTCCGCAATCGACTCCCGACGCCCGGGGCGTCTCCTCCTGCGGCGGCTAGGGACGTGAGGGCGCAGAGACTGCCACTCCCTCACGCGCCCCACCTCCTCCTTCGCGAGCATTACTGCTTCGTAGAAGGAGGTGACGGCTTCCCATTCCCTCTCGCTCCGTACCATGGCTCGCACCAGGGCCAGACGCGAGAGGTCGCCGCCGCCGATCGCCTCCGCGAGGACACGGCGGTGCTCCACCCAGGCAGGGCACATCTCCACCGTATGCTCCACCGTGTCCTCCAGACGATCCTCGCAATGGAAACACCCGGACGTATCCTCCCGCTTTATCCTGAACAGGAACCCACCGAAGCACCCATGCCCGGTGAGAACCTGCGTCAGGCGGAAGGTACCGTACAGACGTTGTCCTGTTTCCTAGAACTCGATAGCGGCGCCACCTACCGGGTCCAATAGTGAATCTAAACCACCCAGGGTGCCACCCAAATGCATACAAAAAAATTCATTCAAATCGGTCCAGCCGTTTAGGAGGTGTTCAGTGACATACACACGTACAGTAGGTAAAAGATGTGAATTAAAAACGTTGTACCTCTTATTACGAAAATTACGAGGACGAAGGAGTATGTAATTTACGGTTACAGTTTATAGGGAAAACTGAACGTATTTTTTTTATTTGTGGTCGGGTGTCGCCCGCTGGGCGACCACTAGTATTAATAGTTACGACATATCTTTAAGTTAATCACAAAATAGTTTTGACCCATTTAATAAACTCTGGGCCACACGAGCTCACTGAAAGAAATCTAATGACTCGTGTACTTATTTGCCGAATATTCCCAGTCGCCCCCGCGGGGATTGCCACCGGAGGCAAATGGGAATAAAATTCCCAGTCGCCACCGGTGGTGACTGGGAACTCATTGCCCCCACTTCAGTTTCGCTGTACATTGCTTTCTCCGTCGTAGAGAATAAAAGGATGAGGCACCTTATCCTAAACCTGCCTCTAATCTCTAAAAAAAGACAAAGTGAAATATTTTTTTATTTTGATTTCGATATGAATAATCGTGTTAAAATTAAACATCAAATGAACTGGTATTTTGTATCACAGATAATCAGAAAAATAAAACAAAAAAAAATGGAATGGAATGGTAAATTAATAATTGACCATAAAAAAAAAGAAGAAGAATATTGGAACACCTACGACAAGAACGCGCGGAAAAGACCATGGTCAAAGGGCAGTCAAGTCTGAGGAACTATAGCGAAACCCGGATCAACTTACAAAAAATTTTGCTATGTGTACGGTGGTCAATGATAATTACTTTATAAATATAATGATTGTAATAAATATCCATGGGGTTGGGCTCGTGGATGGGACCTTAGTATAACAACAAGATCGGTAAGTTTATTCCTCAATCTGAAGAGCATTTTACCAACTATGTTAGGGTCAGCTTCTAATCTAACAGATTGTAGCTGAATATTAGTTTTTTACATAAAGCGACTGCCTATCTGACCTCCAGAATCAAGTGTTACTGGGTAACACGATACAAAAAGCAAAAAAAAAGAAAATCCGTTTATTTGCGGTAAACATGACGCAAAGACAGACCCAACACAACAAAAATAAAAGAAAAAAAAAGCTGGGGGAAAACGCACGTTTTTCTCGTTTCGTCCAGCGTTTTCTTTTATTGCGATGGCTGTTTTGCGTGGAAGTGACGCACGTCATATACACGCAAAACGGCCATCACTCAGCATAATGCTACGATACCCCTTGGTAAGATTGGTTGTCAACGTCACCTCAGAAGGAGACGCCCCGGGCGTCGGGAGTCCATGTTGAACTTCCGGCCACCTTAGGCGCGAGCTTGCCGGTGGCGAGCAATGGGTAGCTCGCCGCCCGGTAAGGATGAGGCCGGGTCTACGGCACGTTGTGTTCGACGCGCGCCTCAAAGAGATGTCAGCAACACTGAAGGGGTCTGCTAGGACCGATGCCTGCCAGGGTCGCGAAATTGTTCGAAAGAGTTACCGTGGACCTGGCATAGGCAACTGAAGGATCACAAGAGGGTTTCAGTCAGTAAAAGTCTGACACGCGCTTCCGCTCCACCCAGAGCGGGAGACGTCATTTGATGACTAACCACCCAAACAAGAAAAGACTTCCGAGCTTCTGACCCGTCATGACTGTCAAAGATTCACGAGTGAAAGCCGGGAGCAACGACATTATATGCTTTCCGAGGCACGACGCGTCGTCTTGGTATGTAAAGACGGTCACCCATTCACTGACCAACCGCGGCTAGCGTAGCTTAACCTGATCGATTGACCTATACCGCTGTTAATACTCTCAGAAAAATATTTGTGGTCAAGTTCTGATCCTATAAGAAGTAGACCTGTTTTCCTTCAGTGTTATTTTCATGACAACTAACTAAATAATTAATCTATACTTCTTTCTATACTTGTCCATACTCAATATTGTAAATACGACAATCACTCTGTATGTTTGTTACGCTTTCACGACTAAACCACAGAAGTTTGAATCCCAAGAAATGACATAGGCTACTTTTTATTCCACGACTTCGTCTGCGTCCGCGATAACCGACATTTACGCGGACGAAGTCACGGGCAAAAGCTAGTAGTCTATAAAGTCAAAGAACCACAATGCAGGTGTATGCTATACAACAATCTGAGCGAACAGGTTGAAGATACCCAGCTAATATCAATCAAAACAAACCAATAAAAACATTGTTAGCAAATAAATGAATCCGGTACAGTCACAGTAAAACTTAAACTACTAAAACCACCCTTACTGCTACGATATAAAGATGCGAAGAAAGATGCAACTGCTACCATTGGCGTGCAGTGGTCGGTACTTGCAAAAGGAAAAGATGAACAAGGAGTTGCGCAGACGCAACGTTATTACGAATCGATGCTGCAACGATGCACCAATGGCAGCGCACACCGGTCATTACCAAGGAGCGTAGAAATGAGACTTGTCTTACAAGAAGATGCATTTTCAAAGATGGCGTCGCAAATGATATGTATTGATTATGAATTGCAAAAATTATTTCATTTATATCATAGTTACTACTATAGCTTCTGCCTGCGACTTCGTCCGCGTGAAATTTTTTGCTCCCCTGACCCTTCCCGTCGCATCGAATTGCCTGCCAGTTTTCGTCCATTTTTCGTTGCTGCTCCGCTCCTTTTAATCTTAGTGTGATGTTTAAGAAAAAAACACAGAAAAAAAGACACCGTGAACCTGGCACATGGGCAACTGAAGGAACACGGGTGGGTTTTAGTCAGTAAAAGTCTGACACGCCCTCCCGCTCCGCCCAAGATCGGGAGACGTCAATTGACGAATTCGCACCCACAAACAAAAAATAATAAATAGGCTATCCGACACAAAAAGATTTTTTCAATTCGGGCCAGTAGTTCCTGAGATTACCGCGTTTAACCAAAGAAACAAACAAACTCTTCAGCTTTATAATATTAGTATAGAAGCCTTGGGAAGTTTTCAATTCCTCTTTTTACTCCTAAAACCGTTACAACACTAAATTCAGTATTAATACAATTAGAAAAAAATATTAGATTCGTATTGTACAGAGGGGTATGGGGGTTTTGCCATAATCGCCACGCTTGGCAGGCGGGTTGGCGATCGTAGTCATCATCATCATCATCATTTCAGCCGTAATACGTCCACTGCTGGACATACGCCGCCCCCAATTTGGAGGTTTTGCCATAATCGCCACGCTTGGCAGGCGGATTGGCGATCGCAGTATAGTGGTAAAATGCATAGAAAACGCTGCTGCCCATTCTCTAGTAAGTCCCGTAGTCGCCTCTTACGACACCCACGGGAAGAAATGGGGTGATGCTATTCTTTACGTCCGGCACCACACGGTGCCGGCACGGCGATCGCAGTATGATCATGAAATACATAGTGAACTCTGCTGCCCATTCTCATGCTGCTCATTCAGTATGTCCCTTACTCGTCACTTACGACAATGACACGGGAAGAAATGGGACTGTGGAATGTGTTGTACACACTAGTTGTATTTTTTACAATTGTAGGAATTATAAATAAAAAATACAAATAGTGTTGTACAGCTCTCAGGGAATTAACATAACTAGTATTATGAGAGCATTTACAACATATAAACAAGTTCCGTTTTTGTTTGGTCCCAACCATGAGTCAAGGTCAAAAGTTGTAAGCAAAGTGGTCTACCTCGTTTATCATCGATCATCTCAAGGTCATTCAAATGAAGACACTGTTGATGGGGACTATGACTGATAAATTATGTTAACGTGGATGTATCCAAACATAACACACATAGCAATAACGTACATAAGTTACTCTGTTGCTTCGAGTGAATTCACAAGGAATGCATCGTAAATATGGTATAAAATAATATAAAATAAATGATTTCCGCGTCTGTACGCTTAGATCTTTTAAATTGAATTGAAATTGAAAACATTTATTTCAGACATAATAACTTTGAAAGATACAAGTCCATATGATTTTAGTAGGTAGATACTTACTCGTATAGCTATGTTAGTAAAATTTAAAATGATTATTATTGTGGACATGCTTGAGCGACCAATGCCTCAGGATTTGGCTGTCCACTCTGTCCGACACCACGCTCAGAAGCGTGTTGGTGCTACCCTTTATACGAGACCACAGGGGAGGCTGTTCTTTTGCGAAGCACTGCCTGGAAGCTGTCTGTGCTGTGGTCGGCAAACATGCCGGAAGCACTGCACCCCCATGGCAGCCCCAATAAACCCCGGAACGCGTTGTTATACTAGACGCGCAGAGCATTGCCGACTTTTTTAGTGTAATTGCTCCACAGATTGCACGTGTATAATGTTTGGCAATAGCTTTTGAAGAGTGTGACTTTAACGTCACGGGAGCATCGCGCAAACCTGCGAGAAAGCATATTACCCCTTACCGACAATGCCCTGCGCTCCCTATCCATGTCCATATCGTTACTTAGTTTTTCATTGATCCAGTGACCCAAGTACTTCAATTGGGAAACTTGCTGTACGACGTTTCCATTTAATGTGATCGGAGGAACAGGGTAGGTTTTAGTCCCAGCCTTAGAAACTAGCAGCTCGCTCTTCTGAACATTGTACTTGAGCCCATGGGCCATTGTATACCGTTCACATATGGTTTAAACTGCTCATACGGATTTGAATGCGGGTTTCATTAATAGACACAGTGATTCAAGAGGAAGGTTTATATGTATAATACGCGGGTAAAGACGCTGGCAAAAGCTAGTAGTTTATAAGTTATAGATGCTAGTGATCTATACCAATCTATACTATCTATACTTCTACACTAATACACTCGAGAGCAATGAATCCGGGTCACTTAAAGAATGTTAAAAATCTCGGAAACTAAAAATGATAGGTTAATGCAATAAATTGTATTTAATAGACAATGTAATACTCCTTAAATGAAAGTAAAAAAAATATGAGTCACCATACATTTTATTAACACAAAATTACATAAAGAAAAAAACTGCTGATCTCTCCTTAAAACAAAAATAGGAAACATGAAATTTTTGAACTTTATTACGATTTTCTTGAATTTTAATACTTCGTATTGCCTCCTCGTGCTTCCATTACTGCGTTTACGCGGTTTGGCATGCTGTACACCAAGTTCCTTATACGATTTTGGGGAATATTCTCCCATTCCTCTGTGAGAGCAATTTTGAGCTCACGAAGCGTGATTGGGGGAGGGTTTCGTTGTTTTACGCATCTGCCTAGCTCGTCCCAAGCATGCTCGATCGGGTTGATATCCGGGCTGCGCGCTGGCCACTCCATACGAGTAATGTTCATCTCTTGAAGGTAGTCATTCACAATCCTACCTGTATGAGGTCGGGCATTGTCATGCATAAATATAGCATCCTCACCTAAATTGACCATAAATGGACCAACGTGATCATTGAGGATTTCTTCCACATATCTTACGCTAGTTAAAGAGCCGTTTTCTATGATCACCAGCTCTGTGCGACTTTCAGAAGAAATTCCGGCCCACACAAGTACAGACCCACCACCGTAGGCTACTTTTTCTTCGATGCATGCTTGCTTGAATCTTTCCCCTGGTCTTCGATACACTCTGTGTCTTCCATCGTGCTTGTAGAGCATAAATTTTGATTCGTCGGAGAACATAACTTTTGACCAATCTTCAATACTCCAATTTACGTGGCTCTGGGCATATCTTAGTCTTGAAATACGATGCCCACGCTCCAGTTTAGGGCCGTTTGCAGGTCTAAGGGGTTTTAAGTTAGATTCAGCAAGCCGACGTCTTACTGTCCATGCACTTGGGTTACTTCCTCCGAGGCGTCGAAACTGATTTGTGAGTTCAGTTCCTGTGAGAAAGCGATTTCGAAGCATGGTGTTCACCAAGTATCGGTCTTCTCGTGCTGTGGTACACCTGGTTCTGCCCGTTCCTGGTCTGCGTAGGTTAGAACCAGTTTCTTCGTAACGTCGGAGAACTCTTTGTACTGTTGACAGCGACACACCGACAGTCCAGGCTGTATCGCGCTGACTCCGGCCGGTTTCCAGCATTGTAAGTATTCTGGTGCATTCTTCAGGCGTAAGCGACATAATTTCAGCTTGAATAATGAATATAGAGCACTATCAACATGGTTTATGTACCCACATAAATGACAGATTACAAACAAAAGCAAAACCAAATGCTGTAATTTCGTAGTTCCATCTTCGAAAGTGGCCCTTTTTCAAATTTGATTTTTTTATGATATAACTTTACAATAACTAAGAAGTTTTAATACCTTCATTTAAGGAGTATTACATTGTCTATTAAATACAATTTATTGCATTAACCTAGCATTTTTAGTTTCCGAGATTTTTAGGATTCTTTAAGTGACCCGGATTCATTGCTCTCGAGTGTATTATAAATGCGAAAGTAATTCATGTCTCTCTGTTGTGTTTTCACGACTAAACTACGGAACCGATTTTGGTGAAATTTCGTACGGGGTAATTTTAAAGGCCAAGAAAGGACACAGGCTATACTTTTTATTCCGCGACATCGTCTGAGTCCTCGATAACTGACATAGTCGCGGGCAAAAACTAGTTTACTCTGGAACCTTCAACAGCAAAATAAATAAAATACGTTTATTTTGTGGTAAACACGACGTAAATAACGAGCAAACACAACACAAATAAAAGAAAAAAGCTGGGGGAAAACATGCGTCACATCCACGCAAAATGGACATGATTCAGCATAATGCTGCAAACGGATGTAAGGAAATAAATAAAAAATAACTGGAGAAATATCACCATCATATTTCACCCGTAAGACGTGTACCACCATTGCTGATCATAGGCCTCCTTTTGAGGCCGCATTCCTGCGGCCATCACAATGTTATCGGTCCACCTTATTGAAGAACTTCTAACGCTATGTCTTGCGATATGCGATCACCACTCTAGAACCTTTCGGCCCAATCGGCCATCTGTTCTTCGACCAATATACTCTGACCACAGCCACTTAAGTTTGGCAATTTATCAGGCTACAAACTAATATAGCACACTCACCCAAATTCATTGACATGCCTGCTGTGGCGGCATTGTCAAATTCTAATGTACATTTGATAACAGCATCGTCGAAACTTAAAACTGATAAAAAAAAAATTACAAAAAATTAAACCGCCGAAAAAGTGAAAAGCATAAAATAATAAACCTCACCTCCTCAACCTTCAAAGCGCCGACTCATCATTTTAAGGTTTATTATTTTATGCTTTTCACTTTTTCGGCGGTTTAATTTTTTGTTAAAAAGTTTTTATTTTATAATTTTTTGTGGCTTTAATGTACTAGTAATACTAAGCAAGGTATACCCTATCCAACAAAAAAAGAATTATCAAAATCGGACCACTATGTGAAAAGTTATGCGTGGTCATACAAAAAAAAAAAAAAAAAAATACGCGTCGAATTGAGAACCTCCTCCGTTTTTGTCATCGGTTGAAAAATTAAAACAACGGTAAACACAGTTGCGGGGACTATCCGTTTCTATCCCACATTTAAATCGAATTAGTTCATCTTGCGAAAAACGCAAACAAAAAAAAACAAAATGAAAAATCTTGTTTCTTAGCGCTTAATGAATAAGTGACAATTTGATTAGAACATTTTATCCATGTGTAGAAACGCAAAACGTGTCGTGTCTACCTCAATAAGACTTCTTCAGACAGTTTCCATGAAGTTTTCATTTTAAAAAATCTACAAGAGTCACGTCGTGCTTGATTGCTCAACCTTTGAGGAAACAAGAAAATAAAAAGCAATAAATATTTACTTAATTACTAATAGGAAACCATAATACACACTCCTGCCGATGAGCTAAGAAGGATTAAATATAATGATCATTGTAGTCATCTGTGACTAAAATCGCAATACATTGACACATAATGCAATATAATGTGTCTAAGTAGATATTCAGGTTCTGATTGCCACGCTAGTTGTGGCTGCAAGCGCTACTGCTGAGCATGAGGTCCTGCATTCGATTCTCAGGTCGAGCAAAGTGTTATTGGGTTTTTTCTATTTGGAATTTTTCAGTAGCAGCCCGTGGAGTCTGGATTTGTGCCCGGTTGATGACAGAAGGCTCGCTCCCTATTGCATGGGGCTTAAACATAACTGGCGAAATGTAGGTGTACTATTTGTACATCTCTGGGAAACAAGGCATGAAATTATATTAAGTTGTGTATTCAATTTTGGGCTTAAATAATGCTGTAATAATATGACTCTTTTAGTATGCTACTGATGCTACTATTCATTTCATTTAATGTATTTATTCAAAAACAATTCGAAAAGAGTATGGGTGAAACTTTCTTTCTTCGCAAACCCTACGCTACGGAGAATCAAAACGTATATGTTAATCAAAAACCTCGATAAGGTATCTAGGGTCGGCCTTTGACAGGGTCTGGTATGCTAGTCTTTTGATTAAGCGTCCCGCATTCAGCATATTTGCTGATTTTTGCAACTGAACTTCATTTCAACAGTGGCCGTTCGATCAGAGTAGTCATAGATGGCTATTCATCGGATCATAACGATATTGATGCCGGTGTTCCTCAGGGGTTTGTTCTATGTGCGACTCTATTTCTGCTGCACATAAACGATCTGCTACAGTTTGGTGCTATCGGGAACGCAGATGACAACAATGAATAATAATAAACTATTTATTTTCAGGTTATAAAGACCTAAAGAACCTTAACCCAAGTATACATAACATATAATAACTATTGTGTTAGTAAAGTAAGTAACTTTCAACTATGTTAGTATCATATAGTATAGTATCACTTAGTTGTACTAAGTGTTTGTGCGTTCCAGTTCACAGTTTCACGGACAAGTGCCTTGTCCACTAAAGCGGCGAAATTTCACATCCTGTGGCCAAAAACTTTTGTCCATCACTTGATGCAAGTAGCGTAGTGGTATACGCACCACAAACGCCTTAAAGTTGACGTTGCGATGCGACACCAGCAGGTGCACTCTCAGCACGTTCACACACGTACTTCACGATGTTTTCCGCATCGGTGATGTAGATGTAAATGAAGTAAACGAATTTGACCTTAAATCTCGATTTCGTTACACGATACGTCTAATAAACTGGCCCAGTATCTCCAAATAAATCCCAGCAAACTTATCTAATAACTGTATGTTAATATCCTTTTTCCCAAAGTACCTTTTCTGTTATTGTGAATAGCCTACCTCTAACCTTAAACCTCGAGTAACCCTGAAAATCTCTGTACAACAATGTTATTTTATTTTTCAATATTATTATTACTGGATTGGTCTTATGCGGCCTAAACATATATGTTCCTCTTACGTCCTTGTTCATATCGTTCTTTAGAATTTTTCGTCAAATCGTTGAGCCCCTTAATTTCTGAGTAGAGTTGTACGATTACTAACAAACGCGTGCACGGACCGGACAAGTCCACTCCATCTATGTGGCTATTTCCACAAAAGACCATTTCAAACACCAATCCATATTGTCTTTAAATGCTCCGACCAAGACTATATCTGGAGTTTAAAAGTGAGTATGGCCTCTGAGCTGGTTTCGGCCGTTCTTCTCAGAATAATCAGATAGGAAACGCCGATCTCTATTTTGTAAAATATGATTGACATTTAGATAAACCTAAGTACTTACAGAAATAATATCACTTACTTACATAAACAAAATTCAAAATTTCCGATCGTATTTTCCGAATTCAAAATCCAAAATGTTGATTGACGTCACTAAAAAAGCCATTGGCGAGATCTATAACTAGCTGGGCAAGTTGCACACTCAAACCTGATTCAACCATTATCTTATACACACGCACATAATATACAATACATACACAGACACAACACATACATACACAAAGCAAAATGATACAGTAGTGTCCATACTCTTATGAAGGACAGACTGTTTAAAATATAATATTTTTTTAAGTAATCATTGTTAATTTAATATTTTTTTTGAATAATCATAATTAATTTAAAAAATAATAGTCAAAAGTGAAAGGATTATTACGGAAGTGTCGTTATTAATAAGTGTTGAATAGTGTCCAGCGGCTGAGGTCAATTTATTTTTTAAAAGGTATCAAGTTTTTATTTATATTTTTAAGTGGTTATTTTGTTGAATGTCGTAGTGAATTCCATGGAAGATTACTTAGTCACGGTCAGATAAATGTCAGCGTGTGATTTTTCAATTGAAGTGCAAAGGTATCTTCTCATACAGAAAAAAATAATCTTCACGCTATCACTCTGCGTACACACAATTTCAAACGAAAATTTCAAATTTGCCCAGTATCCTTACATACGCAGTGGTTGCCATACTTTCTAACCGTTTCTGGTTGACTTTCAATGTTTCAATGTTTTGTTGGTATATTGGTACCTATGTGCTAGCTGACTAGTAAATGATTATATTAAACATTTTCTGTTTCGTTGTTTTAATTGCTTACAGACTCAAGTACGTAGACAAATACAGAATTAAGTTCTTCTAACTGATCAGTCAGGTGCGCTGCTGAAAAGTTTTTTGCGCCATGTCTTCTTCCAAGTGAAAGCACTAAGAAGTGATGAAGTACGGGCGTTTTGGTGGACTGTCTTATATAATTTTGCCGTTAAAAAAGTGCTGATTCTTCGTTAAATTTGAATATGTTACTTTATAGAAAGTAACCACAAAAGTGACAACCCCCGAGTTAGTTTTGGTGTATAATCTCATATGAAAAAAGAATACAAATATATTTCTTTTGAAGTGTAAAAATTATATTTTAAACCAGTTCAAAGAAATTACATATCTCTTAGCATTTATCAAGAACAATTTACAAAACAGTTAACATATTTCAGGTTTTCAACCAGGAAAACGATTGTACACGACCTATAGAATATAAACAATACTATATATGTAAATAAAATAATAACAAAAATATGCATGAGCTAATAAATACTTCGTCTTATTATGCGAGGAAATAATAGGAATGCAATAATAATGAGTCATCAACGCTTGTGTTATTAGTAATAATACAATTATTATCATTTATTCATCGTCTCATCTCGAGTCGAAAAGACGTCGCTTCAGCTAACATAACCAGTATTCCATAAACCTTAAGACTGGTTTTCCCATCACCGGTATCCCAGTAAACCTGTCTAACTAAATATAGGAATTTCTAGCAGCAAGTAGTCTGAACTTGTAGTTGTTGCCGGTTGATTGCAATAGCTCTCTCCCCCTTCCCTCCTATTAGCTACATGGGTGTAAGATTAACATATTTTAATAGAAAGGTTTTTTACATTATTAGGCCCATATCTGTACAATAGGTTAAATAGAAAACTAAGTATCTTTAAACTAAATTACTTTTGCTGTAAACAAATTATGCTTAAATATTTACTAACTATCGATTATGCACAGACAGAAGATCTACTTATTGTCTGCAAATAGAACGACTAACATAAAATGCTGTTTCACTTTTATTTTCCTTATTTTAATTTAGTTTTTACTTTATACTCATTGTTAATTTATTATATAATATTACGTATTTAAGCACTTACTAGCCTGAAGCACAGGTTCAACCTAGTTCAGGCAAATGAGCAACTGTGCTCTATTTAATTTTTTAAGTAATATTGTAAATGTGCCCATTTGTATAAATAAACGATAGATGATTATTACTAATATAACTGACGACATATGGGTGTTCTGTCCACCTCTACCCGTCAGGAGGATACAGGTGGCAAAGTGTGTTATGTGCGGTTTACAAATTACTGTTGTTCTATTAAAACTCATATGCCATCATTTATGGATCTTTGACAGTTGTTAGTGGTTGTCAGAAGCCCGAAAGTCTGACAGCCAGTTCTGCCATGGGATATCGTATTACCGGGTTACTGCATTGTACAGGTCAGATAGGCAGACGCTCTATGTAAAATACTGGTTTTCAGCTGCATCTGGGTAGATTGGAAGCCGAACCCAACATAGTATGCAAAAGGCTAGGATGATGGCTGGGGATGATGATGATGCAGTGTTACAATATATATTATTGCTGTAAGCCAAAATCCAAATGCGTTCTTAAGTAGAACCAAAAACAACGATATTTAATGTTTGACCTCTAGAACCTTTAATAAACCAGATTCTTTCGATAATATTTATCAACTGAAGTAACTATACTTACTTGACTTGATATTTAATTAATAACAAGTATAAGTACTGGTGTTGGTATTCCACTGTCAAGAACGCAACGTAATAGCAAAGGAATTAATAAACCACACCTTAGTGTAGGATCACCACATCACCATTCACCATAATTTCAGCCGACAGACGCTCACTGCTGGACATAGGCCTCCCCAAGCACCGCCACTTTGACCAGTTCTGTGCTTCTCGCACCCAGCAGATTCCTGCGGCCTTACCAGGTCATAGGTCCATTTTGTGGGAGGCCTTCCAACGCTACATCTTCCGGCCCCATCGGCCATCTTTTCTGCGAGCAATTTGCTCTACCCATTGCCACTTAAGTTTGGCAATTCTTAGGGCAATGTCGGTTACCTTGGTTCTCCTACGGATCTCTACATTTCTGATACGATCGTGTAGGGAAACTCCAAGCATAGACCTCTCCATTGCCCTTTGGGTGACTTTTAGCCTTCTTATGAGGCCCATAGTGAGCGACCACGTCTTGGTGACATAGGTCATCACTGGCATCACGCTCTGGTCAAAGACTATCGTCTTGAGACACTCGGTATGGGGGACGAGAAGATATTTCGTAGCTTCCCGTACACTGCCCAGCCGAGTCGGATTCGACGATTGACCTCTTTTGTCGAAGTTCGACGTACCTTACTGGACAGTTTGTCCTAGATAAAAATAAGGGTCATACTCAGAAAAAGTGTACAGTTGGTATCTTTTCTTGTCCCGCTACTTCATAATTATATAAATATCTTATATTGTGATATTTTCTCTTTTTTCCCGCGTTTTTGCTATATTCTTCTATTAATACGAAGAGTTCTCTAGTATTTGAGCTTTAGTTTTCATTAAAAGAGTATATTTTTTTAATGTCAAAGCATTGTTAAAAATCTCTCCAAAAATTTTTATAGTGTCCCAATGACCATTTCACATTTTCAGAGATAAATTGTTACGAATATACATTGCTTTATTATTCATTGACTGTGGTTATATTATTCTTGATGAATCAATTAACTAAGTAGGACCAATTTTATTCGTAAATTTTTATTTAATTAAACAAATTTTGTCCCAAAATTATGAAGTTTCGTTACTCAGGAGTAATACGCAATAAAATTATAAACGCAATTATTTAAAGTGGTAGAAACTATTTTTTCCTATTCTGGCATCAATATTTCTTACGTTAAAATGACTGTCGCGACAGCCACCATTTTTTCACTGTAGTCGTGAAGTCAAGACATGTATCAAGTGAATATTCACAAAAAACCTCAGGGTGATAAATGACTAGTATTGTGGTAAGTTAATATATTTTTTGTTTACTTACTGTTTTCTTTTCTTATTTTTTGTATTATTTTAACGAATACGCCCAATGCTTGCGTTTTAAACACGTGGTTTACTTAAAAATATTTTTAGAGTTTATAATTTCTCAGATTTCATTCTCATTTTCGTTATATTGCGTTACGCTACGAAACTGATAAATTGTTAAGCTTAGTACTCATCATCAAAAAGTACGTAATTATAGTCACGGGTACGTAAGTTGGCGAATGATTTTGTATTGAGGGCGGAATATACCTACATATGTACCTACATACTGATTCATAAGTATATCAGTGTAGTGATCACAAATACTTAAGTTTTCTGTCTTCACCTTTACTTTAAAAACAAAATAACAAATACAATAATAAATAGTTTGTAACACAAATCAAAAAACTTATATGCATTTCAGTAAAGTACCAAGGCTCCTGTGTCAAATGCCGAAAGACAAAGAAGATAGCAGCCATCGACACCTTCTGAATTTGAAATTCTTTCCGAGTCTATCAGCTCAGTATACGGAGATTCGAGACATAAGGAAAAATCAGTTATAAAAAAATGATTTGTTACAGAGTTTGTTTTAATCATTCTAAATAAGTCTGAGAAGCCAAATATAATCACTTGTTTTATTTCTTTCAATCCATGTGTACGCCTTATTACATCAGTTTCGTGACAATTAAAATGTACACCTTTTCTGAGTATACCCATAATCGTCCTCTACTTCGAGTGTAGAGTCTCCAATCTTCATGAGAGTGGGTGTGACATGGGCATTAGACATACCCTTCAAAAGTTTTCTAATTGCGATTGAAAGTGTTCTCTCATCTTTTTACTCGCCTTCCGTAACTGTGTCTACCAATGTTTGTATCTGCATCACCCAAAGGTTGTCTGGTAGGAAGGCATATAGCATTAAGCCCACCTCCGTACATTTATATGTGCATAAAGTATTACTAAATAAATAAATGATCTTCTTATTTTAATAGCAATTTTTTTTTTAAATCTCCATGCTTGCTCACTGAGTTGGTTGCAGAATATTTCTTCTCGATTTTTTTTCACAGGGCTGCCTAGTTACTTACTAAAAATCTATTATAAAAGTCATCACAATAATAAAGCTGAAGAGTTTGTTTGTTTGTTTGTTTGGTTGAACGCCCTAAAATTGAAAAAATATTTTTATGTTGACCTATATATTGAGGAAGGCTATAGGCTATATAACATCACGCTACAATCAAAAGGAGCGGAGCAGAGTCGAAAAATAGTCGAAAACTGGCATGCAATTCGATGCGACGGGAAGGGTCAGGGCAGCAAAAAAATGACGCGGACTAAGTCGCGGGCAGAAGCTAGTTTATTATAAAAGTCACAATGTCATTTGCCTTCTAACGAATATGCAAACAAAAATCATTTGTGCAACCACTGCGCCAACATTTGGTACCAAAAAAGCTTAGCCCAACATTAAAATCTGGAAAGACCAGTTTTACTTAGGACGCAAGTCTTCAGTCAATTACCTGTTTTACGATCTTGCCAAAAATGGTTTTGATTCGATGAGGAAAAGTTCAATATCGCCTTTGATGCAGATTTTTATAGACTGCCAATGAACTGCAGATAAACAATCAGACACAAAGACTACTTCAGACACCAATCTAAATGGTCTTCACATGATCCGACCAAGATAATGTCTGGACTTTAAAAGAGGCTGTGACCTCTGAGTTTGTTTCGACCTTTCTTCTTAGAGTAGTTAGGAAACGCAGACCTCATCTAGTTTAAAAAAAAATTGACGTGTAAATGTAGAAACCTACTAGCAAGATAAAATTATTTATCACTGCGTTTTTTTACGTTGTTGAGAAGACAATTTTTTGAACTTAAGAAGCAATGAATTAGGAATATTCTTCACAATGGCAATGGTTCAGTTTATGATTGATGGTGTGTTTGACAAAATCAAAATCAAAAGTCATTTATTCAAACTAGGCTGAGAGTCAGCACTTTTTGAACGTCAAAGTTACAAAAGACAGTCCCCCCAAAACGCCCGCCCCTCGACACTTCCTAGTGCTTTCGCTGGGAAGAAGAAGTGGCGGAACAAACTCCCCAGCAGCACAGCTGTCTGTTAAGTTAGAAGAACTTGATTCTATACAATATTGTGTAAGTAATTAATATTATAAAACAAAACATACATTATTCGCCATTATGTCAGCTAGCACACGCCAATATACCAACAAAAAAATTGAAAACTAAAGTCAAGCTGAAATAATAAAACAAAAACGTAAACAGAACTTAAAAACTAAATAAAGCCTCCAGGCATAAAGGGCGTGCCCGCTTACATGTTCAACGATGCAAAATGATCCATATACATACATTGATGCATATAGCTAAGTTGAAGTTACAATAGTTAAACTAGCACCTCCGGAGTAGAATAAAATAACAGTTAATACAAATAACAATAACAAAAACCATGGTCAGCAAGACGACCAGTCACCACAAGCAGCACCCGTTCACGAGCATAACGCAAAGGTCAGCCATTACCCCCCTCGCCATATTTGAGGGAAGGTGGTAACCCGACCCCCGACGCTACCGCAAGCAGTGACATCTAAGGGAGCATGACGAACTTGCTGCCGGTTGGTCAGGCAAGAATATTATGAACAGCTGACGAGGTCGCTAGCTAACTACATGTTGCAATACAGCTCATTTAAAATCATTGTAATGAGTAGATTATGTCCACAATAAATGAAATTAAAAGAAAATAAAAATAAATTAACAAAATCTGTTAAATAAAAAAATAAATAAAAAACAATTATATGAACTACCCATATAAACTGTCAGTAGGAAAGCTAATTCTGGATTGAAAGAACATAAACATTGTCTTGAGTTTGTCTTGAGTTAACCACAGCGACCAACTATTCTTATCGTTTAAGTAGTCGTTGATAGAATAATATAACAATAAGGGTGCAAGGATTGACTATCCATAGACCACGGGTCAACTGCGGCCCGCTGCCGTCATTACAATAAGAGAGTATGGCCCTCGGAAAGATGAAGGGCTTGTGGCTAAATTACAACAGCCGCATGGGTTGATCGTTTAGGTTAAGCTACGCTTGCCCCGGTTAGTCCGTGGATGGGTTATCATCTTTACATACCAAGACCCTTCCGTGCCTCGGAAAGCACGTTAAGCCGTTGGTCCCGGCTGTCTTACATAGACTGACAGTCGTTACAGGTCGTCAGAAGCTCGAAAGTCTGACAACCAGTCTTACAAAGGGGTATACCCCTTTGTACCCAGTTTACCCAGTTACTGTGTATACTATCTGACCTCCACAACCCAGTTACTGGGTTGTGAAGGTCAGATAGTATACCCAGTAACTGGGTTGTGGAGGTCAGATAGGCAGTCGCTCCAGGTAAAATGCTCAACTGCAGCCGGTTAGACTGGAAGCCACAACCAACAAATTTGGGAAATGGCTAGGCAGATGAGTGTGGCCCTCGGAAATATGTGTTGTCTTTCTTGTCGACACATAATAATAAAGGTTCTTCAGCCCACGTCAACACGTAAAAATATCGCAGCGGAGTTTTATCGACACAGGATTATCAACGCTCTGAAAGGCGCCGAGAGTCGAAAATCCAACAGTGTGTTTCATCTAGTGTGTGAGCTTAAGGATGTATTCTGTAGGATTCTCTATGCTCGGTTCCAGGGACGTTAGGGAGCTCCGTAACCGTAACCGAAACTATCGGATATCCGATATAAAAAATTATCTGTAACCGTAACCGAATCCGAAATAAAAGTTTCAGATAATATTGGATTTGTTATTACATGTTTATTTTAGGTAGATTAGATAACACTCAATATAGTATATTTATAATCATTTTTATTTTAAATAGCTGTAATAATCACTCACAGACTGATTGTAATTCCTACCAAATGGTGACATATAAAAAAAACCATTTTATTAGCTATTTGTATGTTACTTTTGAAATTCCTTAAAAGTTTACACCCGTAACCGAAATTATCCGAAACTAACGGTTAATCCGAAATAATTTCATATCCTTATCCGTATCCGTATCCGGTATAATAATCATTCCTACATCCGTAACCAATCCATATCCGAAATTTCATATCCATAACATCCCTACCCGGTTCAACATCGACGGTTGAAAATTCAATGTACGATTAAATCCTATCGCGATATTTTTAAGTGTGTGCGAACGTGGGCTTACTTACTCTTTAGTCTTTTTTTTTTGTAATTACGAAGGAGCATAAAACTATTAATAGAAGCTCAATAAAGTTTTATAGGATCCCTAGGGCGTTGTACCTACTTAACAGGTTTTAGTCGACTCTAATGTAATTATTATTAATTTAATCGTAACTATCTGCGTTTATAACATGAAATATCATTATGTATTTAGTGTTATTTACTGCGGGTTTCAAATTTTGAACATGGCTTATGATTTTTTTTTAATACCAAACTTTTATTTTTATTTTAACTGTTTGAAGTTTTAGAAAATGTTGTTACAACTAAATGTTTGTTAAAGTATTAGATACCCAATGGAATAGCAATGAAGACCATTCAATTGGAGAGATTAGAGGAATGTGATATTTAGTGACGAATTCTGGGAAATTTCAAAATTCGGCTATCGCAAATACTATGAATTTTTCCCTGGGTTTTATGAGATGCTTAATTGTTACAAATGGGTCACACTTTCATTGAATACGTCAAGTTAACAGTCAACCTGTATAATTGTAAGAAACCTTATTTTACAGTAGTGTAGCTTAATAAAAATTATTATGAAAAAAATTGAATAAATAGATTTTTAAACAAGAAAAAACAGATATAACTTTTTCAAAATGTGTGAACCATGATATAAGATAATAAATTATGTTTTAAAAATATTTTTTACGCTTTACATGATAAATGATTTTATTTCTGCAAGTAGGTTTTACACAAACAGTTTTACATGTCAATAATATTTTAAACATAATTAGCCACATCCAATAAAAAACATAGTGTAAACTGCTAATCTTATTTTCCTCCTTGTGGACACGAGATGAACTCACGCTATGGTCAAAATCAATGTCATGTATTAAAATAAGCTGAGACTGGTGACAGCTTCGACTACGAGTTTTAAGTCGTAGGTTTAAACCCGGACTACTGGTGCTTTACTTTTATAAATTATTTTCATCACCACTGCTCTCAAACGTTGACAAAAATCGCATGTCCTACAACGAAAAATTTGTAGACATGTGACATCTCCGCACTGAGCCCGTAAGGTAGATAACACTGCTTCTCACAGAGACCGTTGTCCTAGCAGTGAGAACGTTTATAGGCTGTTTATGCAGCACTTTATGAACGTTAAAATATCATAAGATTGACCCCCAAAATGCCGGGCATTGCAACTAGAAAAGGCGCAACAAACACCCCAGCAGCAGAGCTGTTTATCAGGTTAGAAGAACTTTATTCTATACCATAGTATGACAAATTCAATAAAATTTATATGGGGCCACCCATGAAGAATAACCTACACGTTAAAAAAGATTTTTTGAAATCGGTTGACAGTTGGCGGAAAAATCGGTAAATATACATAAAAAAAAACATAATACAGAACCTCCTCCTTTTTAAAGTTGGTTCAAAACATTACAAAATAAAAAACACTACAAAGTCAAAAATAACTTTAATTTCGAAAGTCCGTGTATTTAAGGTTTTTTGCGAACGACTTCCGAAATTAAAGTTATTTTTGACTTAGTAGTGTTTTTTTAAGGAAGTCGGTTGTTATGTTTTTGTAAAAAGGTTTTATTTTTAACTTTTTAGTTATAGTAGATACCCCGCACTAATCTAATCGCGTTATTCGTTCATTTGTCGCGCATTATACTTAATGCAAGACTTATATGATTTTCACATGGACGCCATTGTCCGAATGGAACCAAATTAAAATGGGACCATTCGAGAAGTACCAGCTTTCAAGTAAAAAAAGAATCATCAAAATCGGTTCATCCAGTCAAAAGTTATGAGGTATCAAACATAAAAAAAATACAGTCGAATTGATAACCTCCTCCTTTGAAGTCCGTTAAAAAGCATTAAATTACATTATTTGCCAAATGTCACGACTGTTTTGTTGGTATTTAGCACTCTACAATATACCAGCAAAAGATTAGCTACTCCCTATGTTGATAGCGGGGTAAACGGGTAATGCGCACCGGATGCACTCAGAGAGGCCACTCCAAGAGGCTATTTTATCGCAGGCTATTAATAGCATTTAATGGACAAGACAACAAATACCTCGTTGGTCTAGTGGTGACACGTACGCCTGAGCGGTCCTGTGTTCGATTCGGACAATGTTATATATTGGATTTTGCCATCAGCCATCTCTCAGTAGCTGCAGCCCAGAGTCTGGATATGTACCCATTTAATGCGAAAATTGAAAACTTAATTCGTTAAATATTATCCAAAATATTTTTTTTTTCTTTAAAGAAGCGTCATGATTGAAAATCTAATGCAAATATAAATGGTTTTTAAGTGATGGCTTACAAAAGTTAAAAACACAAAAATAAAATGCAGAATGCATTCTGAAAGACTGAAACATCTGAATGCCAATAGACATTCCATACCCTCTATTAGTGGCACTTAGACAAAACTGTATAAACATAATAGGTGTAATAAAACCAAACCCGCGACACTCAGATGTCATATAAGGTATGTTTAGCAATAACATATATTCATTAGTTTCAGCCCAAACACGTCCACTGCTGGACATAGGCCTCCCCCAAGCTCCGCCAATTCGACCGGTTTTGTGCTTCCCGCATCCAGCGGATTCCTGCGGCCTTCACAATGTCATCGGCTCAGCTTGTGGGAGGCCTTCCAACTCTACGTCTTCTGGTACGCGATCGGCACTCCAGAACCTTTCGGCCCCATCGGCCATCTGTTCTGCGAGCAATGTGCCCTACCCACTGCCAATTAATTTTCGCAATTCTTCGGGCTATGTCGGTTACCTTAGTTCTCCTACGGATTTCTTTATTTCTGATTCGATCGCATACGGAAACTCCAAGCATAGCCCTCTCCATCGCTCTTTGGGTGACTTTAAGCCTTTATATAAGCCCGCCCAACAAATGACAAATACCAATAACATAATTATATACTTAAACAAGAATATAATTGTGTCAAATAACAAGCTTCCGAACCAACCTGTATTCGTCTACGACCTTTACGCCATTATATTTTTATGTTAGATACTTAATATCCAAATTATGGAGGAAAAGTTTTGAGTAGCCTAGCTTGAGCATGTTATAAATATTGTGGCTTGTAAATTGGTAAAAGTAAATATACTGGTTTTCAAACAAGACTTCTGTCTCAGTAAAAAAGAGCTAAAAGAGACTGTGACCTCTGAGTTTGTTTCGGCCTTTCTTCTTAGAGTAGTCAGTTAGGAAACGCCGAACTCATCTAGCTTAAAAAAAATATCATTGACATGTAAAAGTGTTTGTACAAACCTACTTACAGAAATAAAATCATTTATCATTTAAAAACAGCCCATAGTTCAGGTAAAAATGCTTGGGATGCTTTTTGCGGTATTTTGACTCCAGTTTTATCAACGTCTGTCGATAAAATATTTACATCATTTGATATCAAGCACCTTACTCTTGTTCACATTAAAATGATTTCCTTTATGAATTCATCATCATCAGCAGATTATAACGTTCCCACTGCTGGGACACAGGCCTCCTCTCTGTGAGAGGGAGTGGGCCATAATCCACCACGCGGGCCCAGTGCGGGTTGGTAGATGTCACATGTCTTCAAATTTTTGGTTCTAAGACATGCCAGTTTCCTCACGATGTTTTCCTTCACCGTTTTGGGAGCAGTGGTGATGAAATAATTTACACAAAGTAAAGCGCCTGCGCCCATTTCTTCCCGTGGGTGTCGTAAAAGGCGACTAAGGAACTTACTAGAACTACTAATATTCCATTTAATACTAGGAACTTAATTTATATTCAATTTAATAATATAAATATCAATGAAGCTGACACAACAAAATTTCTGGGACTAATAATAGATTCTAAATTGAATTGGAAACCTCAAATAGAGGCACTTAGTAAAAAACTGAGTAGTGCAGCCTTCTCTCTGAAACAGCTTGCTGTGGTTCTCAACACATATGCGCTAGTTACTGCTTACTATGGATTAGCCGAATCAATTCTTAGATATGGAGTTATCTTCGGGGGGAATAGCACGGACATTGAAATAGCGTTTCGGGCACAGAAAAGATGCATTAGATCGATGTTTAGACTACAAACAATGGACAGCTGTAAACCTTATTTTATAGAGCGTAAGATATTGACATTACCTTCATTATATATCCTGGAAACAATAATGTTTATAAAATCCAATTCTCATTTATTCCAGCGTTTGTCTGATGTTGCTCCTAGGAATAGACGTGACAATTTCAAATTCTGTGTTCACGGCGCTAAAACAACTCTTATGCATAAGAGTATCTTTTGCATGGCTCCGAACATTTTTAATTAAATGCCCAAATCGTGGAAAACGTTAAATATTTCTGCTCTAAAAAGTAAATTAAAGGAAATACTAACTGAAAGAGCGTATTATAGTGTATCGGAATTTATGAAAGAGGACAATCTTCTCCGTTTTTGAGATGACAATGTTGTATTTTTGGACTTTATTATTTTTTTTTTTAACCAATGTATTTTTTTTTGGAATATTTGTAATTTTAGTGACATTTTATTTTATTTCATATTTATTGACCAACTAATTTAATCACTACTTTGACATTGAATTGTAATATAAATATTAGGTATCTTTAATGAATAATTTAGAAATGTAATTTTGATGAATATTATATCACGGTTTATGCACCATCTCTTCCTACAAATTTGTACGCCACGATATGCGGCTGAACATGTCTGATCCTTTATGTATTTCCTTATTATCTTGCATGCAATGTATGTACACCATGTTTAAACAAATCAAATTTACTTACTTACTAGAGAATGGGCAGCAGCGTTCTCTATGTATTTTACCACCATACTGCGATTGCCAAGCCGCCTGCCAAGCGTGGCGATTATGGCAAACCCCGAACAAATGCTGAACATAGGCCATATTGGACATCATTTGGCTGAAGTGATGATGATGATGATGATGATGAAACAGGCGAGGTGAAGCTAATGAAATCGTATTAACACGTTAAACTGCCATTGTGAAAATCAGAAAAAGTCAAAAAATGTACTTAGTGTTTGGTGGGGCTCCGACGGAAGGCGAAATTAGGTACCTTCGACGCGGACAGAAAAACTGATGAACGCAAGTGTCGTGCCTAGGGCCAGGAAGTGAGGGAATCGTGCACCTTACCTCCTCGTGTTGCCGCTCGATCTGCCAGCAGAATCTGGGAGCTCCGGAGTCTTCAGAGCTCGGCACCACGTGTCGGCAATGTCCAGAGGCACAACACAGGCACTTCAGTTCTACCGTCGAAGCCACAAGTAACACCACTATTGAAACAGCGGGACTGCTATGAACTTATAATATTCAATTATATCGTTCTGCGATAAAATAGTACAGCGGTTAAAAAATACACAGCGGGAATGCGATCACGATGGAATTCATATTTGAACTGTCATAATGTCTTTTCCGAGTGAGCTATAAAGAAGGCGACGCTCATTGGCGAGAAGGGGTTCGCCAGGTGCACGATGTTGATTGGCTGGAAGGGACTAGCTTGACATCTTGCGTAATAGTTTAACAAATAAAATAGATGGCGCTAACATTTCCTCCCCCTTTTAAAGGGTCACCTTTAAATCCAATCATAAAGTGTAATAAAGAACTGCGAAAATATAATATTGAAACTGCGATTTATATAAGATAAACTGCGACAATCTTAAACTAACTAACTGCTAGCACTTAAACTACTGTGGTTACAAAAAAAAAAAATTACAATCTTATTGCGTAGGTAATGGGCACAAACGTACGACCGGATGCACGTATGTACCTTTAGCTGTTCTTACAGAAACTACACGCGTTATACCATCGTTGGAAGGAAGAATCTTCTCTACTATCGCTAATGGCCACGATAAAGGAGGTGAATTGTCAGTTATAATAACAACAACCGTGCCAGGCTTGATTGGCACAGACGGAGTATTCCATTTCTCTCGGGTTTGTAAACTATGTAAATATTCCATTCTCCATCTTTTCCAAAAAGATTGCACTAATTTATCAAGCAGAGAATGTCTCTGAAGCAAGTTGAAATTATCTGATTCTACTTCAGGCGCGGGCAATGAGAGTAAAGGAGCGGTATGCAAAAAATGACCTGGCGTTAACGCGGTAGGTTCTGCGGGATCGGCACTCAGAACCGTAAGAGGCCGAGAATTTAACTAACACTCGATCTGAACGAGCACTGTAACTAGCTCTTCGTAAGAGAGAAGCTGTTGACCGATGACCTTGAAAAGGTGCGTCTTGACGACCTTCACCATACTCTCCCAACATCCGCCAAAATGTGGGGCGGCCGGACAGTTAAACTTCCATGTGATACGGTTTTCAGCAAGCTCTTCTTCGAAGCGAGAGCGGAACTCGACATTATTAAGAAATTTATATAAGTCGCGTAAATAAGAATTAGCGCCTACAAAATTAGTGCCTCTGTCCGAGTGCATTACTTGGACAGGGCCCCTGCGAGACAAGAACCGTTTAAGTGCAGCTAAAAAACTTGCGGTGCTAAGATCAGTGGCTACTTCAATATGTAGCGTGCGAGTTGTGAGACAAGTGAACACGCAAAAATATGCTTTCAAAGCCTTTGCACCCCGACGGCGAATGGGAGTGTAACATATAGGACCTGCGTAATCACAGCCCGTGTGAGTAAACGGCTTAATAACCTGACGCGTTCGGACGCGTTCCCGCTCATGGCTGACTTGCCGGACTGTCGGCAGTCCGGCAAGTCAGCCATGAGCGGGACGTCGGGACGCGGTCGAGCGCGGAAACAAATATTACAATCGTGAACTACCTTACGAATAGCACGACGAGCAGACAGTATCCAGTATTTCTGCCGTAATAGTGACATGAGCTGTTCAGGCCCAGCGTGTAAATATTTCTTATGATAATATTCAATTAATAGTTAACAAAAAAGTCATGGCTTGGCAGAAGTACCGGGTGCTGCTGTGAGTAACTTAGATCAGAATGGGTGAGACGTCCACCAACTCTGATTAAATCGTTATGTAAAAACGGTCTTAATTTATTAAGAGATCATGAAACCTGCGTGTTCAGTTTTAAATTTAGAATTTCTTTATTGAAACGTTTATTTTGGATAAGTTTCAGCAATTTGTTTTCTGCAAAACTCAAATCAGCTGCGGTTATATGTACGGAATCGCGACGTGGTAACAAATTAGCGAATCTATAAATGTAAACAATCGTACGGAGTATTTTACTCCATGACGAAAGGCGTAGAAAGAGTATCATAAACATAAGAATCGTCAGCGGGAATTAAAACAGCGTGAACGAGTTTCTTTTGTTCAGGTATCTCGTCCAACGTGAGCGGTTCCGTACCTTCAGCAATAGGCCACTGCGACGGATGTAATGTTAGCCAGGGGGGCCATTGGGACCACGGAGGGTGGTCTTTAGGATTAAAACGATAAAGAATTCTCTGATAACGTCGATCAGATTCGCGAATCATAATTTGTAAAAACATTTATTTATTTATTTATTTATTTATTTATAATAAGCACACCAACAGCACAATCACTTACAATTCAAATAAAATACAATTTAAAATTGGCACTTCAGTAACCATGCAAATAACAGATATGCATGACATTAGCATATGAATATTAGAGACAAAAAAAAAACTTGAAAGTAAAAAGTAAAAGTAAAAAGTATCCAGAGACCCAAACCTGTACCCTGTAACCTGTATTTGTTTACAATCAGCGGTCATCGCTACAGAGTGTAGACGAAAATTTGAAATAATTTTGAATAAATTACCCTGTAGGTTGGGCCCACTGTGCAGCAAATCATTTAACGAAACACCGGACGATGTTTTGCAGCTGCCATCCAGCACGGGACGCAACCTAGACGAAGACTTGTCAGGGCGGGGAACCCCATGATGTGGGATTATATAAGTAGGGTACACATCTGCAGTTTCATGCGAAAGAACTGACACGGGTGAGATATAACCTTTAGAAAGGTAATCATTTAAAACTTCGTCA
The DNA here is from genome assembly GCA_932294355.1 of Aporophyla lueneburgensis. NCBI lineage: Eukaryota > Metazoa > Arthropoda > Insecta > Lepidoptera > Noctuidae > Aporophyla > Aporophyla lueneburgensis. The sequence goes on along the minus strand of OW028754.1, from coordinate 4,440,217 downwards.
TAAGCGGCGCGTAGCTCAGGTGAAGCTTCAAGCTTCCTCTCTAAGCATAAAAAACGTCTACGAGCGATATTGAATGAGTCACCCAGTGTGAACACATCCTTATCAAACGGTAGACCCACGGTATAGCGACCAGTAACTGGGTCCCGTTGCGTAGTTGAATGATAAAAATATTCACATTCAGCATCAGCAGGATGCTGAACGGGCGGGCCAGGAACTTCTTCAAGTTCCCAGAAGCGGGAAATCAAATTGTTATCCATAGGCGAAGGGACTATGGCGCAGCACGATGTGACACATGCTGGGCGGTTACTGAGTGTAGGTACGACCCCCATGAGTACGTAGCCTAACACCGTATTGACAGCGGCGGGCACTGACGGGCCACCAGGAACCACGTCAGGCAAAAGTAAATGCGGGAACAGCGATGCTCCAATCAAAATATCAATTTTACTTGGAATAGCGAAACTATCATCAGCGAACTGAAGTTTATTCGAGTAAGGTAGGGCCTTAATATCAACAAAAGCGGGAGGTAAGTTGTCCGTAATTTGATCAACTACTAACGAGTCAATATCAAATCGGACATTTTTGTTAAAGCGTGAAAATATACGTAAATTTACTGTCCCGAACGACGTCCTCTCTGTGCCTCCAAAACCGTCATACGGTCGTAGACCGTGTATTGTTTTGACGTAAACGTAAAAGTTCACAACATTCCCTAGTAATGAAGTGACTTTGCGAGGCGGAATCGAGTAAAATTCTTATTAAATGCTCACGCCCAGCACTATCGTACGCCACGACTTGAGCAGTCGCGAGCAAAACGGTAGTATGCGAATCACATTGCGGCGTCTCGCTGCAAGCGGCATTAGAGGAAACAGAACGCGGAGCGTCAACGGACATCGAACACAAAGCTACATCAGGCTGCGTGGCGGAGCGCACCGGCTCGGACGCGGGCACGGGTGCGATTGGGACGACAGCAGCGCTCGCTTGCGTTGACGTCACCGGATCGGGCGCTTCGCGCTGCGGCGTAGGTCTACTGTAACTCGCCACTTCCGCGGTCCGTGGGTTCGAATCCCGAGTAAAATGTAATAGTGAATGGTGACGTTGTTTACACGTTCTACAGCCAGATGCGGATTGACAACTCGATATTTTATGTTTAATACTTAAACAATTAACGCAACCATTAATTTTCCTAACAACCTGTAAGCGTTCATACGGAGTTGATTTATGAAAATCAGGACATTTAAATAAGTGTTGATGTGTGACATTAGTACACAAACATTTATCTGTTGAATCAGATTCGACCGTGCTTACATACGCGTTATAACGCGGGGAGGACTGCGGTTTTTTACTATCATTAAAACTGTGGGAACGATCAACTGATTTTGCGGAATTATGTACTTGCGCGCCGGCTGTTAAAGCGTGGGTGCGATACAATATTTTACTCTGTTTATTAACGAAATCGACTAAATCATTAAATAAAGGAATATCAGACTGATCCTGACTGTTTTCAAAGTTACGAACAGTTTCGCTGTCTAACTTGGTAATAGCTATTTGTACGAAAATTAAATTCAATAAATCTGGAATTTTTAAATGTTGTAAGGCACGGACGGCGTTAACAAACTTATCATTAAAAATGTCCAAATTATCGGAAGTAACGGAACTTAACGGTTTAAAATCTATGATCTGTTTTAAATAAGTGGCCGCTAGTGTGCGTTTGTCTTCATACCTATTCACTAGCGTATTGAAAATGAGTTCGTAATTCTCAGCGGTAGGTACAATGGCCGGCTCATGCGGCTAGCGCTTTACCGGTCAATTTGCCCTGTAAATAATGTAATTTTCGATGATCCGAGAGAGATGGATTATCATGAACAGCGGATTTATAATTTGAGTAAAACAATGGCCATGAACGAATGTCACCGTTAAAACTCATTAATTCAATCGGCGGTAACTTAATGATAGAAGATTTTTTTTCTAAGATGGACGGAATGACGTCTGCATTGGTATTGGAAGCAACCAAACGTTTTAAGCGACTATATAACTGTTCAAACGAAACCAGCGCCTTGTAGTCAGCGCGCGCGGTGGGGTCAGCTGTCAGTAGACAGTTATTATACTGATCCATAACTTCATGAAATTCGGAACGAATAGCGTCAATGTTTGAGCTAGCGTCCAGAAAAGCCTCTTTCGCATCATCTCCCGTGCCTATGTCTTTAGATAAATCGTAGGCAGACTGTAAACACTCGAATAAAGCATTCCGTTTGGCTTCCAACGCCAACAACGAAAACTCCGTACTACCAGACTTAATAGCTTCCTTCATTATGAAATGAGAATTTTAAATTGAAGGTAACAAAATAATTTATTTGTGAGTTTGCGAATAATATAAAAGTAAGTGGGTACTCGTACCTACCTAGCGTGCCTAGCGAGAATCGTGCGTGGCGAGCGCCGAGCGCGGCTCGACGACACGTACCGACTTATACGCGGGCACGTGTGCGAAAGAGACGACAGCAACTGTTTCTTGCATCAGTTATGGTAGGTATCTACCAAATCTCAGCGAAAATTATCGAAATAGAACCTTATTTCGCGAATACCACTGAGAATATGAATATTACAGCGAATAATAATATTAAATATCAGTATGACAGCGGGAAAAATAAGTATTTAGTGTTAAGCGGTAACAAAATGAAATAATTACCTTCGCGGTACGCAACGAGCGTAATGGCGTCGGTATGTTTTCTAGGCTAACGAAGACCTAAAAACGGCGGGTTTTAACACTAAATCTCCTATTAGGTGACCTAAAAGGGGCGGAAACTGTATCATTACGGTTCGAAGGACCACAATAATGGAGGGGCTCCGACGGAAGGCGAAATTAGGTACCTTCGACGCGGACTTCGCGAAATTAGGTTCTTCGCGCAAGTGTCGTGCCTAGGGCCAGGAAGTGAGGGAATCGTGCACCTTACCTCCTCGTGTTGCCGCTCGATCTGCCAGCAGAATCTGGGAGCTCCGGAGTCTTCAGAGCTCGGCACCACGTGTTGGCAATGTCCAGAGGCACAACACAGGCACTTCAGTTCTACCGTCGAAGCCACAAGTAACACCACTATTGAAACAGCGGGACTGCTATGAACTTATAATATTCAATTATATCGTTCTGCGATAAAATAGTACAGCGGTAAAAAAATACACAGCGGGAATGCGATCACGATGGAATTCATATTTGAACTGTCATAATGTCTTTTCCGAGCGAGCCATAAAGAAGGCGACGCTCATTGGCGAGAAGGGGTTCGCCAGATGCACGATGTTGATTGGCTGGAAGGGACTAGCTTGACATCTTGCGTAATAGTTTAACAAATAAAATAGATGGCGCTAACAGTGTTATTTCCTTCAAATACATTATTTATTCCATAAATACATTATTTATTCCAAAAACATGGCCGCCTGGCAGCAACGACATGTTCGGATTTTGTATGTGTTGTCGGTCATATAGTCCGACAAGGCCTTTTTTTTCTGGATGGGAAGTCATCAAATGACTTCTCCCGCTCTGGGCGGAGCGGGAGGGCGTGTCAGACTTTTACTGACTAAAACCCACCCGTGCATCTGTTGCCCATGTGCCAGGGTCACGGTATCTCTATCAAACAATCACGCGACCCCGGCAGGCATCGGTCCTAGTAGACCCCTACACTGCTGCTGACATCTCTTTGACACTAAATCTCCTATTAGGTGACCTAAAAGGGGCGGAAACTGTATCATTACGGTTCGAAGGACCACAATAATGGAGGGGCTCCGACGGAAGGCGAAATTAGGTACCTTCGACGCGGACAGAAAAACTGATGAACGCAAGTGTCGTGCCTAGGGCCAGGAAGTGAGGGAATCGTGCACCTTACCTCCTCGTGTTGCCGCTCGATCTGCCAGCAGAATCTGGGAGCTCCGGAGTCTTCAGAGCTCGGCACCACGTGTTGGCAATGTCCAGAGGCACAACACAGGCACTTCAGTTCTACCGTCGAAGCCACAAGTAACACCACTATTGAAACAGCGGGACTGCTATGAACTTATAATATTCAATTATATCGTTCTGCGATAAAATAGTACAGCGGTAAAAAAATACACAGCGGGAATGCGATCACGATGGAATTCATATTTGAACTGTCATAATGTCTTTTCCGAGCGAGCCATAAAGAAGGCGACGCTCATTGGCGAGAAGGGGTTCGCCAGATGCACGATGTTGATTGGCTGGAAGGGACTAGCTTGACATCTTGCGTAATAGTTTAACAAATAAAATAGATGGCGCTAACAGTGTTATTTCCTTCAAATACATTATTTATTCCATAAATACATTATTTATTCCAAAAACATGGCCGCCTGGCAGCAACGACATGTTCGGATTTTGTATGTGTTGTCGGTCATATAGTCCGACAAGGCCTTTTTTTTCTGGATGGGAAGTCATCAAATGACTTCTCCCGCTCTGGGCGGAGCGGGAGGGCGTGTCAGACTTTTACTGACTAAAACCCACCCGTGCATCTGTTGCCCATGTGCCAGGGTCACGGTATCTCTATCAAACAATCACGCGACCCCGGCAGGCATCGGTCCTAGTAGACCCCTACACTGCTGCTGACATCTCTTTGAGGCGCGCGTGGAACACTACGCGCCGTCGACCCGAGCTTGGTCCTTACCGGGCGGCGAGCTACCCATTGCTCGCCACCCGCCTACGGTGGCCGGGAGTCCGTCTGACAAGGCCTGAATGGAACAAAAAGTGTCGGACACACAGTCCGACATGGCAGTTAACGTGTTAAAAATCCAGACATTCAAATTTAGAACTCACACCAATTCTCCACACGGAAAAACTATACCCAAAGTAACTTCAAAAAGAGAATCGGAATCAATAAACCGTTTCAGTTACAAATGGCGGCAATAAATACAGTTCCGTTTAATCTACAATTAAGTGGAGCACACAGACTACTTACTAACAGTGCAACAGTGAATCAAGTTGGCATTGTGATAGTTAGCCCTCCCTATCTGTGCTAAACATTTAGTTTCACTTTGGAAAGTTAGAATGGGAGGAGAAAATTCATTAACTTCATCATAATCTGCCTATAATTTTCCCTTTGCTGAGACACAGGCCTCCTCATGGTGAGAGGGAGTGGGCTGTAATCCGCCACGTGGGCCCAAATCGGGTTGATAGATGTCACATGGCTTCAATTGTTTAGTTTTAGGATATGCCGAATGTTTTCTTTATAAATATGTATATATGAATGTAAGTATATATTATAGTAAATATATATGTGTGCATTATAAGTTTATAATCTATTTATATTTCCCATCTTATTTATAATTTGATATAGGATGTATTTTAATAGTATTTTTCAATAACTGTTCCTCTCAATCAAAGCACCTGCCATGTAATCTCTCCACCACCCTTGGTTGACTGGTAGAGAATGCCTAAGGCATTAAGTCCGCCTTTGTACCTTTTGTGTGCGAGAAGTTTAAATAAATAAATATTTTCCTTCACCGTTATGAGAGCAGTAGTGATGAAATAATTATCAAATAATGGTTCCTAATTCAAAATTGGGCTTGATGCTTTCAACCTAATTTAAATATAAACCTTTTGTAATAAATGAGTTTAGGTTCATCGAAGGTGACATGAACAGTCAACGATAAATGAGTGCATTTTGCGCCGACCGATTGACGTGTAAAAGCGTTTGTACGAAACCTATTTGAAAATAAAGAATTGCCAAAATATTAAAGCTCAAAACTGAAGTAATCTACCAAATAAGCTCACACCTATCCTGAAAGGTTATTTGTGCCAAATCCGTATTTGGCTTAGAGCCTACTCAGCTGGCAACGTCGCCAGTGCCACGGCCCTCACGGTAGTGCTTCAGCCATGTATAGAAAAATAGGGATGGGAATATGGCATCGATAAATTAGAGAATCGATTATAAAGGAGTTGATAACAATTTTATTTTTATTTCTGGACCAACTTCTTTTGCCAGCGACTTCACCTGTGTATTATACATATAAACCTTCAAGAGGAGAATCACTCTGTCTATTGATGAAAACCGCATTAAAATCCGTTGCGTAGCGTACAGACGGGGGAGGCTACTTTGTTTTGTATGTACTATGTCTAGATATGACCACTGATTTGAATTTTGTACATTTGAATGATAAATAATTTCATTTCAGTAAGTAGGTTTGTAGAACCACTTTCACACGTCAATAATATTAAAAAATCTAGGTGAGACCGCCGTTTTCTATCCGACTGCTTCGAAAAGAAAGTCTGATTGTGAAACAAACTCCGAGGTCACAGTCTCTTCGGGCTTGCGGACGGCGAGCAATGGGTAGCTCTCCGCCCGGTAAGGACCAGGCCCGGGTCGACGGTGCGTTGTGTTCCACGTGCACCTCAAAAAGATATTGATGGGGTCCGCTAGGGCCGACGCATACCAGGGTCGCGGGTTTATTCAAAGGAGTTACCGTGGCCCTGGCACTGGTAACTGAACGAACACGGGTGGGTTTTAGTCAGTAAAAGTCTGACACGCCCTCCCACTGCACCCCAGAGCGGGAGACATCCTTTAATGATTTCCCACCCACAAAAAAAAAGGTAACAGTCTCTTTTAAATTCCAGACATAATCTTGGTCAGATCATGTGAAGACCATGTAGATTGATTTCTGAACAGGTCTTTTGAAGAAATAACCCACATGGAATGTGTTGACCTGTCCAATTTAGAAATCTGAATTGGTTTTTGATAGTTTAAACAGATACTTGCTAAAGTTTATCGTGAAAGTGTTAACCAAAGTGTTCTTGAATCATTTGATTTTTATTGAATCTACATTATTTGCAAATGACAAGATTGCTATGTCGCGGTCGCAGGGGTATGTTTATTACACTTTTATTTAAAAAAATATGTCTTACTCCCATAAGTAGAAGTAGTAGGGTATGTACTGCTTGAGTACATAGGTACAAATAGTATATCCCATATAGTAGATTTCATCTAGCAAATCAGGTTTCCCAATTGCTATTGCGAGGTTCGTCTGGAGGACATGGTGGAGCATACGGTGGAGGTGTGCCCTGCCTGGGCGGAGAACCACCGTGTCCTCGTGGAGGTGATCGGCGGCGGCGACCTCTCGTGTCCGGCCCTGGTTAGAACCATGGGACGGAGCGAGAGGGCATGGGAAGCCATCACCTCCATCTGTGAAGCAGTAATGCTCGCGAAGGAGGGGGCGGGGCGCGTGAGGGAGTGGCAGTCTCTGCGCCCTCGTATCTCTAGCCGCCGCAGGAGGAGACGCCCCGGGCGTCGAGAGTCGATCGCAGACTCCCGGCCACCGCAGGCGCAGGCTTGCGGGCGGTGAGCAATGGGTAGCTTGTTGGTTGACGGTATGTAGTGTTCCACGCGCGCCTCAAAAAGATGTCAGCAGCACTGAAGGGGTCTGCTAGGACCGATGCCTGCCAGGGTTCGCGAGATTGTTCAAACGAGATACCGTGGCCCTGGCATATGGGTAACTGAAGGAACACGGGTGGGTTTTAGTCAGTAAAAGTCTGACATGCCCTCCCGCTCCGCCCAGAGCGGGAGAAGTCATTTGACGATATCCTATCAAAAAAAAAAAAAGTTTACTTACCCAATTGCTTAAAATAGTCTCTGCGAGAACATTTTTTTTTTATCTCATGCGCATGAACAGCTGCTATCATTAATTTAATTTAAACATTGATTTTGAATCTCACTCGTCAAACCTTGATTTTTAGGGTTCCGTTGCCAAATGGCAAAAAACGGAACCCTTATAGATTCGTCATGTCTGTCTATCTGTCTGTCTGTCTGTCTGTCCGTCCGTATGTCACAGCCACTTTTTTCCGAAACTATAAGAGCTATTCTGTTGAAACTTGGTAAGTAGATGTATTCTGTGAACCGCATTAAGATTTTCACACTAAAATAGAAAAAAAAACAATAAATTTTGGGGTTCCCCATACATAGAACTGAAACTCAAAAATGTTTTTTTTTTCATCAAACCCATACGTGTGGGGTATCTATGAATAGGTCTTCAAAAATGGTAATGAGGTTTCTACTATCATTTTTTTTCTAAACTGAATAGTTTGCGCGAGAGACACTTCCAGAGTGGTAAAATGTGCCCCCCCCCCCCCCCCGTAACTTCTAAAATAAGGGAATGATAAAACTAAAAAAATATATGATGTACATACATTACCATGTAAACTACCAACGAAAATTGGTTTGAACGAGATCGAGTGAGTAGTTTTTTTTTAAAACGTCATAAATCGTAAACCGCAATTTACCTTACATTCAATCAACTGAAATATAAAAATTAAAAAATATATATATTTTTAAACCGAGAATACCTACAGATTTGTACGGAACCCTCGGTGCGCGAGTCCGACTCGCACTTATTTAATTTTTAATTTGTATATTTTTCACTTCTTCTTCCCAACTAAAGATTAGGAAGTAGTAAAGGGCAGGCGTTTTGGGGGACTGTCGTATGTAGCGTTGACGAAGTGCTGACTCTCAGCCTATTTTTTATTATATGACTTTTGATTTTGATGTTTCATCATCGCAATTTAAATCGATAAACTAATAACATCGTCCATCCCTACCTCTTCACTGCAGTGATGCGCAATGTCTATCAGCTTTGACTGACCACTGTAAGCGATGTTTCATGTGAATGACCGGCACTGAAACGTAAATGTGGTTATACTTGGAAGCCAGTCGGCATAAACACAGAGTAAAAATAAACAGATGGTAAGCTTCTAAAGAGCGTGCAATTTTATAGGTACCTGTTTTGGTAGGGTTGACACAGGAGGATAAAATGAAATAAACAAAATGTCAATAGACTTTTTATTTGTAACTATTATATATAATCGCTAACTCGAAGTAAATTATCTCGTATTTCAAATGAAAAACACTAGTATTCTGGCATTAATTGTAAAAAACATATTCTCATGTAGGTAATCATATATTGGTCATTTTAAAAAATATACGTTTTTATTCATAGTACTATCGTTCATATGCACAGTACAGTAAACACCCGTATTTTTTTCTATGTACCTATTGAAAAAAGTACATAATACATAGTTTAGAACACTATTATTTACACACTACTATACTCGCAGCCCTAAGCGAGGCAACTGGCTGAGCCGATATGAACCGGTTTCTCTTCATACGCAACGAAGCCGCCAGTTTTCCGCACATACTGCGATATGCTTGTAGTAATTTACCTATCATAACGCGGTTGTATGAACCTTACCCTCTGTGGCACCGACAGTGACCCGTTTACTCTGTGGCATCAACGCGTGCATATTTATACTGAAATCGGTTATTGAGACCTAATTGGGATGAAATTCGGTTTTATAAGTTTTTGCCCTGTAAGAGACAGGGCAAAATACTCCAAAACCGAATTTCAGTAACACTGAAGTAACAGTGGCGTTTCTTTCCTATTTCTCTGTATACGAAACTACCTTTTACACACAACACACGCATACACACACACACACATCTCTAAGTTTTTTTTTTCTTATTTTTGGTTATAAATAGTTCAAGTCTTGCCTTGTTTTGTTTTAGATTTTTTTTGTAATTTCCTTTGTTTAAAAAATAATTTCACTTTGTACACCACTTTTACCATTATATTTTTCTCATTGGAGAGCGGGACCTCCTAGCACAGGTATATTTTTTACTTAAAAAAAGACGCCTATGTAAGATTTACTGTAAAAGTTGTACAAGTTTCTGAAATAAACCTTTTATTTTTTTATTTTTACCTTTGGGCGACTAGAATCCTTTCTATTTTAATTTCATTGTTGACGTGTAGAAGTACCTTTTATTTAAATAAATGCGTCTTCGTAATTTTTTTACAAACTTCACTTATTTTTTCAGATACACAAGGAAATAACGCAAGATGCATATAAGACCGATGTTAGCGATCCCGATCTGTTTATTTGGCGTCTTCGTCTTTTGGATAACTGGCTCAAGTGGTAAGGATATTTTTAATATTTTAAAACTAAAAAAGTTAAATTAAAACATTCTAAAAACGCTACCACACACTAAAACCGCTAAAAATCATAAAAATGATAGGTATATGTGAGCCCTTTTTTTGGGTGAGAAATCATCAAATGACGTCTCCCGCCCTAGGCTGGAGCGGGAGGGCGTGTCAGACTTTTACTGACTAAAACCCACCCGTGTTCCATCAGTTGCCTGTATGCCAGGGGCACGGTAATTCTTTCGAACGAATCTCGAAATCCTGGCAGGTGTGTGAGCTCTTTATCTTTATAGTATAAGTTGTGGGTAACATTTTTGATCAATTCGTCGGTCGCCCCGACCGGGGGAAGGCTAACGTCACACCTGGTTTCCCCGAAGGCATAGGTATACCATCTATAGGCACACACATTTCTCTAGTTACGTTTAAGTCCCAGGGCGAGTCTTTTGCCATCAACCGTACACAAATCCAAACTGCACCAATGCTGTGTTTTTGCAATAAAACAAATTAGATATTAAGCTGTACATTATCTGCCAGGGTCGCGAGATTCGTTCGAAAGAGTTACCGTGGCCCTGGCATATGGGCAACTGAAGGAACACGGGTGGGTTTTACTCAGTAAAAGTCTGACACGCTCTACCGCTCCACCCGGAGTGGGAGAAGTCATTTGATGATTACCCATCCAAAAAAAAAACTGTACATTATATCTAATTTGTTTTATTGCAAAAACAACTCTATTTTTGGATGTGCGTCATTCAAGTAGTAATTTATCAAGATGACTCTCACTCTGTAAGAAATTTTTGGCGATGCACACCCAAATAAATAATTAAAAGCGTAAGATTTATTACGTTATCCTGTTACACGCTGATGCAGAGGTACATAAGCGTACTACATCTTGTGTTTAGCTACCTAGAGCTTGCACATAGAGATGTTTTGCGTGCCCCACTTCTGGGCAAAGGCCCGCCAGGAACTCAGTTTTTGCGCCACCTCAAAACAGCTTTCATGGTACCTGCGCGTCCAGGACGTTTCTCTCGCCACCAGTTTCTGGGCCGTCTCGTACCGTTGTGACTCGACTTTTGCCAAACGCTAATCAAAATCAAATAAAATATAGTCTGCGATGGTTTTCCAAATACAAACTTTCTAAATTCAAAGATACACTCGTCGCCAATGTAGTGTTTACAAGTAAGAGCTTTGAGTTTTGTAATAAAATAAAATTATCAGTAAGTACATTATACAGAAAAAATTTAACCAGTGCACATTTTTTTTTTTTGTGATTCAGTATCAGTAATAGAATACATTTTTATTATTTTTTCAATACATTTTTAAAAAAATTATGCGACCTTAAATCAGTAAACTGTGGACAGCCTACATATTTCGTAATATGATATTGACAAAAGTAATAGGTTAGTAACCGCGCGCCAGTGCGGTACTTCGAACTTCTTAGAATTTTGACCGATCGAACAGCTGCTCGCTTGTTCACCTTCACCGCCGCGCCAGTACCGCGCGCAAGTTACCATAAAAACTAGTTTCAAAATAAACATCTTTCGTTAACGATAACTTAATTTTTTTGTACTAAAATATCAAAACAAAAATTCCATGGTTTGGTTTTTAAATTATAACTCGTTTAAGTTTAATTTGTTGAAATTTGCGCACTTGATAAAAACTTATCCTGTATACAACAACTCTAAGGGAACGCTTAGTCAGCGCCGCCGGCCCTTTTAATAAAAATAATAACAATAATAGTAAAGAAAAGTAAAAAACTACATCCGGAAAACTGAAGAATTCCGCTCTAAAAAGTAGGAAACAAAAAAATTTTCTCATCTGAAAACCGTGGTCGTATACCATCTACCCAAACAACATTCTAGCAGTACAAAGTGTTTAAAACATTTTGGTGTTTGCTCACAATTTATATGTTCATTTGATACCTATTCGAAACAGATACCGTGACCCTGGCATATGGGCAACTGAAGGAACACGGATGGGTTTTAGTCAGTAAAGTCTAACATTCGCTCCACCTAGAGCGGGAGACGTAATTTGATGACTTCTCACTAAAAAAAACAAAACACTTTTTATTGATTAATTCATGACTTTGTCCTAAGGAAGAAAGGACCAACCATACCTCATTTGTCAAACTGTGATAAGTAGTTTAGGATTTATGCGGAAACAGATGAACATACATACGTACCGGTCAAAATCATAACCCTACTTTTCCTTCACCGTAGTCAGGTAAACTGAATTCAAATTGTTAACAAAAAATCTCCCAACTTAACCCTAAACGAAAAAACCAAAAGATTTTAGCAAAGGTCAGATAAAAAACTTGACATTTGAATTTACATTTTGAGATGTACCAAATACCTAACCAGTTTATACGTTTGTTGTAACCATGTTTTTGACATTCATGCTATAAATATCTATTTTTCTTACATTTTTAAACCTTCTTCAACATAAATGGAAAATGTTGGTACTAGTCAATTAAACGCGAACAGTTAGGTAGTAATGTTTACTATGAAAATCCATTATAATTATCAGCCTATAGCCCACTGCTGGGACACTGGCCTCCTCTCGTTAAGAGGGAGTGGGCCGTAATCTACCACGCGAGCCCAGTGCGGGTTGGTAGATGTCAAATTTCTTCGAATTTTTGAAACTAGGACATGCCGGTTTCCTCACGATGTTTTTCCTCACCGTTTTGAGAGCAGTGGTGATGAAATTATTTACACAAAGTAAAGCGCCTGCCTGGGTTAGAACCCACGACCTACAACTCGTAAGTCGGGGCCGATACAACTGGGCAACCTCTGCTACTCTATCCAAAACTACCTAGGGAAAATCCATTACTGCCGTGTAATTTAAAAATGGAGCGAACTTTTTACTTTGACAGAATATGGCAGCCAAGGAGGTAAACATAGATTTTAAACAGGATTTTTATTTAACCAGTGCGCATTTTTTTATATTTTTTTTTTTTGTGTTGGTTCACTATCAGTGATAGAACAGATAATATTCGTATTATAATATTGACAATATATAGTAATAGATCAGTAACGGAGCGCCGGCGTAGGTATTTCGAACTTCTTAGAATTTTGACCGATCGAACAGCTGGTCGGTCGTTCACCTTCGCCGCCGCGCAGAAGCAGAAGATGTTTATTTTGAAACTGGTTTTTATGGTATCTCCATAAAAACCAGTTTCAAAATAAACATCTTCTTAATTATTTTGTACTAAGGTATATCAACAGTTGCATGGTTATTATAACTCGTTTAAGTTTAATTTGATATTTGCGCAATGGATACACTTATCCTGTATAAGCTTTGCCTTGCAAATAAATTTGTTTAAGGTGAAAGTTCCAAGCTCACGAAATTCAAATTTTCTTACGATTTTTGCAATATGCAGGTCAGGGTCAGGTTTCAGATTTCATGAATGGTAAGAAAATTTGAATTTCGCGAAATACCCAGCGGTGTTATTGTGTATCACACTTACAGTAGGACCGGACCGGCTTTCATTTTCACAGTTCAACAAATTTCATTGCGTTATTTACGTTGATCAGCAAATAACTATTTCGAACATATGCAGCTATGAATTAACATTATTTAACCTGCAAAATGATTCGGATTCTGATTAATCAACCTTTAAAGTCAAAATATATTTGTCTCACGGCGCGCTTTACTTGTGGTAACCAAGAGTAGAAAGGAAACACACTGTGAATATGAGCGTGAAGACGAGAAATGTCAGCAAATAACACACACTTTTGTGCTTGCCCGTTAAGACACATTCACAGCGTGTTCGAACACTTGGTAGCCACAAGTAAAGCGCGTGTCGCTTCGAGAGATAAAAATACTGTATTCCTATTTGAAGCAAAAGACAGTCGTATAACAAGAATTTTCCACCTCATTTCCAGGTCTCTTCATCCCGAATCTGACAGAACGATGCTACAGGTGCCTCTGCTACGTGTCAACTCAATGTGACCTTGGACATGGGTGCACCAAGGGTTACTGCGGACCATTCAACATCTCCAGGATCTACTGGGTAGACGCTGGGAAGGTCGTCTTGCCTGATGATGATCCGGAGAGGAATCATGGTGGGTTTATTACAATGCTTTTATGTTCTTTTTTCCTCCATTCTGTTGGTATTTTTATCACTAACTAACTTCTGCCCGCGACTTCATCCGCGTCAAACTTTCGCTCTCCTTCCCGTCGCATCGAATTGCCTGCCAGTTTTCGTCCATTTTTCGTTTGCTGCTCCGCTCCTTTTGACCGTAGCGTAATATTATATAGCCTATAGCCTTTCTCTTTAAATGGACTACTCAACACAAAAATAATTTTTCAATTCCGATCAGTAGTTCCTGAGATTAGCGCGTTCAATCAAACAAACAAACAAACTCTTCAGCTTTATAATATTAGTATAGACTATGTTGGGGCCGGCTTCCAGTCTGAAAAGATGGAATTGAACACTAGTGCTTTACATGAAGCGATTACCTATCTGACCTCCACAACCCAGTTACTGGGTACGCAATACTACTTGGCAATATTGGCTGTCCGACTTTTGGGCTTCTGACTACCCGTAACGACAGTTAAAGATCTGACTGAGATCAAAGAATGACAGTCCGGGACCGACAGCTTGACATAACATAACATGCTCTCCGAAGCACGGAGGGGTGTCGGTATATAAGGTGTATCTATTCATACACGAAATTGAAAATTTAATTTTTTAAATTATTTGACGCACATAAGAAATACTGGCTCCTTCTAATTTTTTTACGGCCCGAGACACCGCGGCCATGCTCGTGCCGTCCGGTCGCCGCCCTCGCAGCGTCAGGCGGGCCATTCATAGAATTTGGAGTAAAGATTTTATGCAAAACGTCTCAAGCAGTTTTAAAATTATAATAATTACGAAAATTAAAAAACGCTTAAATAAAAAAAATCGTTTTGCTTCTATAGCTTCTTTACCACCTACAGGTGTACCTCTTAAAATATTTTGTGTATGAATAGATACACCTTATATAATAAAGGGTCATCCAACCACGGAACAAGCTCGGGAAGCGTTGCTTAACCTTGAAAATCGACCCTTGTAGGCTGAGACCGTTGTAGGCCTTGTAGTCTGCAGATGTGTAGACCATTTTCTATTTAATTAAGTACTTACTTGGTATTGGTTGACAGGCCTACACTTTCCTCCCATACCTCTTAACACTGTATTTTGAAAACATTTTAAGAGCCAATTTATTTTAAAAAGAGTTACCATGGAGTTTGTTGCTGGCTCTCCTACATAGGAAACGACCAATTTGGACCTCGCACCTAGCTTCTGACATTTCATAAGGTTTATATGTTTATTTTTTATTATTTTACTTTGTGGCTTGCTGCTAAAATTATTTAGCCATGATCCCCATTTGCCCTTAAAGTATTTATTTCATTATTACAGTCGTGTAAGAAGTTAACTTTAGACCCACATGTGAAGTCTAGATTTGTAACCTCGGTATTTCCTGTATTTCAGCCTGGTCAGACTGCGCGAGGAGTTACCACTGCGCAAAGAACATCATCGAGGGATATTTGCAGAAGTTTGGACAGGTATGTTTATAAAATAAAATATATAAAAACTCGACTGCGTAAAAACTTGAACTTTAAAAAAATGGAAATTGAAACATTTTATTTTAAGGGGTATTACATATTAAACTGAACTAGTAGTCGCCCAGTGATCGAAATTCGACCATAATTCATTTTAAAATTTTAAGTATTTTTAATTGTAATGCATTAGTATAAACAAAATACATATATTAGCTTTTTGCACAGGAGTGCAAAAAGTGAATGTGGAGAAGGATCTCCACATTAACTTTAACTGTTTTATACTTCTCCATCTGTGTAATTTTCGTAAAAAGGAGTACAAAGCTTGTGCTTCACATAATAATATATTGATGCGACCACGATGGGATGAGCATCTCAATGCTCCACGTAGGGCCTAGAGCAAAGACATTGGGTAAGGCCTTTGTCTTATCACTTCATCTACCTAGCCTTTGCCGAACGTTTTCTGGGGTCGAGATCCAGTCGAAATGGATGGGAGTATTTTACATGGAGTCTGCATGTGTGTCCTCCATAACTCAGTTACTGGGTAACACCCCTTGGCAAAGACTGGTTGTCAGACTTTAGGGATTCTATCAACCCGTAACGACTGTCAAAAATCCACAAATGGCAGTCGGGACCAACAGCTTATCGTACTTTCCGAGGCACGGACGAATCTCAGTACGTGAAGATGGTCACCCATTCACAGACCGCCCGCGGCAAATGGCACCGTGACTGTTATTACTTAACTAAGAGGCCTTCGTCCTGCGGCCATCAATTATTTATAGAGTTGCAAAGGACTCGACTCCTCGAGTCCTAATTTTAAAGACTCGACTCAATTATGCAAGACTTAGTGTGCTCAAAAGGCTCGAAGTCTACAGATAAACACTCGAGTCTTAAAAGAGACTCAAGTCTTAAAAAGGGCTCAAGTCTTAAAAAGGGCTCGAGTCTTAAAAAGGACTCGACTCTTAAAAAGGACTCGAGTCTTAAAATGAACTCGAGTCTTTAAGAAAAACTCGGAGCATGAAGATGAAACTTGTACCTCATCATTCGAAAAGACTCGAAAAAAGGCATTAAATTCAAATTAGTGGTTATGATGTAACTTTGCGTACAACAAAAAAAACTTACGAGGTATTCGAGTTTTTTCGAATGATGAGCTATAAGACTCGAGTTAATTTTAAGACTCGAGTCCTTTTTAAAACTCGAGTCCCTTTTTTAGACTCGAGAATGACTCGGACTCGGCTTGACTCTAGACTCCGAGCCTTTTGAGCACACTGAGTCATGCATAATTGAGTCGAGTCTTTAAAATTACTACTCGAGGACTCGAGTCCTTTGCCATACCCATTTGATTGATTTTACATGGATAATTTCTGTCTAAAAACTGTGATATAGGGTTCGATTTTTTTTAGACAAAACAAAACTCAACTACGTTTCTAATTCCAGGACTGTAACGGCGATGGCGTCACAAACTGCTTTGACTATATGATGGTGAATGGAAATGGGGGTTATGGGTGTACGGCTCCCTTGAACCGGACGGAGAATGGGAGGAGGTGGCTCAAGAGGTTCGAAGAGTGCAGACTATAGAAGAAACTCATGTTTATTCCGATGGACAATGGCCTGTACCAGAAGCACATTTTTTTTCTCTCTCGGAAATTTTGTCAATACAAAGACAAGCTCGCTAACGGCCTGATGAATATAGCCTTAGGACATGTGTATTATTGTGAATCTCAGCTTAAGATATTTTAATAAAAACCTTTAATTTACTTATTGAATGTTTTTCTTCGAACAGGTAAATATTCTCGAAATTATATTTACTGGAGATGTTATTATAATCTGGAATCTTTATACATGTTTCATATTACACGTGCCAAGATAAATATATGTACCTAATCTTTATACATAGCTAGCTTTTGTCAGCGGCTTCGCCTGAGAATTATACTGAAATTAGATTATGATGAAAACCGCATTATAATCTGTTGCGTAGTTTAAAACATCTAAACGTACAGACGCGGGAACGGGAAGCGGCTTTGTTTTATACAATGTAAAGATAAACATATAATCATACCTATTTGGTATTTGTGTTGGTTCTAATGTGCACCAACTTAACTGAATTTAGTCTATTGCTATCTTTTTCTATCGAATGAAATAAGAAAAAGACAGAAATATATAAAAGCTGGCAAATTCAGGTGAACTAAGATTTTTTTCGACCAACAATTCATCATGCTTAGTATAACGCTAAATTCAAAGCAGACGGAGTTTGTCACTTATCTTTTTTTTTCACGGGCCCTCAGTAAGAGATAGCAATATTTTAATTTTAGTTTAGACAGTGAACAAAATAATATGCACCATTACACGTGCCAAGTTAAATATAACTTTCCTTGAGGCAATCCTTTCAATTTCATTTTGAAAAGAAACAAAACAAGAAGCTGTATAGCTATCCTTGGGTGATATTACTCTCCTATCTTGAAAGACGTTATTACCTGTGGGTACATCTGAACGCTGTAATGACATTCCCCGCCTTTTATCAAAATCTAACTTTAGTTCTAGCCCTAAGCTATCAGCCAGTGTTATTTCGATTTCGCAAAAGTTCTTAATTCAAAAATTACAAGTTAACACCGGACGTGTATGTCGTCAGTTTTGTAAAAAGAATAGTAATTCGATTTCTTCTGTTCTTATATAAAAAACGACAAGATATTTCGAACTATGCCTAAAGGAAAACTCGCTCCTTTCAGGGATGATTGATAATTGTCTATGTCATATATTTTTTAACCCTTTGAATACTTGAGATAATCAAATATCGCATTAAAATTGAAGTTCTGCATACCTTATCCTACAGTCCTACAAACTAACATTTATTTTAATTATCAGTTTAGTTTTCAAGAAGGATATTTGACTATACAAACTGACTGGACCTAAGCCATGAAGATAACGAACTGTTTGAATACGTCTTTGTCGGTAGGATTTAGTTTATGACCAATTCAGCCTCCATTGCCGGCTGCGCTAAAATCAAGATTGTTGTCAAATGTACGACAGTAGTAGCAGATGCCTAACCTAAGTTTACCCCCTGCAAATTTCATAGAGAATTGTTTTTGAAATATCTCGTAATGTCAGCGCAAACACGGCAAATAATTTCTCATTCAAGTTAGTATTTTAAATCAACTGCATTAAAATAACGTTTTACAATGCCTATATATAAGGTGTATCTATTCATACACGAAATATTTTAAGGGGTATACTATGGGTATACCTGTAGGTGGTAAAGAAGCTATAGAAGCAAAAAGATTTTTTTTATCTAAGCGTTTTTGAATTTTCGTAATTATTATAATTTGATACGTTTTGCATAAAACCTTTACTCCAAACTCTATGAATGGCCCGCCTGACGCTGCGAGGGCGACGACCGGACTGCACGAGCATGGCCTGGCACGGTGTCTCGGGCCGTAAAAGATAAGAAGAAGCCAATATTTTTATATGCGTCAAATAATTTATAAATATTAAATTTAAAAAAAAAGCCTTACAATAATTATTTTTTCTTTACCACCTACAGGTGTACCTCTTAAAATATTTCGTGTATGAATAGATACACCTTATATAGAATATTGGACAGGAAGCGGGTTAGTATGTATAACAATTCTTATAAAAACTTCATGTTGTTCCACCAAAATCGCATCGCACTGACATGTCGCGCGGGTCTGTTGGAGCCGCCCGCCCCCAGCGAAGAAACGCCAGCAAATGTTATGCACGTGTGATTCTTGTGCTTTTCGCACGGCTTCCCGTCGTCGCCCGCAAATTCTCACTGTCACTATAGTTCGCAAACTGGTCTACGAACTGAAAACTAGCCGCTGGCACGTAGAGAGTGAGCTAACTAGTAAGCGGCGCGTGAACAACCAACTGTCACCTCGCCTGACTGGCGGAATTTTTAGAAGTGATGACGACTGGTTTACTGCGTTAAACCGGTGTAGTTATAATGAGTGACGTAATGTAGATGTTATAACTTCCCAGTTCCTTCGACGAAGCTCCACCACCACTGTTCAACGTCCACTATCATCAAAAACAGGCAGTGTACAACAAACAAAGCCTAACTCTCGGCAGGACGAGCTAAAACACGTCATAGTACTGGCAAGATAGACAAGTGACATGAATGAATATTCAAACGGGGCGTGTTGAAACTTTAATGAGGAACTAGGCAGAACTACTTGACAAACATGCGCTACAGGAATTCCTTAACATTCTGCTGGATTTTTAGACGAAAGGAGGATAAAGTTAGGGGACTGGTTTAAAAAGCAACGGCCTTTTTCGTTCACTGTGAAAATATTGTTCATTACTTTTTGACTAGCTATTTTTTATTCAAACAGTGAGACCCTTATTAAAGAACCTCGCTCAAGACTCGGGCATCCTGCGAGGGATTGAGCCGTATACGTCATTTGATGATTTCCCACCCACAAAAAAAAAAGTCTCGGGCACTCAAAACCAGACCCAACCAATCTGTAAACTCTTGGGCTCATAGGGCTCTTTTTTTGGATGGGAAATCATCAACTGACTTCTCCCGCTCTGGGTGGAGTGGGAGGGCGTGTCAGACTTTTACTGACTAAAACCCACCCGTGTTCCTTCAGTTGCCATAGGGCTCGAGTGCCTACTTAGTTTTACGAGGCTTTGCCAAGTAGCTGGTCCACTCTTCACCTGACCTGAGGTGTGGCTTCTTTTTTGGCAAAAGAATAAGCACTGCCAAATAACGTGGCAATCTTTTTTTTAAGCTCTATTATTATTATTTTTTTTACGTAATTCTACATATTTTTTAAAGAATTTGCTTTTAAATTATGTAAATATTTAAGATCTTTAAACTGGTTTTAAGTTATGCTTGAGTCTTGAGTGAGGTTCTGTAAGACGGGCCTGAGAGTAGATCCAACAAATTCGCATATTCAAATCATTTATCTATTTATCTTAATCACAAGTAAACTATCTAGAATAACTTGGAACGTAAAAGACTTTAACATACTACCAACACATTACAAACAGCAAACTACACTCAGGATAACATTTAAACAGAAGATATACAATCTCTTTGGTGTAGTTTAACCAAAGACAAAACAAGTGGGCGCATAAATCGTGAACTGTGTTGTCTGTGGAGTTGAGGCAATTCTCTAGTTGGCGCGAAATCAGGGAAGAAACATGGCCGCGGTTTGACTGCTTGGTTGATACTTTGGTACTTAGTCAATGACTGTGTTAAATTGGTATATAACTTTTGATTATCCACACGCTCTGGCTCTATAATTTATTTGAAGGAAACAAGGTAGAAAAGGTGATTTTACGAGCTAGCGTCCTTAATCAGTAAATAGGTACAGTCTTTTAACAAAATTGTATTCACTTATGGCGAATTTCACCAAACTTTTACACCTAGAATAAGTCTTAACGTGAGAAAAAAAAAATGAATTTTTGACAGTTACTAGAGCTGTCAGACGTCAATTTTATTCCACGTCTAAAACATAATCTCCGTTACACAGGGTTTCCCATGTGCATCTGGATTGAGGGGCCATTTTTTTAAACCTTGCGTACTGAAATAAGATTTATAGGGAAATTAGTTAAAAATAGTAAAAACTTAAAGCAAGGGGTCATAAATTTCTTAAACGTGAATTAAAACTGTTATGATGAAATAACTTGGGCCCTCAATCCAGACGCGTGCATAAAGTGGCATAGCCTATATCTCAGTAAGTACTATCTCTGGGTTAATAATTTTTGTTTAAGAATTTAGCTAAGAATTTCTTAAATATTTTAAGAAATTACCATATCTGTAAAATATAACATTACCGATTTATGGCGGCATATCTAGGGCCCTCACTTCATTAATGTTTGTACTGAGGAATCTGCAAAACATGAATAATCTGAAGAAATACATAAATACGAATTTATCATGTTTTACTTACATACCTGTGTGAATTAGTTAAAAAGAAATAAGGACACAAAACTAAATTGTTAAGAAGTAAATGAACGTCGAATTTTACTAAAAAGTCTGAACTGAGAGCCCAATATTTTCGGCTTTATTAACTTGGCTCAACCTCATAGATTAACGCAATTTGCGTTAATATATGAGGTTGAGCATTCATTCTAAAAATATGAAATTGCGAGAGAGCGAAGTAATTTTTAGTGATGAGTGCAACTATATCTCTGATTTAAAAACAAAATCATTTCCATTTCGTTTTTAGTTTTATTTGTAACTATATTTTTTTTATTTGCTTTAGGCAACTTGACTCATAGTATTACCTTAAAGAGTAACATCACATAAATAGAAATTACATTAAAAATAAGGAAAAGCAAATTGTAATTAGTAGGTATATAGTACTTTTGGCTGCAAATTATGACTTGCCGAATGCACTTTACAAAATGTACAGGTACTTTGAACATTATGGTCACTTTACAAATAATTCTCTTTCAAAAAGTTGAAAATCAATTTTCTCCTTAAGTATGACATTTAGAAGAACGAATGATATGTTATAATTTAATTAAGAAATAGTTAAAACTTTTATTCTAATTTGCGTTAATCTATGAGGTTGAGTCTAGTCAATAAAGCCGAAAATATTGGGCTCTCAGTTCAGACTTTTTAGTAAAATTCGACTTTCATTTACTTCTTAACAATTAAGTTTTTTATCCTTATTTCTTTTTAACTAATTCACACAGGTATGTAAGTAAAACATGTTTAAGTCGTATTTATGTATTTCTTCAGATATATTCATGTTTTGCAGATTCCTCAGTACAAACATTAATGAAGTGAGGGCCCTAGATATGCCGCCATAAATCGGTAATGTTATATTTTACAGATTTGGGAATTTCTTAAAATATTTAAGAAATTCTTAACTAAATTCTTAAACAAAAATTATTAACCCAGAGATAGTACTTACTGAGATTTAGGCTATGCCACTTTATGCACGCGTCTGGATTGAGGGCCCAGGTTATTTCATCATAACAGTTTTAATTCACGTTTAAGAAATTTATGACCCTTTGCTTTAAGTTTTTACTATTTTTAACTAATTTCCCTATAAATATTATTTCAGTACGCAAGGTTTAAAAAAATGGGCCCTCAATCCAGACGCACATGGGTTTCCCTAGTACGGACTCCAGTCTCTCGCAAAGGAGCTTTTGATCACATTTACTGATTATGACTAGTCCTAAGATATTATTTCTAAGCCAACCTTTGTAGAGAGAGAAATAAATTTATATTGTATTGTATATCTGAATTTAGTCAAATTAGCTGGTAGTCCCTTCTTTTTATTGCCATTGTACTGATTTCAGTCGCATTCTAGCAGAATTGTATTTCCATTAGGCTTTAGTAAATTAACTATAGGTGTGTTACATCATTAATAGGAGGATTTAACGTTTTTCCTATGTAAAACTGCCTACTTTATTAATTGGTGATCCAGAAATTCAGTAGGTAATTTTATTCGAAGTTCCAGAAAATGAGAAATTAGGCTTAATATCTCCATTTTATTAATATTCCCAACATAGAAATAACCTCGTAGCCACTGTCTCTCCAAAAAAAGCTACATGAAAATTTCTTCAGCTCGTACCCGCCATTTTTGCGCGCGGAACTCATTATTTTTAACAAAATAAGCAAACGTATTCCAGCACATCCTTTCCTTTTTCTCGGGTCCTTATTCCGAAATGTTCTGTCACATAAATTAACAAAGCATACCAAAAAAACGGATAAAAATTACGCAAAAACCGGTAAAAAAAACATAATTCACAAGTTTAGACATTTTTGGGCGAGTTCTGGGCACCCAGTTTTGGGTTCATTTTGTTATTCGGGTTAATAAAATTTATTCAGTGGCTGAATGCTGCCTGAAGTGTAAAATTTCAGTTAATTAGACTGTGACTTGATGAATGTTGAAACACGCGATATTCCACAGTTTCCACTTTATGTCGCATCGCATGTCATTATGATTTACTGTAATTCTGGCCTAGCCTACACAGCCTCTGTGATAGCCCTGAGTCACTCATTTTATCACGGTTTGGTTCCCAAAATGTGATAAATGTGTAACTCACAGAATACCGTGCTCGCCGCGATGAACAAAATTAACGGATTTCTTGTCCTGAAGGATATGTATTTAGGTACTAAACATAACATTACTTCACACCAGTAATAAAAGCAGACCTGTACATATACAAAAGACAATTATAGTGATTATCATCATATGACTTCTCCCGCTGTGGGCGGAGCGGGAGGGCGTGTCAGACTTTTACTGACTAAAACCCACCCGTGTTCCATCAGTTGCCCATGTGCCAGGGTCACGGTATCTCTTTCGAAAAATCACGCGACCCCGGCAGGCATCGGTCCTAGTAGACCCCTACACCCCATGGTCCATCATCCATCTTCATAGTGACTGGCATCTAGTCGAAATCCCACCAATCCAGCGCATTATGTGAATCATCGCACGTATTGCAATAGGGGACGAGCTTCTTGTCTTCAACCTCAACGGAAACTAGCCATAGGCATCAGCGGAAGCAGTAATGCTTGCAAAGGAGGAGGCGGGACGCGTGAGGGAGTGGCAGTCTCTGCACCCTCACGTCCTTAGCCGCCACAGGAGGAGACGCCCCGGACGTTGGGAGTCGATCGCGGACTCCCGGCCACCGTAACAACGGGCTTGCGGGCGGCGAGCAATGGGTAGCTCGCCGCCCGGTAATGACGAGGCCTGTGTCGACGGCGTGTAGTGTTCCACGCGCGCCTCAAAGAGATGTAAGCAAACTGAAGGGGTCTGCTAGGACCGAGGCCTGCTAGGGTCGCGAGAGCTGTTCGAACGATTTACCGTAGCCCTGGCATATAGACAACTGAAGGAACCCGGGTGGGTTTTAGTCAGTAAAAGTCTGACACGCCCCCCCGCTACGCCCAGAGCGGGAACGTTATTTGATGAAAAACAAAAAAAAACAAAAAAAAAGGCTTCGCCACGGGAGATATTATAGTGCAGGCGTGTTTGCGCAAACACAGGGCACTCGCTCTTCCCTCACTCTCATGGTCCGATGGGACGGCAATCCGACACGACCAGACGCTTGCGACCAAGAGACTAACAGGGCAGTTAAACTACTAGCTACTAAGATCTATTTTATGTAGTAATTACAATAGAACCTTTAATACCTATATTCTTTACAAGTTTTCCATTCTCAGAGCTGATTTGCTCTAAACCGTTCAAAGTCTCGAGAGGAAAATTCTAAATATTCCGTTTGAAAATTCGTTTAGGGACCTGACTTGTGTCAGCGCTTTTAAACATTGTGCAGATCGCTTTGTGTTAGTATTTACCAAGTTGAGTATTTGCATAGAAACGTCTAGAATTTGAACTGTTTTAGAACTAAGTTGTGTTCAAGAAAGGACGAGCTAGACGCGTTTTGTGTTTTTGCTTTGTTTTTAAAGGGAAAATAAAAAGGAGAATGGTGAAATTATGTAGAAAAAGGATAAGAAACATTACAAAGTACACCTACCATCACAATTAACCCTTTATAGGACGGCTCATACAAAGTGGCCAGTAAACTGAACAGTGAAGAGCGAAGAAGTGACCGTCCACTTCAATGTCTCGGTACCTTGAAGTGACTGTCCAGTTTACTGTCCACTTTGTATGAGCCGTCCTATAAAGGAGAGTGAAGAAGTGACCGACTGACAGTCCACTTCAATGGCCTAGGTACTTTGAAGTGACTGTCCAGTTTACTGGCCAGTTTGTATGAGCCATCCTATAAAGGGGAGTGAAGAAGTGTCCGACTGACAGTCCACTTCAATGTCCTAGGTACCTTGAATTGACTGTCCAGTTTACTGGCCACTTTGTATGAGCCGTCCAATAAAGGAAAGTAAAGAAGTGACCGACTGACAGTCCACTTCAATGTCCTAGGTACCTTGAAGTGACTATCCAGTTTACTGGCCACTTTGTATGAGCCGTCCTATAAAGGAAAGTAAAGAAGTGACCGACTGACAGTCCACTTCAATGTCCTAGGTACCTTGAAGTGACTATCCATGGCCACTTTGTATGAGCCGTCCTATAAAGGAAAGTAAAGAAGTGACCGACTGACAGTCCACTTCAATGTCCTAGGTACCTTGAAGTGACTATCCATGGCCACTTTGTATGAGCCGTCCTATAAAGGAAAGTAAAGAAGTGACCGACTGACAGTCCACTTCAATGTCCTAGATGAAGTGACTGTCCAGTTTACTGGCCACTTTGTATGAGCCGTCCTATAAAGGGTTAACACATAAGGACAGCCCACAAAATTAAAATATTTTGACGTCTTTTACTATTTACAGTTCAGTGTCATGTTAAACACACACACACACACATTGTTGTTTGAATAAATAAAGATGACAAATACACGTGTATTTGCCACAACAATTTGTTTGTTTTTTACTTTGTTAATTTATTATTACCGACACGCAATTCATCATTCATTTCAGCCGAAAGACGTCCACTGCTGTATATTGGCCTATCCCAAGGGGGGGCGGGGCATTGCTATAATCGCTACACTTGGCAGACTGGTTAGCGATCGCAGTATGTTGGTATATAGAGAACGCCGCTGCCCATTCTCTAGTAAGACACACTTCCTTAGTGTTTAGGTTCTAGCGTATGATACTCTTTGGTTACAGCTCCTTTGTGTCACTTTGTGTTGTCATCTGGCTATGCGCTGAGCTGGGGCCCTTTTGGTATGGTTATTTTATATGCTTTAATGCCATTAAACATTTTTTTTTCTGTCTGCTTTCATAATAAAAATCAGTCAACTACCCGAGGCAATTCATGATAATGTTAATGATTATGACGATGAAGTGCTTGAGGGAGAGATCATGGCCCAAAATGATCCATTGTGTACTCCCATCCTCACACAGCCCTCCAATTTGTAACAACACTCCATTACCCACAAATTAACAACGTAATAGTCAATTCATCAGTCTTTGTCACATGATATTACGCCGCCATGTTGAACGTTTTGTTTCACACATGTGATGCCAGAGGGCGCCGCCGGCGACGCGCTGTGAAATTATGCTTGTTCATATACAGTCATGTCTTTTGTATCTTTGTCAGTTTTCCAATTATTTCCTTTATCAAATCAGTTGGCTTACTCTTCAACCTAATTTTAATTCCAATCTAATGCCAATACGATTCCAATGTTAATTTTGCATACACGTAATTCGGTACTCTTGAAAACAATAGTGTCAACATTGGACCAACAACAACACACGATCTCGATTCCACTTAGTTCTAAAAAATGGGCACCCAATTTAACCTCATTTTGGCGCTAGCCTCAAATTCAAGAATACGAAAAGTTCCAATTCCAATGACAATCGATCGGAATTAACATCAAGAGTAAGCAGCACCCAGGACACATAAATACACTGACCAAACTATTGCCTAGGAAGCGAGATTTAATTACTTGATAACAAAGATCTTAACAGCATTAACCTTTGATGTATGTCGAATTGACATCAATCTTAAACCTATGCAGTGAGTTAGAAATTTTTGAACGAAAAAATTGCAGTCTGTCAGCATCACATTTTTATTTCTATACGTTGCTGCTTATAACATCAGCTATCTGCCAATGAAATTCCCGTCAAATTCTGTCCAGCCGTTTCGGAGATTATCTGGAACAAACAGACGGACAGAAAAACTGTTATTTTGACATTGCAAACAGATAATATATTTATATAGAGGTCCTTCTGCAGTATTGACATCAATTTGAAGTATAAATAATGCTAAATCTCTCAGGCCTATTCTATCGTGCAATGAGTAGACAAACTAGAGAGACGGCGCGGGCGGCGCGGCGCGGCGTGGCGGTATAGACAACTTTAAATACAATTTCATACAATTACAAATCTTTTACAATACCGAGGGTATGTAACTAGCGCCCAACCTAAAGGTAACGAACATATTTCGGTTGTGACTATACATACCCTCAACTTGGGGTGGAAAAGACGTGATATAATTATGAGAGGTATTTCTGAATAATGATCCTTTATTTTCTGGTGTGTCTAGTTTTGAGACAGTGCCATTTTATTCTGAGTACTCGTTCAGCGAAAATTCAGTACCTACCAGTAAATATACCTCCTTAGAAGATAAATTGAATAGAAGTGAAGGGCGGGCGTTTTGGAGAACTGTCTAGTGTCATTTTAACGATCAAAATGTGCTGATTCTCAGCCTAGTTTGAATAAATAGCTTTTGATTTGATTTAAGAAGCTTATGAATGAATGCATAATACTATTAGGAATGCCTTTGTGAAAATAAGTTGACGTAAGTATTTATGAAACCAAGTGATAAAATAAGTAAAAAGCATGCAGAACGTCAAAGAGACGCGGAGAGCAGTGGCGGCACAGTGGAAACAGCCGCGACTTACGAGTTGTAGGTCGTACGGTTGAACCTATACTGGTGCTTCACTTTGTGTAAATTATTTTATCATCACTGCTCTCACGACGGTGAGGGAAACATCATGATAAAAAACAACCCGCAATGGGCCCGCGTGGTGGATAAAGGCCCACACTCTCTCATAAAGAGGAGGTCTGCCCCAGCAGTGAAAACACTATAGACTGATAATGCATACAGAACGTTGCAAAAATTAGCAGTAAAATATTTCTCTGTTTTGATTCATTTGTCGATATTACTAACTAAATAAATACTATTTATACTTACTTATGAATTTGGTTCAAAACTTAATACTTTTAGTACTTATAATTCCCTAATATAAAGAAATTTCACAATACTGTGATCGCTAACCTGCCTACCATGCGTAGCAATTATGGGCTCCCCGAATTTGGGGGGACGCACACAGTTGAGCTGGTGAAAAGATGATGAAAATAATCAAAACACCGAAATATTTTACAGCTATTTGTAATTGCGACGTTGCCAACTTTTTGCAATACCAAATTAGCGGTCAATCCCAGTTCATATATTGTAGCTTAGAAAACAAGCCAGTTTCAACAAACCTACAGTACATAAATCCTTAGGTTTCCTAATTAAAAGTTAAGGAAAAGTTGTTGAAACTGTTTCTGTAATCTTATCATGCGACAACTACTTGAAGGATTTTAATGAGGCACCCGAGTAATGCTGCGGTCCCACGCGGCGCCAGGCCTTGCTACCTGTCACCTACAGGCCGCGACGGTCACCTACACGCCTTTAAGGTGTCTTCACACAGCGGGCGGGGCGCGGCGCGCGGCGGGACGTGACGGCGACGACGACGCTTCGCCTTCATACAGAAACGTCGCGCCACGCCGCGCGCCGCGTCGCGCCGAGCGCTCTGTGTGAAGGCGTCCGTAATATATAAGGTGTACCTTATATAAGGTGTATCTATTCATACACGAAATATTTTAAGAGGTACACCTGTAGGTGGTAAAGAAGCTATAGAAGCAAAAAGAAAATTTTTATCTAAGCGTTTTTGAATTTTCGTAATTATTATAATTTTAAGACTACTTGAGACGTTTTGCATAAAACCTTTACTCCAAATTCTATGAATGGCCCGCCTGACGCTGCGAGGGCGGCGGACGGACGGCACGAGCATGGCCGCGGTGTCTCGGGCCGTAAAAAATAAGAAGGAGCCAGTATTTCTTATGTGCGTCAAATAATTTATAAATATTAAATTTTGAAAAAAATGCATTTAGAAAAAAAAATTTTCGTTTCTGTAGCTTCTTTACCACCTACAGGTGTACCTCTTAAAATATTTCGTGTATGAATAGATACACCTTATATATCTAGTACATTACAACTACTCAGCGTTGCATCGCCGTCACGTCACGCCGCGCCCCGCCCGCTGTGTGAAGACACCTTCAAACTTACCGACTCCCAACGCCGCGACGGGTCGGACGGGTCGCCGCATGCATCATCGGAGGCAATGGTTCCCACGGCTCGGCGCAGCCTGTCGGTTAGCGGGCCTTGGGACCGCGGCAAAACCTTGCAAGGAAGCATGGCCAACATTGTCGGTAGTGACGGCTGTCATGGAACGAATGCCTTCGAGGTTTGTTTGGCACTTTACGGTGATAAAATCGTGCATCGTGCAAGCAGAGATTACCGCGCTTCTAGCATCTATACTATCTATACTTCTATACTAATATTGTAAAGCTGAAGAGTTTGTTTGTTTGTTTGTTTGATTGAACGCGCTAATCTCAGGAACTGCCGGTCCGAATTGAAAAATTCTTTTTTTGTTGAGTAGCCTATTTATCGAGAAAGATTATAGGCTATATAACATTACGCTACAATCAAGAGGAGCGGAGCAGTAATGAAAAATGTTGCAAAAACGGGGAAAATCGCACGGGTAGGCGATTCGACGCGACGGGAAGGGTCGGAGGAACACGAAATTTAACGCGGAAGAAGTCGCGGGCAGAAGCTAGTATTATATACTACGGCCCGACAGCAATCGTCGAGCCGTAGTCCTCCAGACACAACATCTGTTAGATCGGAAGATTTTCCCATTTCTATTCCTCATACTTGTATCCTAGTGACCTCGACGGTAAATAGCGGTATCTAAAAAGTATTGACCCCTAAAATTTATTCAATCTCTACAATTTATTCCATTAAAAAGACCCCGAAAACGCTGATACTTTGAATCTAATACTATACACCGAACCCTTCATACAAATGATATTTTAAATAAGTAAACAGCGACCTCCGTGAGCCAAAAGTAGGGATCAGCAAGAAAAACAAATTATAAAATCAGGAGAAAATGCCAGGTTATCACTGAAACGAGTCCAGTAGGGGCTATCCGGGGTCCGTACAAATAAGCATCCGATGTTAGGAATCCCACAATGTTGATGCTATCTGAGACTGTTTCGTTTTGTTGCGAATGTAAATGTGATTTTTATCTGATATGTGGAACAGTTTAGGAAATCTTTGAATATATTCTGCTATTCATTGCCTTGGAATCTTTTAAGTCGAAAACTTGTATCGAAATAACAAAAACAAGAAGTACCTAAATCTAACTATCAACAATATAATTGGTTGAATGAAAACAACGTGCAAAATTCGTTCAATTTCTAAAAACTATCCATACTAATATTATAAATGGGAAAATGTGTGTGTCTGTTTGTCCGTCTTTCACGGCAAAACGGAGCGACGAATTGACGTGATTTTTTAAGTGGAGATAGTTTAAGGGATGGAGAGTGACATGTGAGTGAGGCTACTTTTTTTATGTGGCTGGAGTGAACTTAGATAAGCCGTGCTTTTCCCATGGACAATTGTATGTAGCATGTTCGCGCGTATCCAATGCCCAGAATCTTTACATTCATCTCCAAATGGAAAGACATATAATATCGTTTAGAGTAGCATACTAAAATAACATTCTGTTCGGAGTTCTCTTCTGTGTTCTACATCAGTAAAGGAGAACCGTGTTACCCCGAATTCAACGCGAGCGAAACCGCCAGCAAAAGCTAGTACTTACATAAAACTGTATTAATACGGTACGGTTGTCTCTATACAGGCTTAAATTAAATTAGCTGGCAATACTTTATCCACGTGTTGGATATCAATATCGACAAGTAATGGAACAAAAACATTAAAAAAAAACATCAATCTATGGGCGAGACTGGCCCGTCATTAATCAGCTGTATTTTTATTTTTCCAAGGAACAAGGATATTTAAAAAAATCAACCTTGCCTTCTTCATCTAAGTCTACAAAACTCTCACAAGTGTTGTCACCCCAATTTTCGGTAGCACCGAGATTAAAGCCGAGCATATTATAGGATATCACACCATTCACAACAGTTGTCCGCTAATAACGCGCGGCTCAGCCGGGATTTGCCGCCAACCGACTAAAATGGCGCCCAAGAATTTAAGATTACAAACTGGACAGAGAAAATAACCAGTTCCAGCGATCATCGCCCCGGGAGACTCGTTTGATTAAAATAAAAATGGGAAAAAAAATACAAAAAGTTTGTGCACTGCCCGGGAATCGAACCCGGGTCGCAAGAATGGGAATCTTGCATGATACCACTACACCAGCAGTGCGGTACATTTGCAAGCTAAAAATAGATCAATACTGTCATGGAATGCAGTTTAATTAGTCCATTACAATTCAATTCCATTCTTTCACTGAAGTATGTAGCAAGCAATGAATGAATAATTCAGAATTCCATTATCGCTTATGAGAGGTAGATATTGATTAGTATGAAGTAGGTAAGTAGTTTTCTTATGTTTTCCCATTAAATGAATTCTTCATGAAATAGTAATACAATGAATTGAAATGAACTTAGCGCGTTGTATTGATGATTACAATTCTGTAAATACATACGTGTTACGATCGCGAATTATATTTTACTAGCTTCTGCCCGCGACTTCGTCCGCGTCAAATGTTTGCTCCCCTGACCCTTCCCGTCGCATCGAACTTTCTGCCAGTTTTCTTCCATTTTTCGATGCTGCTCCACTCCTTTTGATTGTAGCGTGATGTTATATAACCTATAGCCTTCCTCAATAAATAGACTACTCAACACAAAAATATTTATTCAATTCGGACTAGTAGTTACTGAGATAAGCGCGTTCAACCAAACAAACAAACAAACTCTTCAGCTTTATAATAATAGGTCTTTACCCATGAAAATGCCGTTTTGTATGAAAAAAATTAAGCGAATTTTTTTCATGTATTTTTTATTTGTATTAATCGAAATAATCACCCATGCAATCAATGCATCTTTGCCAACGCAGTGGCAGTTTATTGATGCCCTTCTTAAAAAAATCAGCTGGACGGGAGTAGGGCTTTCAGTCTCGCTGCATTTTTGAGTCCCGGGAAAAAAAAATCGAGACTCGATGCGGTCTCGAAATTCCCGGGAAAAACGAGACTTTCGAGACTATTTCAAAAGTAACTCTCAAAATTATAGGCTAGGCATTTATGTAGTCAAAACAAGATATTTCAATCAAATACTTTAATAAACGTACAACAACATACTCAAATTATAGAATAAAAATTATTTAAGAGAGTTTTTTTCATTCTTATAGTGGGCACGTAAAAAACAAAGGGCGTTTAATGTAGTTTCAGATAGAGAGGACCTGATTTTATTACAAAAGTAACCCGCGTTAGAAAAAGCTCTCTCTGCTTCTACGCTAGTGGGGGGGATAGATATTAAGTAATTGTAGCAATGGTTTAGGTACTTCCCTCTGTCGCCTCCATTTTCGAAGAGAGCTTTTTCCACGTGCAGGGTTGTTTGCAAGTCATGGATAGACATGGAAGTTAT
This sequence comes from Aporophyla lueneburgensis, assembly GCA_932294355.1. Classification (NCBI taxonomy): domain Eukaryota; kingdom Metazoa; phylum Arthropoda; class Insecta; order Lepidoptera; family Noctuidae; genus Aporophyla; species Aporophyla lueneburgensis. The sequence goes on along the minus strand of OW028754.1, from coordinate 4,407,579 downwards.
ATTCTGAACTTTGTCTTCTTGGGGGTTAAGCAAATTATTAAGCTCACATTCCAACTGTTCTCCTGTCGTTAGACTTGTGAGCTCCGCAATCGGAATAATAATCGGGATCGGGATCGGGATAATTGTCAGTTGCTTCTTCAGTTGTGGTTGTGGATTTATTTAGCCTTTCGTACAATTCTTTCAACGACACTGTCATTTCATCGTTGCTTAACGTTTGGAATGCTCTTGCATCCAACTTCTTTTCAAAAAACTGAGAAGGACTGCGCAAGTATTGTAAGATACTTGCCTCAATCAGTCTATTTTCTTTAATACGGATACGCAGTGAATTGGCGAGACTAATGTTCAAAGAATTTTGTTGTACGTCTAATTTCTTTAGACAGAAATTGAGGGCAGTATCCGCTGTTAAAAGAGTAGCGTCTCGCCTACACAGTGCTTCTAAGGTCACTTTCATGATACCAAGTGAATTTGAGATTGTTTCCAGTGTAGTATACTCTGATTCAGTGAACTCTATTCCGGATCCTACATCAATTAGAGCTTTTCGAACACATATCTTTATTTTTAGAAATCGTTCAAGCATTTCCGCTAAACTGGACCATCTCGTCTTGCAATCAATTATTAATTTTAGTTCTCTGTGGAACTCTTCCTCTATGTATTTCCTTAATACTGTTTGTTTCGTTGGTGATTTTCTGAACAACTTTGCAACTTTTCGGACTTTATTAATCACATGTTCATAAATTATTTCGTCATTTTTTCGCGGCTTGCTGCTCTCAATTATTTCAAAACTTCCACTTTCGTCTTTTTCATCATCATCCTCATTTTCATCGTCGTCATCCTTTATATTCTGTGGTAAGTCATTCTGTATTTCACCGACTTTTGTTTTTTTATACAATACATCTAGTATCGCCAACTGCATACCATGTGCCAGACACTTTTGGTGATAAGCATTGACTGACTTTCCCATTTTTTTCATTACACTACAACCATCTGTAGTCAGACTAATAACGTCAGTGTCTAAATGAATATCAAACTCCGACAAACGTTCTTTTAACAAATCTACACAAACAGCAGCAGGCATGGTACCAGATATCTTAACGAGACCTAAGTTTTTGTATTTATCACCTTCAAAAAATGGTGAGTGTATGTTTACATTCATGTACCTCTTGTTTTGAGTTGAGGTCCACTCGTCTAAGGTACAGCTAAATCTAACTCCGCTCTCTTTCAATTTTTTTATCTCATTTACTATCAGAGACTTGACATAGTCGGCCTGTTTTTTGACCATGCTTGATATGGTAGCTACAGATGATGGTAGTGTGTATTGAGATTTTTTGAACAGCTCGCGTAAATCTTTAGATTCGATAAAGGTTCGAAATGGTATTCCATCCAGAGCAGCCATTCTCGAAACTTTAACTTCAATTCCGTCAACTCTCTGAAAGAAATCCGTCATCTTAGCTTTTTTTTCGGGTGGTTTATAAGTTTCATCTTGACTCTTGCATTTGCTTGTTGAAGTTGTGCAAGCGATATTATCAGATGATGAAGCAAGTCGTACTTCTTGCTTTGACAATATCATGTTATGCGTACTCTTAAGATGTTTATGAAGACCACTTGTATTTCCTCCTAAAGTCTTTAATATTTTGTGGCATGTTTTGCATTTGGCAGAAGCATTATCATTGGCTCGCAAAAAATACGACCATACCGAAGACTTATCATGCATTTTAGCAGGTACATCGCAATAAAGCATGCTGTTGTCTAAAACAATGAAAAAAAAAGCCCATGACCACACACAAAAACGATTGTATAAAATACCAGAATACCGCCCTATTCAGAATAAAATAAAATTGTAGTAGACAATATAACCTCAAACTAGCAAAAAACAATATTGTGTAAAATAGCATGTTAAATCGATAGTTAGTAAATTAAGAATTAAGAAATATATTAAAGCATAATATTCTGCGTTGTCATGCAATCGAGTAACAAACTTAAGTAGGTAAAACATAAAATGCATGTAAAATATCACAAGTCAATAATGACTATAATTTAGGTGAAAACTTAAGCTTCTAACGTAACGATGATACATACCTTTTAATTTATCTGCTAATGAACACATCGTAGCTAATAACTTCGCAATTTCACAAAGAAATATCAAAATCTGTGTCGTTTTTCAACAAGGTTATTCAATCTCCACCACAGAACACTAATACAGTGTTGCCATTTAAGAAAAGTAAAAAAATAATGTTGGTTTAGTAGTTTATTTTATTTTTTATAGGTACTTTTTATTTTGTGACTTAGTCTCAAAAGTCTCGTTATTCCCGAGACCGAAAACATCAGTATCGAGTCTCGAAAATATCAAAAAATCGTCGAGACTCTCGAAATTTTCGAGACCGAGATTCCCGGGATGAAAGCCCTAGACGGGAGGCAACAAATTCTTCAATGGCATTTTGTACTGCCTCTCGGGTATTGAATTTTTTTCCCGCCAAGAAGTTATCCAAATTCTGGAAAAAGTAGTAGTCTGTAGGCGCAAGGTCTGGTGAGTAGGGCGGATGACGGAGAGCTTCCAACCCCAGTTCTTGCAACTTGGAGATCGTCTGCTGTGCAGTATGAGGTCGCGCGTTGTCGTGCAGGAGCAGCGGAGACGAGCGATTGACCAATGCTGATTGGAGATGTGCCAGCTTCTCTATCATTGAGTTCAGTTCTTCACAGTCAATTATTATTTCATCGTGATTTGTATGTTGTGTTGCGTCTTTTGTGTGCATCAAATAAACGTTTTATCTATCTATCTATCTATCTCACAGTACACATCTGCAGTAACGCTCACCCCGTTTGGTAAGAAGCTGTGTCCTGTGATGAATCACACCGGCGCTAGACCACCATACAGTGACCATCACTTTTCTAGGGGTAAGTTTTCGTTTAGGGCATTGTTTAGGTGCTGTTATCAAACAGAATCCATTTTTCATCGCAGGTAACAATGCGGTTCAAAATTCCTTCATTTGTGTGTCTGTTGAGCAGTGCAAGACACGTCTCGGCGCGTACTTCGCGCTGGCGATCATTGAGTTCGTGGGGCACCCATTTGTCAAGCTTTTTTACCTTGCCAATTTGACGCAAATGGACCAATATTGTTTTGACGCTAACGTCGAAAGCTGCTGCTAATTCAGCCGTAGATTGTGTATCATCAGCTTCCACAATCGCCTTTAATTCGTCATTGTCGACCAAAGTCTTCGGACGACCGCGAGGTTTATTTTTCAGGTCGACATTTGCAGAACGAAAGCGAGCAAACCAATAACAGGTGGTGCGTTGGTTTGTAGTGTTAGCTCCGTAAACGTCGTTGATAATGGTGCCGATTCCCTTATTCACAAACTAAACTAAATTTAAGTTCAGTGCATCTTTTTCTTTCTATTTCATTAAGGAAAGGACAGAAGATAAATTTTAGTTTAGTCCTGTCAAATTAATCAGCGCTTGACGTAAATTGACGTAATTTTAGTAGGCAAGTTTTTAATCACGTCTAAACTTGTATGGAGTAGTGACAGGCGCTGATTAATTTGACAGGACTGAACTAAATTTTTTCTTTTGTCCTTTTCTTAATGAAATACAAAGAAAAAGATGCACTGAACTTAAATTTAGTTTAGTTTGTGAACAAGGGAATCGGTACCATTGCGTGCCGCTTGTGCCGCGTTGCTGCCACGACGTTACCCATATTCCATAATTACTCGAATTTTTAACGTATCCATGATGACGAAAAAGATTGAAATGCGTAATAAATGTAACACTAATCAATAAACAAATGACTACTTTTGGAAAAAGAATTCCATGTTTTTAAAATAAAATTAATTTGAAATTAGAATTCTTAGACAAACAAAAATTATTTTGATTTGAAATGGCCAGTACTGCAGAACGGCAATTTCATAGGTAAAGACCTAATATTTAAACTATAGATTCAACACAGCGCTTGTGCTGCGGTTTTCGTCAATAGACAGAGTACTGTCTATTGATGAAAACCGCAATGAATTCCGTTGTGTACCTCGCTTAAAAGATCTAAGCGAACAGACACGAAATGCGACTTTGTTTTAAACTATGTAAAGAAGATGTCCCGTGTGGTGCCGGACGTAAAGAATAGCATCACCCCATTTCTTCCCGTGGGTGTCGTAAAAGGCGACTAAGGGACTTACTAGAGAATGGGCAGCAGCGTTCTCTATGTATTTTACGACCATACTGCGATCGCCAACCCGCCTGCCAAGCGTGGCGATTATGGCAAAGCCTCCCAAATTGAGGGAGGCCTATGTCCAGTAGTGGACGTCTTACAGCTGTAATGATGAAAGAAAATGTAAAGATACAGCCTAATTGCAAAAACGTAAAAAAAAATGAATATTGCGGGCTGCCCGTGCGCAGTGTGCAGATATTCTGTCTTTACTACTGGTAAAGACATATTATCTTCTACTTAGGTATTGACTTGACAGTCAATGTTGTTGTTTCGTCTTTTGTGTGGTTGACTGTACGTTCCTTGAAAGTATATTTAAATTACGTAATAGTACATTATTAACCAAGGGGATAAAGCAGTGTCTTCTGTCGCGGGTGACGATTTAAATCGCGAGCGTAACGAAGGACTCGTGGTTTACTCCCGAGCGTAGCGAGGGTTTTAAAAACTTAAATCACGAGCGAAGCGAGGGATTTAAGACGAGTCCTGAGTGTAGCGACGGATTTAAGTTCACCTAAGACTAAGACAGCTTTATCACCGAGGAAAATACTCTACTTTTCGTACCATTTGCGAAAAAATTAACACAATAATAATATGAGATAAGCAGTTTAGAACATTAACTTATTTATAAAAATAAATTAAAATAAACTTAAAGTTTATGTATTTGAAGAAAACAAAAACGCGGCAAATTCCTAAACTAATATTTTTTTTGTCGGAAAAGCAAAGGCATCAAGCTCATACGGCCTCGTCGGTTTTCGTAATTTTATTTAATAATCATAACTGCATAATAAATGCGTATTCCTTTTTCAAAAAGATGTATAATGCTTTATATACAAACTCAATGGTGTAAACACAGATTCTATGTAGTTCAGTATAAATTTCGGTAAGTATTCCAAATTCAAATCACATTCTCACCCTAGAGGATGAATGAAATTCAGTACAATTTTCTTTCCCTGTTTTTAACAGATTAAAAATGATTATTGTTATGTTAGCTTTTTGTGGCATAGAATGGCATTAAGTCCGCCTTTGTACATTTGTGTGCGTGAAGTATTAAATAAATAAATAAATAAATAAATATCACTTTTTTGAGCAAGTGGTACGAAAAGTCAATCAATCTCCATGTTTTTTCAGCTCAAACTGTTTTTAACCGACTTCAAAAAAAGGAGGAGGTTATCACAATTCGACTGTATTTTTTAACCGACTTCAAAAAAAGGAGGAGGCTATCAATTCGACTGTATTTTTTTTTTATGTTTGTTACCTCATAACTTTGGCTGGGTGAACCGATTTTGATGATTCTTTTTTATTTGAAACCTGATGCTTCCCGAATGGTCCCATTTTAATTTGGTTCCATTCGGACAATGGGGTCTATGTGAAAACTTTGCGCGACAAATGAACGAATACCGTATGTTTGTTACCTCATAACTTTTGACTGGGTGAACCGATTTTGATGATTCTTTTTTTATTTGAAAGCTGGTGCTTCCCGATTGGTCCTATTTTAATTTGGTTCCATTTGGACAATGGAGTCCATGTGAAAACCATATAAGTCTTAAATTTGCATTACGTATTTGCGCGACAAATGAATGAATAACGCGATTAGATTATTTTTTCCCAAAGGCCTCAAAACAACCATCATAAAGCCACTCCATAAAAAGGATTCTAAAGAGCAAATGCAAAATTATAGACCCATTGCCTTGATACCAGTTTTCTCCCAGGTGATAGAAAAGGTAAAATAATTGAATAGAAAAATAATTGATGCATTGTACGTTAGTATTGTGACGTCGCTTCGAGAAGCGGCAGAGGAGAGCTCTAGTTTGTTAAGAGACAGAAGGGGGTCGCGTACAGTGGTTGGATGGAACAGGTATGTCAGGGACGCTCACGGGAACGCAAGACGGGCCTTTCTTAACTGGGTGTGGTATGGAAAACCTCAAACGGGGAAGCATTTTGTGGAAATGAGAGAAACTAGAAAAGTCTTTAAACAAAAGTTAAAGTTTTGTCTGAATAACGAGGAGCAAATTAAGATGAACATTTTGGCGTCAGAGCATAGGAGCAAACATTTTCAAAAATTTTGGAAATCCACACAACGACTGAGCCCAAAACCTGCGGTTCCAGTGAGCGTTAATGGCATGACTGAGCCGGAGGAAATTGCGAACATGTTTAGGAGGCACTTTGGAGTAACTTCGCGGCTGCAGTCAGATGAACGGGGTTATGTTTCTGAGAGTGGATTGTCGGGTGTTCCGATTAGTATCTCATCAAAAGAGATACGGAACATCATACAGTCTATGACCGGGGGCAAATCTCCGGGTCACGATGGCCTCAGCATAGAGCACTTTCAATTTGCTGGTCCGCATCTCCCAAGAGTCCTATCTATGCTGTATAATCTTTGTGTGTGGCACTCCTACCTACCGGGTGATCTGATGAGGACGATAGTTGTGCCCATAGTCAAAAATAAAACCGGCGATGTCTCAGACAGGGATAATTATAGGCCAATATCGTTGGCCACGGTTACTGCGAAGGTCCTTGACGGTGTGCTTGAGCGGAGAATCACTGGACAGCTCAATCTACATGATGCACAATTCGGTTTTAGAGCTGGGCTGTCCACGGAAACTGCTATTCTGGCGCTTAAGCACACTGTCAGGTACTATACTGATAGGAACACACCTGTTTATGCTGCTTTCTTGGACCTCTCCAAGGCATTTGACCTGGTTGATTATAATATCTTATGGTCGAAATTGCATGAGCAAGGTCTGCCAAATGAGCTTATAAAGCTCTTAGGCTATTGGTATGACCACCAAATCAACCAGGTCAGATGGTCGGGTGCTTTGTCTGGGGCGTATGGGCTGAGGTGTGGGGTGAGACAGGGGGGTCTGACTTCCCCGGCACTCTTCAGTCTATACGTCAATAAGTTGATCGAGGAGCTCAGCAGCACTGGTATTGGATGCTCTATTGATGGTAAGATTATTAATAGTATAAGTTATGCTGATGATATGGTGCTGCTGAGCCCCTCGATTGATGGACTCAGGCGGCTGCTTGTTATTTGTGAGAGGTACGCCGCGTCTCATGGTTTACTTTACAATGTACGGAAGAGTGAGCTCGTGGTGTTTAGGGTAGGTACTAGGAAACCTAAGACAGTTCCTCCGGTGTGCCTTTATGGTGTACCACTAATTAGAGTGTCGCATTTTAAGTACCTCGGACATATAGTCAATGAGGACTTGAATGACGACAGTGATATTGAAAGGGAGCGAAGAGCGTTGTCGGTCCGATGCAATATGCTGGCCCGTAGGTTTGCACGATGTACTAGAGAAGTGAAACTCACACTGTTCAAGGCGTTTTGCCAGTCTTTTTACACGTGCAGCCTGTGGGTTAGACATACGCAGAGGGCCTACAACGCTCTTCGAGTACAGTATAATAACGCCTTTAGAGTGCTGTTGGGGCTCCCGCGGTTCTGTAGCGCATCGGGCATGTTTGCTGAAGCAGAGACAGACAGCTTTCAAGCTATTATGCGGAAAAGAACAGCATCCCTGATGCGAAGGATTCGGGGGAGCACCAACAGCATTTTAAAGGTAATCGTGAATAAGCCTGATTGCCCGTTCCTGGGGCACTGGACCCGTATGCATAGCTGCAGGTCTGGTGCAACGGGAGGGGGAGATATTTACAGGTTCCTGAATTAGTTTTTAAATTTTTGAATTAGTTTTATTGCGTTTTATTTATTTATTTTATTTTAATGAGATTTTTTTTACTAACATAGTTTTATAAGTATTACTAACATCAATATGAATCAATGTATTCGATTTAAATAAATAATAATAATAATAATAATAATAATAAATGAAATATTAAACTCATATTTGACCAAATTTAATGTATTATGTGACGAACAAATGGGATTCCGTAAAAATAGAAGCATCAATATGGCAATGTTTAATCTTATTAGTCATATAATTACTAATGTTGACAATAAAACACCAGTATGTGCTCTGTTTACGGACATGACAAAAGCGTTTGACTATGTAGATCAAAAGACGCTAATAGAAAAACTTAACGCTTACGGGATACGGGGAAATGCTTTGGAACTGTTTAAATCTTATTTGAGTGACCGCAAACAATATACAGAAATCACTAGAGTCAATTTAAATACGAAACGGGAAATAAAATACCAATCAAACTGTAGAAAACTTCACTATGGGGTACCACAGGGCAGTGTGCTTGGGCCACCATTATTTCTTATTTATATTAATGACCTGCCACAACAAATAAAGCATCCAATGATTCTCTTCGCTGATGACAGTACAGCTATAATTAAATGTTCCAATAATCTAACTTATGAAGACGATGTAAATAACACCCTTAAAAAAATAATTGATTGGCTTGACAGAAATAACTTGGTTATCAATATTCAAAAAACCAAGTTATTACATTTCTACCAAAGGCTAACACCCCACCATTTAAATGTTGGATATAACGGACAAACTGTAGAAGAGGTAAAAGTAGCAAGATTTCTTGGCATTCTAGTTGACAGCCAACTAACGTGGAAAATGCGGGCAGACGACATATGTGCGCGGCTAAGCAAATCTGCTAATGCTCTTTTCATCCTGGCAAAGAAAGTTAATTTACAGACAGTACTTATAGCATACCATGGCATTGTTTCCTCAGTATTAAGATTTGGCATAATATTTTGGGGCAACTGTGCTGGAAGAGAAACTATATTTAGAACTCAAAAAAGATGTATACGATGTATGGTAGGCCTAAAAACTACTGATAGCTGTAAGCCTGTATTCAAATCATTAAAAATCTTGACTTTCCCGTGCCTATATATACTTGAAGTAGCAGTGTTTGTCAAACTAAACTTAAAATTGTTTCCTGCGATAGTAGACACTAGAAAACGAACCACTCAACTTAGATCCCAATACAAAACCATGTTGTGTACAAGTAAATACAAAACAGCACTAGCAAGGAAAAGTATTTTAGGCATGGGTCCGGTTATATACAATAAAATTCCTGATAGCATTAAGAATGAAAATTTGCAGAACTTTAAAACAAAATTAAAGATTTTTTTAACAGAAAAATGCTATTATTCAGTCACCGAATATTTGAATGACATGCTGTTATAAAATTTCTGACATTTCTTATGTTATGATATTATCTTCCATATTGACAATTTAATTTATGACATCGTTCAAATTCCTTGACATTCTTTAGAAAAGTAAGTGCTGACAATTTTCATTTTTAACACAATAAGTGCGAACATTTATTTTTTATTTTCATTATTTTAATTGTTTTTTTCTCAATGCACATAATTAATGTAATTGACATTGTTCAGTGTGATTGAAAATTCTTGATGCGATCTAATTAATTTACTTGTTTATTTGTGGTTCATGTGTCTAAATTAATTTCTTGTTTAATTATATTGCATGTATGACTATTTTATTGCATGTTTGACTATTTTTGTACGCCCTAGAGGCAAAACATAGCGCCCTCAATGTTTACCAAATAAGAACTAATAATGTACACACCTATGTTTTACAATAAATAAATGAATTGAATTGAATTGAATTAGTGCGGAGTATCTACCACAACTAAAAAGTTAAAAAATAAAAACTTTTTACAAAAAAAAAACAACCAACTTCCTTAAAAAAAACATTAAAAATAACTTTAATTTCGAAAGTTGGTGTCTTAGGCTCTGTATTTAAGGTTTTTGCCACCGTTTTCCGAAATTAAAGTTATTTTTGACTTTGTAGTGTTTTTTTTTTAAGGAAGTTGGTTGTTTTTTTTTTTGAAAGCTGGTGCTTCCTGAATGGTGCCATTTTAATTTGGTCCATGTGAAAACCATATAAGTCATTGTTTTTTTTTTTTTTGTAAAAAGTTTTTTTTAATGTCAAATACCGTGCGAATCATGGGTTGGTCGCTAGTTGGTATTAGTGATGTGCCGGATATTTTACCCGTATCCGCGGACATCTATGGGAGGAGAAAGATCCGTATCCGTTACTTTTTTGGTGGATCTTTTACGAATCTTATACCTTATTAATTTTCAATAAATAGATGAAATTCTATATACCTATATGTGGTTAGGTAGCAATGAAAAACTAAAAATATCCATCGCCACGCTTGGCAGGCGGGTTGGCGATCGCAGTATGGTGGTATGATGAATAGAAAACGCTGCTGCCCGTTCTCTAGTAAGTCCCTTAGTCGCCTTTTACGACACCCACCGGAAGAAATGGGGTGGTGATATTCTTTACGTCCGGCACCACACGGTACACTAACTATAAATAAAGCAAAATAAAGACCCGCGTAATGCAAGTCAAAACATGTCCTGTCAAGCAAAGTGTTGAGTGGTGTCAATTTTCGTTTCAAAGCTAGGCGCATCGACACCGATTGAGTAAAATAAGATCCGTATCCGCGGATCTAGACACCAAATATCCGTATTCGGATCCGTATCCGCGGATATACATTTTTAACGATCTGGCACATCACTAGTTGGTATATTCATATTCTAAAGCTAACATTATTCCTAGGTTCCACTGAAAAATAATGAAATAGAAACGAGAAATAAGCTGACCCGACTAATTACGAATGTATGAATTAACTACATAATTCCCTCTCCTAAACTGCTTCCATTTTGTACCAGAAATTCATGTAATTTACACGGTGCGACCCGGTTGAAGCGGTTCATTTTAAATTCCTGTTGATAGCTTTGATTAATATATTTTGAAATTATGATCCTTTATTCATCTATACACACTTATAAGTTATATTTTTAAACATTAGAATAAAAAATAAAAGCCCACCGTTATCGGGAACAGGGTCCAGCTACCGGCGGTCAGGACTCTTTAGAGAGGAACCTACTAACATTTCGAGTCATGTCCAGAAGAACCGTTTTTTGAATCAAGCCCTTGATTCAGCTGCCCAACGAGAGCCTCTTCAGGTGTTGGTCGAGGCTCTTGGATATCAAGGCATTAGCGCCCTGCACACGCACAGTTCGGACCGCGGGAAACACCACGCGCCGTTCCATCCCTCGCTCCGAACTCTACGTGTAGATGTGCGGATCTAACAGTCCGATCTGGCACCTCGACGCGAGTGCATGTCTCACAGTTTTACGCGCGCATCACGTATAAACGTAAATTACAAAAATGGCGGTTTGGAGCGTCGAAGCTATCACAGAGTTCATTCGTTTGTACCGTGAACATCCTTGTCTCTGGAAGATAAAAGTAAGGAGTATAGTAACAGGAATATGAGAAACAAAGCATATGATGAGCTCGTTGATTTTTGCAAGTCAATAGGTTTTGTTTCAGCTGATCGCGATTTCGTCAGCAAAAAAATACAGAATATAAGAGGTGCATTTCGCAAAGAATTGAAGAAAGTAACGGAGACACGGAACAAAAGTGGAAGCTCCCAAGAAGATGTTTATAAACCGACTCTTTGGTACTTTGACTTACTTTTATTCACAAAAGACCAAGAACTACCAACCCCAAGCGTGTCTAACATGCCGACGGACGAGTCTACAGCTGAAACTTTAGACTATTTTGCAAACCACACACCATCCCCAAAACATTATACCAACGACGACATACCAACATCTCAGCAGCCTACGAATATAACGTCACTGCCAAACTCTGACCACACAATTGTAGAGGTAAGTGGTAAATAAAAACACAATATATTGTAAATTTTTTACTGTACAGATAAAAAAAAATGATGTATAGGTAGCGGCAACTTTATTGGTCACTGCGCGCAATTGTTTCTGCCTCTTTAATCAGCGCTCAACTTACGTCCATAAACCTATAGGTACACTGAATAAAGTTATGCTCTACCAGCGTTAATCATAATTTCTTGCCAAGGCACACTACCTATTGAATTAAAATATGTTTTGTATTCATCTCTGCTCTGTTTAGCCAAAGTTGAGACATTCCTGACTGAAGGTCTGTCCAATCTAGTTAGGTCGAAGTTGTCTCTTTGCCAGTCTCCTTCACTAACGCGTCCAGATTCAATACTTTCTCTGTCTACTGTCGTTGCCGACAGGTACATATTACTTCTCTTTCTTAGAAAATTGTGGATGCTACATATTGCTAGTACTATGTAACATATGTTTTCGGGTTTCATGTTAATGGGTGTACGTAATATCTGGAATCTAGAGGCTATTATACCGAATGCATTTTCGACAACATTGCGAGCGCGCGAGAGTCTATAATTATAAATCCGTCTGTCATGATCAAGTTCTCTTTGTGCATAGGGCGTTAAGAGATTTTCTTTGAGAGCAAAACCTTCATCACCAATGAAAACATAGTTTAAATTGTTAACGTTCTCACTTTTGTCGGGTAGTTCTAATTGATTTCTTATAATTTTTTTGTAAAATTCCGTGTGTTCGAGGACACCTCCTTCTGACATTCTGCCGTTTTTACCAATATCTACAAAAATGAACTCATAGTTAGAATTGACCAAAGCTAATAAAACCATGGTGTAAAAGTTTTTGTAATTATAATATTTTGCACCAGAATTTGCAGGTGGTACAATTCGAATATGCTTTCCGTCGAGAGCTCCACCACAATTAATGAAATTCCTCTGATTTTGAAAGCCTTTAGCAATTTCCAACCATTCTTCTTTGCTCGTAGGAAACTGAAAAAAAAACCAATAAAATTATGTTTCGTCAACTTTTATTATAAATTGTATTGTTTCAGGAATCATCTTTATCTTTAGGATCAGCCTCAAGAGGTATGAAGAGGAAAACGAAACCAAGTGTGATAGATACTCAGATTAAATTCATGACTGTATGTACAGAAGCATTAAAAAAAAGGAAGTGACAGAATAAAATATGATGCTTTGGCCATAACCATTTCCAAAAAATTGGAGAAAATGAATAGTATTCAAGCCTTACATACTGAAACAATTATACATTCAGTTTTACGCAGGGGTATACTAAATCAATTAACTGATTCAACTGATATTTGTGATAAGCAGTGCAATAAAACTGTTATTTTATCTTCACCATCATCATCTACTTCTGTACACACGGACGCTGCTCAACATTCGTCTCTTCAACCTACATTGGAAACCCTAAACACTGATGTAACTCTTCTAGATGAATCTCAGTGTGTATTAAGAGATTACTATAAGAATTTTAACTAATTATTATAACTAATTATTCATTTTAACTGATTGTACTGTGATTGTTGTGACTGATAAACATTATTTATCCCAAAACACTGATGTAACTCTCGTAGATGAATCTCAGTGTTTATTAAGAGATTACTATAAGAATTTTAACTAATTATAATAACTAATTATTCATTTTAACTGATTGTACTGTGATTGTTGTGACTGATAAAAATTATATAAGTATATAACTGATTTACAAAATGTTTTACTTACCCTCATATAATCTTCCCGAAGCGTTTCATAAATTACTCTACACGTTTCCGGGAATTTAAGATCTTCATAGGACCGTCCGGTCGCTAAAAACCTTAACGTGGCAACCAATCGTTCTTCTGCTGTTATACATTTTCTCATAACTGTATCTTGCTTAGTTAATTTGGGACGTATCAGTGCTAATAAACAATCAAAATCGTCACTGTCCATTCTTAAGTAATTTTTAAAATCTTCCGGATGACACTGTCTTAATTCCCTTAACATCGGTAAATGTCCATATCTTTGTCTGTATTCCTTTACCCACACTCGTCGTTTTTTTCGGCTGTTTAAGCTAACTACAAATCCAGCTAACGCGATGACCAACCGATCGTCCATTTTTCTTACTACTGTGTAAAAAACTATTAAAAGCTATAACGTTCCACGCGCCAGTCCAAACTGCAGTCCAAACTCTTGAAAATCAATTTACACGCACAGTTCGGAACGTTTGTCTAGATTATGTAAGTTTCGTCGGCAATCCAAACCGTGAATGCATTTTTAATCGTAATTAGCACAACAGTTTGATCCGCAGTCCAAACCGTACAGATCTAACTGCTGTTTGGAACGCAGTCCAAGATGCGCGGTCCGAACTGTACGTGTGCAGGGCGCTATTGGCTATTACGACGATCGGTACAATGATTGCTGAGTCCACATCCCACATGTCGACAACCTCGCGAGCCAAGTCAAGATACTAGATTTGTTTATCTTTCTCGGTTTTCACAAGGTTCTCGTCATGCGGGACCGTTGAAATTATTATTATAATATACTAGCTTTTGCCAGCGGCTTCGCCCGCGTGGAGGTCGAAAATTATCCTACGGGAACATACTACCGGGATAAAAAGTAGCCTATGTCCTTTCTCAGGCTCTAAACTATCTGTGTACCAAATTTCATTTAAATCGGTTCAGTAGTTTTCGCAGGAAAGCGAGACAGACAGACAGACAGACAGACCGACAGACAGACAGAGTTACTTTTGCATTTATAATATTAGTGTGGAAGTGTGAATGTGGATAGTGTGGATTATGAGGGCATCGCCGGTACTACTGTGATTGATAAAATTGATGAAGGTAATATTTATTTCGAAATCGGCAGTGGTGGTGTGGCCCCAGTGGTAACGGCCGCGACTTACGAGTTGTAGGTCGTAAGGTTCGAATCCAGACAGGCGATTTACTTACTGCTCTTATCACGGTGAAGAAAAACATTGTGAGGAAACCGGCATGTCCTAGAACCCACCCAACCCGCACTGGGCCCGCATGGTGGATTACGGCATGCGTGGGAGGCCTGTGTACCAACAATTGGAACAATATAGGTTGAAATTGAATAGGTAGTAAGGTAGTGGCTCGTGGTTAAATTATAACAGCGTCACGGGTCTACCAAAGGTTAAGGTACGCTTCGAGGTCAGTCCGTGGATGGGTGACCATTGATTACATACCGAGCCTCCTCTGTGCGTCGTAAAGCACGTGCTTTGACAGTAAAATAAGCTCACCCCAATAACGTTGGAAAAAGACTAAGCAGATTGATTAGATACCTTGTTTTCTCGTCTGGGCAGGGGTGAAGGACTCAACGACTTCCATCTCCCCCCACACGGTATAATACCTCAACACCCCCCCTCCCCGCCGACTTGACCACCAGTGGCGACACCAGCGGAAGCTGGAAGTCAGAAGGTCTCCTCACATCCATGAGGATTTTCCACCTCGAAACATAAGAAAAAATGTACGTCAGGTTTAAATCATCCATATTTGGCCTATTCTTTTTATGTAACAGGGGGCGAGCCTATTGCCATTAACCAGGCACCAATTCAGATTCAGGGCTGTTAATGACAAAATCCAGTGGGAAACACCCAATTACACTTTGCCTGAACCAGGAATTGAACCTAGGACCTCATGCTCATGCTCAGCAGTAGTGTTTGTAACCACTAGTCCAACGAGGAAGTCGCATAGCTTAGCTCATCTCTCGAAGAAACCTAACACCCAAACTTCTTTATTCCATCTCATTGTTGAAAGTTAGCCAGACGCATAGTTTCTCAAGCTATTTGTGATACTTTAAAAGCGATACAAGAACTGTTAAGTTTTCAACAGCTAAGTTTGGCACACACCTAGGTAGTTTGTTCGCTTTTGCATTACAAAAATGTACGCTATAGTGTTACAAGTTGTGAGTTTTAAAAGTTATCTGGCGGAGGACATATGTGTTACGAAGAAAATGGGATACTTAAATGTTTTAAAATGCATCTTCAAACATTAAAGGCCAGCGCAGCAGAGGGACTATCCGCGGGATACTTTTATGTCCTCCAATATTTTTTAAATCCATTATAAACCGTAACGATAAGGAATACGAAGCATTTTACCCATTCCCGAAGCTACTACAACCCTCCTCCAGGAGAGTAGTAAGCTCACCAGCTTTCTCAATATTCACCGTCGCAGATTCGTCTTCGCCACCGAGGCCCACTGCGATGTCCCAATCCATGTCCGCCCGACCCTGGTTCGAGACAGCAGCGCCGCTGAGCATGTAGCATTAAATTCACCCCTAAATAATAATCATTCCGATCCAACCCGTCCCTTGCTGCCTTTTTCTAGCGACGCCCAAAGTCAAGGTCCGTACCCCAAAGGGGATACCTTTAGCGTGTAGTCGCCTTCGTTTTAAGTTTTTAAACCCTGGCGGAAAGCCTTAGTAATTAAGGAATCTACAGGCAAGTCCGGTTAAGCACCCTCATAGGTTGAAATGCGAGAGGTAATTCCCAAAAGAAGCAGGACGAAAAGTACGAGCCTATGCTTAAAATATGTTCGGGGGTTTTTGTCCTTTGCCGGCACAGCTCCCTCTTGTGCTCAGGTATTTAGCAATACGATATGCTATAATAATACTTAAATAAATGATGGAGAGCAGTGGTGGCCCAGTGGTATCTTGACTGGTGACTTACGAGTTGTAAGTCGTAGGTTCGAACTCAGGCAGTCGCTTTACTTTGTGTAAATTATTTCATCGCCACTGCTCTCAAAACGGTGAAAGAAAACATCGTGAGGAAACCGGCATGTCTTAGAACCAAAAATTCGAACACATTTGACCAACCCGCACTGGGCCCGTGTGGTGGATTTACGGCCCACTTCCTCTCACCGAGAGGAGGCCTGTGTCCCAGCAGTGGGAACAATATACGCTGATGATGATGGGCTCGTGGATAAATGATAATAGCTGCCACTGATTGATGGCACGGTAGAGTCATGGATGGGTGACCATCCATTACATATCAAGACCCTTCCGTGCCTCGGAAAGCACGTTAAGTCGTTGGTCCCGGCTGTCATTCGTAGACCTTTAACAGTTTTCGCAAGTAGTCCGAAGGCCAAAAGTCTGGCAACCAGTCTTAAAAAGGGTATCTTGTTACCCAGTACGGCAGTACTTCGGTTGTGGAGATCAGATACGCAGTCACTCCATGTAAAATACTGGTACTCAGCTGCATCCCGTCAGACTTGAAACCGACCCCAACATAGTTGGCAAAAGGCTAGGCAAATTCATTCATAATTTCAACAACATTTACTTCAGTCAGATTCAGTTTTCCTTCAGCCAAGATTTGCTTTTGTCATAGGAAAAAAAAATACCAAAATATTATTATGACAATTTTCCCGCTCCATGACCCAATTTCACGAGAAGTTCCACTGTCATCTGAACCACAAAACAACCCTTAGGGAAAACAGGACGTCACAGTGAATAACTGGCAAACTTTAACAAAACTTCAGAACAACTGTCCGAAGACAACAAACAATATATAGAAGCTATCTTTGTTAAAGTATCTACGAGTATTTTCCCGCGAAAGAGCACTTTACGAAGAAATCAGTAATTCAGTACCTATAGAAAAAGAAAATATTTCTTACCGTCCTTTCTTTGCGACATAAACTTAAAAGAGCCTTGCTAAGTTATAACAGCTCTACGGTCGATCAATCAGATTAAACTACGCTTACCACGGTTGGTATGTAGATGGGTGACCGTCTTTACTTACCGAACTGTCGTTACGGGTCGCCAGAAGCCCGAAAATCTGACAACCAACCAAGTACTATGGGGTATCGTATTACCCAGTTACTGGGTTGTGGAGGTCAGATAGGTAAGGTAACTGGGAAGAAGAAGTAGCGCAACCCTCCTAGCAGGATCAGAAGGACCAGGATGTAAATAATGTTCTTCCCAAATTTAATCAACAATCACTTCATTCCGGAAATTCGAATAATTATGGTGGTCGCCATTCAGCCCCTTGGCAACAAGTCATCAATTCAAATTAAGTAAAACACTCAAGAGCCGAGGTTAACGGTATCGTCCGGCTCTTTCAAAATAATTCGTTGAATATTAAACATTTGCAAAGGGTTGGGGCTTGGCCCTACTTTATGCATGATGATATTACTTCGTGTTATGTTTTGATCATTCCAATTTTAAAAGCGGTTTTTTTTTTTTTTTTTGTTATATGCCTCTTTAGCATTATTCTCACGTCTATTTTGTTTATAGATTCATCAATAATTATTGAACGGAGTACCGTGTGGTGCCGGACGTAAAGAATAACACCACCCCATTTCTTCTCGTGGGTGTCGTAAGAGGCGACTAAGGGACTTACTACAGAATGGGCAGCAGCGTTTTCTATGCATTTTACCACCATACTGTGATCGCCAACTCACCTGCCAAGCGTGGTGTTTATTGCAAACTCTCCAAACTGGGGGAGGCTTATGTCCAGCAGTGGACGTGTTTCGGGTGAAATATTGATGATGATAAGGCAAAGGTTTCGTCTCAAAATTGGGTATCTAATCTACTGTACTACTGGTAACACGAGATACGTGTAGACCACAGTACGCTTACATATAGTTAGGTACAACTACTTTCTTATCTAACAGGTTCTTTTCCGGTATGGTGGTGGTACTCTGGTACAGGAAATTATGATACCGGTACTGTAAATGTGTTTTCGAGCCGCCGAAAGTCTTTTCAGAGTGTGGTAACATTATAGTCTAAAAGTACCTACCTACCTACCATTATATACTATTCTATTCTATTATAACACGCTTTTATTAGCTCCATACGTATGTTAGTAAGTTGGTATATTAGTATGCAACGGAAACTTCGAACATGATTTTAACCCCCTTTAAAACGTTGGATTAACTCGATATTCGGCATACTTATCAAGGACCGATACAATAATTTTATAAAGTTGTGCCATTATCCTTGCCGGGATTATCAGGATAGCAAAAAACTGTCTTCGGAAACTACGCTGACATACGTCATAAACTCCGCTGACGTAGGTACGTCTCAAAATTCGAAACATCTTAAAAATAGTATAAAAAACAAAAAACACGCTTCCATAGAAAACCAAACTCAAAACTAGAAAATAATGGAAAAAAGCGTGGGCAAACAAGGCCCCACATTTTCATTTTCAACCGACCTCTTTTTCGCTCCTCAACCTTCTTGTTCACAGCCAGTGTTATGCTAATAGGACCCCAAAATTATGCCAAACTTAAATAATCGCGCCAACCCTTAAAAATTCAGCATCAAGTTTCCGGAACAAAACATAAATCCGTTACAAGGCTATCTGCATTTAAATCGACGTGGCGTCGGTACGAAGCTGAGAATACATTCCAAAGACAAAAATGCAACAATATTTTATTTTATTTGAGTGACAAGAGGTGTATAACATAAACGTTCACTATGTATGCAATGGCGGCCCGCTTTCCCGCCATTTGGTCGAGTTTTTCTTTTTACATTATTTTCTCTTTTTGTAAATGAATTTAATATGTAACCGTGTCGGGCTGGGTAAATGATACTACAACACTGCAGTACCTACCTACACGAACTAGATAGGTGTTTCTTTACGTTTGTTTTTAGCATGTTCGTTTCATTAATGAGGCTCATAATCAGCCCCGGATCTTGAATTTTTTCGAGGCGGGGCAAAAACTTAAAATACCCCCCCCCCCCCCCGTCTATATTTTTACCTTTATTATCATCATTATTTGAGCCATCAGAAACCTAATGATGGACATAGGCCTCACGAATAGAACGCCACAAGGATCTATCTAGCGCTGCTCTGTTTTTTTTTTAATGACATCTAGCAGGTCAACCTATGAGGTTGTCGGCTGCTTAACCGGACTTGCCTGTGGCTACCTTAATAAATTAAGGCCTCCAGTCAGGGCTTAAAAAACTTAAAACTAGAATGACTTCTCGCTAAGGGCACCCCCTGTGGGGTACAGACCTCGGCTTAGGGCATCGCTGGTAGAGGGCTGGATCAGAATGATTATTATTTAGGGGCGAATTTAAAGCTACAGGCTTAGCGCCGCCGGCTGGCTCGAGCAAGGGTTGGGGCGGACAAGGATTGGGGCGTCGCGGCGTGTCTTGGTGGCAAGGATGGAAGGACGGTGGTCTATGTTTGTGTGTCTTAAGTGTGCTAGTTAGTTTACTACTCTCCTGGATAAGGGTTATAGCGTCATCGGGAATGGTTAGAGTATACTGCGGTCGGCGAATCGTACTAATACGGGAGGGAGTGTAGCGGCTGCCGCGATCAGGGGATTGGGATACTTCACAGCAGAGTCAAAGAAACGCTTTGCAAGGCGTTTCATAAGCTGCTGAATGGTGGGCATTCTGAGATCTAGGTGGTGTGGACATATAAGGGGGCTCCCGTAACCTTTTTAAGGAAACGGTTTTGGAGGATCTGCATCCTATGGATGTGGTGTGGCTTAGCGTGCGCGAAGACGACGCACGCATAAGTCATGATAGGGCGTATCACCACGGTGTAGATACGCAATTTGCACCTAAGGGACAATTTGCTATGGGCGGTTAGAATGAAGTGGAGTCTACCAAGAGCGAATGCGACGCGCGCACGAGCCAACGATATGTGCTCCCTGAATGTAAGGTGGTGGTCGAGGATCACACCTAAGTATTTGGCTTGCTTCGCCCAAGGGACCGACTAACCGTACATAGTGATGCGTCGGGAGTCGATAGCGGACTCCGGGCCACCATAGGCACGAGCTTGCGGGCGGCGAGCAATAGGTAGCTCGCCGCCCGGTAAGGACCAAGCTCGGGTCGACGGCGCGTAGTGTTCCACGTGCGCCTCAAAGAGATGTCAGCAGAACTGAAGGGGTCCGTTGCCTGCCAGGCAGTGGCGGATTTACAGATTTGCCGCTAGTAGGCTATTCAATTTTTGCCGCCCCTACTGACTTTTGAAATTCAATACGTTAGTTTAGTTCACAATCATATTAAGGTGAATGCTCCAACCAACCCGTGAAATTCAAATTTTCTTACGTTTTTTGCAATTTGCACGCCAGTGCAAGGTTGTATGTTGATTAAAATATTATTCGCGGCTGTAAGATATATGTAGTTACAGAATTATAATCATCAAACTACAACGCTCTAAGTTCATAAAGCTGTAGGAATGACATTTTCTGTTATTTTTTTGTTCCTACGCCTTTTTGAACTTACGAGCTTTGTATTGATGATTTTGATGATTATAATTCTGTAACTACATACATTCTTACAGCCGCGAATAATATTTTAATCAACATACAACCTAGCACTGGCGTGCAAATTGCAAAAAACGCAAGAAATTTTGAATTTCGCGGGCTGGTTGGAGCATTTCCTTAATTACATTTATTCAGAAATTGCAACTCTATGATTTGTGTTCTATCGTCCTCATTACATCGGCTTTTTCCCGTTATTAGTATGATTGTGAACTAGGTGATATTTCTGTCAGTTAATAGATTATTTTTACAACCCGCTATATAGTGACGAGTATACTGTTGATCTAAAAACAGCAGCATGTATTTTACGGTTCGATCTTTTATGTACGGATTGACAGCTACCACAACCACCGACAACTGGACCTGGCAACATACAACACGCGTACACTCCGGCGTTATCAGTAGTGCTATTCTGTAAAAATCTCCCCGTGATAATTAAGGTGAAGTGAGCTTAAAGTGAGCTGTCATTAGTGCTATTCCCTAGCATCAGATGGAGTGACAGCTCACTTTTAAGCTCACTTCACCGAGTTCTCACGGTGAGATTTTAACAGAATAGATCGGCTGAAGTCCGAAGAGAGTGGGAGGACTCGATAATCCTGAATTCCGGAAACCTGCTCTTTTTTTCCGGGAGGGCTACCAGCGGTCCCAAGGTGGTGTCGGGTTCATCGTCCATAAGTCCATTGTGAGCAACGTTGTGAAGATCGAGAGTGTGTCGACCAGGGTGGCGTTCCTTATACTCAGAATATCCGCAAGGTATTCGCTGAAGGTCATACAGGTGTACGCCCCGACCTTGACACACCCCGACGATGAGGTGGACACCATGTATGTGGATATTTCCAGAGCCATGCATGGTTCCAAAACTCACTTCACCGTTCTTATGGGGGACTTCAACGCGAAACTGGGCAAGCGAAGCGATGATGAGAGTGGGGCAATTTGGAGTTGGACGTCGGAACCACCAGGGTCACCTACTGGCTAGTTTTATGGAGAAGGAAGGCTTCTTTATGATGAATTCCTTCTTCAGAAAACGTGAGCACAGGAAGTGGACCTGGCAGAGTCCTGACGGTGCAACCAAAAATGAGATTGACTTCATTAGGTCGACGACGAAGCAAATATTCAATGATGTCTTTGTGATCAACGCGGTGAAAACCGGAAATGATCACCGCATGGTAAGAGGCACATTGAATATCAATATCAAGCTGGAAAGATCTCGGCTGATGAAGTCAACGCTCCGTCCAGCACCGATCCAACTTCAGAACCCCAAGAGCTTTCAGTTCGAACTCCAGAATCGTTTTGTTTGCCTAGGGAGTTCCGTGGACGATTATAACGATGGGTTCGTGGAAACTGTCCATACGGTCGGGTCTAAATTCTTCCAGATCCGCCGTACGAAAAGAAAAAAGAAACTCTCAGATCCAACATTACAGCTTATGGAACAAAGGCGCGGAATGATCCTACAGTCTTCAGAAGCTGCACTCAAGTACCGGCAGCTAAATAGACGAATCTCTAAGTCGTTGAAAAGCGACCTTCACCTCTTTAATACGGAACGTATTAAGGACGCAATAGAGCGGAACAAGGGCTCCAAAGTCTTTGCAAGAGATCTGTCTATTGGGCAGAGTCAGCTTGCAAAACTGAAGACCGACGATGGCAGAATCGTGTCCGCCAAACCTGAGCTGTTAAGAGAGATCGAGAAGTTCTATGGACAGTTATACACGTCCCCCAGAAACCCCGTTATGAATCTAGCTAACGACCCGAGAGCTAAATTGACTCGACACTACACTGAAGATATCCCGGACGTCAGCTTGTACGAGATTAGGATGGCTCTGAAGCAGCTTAAAAACAACAAGGCGCCGGGTGATGACGGAATTACGGCCGAGCTCCTGAAGGCCGGCGGGAAACCCGTTCTAAAAGCCCTTCAGAAGCTATTTGATTCCGTCATACTCGAGGACAAAACGCCACAGGCATAGAACAGAGGTGTGGTGGTACTTTTCTTTAAGAAGGGTGACAATACGCTACTTAAGAATTATAGGCCCATCTCACTTCTGAGCCATGTCTACAAGCTGTTTTCAAGAGTCATAACGAATCGTCTCGCGCGCAGGTTTGACGACTTACAGCTTCCCGAACAAGCCGGATTCCGTAAAGGCTTTAGCACCGTAGACAACATACATACGCTGCAGCAGGTTATACAGAAGACCGAAGAGTATAACCTGCCTCTCTGCTTAGCGTTTGTGGATTACGAAAAAGCCTGTGCCAGATTGACTATCGGTACATCGAGGTGCTGAAGTGTTTGTATGAAAACGCCACTATATCATTCCGGCTCCAGGACAAAGCCTCGAAACCTCTCCTTCTGCAGCGAGACAGGGAGACGTAATCTCTCCGAAACTGTTCACCACTGCACTGGAGGATGTCTTCAAGGTTTTGGACTGGAAAGGGGCTGGCATCAACATCAATGGCGAGTACATCACTCACCTTCGATTTGCCGACGATATAGTAGTCATGGCTGAGACTATGGAGGACCTCAGTACAATGCTCGATGACCTCAGTAGAGCTTCCGAAAGAGTGGGTCTTAGAATGAACATGGACAAGACAAAGGTCATGTCCAATGGTCGTATGATACCCACTCCAATGAAGATCGGAAGCGCTACACTCGAAGTTGTGGACGAATATGTGTACCTAGGACAGACTGTCCAGTTAGGTAGGTCTTCAACTGACTTCGAGAAAGGGGTCAATCGTCGAATCCGACTCGGCTGGGCAGCGTTCGGGAAGCTACGCAATATCTTCTCGTCCCACTTACCGCAATGTCTCAAGACAAAAGTCTTTGACCAGTGTGTGTTGCCAGTGATGACATATGGCACTGAGACGTGGTCGCTCACAATGGGCTTCATAAGAAGGCTCAAAGTCACCCAAAGAGCAATGGAGAGGGCTATGCTTGGAGTTTCCCTACGCGATCGAATCAGAAATGAAGAGATCCGTAGGAGAACCAATGTTACCGACATAGCCCGCAGACCGGATGGTCAATGGGGCCGGAAGGTTCTGGAGTGGCGACCATGTACTGGAAGACGGAGCGTTGGAAGGCCTCCCACAAGATGGACCTGGTGAAGGCCGCAGGAATGCGTTGGATGCGGGAGGCACAGAACAGGTCGAGGTGGCGGTGCTTGGGGGAGACCCATGTCCAGCAGCGGACGTCTTTCGGCTGAAATCATGATGTACGGATTACGAACGTAATGTGTAGGTATACATATAATTATAAGATTTTTATTTATTATTTGGGCTAAATTTGCCGCCCCTCTAAATCTGCCGCCCTAGGCTCCAGCCTACTTAGCCTATTGGTAAATCCGCCACTGCTGCCAGGGTCGCGAGATTGTTCGAAAGAGACACCGTGACCCTGGCACATGGGCAACTGAAGGAACACGGGTGGGTTTTAGTCAGTAAAAGTCTGACATGCCCTTCCGCTCCGCCCAGAGCGGGAGAAGTCATTTGATGATTTCCCATCCAAAAGGAAGGTTTCGAGATGAGAACCGCCTGGCTTTTGTCGAGGTTGACCTCGATTCTCCATTTCTGAAACCAAGCACCCAAGACGTTTGCGGAGATTTGGACAGTACGAGCGTGTCGTCGGCAAATAGAGCCAACTGGACTTTTTACTTTTCGGAATATAGCTGGTGAAAAGCGTGAACATGAGGGGAGATATCACGGAGCCCGCCCTGGGGGACTCCGGCACGAATGGGATGAGGGAAAGAGAGAGAACCCTCGATGCGATAGCGGAAGGTGCAGTTCGATAAAAAGTCTCGTAGGATGAGCACGAGACGGTCAGGCACACCGAGTTGGTAAACCTTGTATAATAAGCCATTGTGGTAGACTTAGTCGAAAGCCTTTGCTATGTCGAAGAACAACGCGTCCGTCATCGCACTACGCTGAAAGCCAGCGCTTATGTGCTCTGCGATGCGGTGGGTTTGTTGGACGCACGAGTGTTGGGTTCGGAAACCAAACTGCTCGTTAGGGATAAGCCCCTTTGCTTCGGCATAGGCTTTGAGACGCTTATGAATAAGCCTCTCATCGATTTTGCCGAGAACGTTGAGGAGACTGATGGGAGCGCTGCTCTTTCTCTGTTTACCCTATTTATTTACGCCGCCGCGTATGCATGCGTTGCCACGGTTTGCAATTCCTGCGGGCGGGGCGAGCGCGATTGATGCGGTTGTTGACCTAGGCCTATGCGACTCGCAAAATAATAATTTATGTGCTTAAAGTACTGGACATCTCAATGGTAAAGTTGCGTTATGATGAGTTATATCATTACAACTCATCATTAACGCAAACTTCACCATACGTCTGCCAAGCTTAAATTTGCCCGGTGTGGGCACCCTCACTGAGGCTGCGCCCAGCGCGCCGGTTGTTTGCGGCCCAGAGGGTCATGGCCATCCGGTTAATCCGGGGATACCGCACGGTCTCGTGCGAGGCGGCGAGCCTCCTTGCCGGAGTGCCGCCATGGGATCTGGAGGCAAAGGTCCTCGCGCACATGTGGGAGTGGCGCGAGGAGGCGAAACGCCGGGGCGAAACTCCGCTGCCGCGACAAATCGCGGCACGGCGGACAGAGCTCCGGTGTGATCTCATGGCGACATGGCGGGTACGATTGTCGCAACCCAGTGCTGGGCACGCCACAATTGCGGCGGTAAGTCCCCTCTTTGAGGAGTGGATAGAGAGGCGCCACGGCGTCCTCACCTTCCGCCTGACGCAGGTTCTCACCGGGCATGGGTGCTTCGGTGGGTTCCTGTTCAGGATAAAGCGGGAGGATACGTCCGGGTGTTTCCATTGCGAGGATCGTCTGGAGGACACGGTGGAGCATACGGTGGAGGTGTGCCCTGCCTGGGCGGAGCACCGCCGTGTCCTCGTGGAGGCGATCGGCGGCAGCGACCTCTCGCGTCCGGCCCTGGTGCGAGCCATGGTACGGAGCGAGAGGGAATGGGAAGCCGTCACCTCCTTCTGCGAAGCAGTAATGCTCGCGAAGGAGGAGGCGGGGCGCGTGAGGGAGTGGCAGTCTCTGCGCCCTCACGCCCCTAGCCGCCGCAGGAGGAGACGCCCCGGGCGTCGGGAGTCGATTGCGGACTCCCGACCACCGTAGGCGCGAGCTTGCGGGTGGCGAGCAATGGGTAGCTCGCCGCCCGGTAAGGACCAGGCTCGGGTCGACGGCGCGCAGTGTTCCACGCGCGCCTCAAAGAGATGTCAGCAGCGCTGAAGGAGTCTGCTAGGACCAATGCCTGCCGGGGTCGCGTGATTGTTCGAAAGAGATACCGTGACCCTGGCACATGGGCAACTGATGGAACACGGGTGGGTTTTAGTCAGTAAAAGTCTGACATGCCCTCCCGCTCCGCCCAGAGCGGGAGAAGTCATTTGATGATTTCCCATCCTGAAAAAAAAAAAAAAAAAAAAAAAAAAAGCTTAAATTTGCCGCCCCCTGAACTTGCCGCCCGGGGCTGCTCATAATACTTTGGTATTATTTGGAGCTGGTATAGGAGGAGATTAAAAAAACAAACAGAAGAACAAAATGCCAAAGGTACCTGTTTGAAACAATGAGTTAGGAATACATACGAGCTGATGGGAAAATGTGCACCTAGCACATTTTCCCATCAGCTTCGGGCCCTTGGGTGAAAGTTACAAACCATGTGCAAGCACAAAAGTAGAAACTGTAACAAACGTAACAGCAACGAAAACCGGTAAATTGGTTTTGTTAACGACTGTAAAGCCAGGGAAATTAATTGTTTAGCTAATTGATAACACGCTTTCGTCCATTAATAAAAAGTGTAATTCTTTAGCAGTTGTATGAAATGGCTTTAGACTGGTGTAGTGTGTCAATCAACTGTCTGCAATTAGTTTCCATGATCGTACAAGAAAGGTGAATGTTCAGATAGTAGCATAATGAAATGAGTTGCCTGACATTACTTTGGCAAAAACTGCGTTAATCACAGAATAGCCATCATAAAATTCATCATAATCGTCATCTAAAAATTTATACCTATCTAGGTAATACGTAGATACCAAGGCTATACAGCTATAAAGGATAAAGCTGCTCCAGCGGTTCCATCTATCGCGCTACTTTTCAGGCTGTAGGTAACTTGTAACTTTCCATGGGAGTTGAGTTTCTGTAGTTTTGTTCACACAAATGAGCCTCCCCGTCAGAAAAACTGTTCCGACGATATCGCATAGAGGGCGCAACATACATCTTTATATTACTACATATTCGTATAAACATTAAAATTAAAATACGCCATTTACAAATGTAATTTACTATTAATTTTCATAATTTTATGTGGCTTCGACAATAAATAGTTCCTAAAACACACACTAGGGGCACTGCAGTGTCAAACACACGCACGCATGCGTTAAAGAAGTCCTTATTTTTCAATGTCCAAAAAATTCATGAATGACGGCGGAATCACAACCTATCGCCACTAGTATTAATATAATTTGTAATTTTAGTGTTAGAAAATGCTAGCTATAATCACTTATAGTAACGAAATTGTACCAATTAGATAGTGTTCTCGCAAAATAAACAGTGGAATTGGATTATTCTATGACAATAAAATACTAAAGTAATCGGTGAGTAAATCCTCTCTATTTTGATGTTTTTATTACGGAATAAAGCATGTTACGCAATGGTATGGCTGTTATTCTGCCAACTCGACCAAAGGTTAGTAAAAAGAGGTTTAATTTCTGGTGATAATTTATTTGCTTGTCATTGGTGTTTCCGCGATTTCCTTGAAAACAAAACTGCGGTAATTTTATCGATTTGACACTTTCGCCCAAATAAAGTTATTGTGGTTGGTTTCTATGCGAACTCATCATTACAATAAATCAATTTTTAGATCATTAGGGCTGTAGACACTTAAGGTCAGAATCAAGGTCTAGTATAAGTACATTGTACATGAAATCAATATTTTATTCTATTTTTGTTCGCTAAAGTTATGTAGATTATTTATTTAGGTCAATAAGATTGAACCAAAAATGTTATTCATGCGGTACCTACGACTAGATAATATTTTTTGTGGGAAAACAGCATGTGCGCGTTTCACGAAAACACGTCGGAACTTTATCCAAAACACCGCAACTTCCTGGATTAATATTTAGTACGTTAACTTACATAAAGGTAAAGCTGTAAAGAAAATTATATGTTCTTATAAAACATTTAGATTATTAATAAATCTAAAAAAAAAATAAAGCAGCGAAGATTATCTACACTTTTTTGTTACATAAAAATGATATCGGTTCAAAACAGGATATCGAAAGGAAGTCCCTTAGGTCCGTTTGTCATTACATCATGTTTAAACTTATCCCTATCCCAGTTAACTTCGCCAACTGCTGGATATAGGTCGCTTCCTTTAGCGACGGTTTGTCTGCTTTTGTCTCCAGTTCTTATAAGGAACTCTTGGTTTTGACGCTTGAAGCCAACCTAAACAAAACAGAGGCTCAGTTATTTGATCGTTTATAATACGCAGCTTAGCATAAACATTATCAAACATGATGTAATGACAAACGGACCTAAGGGACTTCCCTTAGGTCCGTTTGTCATTACATCATGTTTAAACTTATCCCTATCCCAGTTAACTTCGCCAACTGCTGGATATAGGTCGCTTCCTTTAGCGACGGTTTGTCTGCTTTTGTCTCCAGTTCTTATAAGGAACTCTTGGTTTTGACGCTTGAAGCCAACCTAAACAAAACAGAGGCTCAGTTATTTGATCGTTTATAATACGCAGCTTAGCATAAACATTATCAAACATGATGTAATGACAAACGGACCTAAGGGACTTCCCTTAGGTCCGTTTGTCATTACATCATGTTTAAACTTATCCCTATCCCAGTTAACTTCGCCAACTGCTGGATATAGGTCGCTTCCTTTAGCGACGGTTTGTCTGCTTTTGTCTCCAGTTCTTATAAGGAACTCTTGGTTTTGACGCTTGAAGCCAACCTAAACAAAACAGAGGCTCAGTTATTTGATCGTTTATAATACGCAGCTTAGCATAAACATTATCAGCCTATAATGTTCCCAACATCCCACTGCAGGGACGCTGGCCTCCTCTCTTTGAGAGGGAGTGGGCTATAACCTACCCCGCGGGCCCAGTGCGGATTGGTAGATATCACGTGTCTTCAAATTGTTGGTTCTAGGGATGCCCCACAATGTTTTCTTTCACCGTTTTGAGGGCAGTGGTGATGAAATAATTTACACAAAGTAAAGCGCCTGTAATGGTTTAAACTTACAACTCGTCCCAAGTAGCACAGAACTGCATTATAAATTATTGTCACTTAAGGCCCACAGCGGTAATCTAAGCATTTATAAAGACTTATTAGTATTCGCCTGGGCTGCAACAGCTGTTTCGAAAAAAACGTGGCCAACTATAACGCTCTTTTCTGTACAGTAATTCTATTAAGCACCACAAACACGCCACGAAGTCACTGTTATTGAGCGTTTAGTAGTGCAGTACCCTATCAGCTGTAAGTTTTCTGAATAATAGCCCACACGTGTACCTACTATACAACCGTTGCATTTTAAGAGAGAACATATCACCCACTATAACATAATCAGTTACTTTGTGAAGTTATTTAATGCTTTATGCTGCATACAGATTCACTTTTCCCCTATTAGTCAGGTGTTACCATACACTCGAATAACAGCATGTATCCAAGTGTCGGCATGCGCGAATGGAATATTCGACGCAACGGGTTCCGTATGTTATATTTATAAATAAATAAAATGAAATTAATTTATTTCAGACATAAACCATATTACAAAAATTAAGATAAAATTAACAATGCTGCAGCAGAAAAGAATAAAATGTCATCAACAAAATATAAATATATGTCACATAGTTGAAATAAAATAAAATGTCAAATTTACGTCGGATTTAAATTAAAGTAACAATAAATAATAATTGCACATATTAACAAAACAATACAAAAAAGGCTTTATAAATAGAGGTCAGTGTGTTTGGTGACATTAGGCTGAGTAGGTACTCCCTGACACAAAAATCTTCTTATAACCTATACATTTTCGGCACTAATATGGTTGCCACAAAATTTGTCTGGTACTTACCTAAAAATTAAGATGATTTATTAAGAGAAATCCAAGATTTTTTTTTATTATAATAAATTAATAAATTTCGACGTTTTAAGATTCCAGATTTCGACAAGTTTTCTCAGAGGTAGTCAGATAGGAAAAACCGGTATGTACAGCTAGCATCTAAAAAAACAACGTAATTTTCTTTATTTTTATTTAATTTTCCCTTTTTTTAAGTACAATTTAGGGTGTACCACCCTGGTCCAGACCTTGAATTTTCATCTTTTTATAATTTCAAGCAGTA
Organism: Aporophyla lueneburgensis; assembly: GCA_932294355.1. Classification (NCBI taxonomy): domain Eukaryota; kingdom Metazoa; phylum Arthropoda; class Insecta; order Lepidoptera; family Noctuidae; genus Aporophyla; species Aporophyla lueneburgensis. Next base: position 4,377,199 of record OW028754.1, on the reverse strand, counting down.
TAAAAATACTTCTCGGTGGCCACCACAGAATTTCCTTAGTTTTCCACTATGCAAGAACGACTGTTAGTTCGACAACACCTCTATAGTCTGAACTATTTTGAAAGGCTTGTTCTGTAAAAAACAAGAAAAATATATTTATTATAATAGAAGTATCAGTTTCTTAAAATGACAACACTACCTATACAGTTTTTGAGGAAAAAAAGCCACAAGATACAATAACATATTAAATACCTAAACTTAACGTAACATAATGCTATTTCATGTGGAAGTAATTAAATTATTAGGCCAGAAAAATACATTTTTTAGATAGGTACCTACTAATTTATAGGTATTTTGTCGCATATTGAATAAATCAATAACTTACGTATTATTCATATAATTAAATTATAATCTCAGGTACTTAAATTACAATTTTAATTAAGTACTTATCGTCGAATAACAACTAAAAAAGGGAACAAAATGGCTTTAAAAGAACCACGGCGGAACCCTAAAAGCTTGGATCCATAAAGGTAGTTATCTAGGTAACTGACGCAAATGTGAACCAATACTACTCTCCTCATCGATCCGTCTGATTTGTATTTGTATTTCACAAGTGCTAAACTATTTTACTCTTCGCTGAATTACAGGCCACATGTGAACACCCGTATATACCTTAGCGTTTAGATTAAAACTGGTCACTTGCCATCCGCCATATTTACCGCGTTACTTTGTATTATTATAAAATTTTATCTTTTCATTTTTGTTTATTTTAGAGCATATCAATTGTAATTAATTTGGATTAAAAATTATTTACGCGAAAACAGTTTTTTTTTTTTTTGGTTTCTTTGTACAAAAACGAACATATTTATTTTATTTTCATTCTAATTTTGTTGCTTTTCTTTTAGTATTTAGTGGTATTCCGAGGGCGCGTGAAAATTTTGAACTAAATTTGTAGGTATGATATTTGACAGTAAAGTTACCTTCCCAATAAAATTTCAGATATAATAGGAGGAAATCGAAGTTTTACTTACCTTAAATTTTATGTATGTATATTCTCACAAATGGCACTTGCACACAACGATACACTTCATGTTTTACAATTTGACAGTTCATATCAAAGAAAAATAAATAATATTAAGTTATTGCATTCCACAATTTCGCTCAGTGTGTAATTTAAACTGTATAAAAGTATACACAATGTACACATTCGTCTTCCTTGCTGTATAATAAGTAACACGTGCCTCATTATTCAGCTCTTTAGGTGACTGTTACACACATAAATGCTACTATAATGTTGTTATAATGCAATTATTTGTCAATTGGATTTCTTATACAGCTATGTGCTGAATAATTTGTGCCCAAATTAGAGTTATATCATCTGAGGATGCGCTGTCGACGCTATTATTCAGCAACTAATGCATTCACTGTGCACTGTTAAAATGCTGTTATAAGTACAGCACTTTTGTGCTACTTGGGGTAAATCGTGGCCGTTTCCACTACCCTCCACTAACTAACCAGACTAACCACTGCTTTCTTTCATTTATGTTATTGGTAGCATATTGCTATATTTTGTAACAGTCTTAAATACGAAATGGTTTTCCCATCTTTCCAGAGATGACTTCGAAAACAAATAAAGTTTCTCCTTCATCAAGCAAAATGTCTACCAGCCCATTTCCTTACACCTGTGAGCTTTGTGGGTGCGAAGGTCTTACAGACGAGGGTATGAGGTCCCATACCTTAGAAGCCCATGTCAATGGCAGACCAGAATGCCCCTTCTGTGACTGTGCGGTGCCTCAGCCACAGTTAGTGGGACACGTTCAGAAGGCCCACCTGCACTATCTGACGCCTGAACGGGAACTGATGGCGTTCATTGATGATCAGAGCCCGAGGTAAGGAACTGTAATTTCTATCAACTTTTACTTCACTCCCCGCATAGATCTTCCCTTTCTAAAGCCTAAATTGTGACTATGTTTGATGATATACGTAAGAGATACCCACCTGACTTCAAAATGAAAGTTAAACACAAAGTTTGCGTAACTTATGGTTTCCTTCATGTAGAACTTGTACTTACTAAGTTTGCCAGACATGAAGTTCTGAACTTAAAGTTTTGGAAACTTTACAAGGCAAGACAAAACATAGTTGGTTATATGCTAAATATATTTTACCTTTCCAGTTTCGACGAAGACTCTAAAATGACTACAACAGACAGCTGCAGTTACAATACGCCGGGGTCCATAAATGGTTGGCATAGTCCTGACAACTCCACGCAATACCACAACGGAGCAATATCCAAAAACAGCAACTATTACAATGGGTACGGAGAAAAGGAAAGCTACAGCAGAAGTGAGAAAGAGGAAGAAAAGTGTTCAAGGTCGCCGAAGAATATAAATCTTGTCAATGGACTGAAAAATATCAATATAACTAATGGTGTGGTTCCTAAAAAGGCTCAAAGCAGACAAAATTCTCATGACGGTGAGGTCAATGGGATTGATAGAAAAGGTATACCAACACACTTTATTCTAAAATTAGATGAAATAATTTTTATGAAGCACGTTTACGAGTAACAAACATTATTTCTCAGGTGCGATTTCTAGTCCAAGTCATAATAGTTCCGGTAGTTATGAGGGATCACCTAATAAAACTAAGGTAAACTTTTTTTCTAGTGAAATATAAAAGTGTACATTTGTAAAGTTGTACAAAATGAAAATGACGTGAATTTATTGCATTTCAGTTGTCTATGGCTAGTGCTGGACAGGGATCACCTCTTAGGTCTCAATTAGCTTTAAAATTAAAACCTAACACACCAAAAAAAAGTGCCCCTACGCCAAGTCCTTCCGTTCAGGTAACTATGAAACTATTTCTAAAGGAATTGTGAATGCTGTCCTTGGCCCTACATTAAATAAAATAATATAGTCTATCATTGTGACTGCGTCAATCAAATGTCAATGTCAAATAGAATTCTTTGTTTACCCGCTACCGCGAAGATTGTTTTCAAAATGTATTTTCCAAATTATTGTCTAAACCTAAATTAAAATTGTGTTGAAAACGATTTATTTCGTAAAATTAATCCATCAATTTTTTTTTCCAGTGTCTATTGTGTGATTTCACGACAACATGTCCGAGAAAATTGGAGGAACATATAAATCGTGCACATTTCGATCTTACATCGCCGTCTTTAAATGCTAATGCTAACTCGGACAATCCAACTTTGGGGCTGACGAACCCCACGATAACCCTGGACAATCCGACACTGGGGTTTAGTGCAATGGCCTTGTCTCCTGGACCCCACAGTTCGTCGTACCAGTGTCCAATTTGTGAGAGAGAATTTGCTCATGCGAACGATATCGAAGTCCATGTCAATGTGGAGCATCGAGATATATTGAGTCCACAGAAAGCAGTGAGTATATTAAAATACTAATAGGAATAGAATCGTTATGAAGAACTAATCTATCCGCTGAGAAAGCATTCATTTGGCTAGATTTTGTAAAGTTACTCTTCACATTCGTTTTGTTTGCATGATCATTTAAAAAATTTTAAAATCATTATATCCGAAAGACGTCCCCAGCTGGAAATAGGCCTCCCCCAATTTGCGGGGGTTTCCCAACCATGGCAAACCCTCTGATCACGCCATGCTTGGCAGGCAGGTTGTCGATTGCAGTACGGAGGTATAATGCATAGAGAATGCTACTGCCCATTCTCTAGTAGGTCCCTTAGTCGCCTCTTAGAACACTCATGGGAAGAAATAGGATGGTGCTATTCTTTCTGTCCAGCACCACACGGAACAAATTATTTATATACTGTAAAATAATCCAAAGTATGTACTTAGTCAAGCTTTCTTAACTAACACAACAAAATAGTTAGCTGTAAACAAAAAAACTATGTTATTATCCCTTTACCAGGACCAAGTAGACAATGCATCATGTAACGAGGATGTGGTGATGATGGAGGAGAGTCCAGTGAGCAACTGTCCCGTCTGCTGCCAGCCCCTGCCACTCTCACAACATGAACTGGTAAGATTATATCATTTTACTGAATATTTCTAATGTACTTTTATGTTAGAATAGAACTAGCTGTGCCCCGGCTTTGCCACATAGATGTTAAAATTATCCCCAAGGAACTTGTTACCAGGACTTAAATCCTACAGTACTCCTTGAATCATCAGCTATCTGACAGTGAAAGTCATATCAAAATCAGTCCAACCATTTGGAAGATTAGCCAGAACAAACAGATAGATTTTTAAATATAGCTTTTTGTTATAAGTATCATTTACACTTTCATTGTGCAGTTAGACTTCAATTTTAATTAATTGGATAGATGTATAAGAACAGTGAACAGCCATGGATCCAAAGCCCGAAAGTCTGACAACCAGTCTTACCTCCTCTAGCTATTGTATTATATTTACCCAATAACTGGGTTGTGGACATCAGACAGACATTCGCTCCATCTAAAGTACATACCGACGTCCCCGGGGAATAAACCGGTAATCGCAAAAATCAAATTTTACAGGAAAAATGATTTAGTGTTTTTGGGGTATATCTCTTCAACAAAAGGTAATTATGACAACATTGTTATATGACGGAAAAGCTAATTTTTACCCGAAAAGTTTAAAGTATTAAGTGTAACTATTAAATTTACACAGAATTAGTTATTTACCAATATACATATTACCGAAAATGGTTTCATACAATTTTTAGGGTATTGATATTGTTACGTAGATCGTAAAGTCTAGAAACATCACGCTAACTCCGTCTCGGAAAGGGGCAGTGTGACGTAAATCGAAAAGTCTAGAAACATCACGCTAATTCCATCTAAGGACGGGGCAGTGTTGGAAACTTCTGGAAATGACACGCTAACGCCATCTGTTATTGAGTAGCAAGTACTACACGAAATTGTACGTAGACGCTACTGCCATCTATTGTCGAATAGTGGCATTAAACAGTTCGATGGAAGTTACTAGAAGCTTCTACGCTGTGGCGGTGTCGAATGTTCGAGAATGTTCTGCTCGGGATATAAATAGCGGATTGTCGGGCCGACAGGCAGGTCGATTTCGGAAGCGAGCGAATACGATTCGAGTGATACAGTACAAGCTAAACAAGTGATTCCAAGTGACGTTTCTTGTAGTTGCGATATTTGTGTTTATTTAATTAAACTGTGTTGTGTGTTTTGGTAAATTGGTTTAAATTAATTTATCCCGAACCCCAGCGCGTAACATTTGGTGTCAGAAGTAAGGGATAAATTATGCCAGTTTTACCGAAGGAGGATACGGAAGGTATCCGTACCAGGAGTCAGCGCCAGCAGGAGGTGGATCAGAGGTGGTTTGAAGGAACTTCTAGACAGACACCTGGGGGTAATCAGCCGATGACGGAGCCAGTCTCCCAAGCGTCTGGTGTTGCTACAGCATCACCAGCCATGGATCTTTCTGCGCTAATGGCGATGCTGCAGGAGCAGGCCCGCCGATAGGAAGAACAGGCCCGCCGACAGGAAGAACAGGCCCACCGACAGGAAGAACAGGCCCGCCGCCTACAGGAACAGCTGCAGCAGGACAAAGAGGAACAAGCTCGCCAACAGGAAGAACAGGCTCGCCGACAGGAAGAACAGACCCGCCGCCTGCAAGAACAGCTTCAGCGTGATAAAGAGGAGCAGGTTCTCCTTTTGAAAGATCTACACTCGACATTTGGCAAGGACATCAAAGCCATGAAGGAGACTGTTCAGCTACATGAAAATCGTATCTCCGAGGCCGAAGTCCAGATCGCTGATATAAGAAAAGCGGTTGGAGTTCTGAAAGCTGGAGAACGGACTACGGCTTCGATAGTTGCTGCACCTTCCGTGCGTGGGTTTAAAGTGCCACCCTTTGACGGAACATCTTCCTGGTCGGCATACAAAATTCAATTTGAAGCTGTCATGGAAGCAAATGGGTGGACAACAGGCCAAGCCATGACCGCGCTTACTTTGGCCCTTCGTGACCAGGCTTTAACTGTGTTAGAGGCTCTCGGCAAAAATGTTACCTACGAGCAGCTCGTTGAGGCGTTAGAGGCCAGATATGGTGATGCGCACCTGGAACACGTTTTTCGTGCCCAGTTGAAGGATCGTGTGCAGCGCAGTGGTGAAAACCTACAGCAGTGGGCCCTGGAAATCGAAAAGCTGGTTCGAAAGGCGTACCAGACTGCGCCCGCACTCATCGAGGGTATACTAATTCAAACCTTCATAGATGGCATACGGGACTTGGAAGTAAGGGCTGCTGTGAGACTTGGGCACCATGAAACCCTCAAGGACGCCTTGGCCCATGCGTTGGAGGTGGAGGCAGTGAGGCATGATCATCGAGCCCATCGCATCAGGGAGGTTGCGGCGTCACCTGTTCGTGACCGTGTTAGGTACAGCCCTAGATGCTACACTTGCGGAGAAAAAGGCCACCTTCGCTCAAGTTGCCCGAAGCGAAGCACAGCTAACGAAGACCAGACCCAGGAAAGAAGGGCGGCTGATGTGACCGCCCAGCAGCAGGGAAACTAATAAACGCCAGGACTGCGGGGCGGGTGCTGGCTGGTGTTAAAATAGCCCCAAGAATTTCGGTCTCACAAGCCCATGATGGGAACACCCTAGTCATAAAAGGTGAAGTGAACGGAAAACCATGTAAGCTGACATTGGATACTGGAGCTTCTCGCACGGTTGTCAGTTCCCAACTAGCGAATCGTTTTCTTGGGGACTTCTTCGGTAAGCATGACGGCGTAAATTTAGTAACAGCTACCGGTCAGCACATAACCATCCGTGGTGAGAAGGAGGTGGAATTAAAACTGGGTAACACAATCTACCGGCATAAGGTCATAATGGCTGACATAGTAGACGACTGCATCCTAGGTTTGGACTTCATGCGACAGCACTGTTGTGAGATCGACATTAACCAAGGAGTCCTAAAATGTGGGTCAGAAGAAGTCTTCATGGAAGGTGCACCATCAGGGAAAGTGTACTGCTTGAAGAAGATTGTTCTTCCTCCCCGATCGGAAACAATAGTTCCAGTTAGCCTTCCACATAATTCTGGGCAGAAAAACCGATGTATTCTCATTGAAGGATTAGATGGAAACCTTCCATGGAAGATTGCGCGGACCTTGGTAAAGGCAATCGACGTTGCAGCCGTACGCATACTGAACCCAAGTGAAAAGGAACAAGTAATCAAGAAGGGTACGTTGATGGGTTCCTGTGGGGAAGTAGCTTGGATGCGTGAATGCCAACATCGGCCTTCTCAAAATAACGCCCAAAGTGCAAGATTTAATGTGTTAAATCTTTTGGAAGACTGTCGTAAAGATTTATCGGAAGAAGAAAGAGAGAAAGCTAGGAAGATGCTACTTCAGTATGCAGACATATTCTCTACAAATGATGCTGACATAGGGAAGACTGGTTTGGTTCAACACAGAATTAATACCGGAAATGAGTTACCAATACGACAGCGACCAAGAAGACTACCAGTGGCAAGAGAAAAGGAGGTAGATACCATGATTAAAGGAATGGTAAAGGATGGAGTTATAGAGCCTTCGTCTAGTCCTTGGTGTTCTCCTGTGGTTCTGGTAAAAAAGAAAGATGGCAGCATACGGTTCTGTGTAGACTATCGTCGATTGAATGACGTTACTAAGAAAGACAGCTATCCACTACCCCGGATCGACGACACACTGGACACGCTGTCAGGAATGAAGTGGTTTACCACGTTAGACCTAAAAAGTGGCTACTGGCAAGTGGAAATAGACCCCAAAGACAAGGAAAAAACCGCATTATCTACGGGAAAGGGACTATGGCAGTTTAAAGTCATGCCATTCGGATTGTGCAATGCTCCCGCAACATTTGAAAGGCTAATGGAGTTAGTTCTCACGGGACTAATTGGAGACGCCTGCCTTGTCTATTTAGATGACATCATCATCGTGGGCCGCACATTCGAAGACCACCTTCAAAATCTGGAACGTGTTCTATCGAACATCCGAGGAGCCAATCTTAAGCTAAGTCCAAAGAAGTGCTTATTCTTCAGACAGCAAGTAAGCTTTTTGGGGCACGTGGTTTCGAAGGAAGGAGTGCAAACAGATCCTGAGAAAATCGTCGCCGTCAAGGAATGGCCAGTCCCGAAAGACAAGACGCAGGTCAGGGCATTTTTGGGTTTGTGCTCGTACCATCGACGCTTTGTCAAGAATTTTGCTGACATTGCCAAACCTCTTCACAAGCTTACTGAGGAGAAAAGACCGTTCTGTTGGGATGAGAACTGTGACATCGCATTTCGAGATTTAAAGGAACGTTTGTGCAATACCCCAATTTTAGGCTACCCTGACACAGAAAATGAATTCATAGTTGACACGGACGCAAGTAATACTGGTATAGGCGGTGTGTTATCTCAACGGAAAGGAGATTATGAAGTTGTGATAGCTTACTTCAGCAAATCTTTATCAAAGCCAGAAAGAAATTATTGTGTCACGAGACGCGAACTTCTTGCCGTCGGTCGTAAAGACATTGCAGCATTTCAGCAAATACTTGCTTGGACGTAAATTCCACCTGCGGACTGACCATGCTGCATTAAAGTGGTTGTTGCAATTTAAGAATCCAGAAGGACAAGTGGCGAGATGGATTGAACTGCTACAAGAGTATGACTTTGCAATTGAACATCGTAGTGGGAAGTCTCACGGTAACGCGGACGCTTTATCAAGAAGACCTTGTCCTGAAGACTGCAAGCATTGTGTCAGGCAAGAAGCTAAGGAAACGGTACCGGTCAGGATGCTAAGAACGGACCTTAGTGACGAATGGAAGGAAACCCTACAGCATGCTCAGCAAAGTGACAGAGATATCAGGCCAATTCTCGAGTGGATTAAAGCTAATGCTCCCAAACCGAAATGGTGTGATGTTGCAGCGATGAGTACCACCACAAAAAGTTATTGGGCACAATGGGAGAGCTTGGTGATCCAGGATGGTGTGTTGTGCCGAAAATGGGAAAATGCTCGAGGGAATAGCTGTCACCTGCAAATGGTAGTCTCAAAAACGAAGGTACCAGATGTTCTACGGCTCTACCACAATGGTTCTTCAGGAGGTCATATGGGAGTAAGAAGGACTTTGTTAAAGATCCGAGAAAGGTTTTACTGGATCCATTGTCGAGAGGATGTGGAGGACTGGTGTCGCAGATGTACTAGTTGTGCAGCGGTAAAAGGACCACACACACGCAGCAGGGGTGCATTGAAAGTGTACGACGTGGGAGCCCCGTGGGAACGGATAGCACTAGATGTCGCTGGGCCGTTCCCTGAAAGTGAAAGTGGAAATAAATATTTCATGGTTGTTATGGATTACTTCACCAAGTGGCCGGAAGTCTTCGCCATCCCTAATCAAGAAGCTTCAACAGTCGCTGATAAATTAGTCCACGAAGTCTTCTGTCGGTTTGGGGTACCCTTGGAAATCCACAGCGATCAAGGAAGGAATTTCGAGTCTCAAGTGTTTCAGGAAACATGTCGGGTTATGGGTACTCACAAAACCAGAACCACTTCATACCACCCACAATCTGACGGAATGGTGGAGAGATTTAATCAGACCTTGGAAAGATATCTGGCAAAAGTTGTAGCAAGCAGACAAAAGGATTGGGACAAGCACATACAACCGTTTCTTCTGTCATACCGAAGTGCAGTTCACGAGAGTACAACTGTGACGCCAGCCTTCGCGAACTTTGGAAGGGAGTTAAGGTTACCAGCTGATCTAATAACCGGCATTCCCCCTGATTCACCACGGAGTATAACAGATTATGCAAATGATCTGCGCAACAAGATGAATGACGTATATGAGCATGTCAGAGAATCAGGCCAACAGATGTCCGAGAGAATGAAAACTCGTTATGATCGGAAGATGAACAATACTGGCTTCGACGAAGGTTCGCTAGTGTGGTTGCATAACCCAGTGCGCAGCAAAGGAAAGTCCCCTAAACTGCAGGCAAAATGGGACGGGCCGTACCGAATTGTGACCAAGATCAACGACGTCACTTACCGAATACAAAAGGGTATGCGAACTGCACCTAAAATTGTCCATGTAGATCGATTGGCACGATACTACGGGAATAATGATGCTCGGGACGAGCATGTCTACGGAGGGGGCAGTGTTACGTAGATCGTAAAGTGTAGAAACATCACGCTAACTCCGTCTCGGAAAGGGGCAGTGTGACGTAAATCGAAAAGTCTAGAAACATCACGCTAATTCCATCTAAGGACGGGGCAGTGTTGGAAACTTCTGGAAATGACACGCTAACGCCATCTGTTATTGAGTAGCAAGTACTACACGAAATTGTACGTAGACGCTACTGCCATCTATTGTCGAATAGTGGCATTAAACAGTTCGATGGAAGTTACTAGAAGCTTCTACGCTGTGGCGGTGTCGAATGTTCGAGAATGTTCTGCTCGGGATATAAATAGCGGATTGTCGGGCCGACAGGCAGTTCGATTTCGGAAGCGAGCGAATACGATTCGAGTGATACAGTACAAGCTAAACAAGTGATTCCAAGTGACGTTTCTTGTAGTTGCGATATTTGTGTTTATTTAATTAAACTGTGTTGTGTGTTTTGGTAAATTGGTTTAAATTAATTTATCCCGAACCCCAGCGCGTAACAATATCTTACGATCCGAACTTATCAATATTATTCCAGTATGTTAACTTACCGAATTATTCTTGTAAATTTCTTAAAAATCATAGGCATAATATTGTTTTACTGGATTATTAAACGTGTTTTTGCATTACAGAGAGAGATTGTAATGTTCAGTTACCGGCTTATCATAGTAAAATTTTAAATAACCATAAAAGGGTAAAATAGTGTAACCCGTATTTTATAGAAATAAAAATACTTGTAACAGTGCATTACCGAAAATGTTTACCACAAAGTTTACGATAATAAACCTGTAATCGCGTTAACAAGAAATTTTGCTGAAATATTTTACAGTAATATTTCTTTACCGAACTGTAGCCACAGAATTTAATTTGTAATGATGTATTTCGTTATTTTTCTAGTAAATTAAAAATGGAAAATTTCCAAAGAACAAAAGTGTTAATAGGAAAAACGTTGGAAATTACCGCAGATTTTTAAAAAAAAAAATTGCATATGTGTATCCTGACCCATAGATACCGTAAATGGTATAACAGTAAAAAGTCAGTAATAGTATAATACAGATTTATTCCTTGGGGGCGTCGATTACTGTTTTATTGAAAGCTGAACCAAACAAATTGGGAAAAGGCTAGGCAGATGATGAAGCTGTAAAACTATACAAACCAAATTGTGTTTTACATTATTGATAGTAAGTGTATTTCACTAAGATTATGCTTATTTTCAATCTAGATTCAACACATTGAGGAACACTTTGAGAGAGGAGAGGAGTGTGGAGAAACGTCAGGCCTATCAACAGCCGAGAGGGAAGCTCAGAGGAACAGGGAGGAACATGAGTTTCAGTTATTACGGGTAAGATTATTTTCAGAAATGAATTAGGGAGAAACATATACATTCATGTCATCCTATAGCACTCCTCTGCTGGACATAGGGCTCCCGAACAGCATAGCATTTTCACTGTCTTATTATCATCATCATTACAGCCGTAAGACGTCCACTGCTGGACTTAGGCCTCCCCCAATTTGGGGGGCTTTGCCATAATCGCCACGCTTGGCAGGCGGGTTGGCGATCGTAGTATGGTGGTAAAATCCATAGAGAACGCTGCTGCCCATTCTCTAGTCCGTCCCTTAGTCGCCTTTTACGACACCCACGGGAAGGAATGCGGTGGTGTTATTCTTTACGTCCGGCACCACAAGTTACACTGTCTTATATAAGAATGAAATAACTGTGCTGTTGTCCACTGAACTCTTGTTTCTTTTGTTGAAATATTGAAAAGATCGATGGTCCCTATTAATAATGTCGGTTATGCATTTTCACCAATATTCACTTGTTCAACCGACGAAAAAAAACGGAGGAGGTTATCAATTCGACGCGTATATATATTTTTTTTTAATGTATTACCACGCATAACTTTTTACATAGTGGTCCGATTGTGATAATTCTTCTTCTATTGGAAAGGGTACACTCCGAAGGTGGTCCCATATAAATTTGGAAAGCAAAATCGAACCCTAAGGGTCGGAAAACAGGGGATGATTTATTGTTTACTCACCGATTGTAATGTATAACCACGCATAACTTTATGCAAAGTAGTCCGATTTTGATAATTCTTTTTTTATTGGATAGGGTATACCTTGCCAAGTATTATAAGTACATTAAAGCCACAAAAAATCTAATATAAAAACTTTTTAACAAAAAATTAAACCGCCGAAAAAACTGAAAAGCAAACAATAATAAAACTTAAAATTTTGAGTCGGCGCTGAAAAATCAATGAACAAAGATCACTCAAAGCGCCGACTCATAATTTTAAGGTTTATTTTTTTTTTTTGCTTTTCAGTTTTTTTACATAAATAGAATCACAATAAAAAGATCTATGGGGGCGTCCATTAATCACGTGATGTTTATTAACCCCCCCTCCCCCTTGGTGATACATGGTGAGGTTTAAGCCTACCCCCACCCATATCACGTGTATTTTTTAGTATCTACAAATAATCTTAGTTTTTTTTTTATATTTACAGTACTGGAAATAATTAAGGGATCAAAAATACTTAGAATTCGAAATTTTTGGGCAATTTTCAACAGGCCGTAACTTCGAAAGAAATGGTCGTAAAAGAAATTTAAAAAAAGAAAATTGTAGCTCCAAGTGTCTAGCTTTTGGATTAGAAAAACTAAAAAAAATTAATTTTCTTTTTTGCTGTTTTTTCTAAGATTACTCAAAATCCGCTGACTCATCAAAATGTTAAAATTCTAATCCAAAAACTAGACACTTGGAGCTACAATTTCCTTTTTTTATTTCTTTTACTCTCGCAGTTACGGCCTGTTGAAAATTGCTCAAAAATGTCGAATTTTATTTTTGATCCCTTAATTTTTTCCAGTAGTGTATAAAGTTCATTATAAACCCCCTCCCCCCTTGTGATATTTCGTGATTTTTTATGGACCCCTCCCCCCCCCCCCCCCTTCGAGCCTCACGTGATTAATGGACAGCCCCTATCATACGTTTTTTTTTTTTTTGTAAGTCTTTATATTTAGCCAGTTTTAAAGATAATTTTGTCAGTTGTCCGCGCAACAGTGTTAGTAGTAAAACAAACTTTGAACTACTCTACTGAACAGTAGTCTTTTTGCAGAACCGACATTGTTAATAGGGACCATCGAGATGAGAAAATCCCCGGGTGTACAAAACAAAACAGCAGAATTATCTTGTGATTCTGTTAATCTATATTTCCCGGCTTTCGTTCGTGGATCTATGACAGTCATCACGGGTCATCAGAAGCCCGAAAGCCTGAAAACCAGTCTTACCAAGGGGTATTCTCGATTACTGTATTCGATCTTTGAAGACATGTAACATCCACGAACCCGCACTGCACCCGCTTGGTAGATTATAGCCCACTCTGTCGAAGTAAGCAGTGGGAACATTAGGGGGCAGCCATTAATTACGTGAGGCGTTTAGGGGAGGGAGGGGTCAAGCCGAATCTCACTATCTCACGTGGGGAGAGGGGGTCTAGGCAAATATCAAGTAATTATTGTTTTGGCCGCAAAAATACCATCTAAAATTGCGAATAAACAGTACATATTTATACATCATATTTTTCCACTAAAATATAGCGAAATCCTATGAAATAATACTTACCCAGTAATGTGGTAAAGTAGCCCGTTAAAATTTTGACGTGTAAAAGTGTTTGTACAAACCTACTTACACAAATAAAATCATTTAGCCCCTTGGTTTTTATTCCGCCACCGGCAAAGTCAAACGCAACGCTTAATTTCAACCCAAATAAGCACAAATTAACGTATTTGCACTAAATTGCGCATTTTGAAGAATCTCACGTGAGATTATTAGGGTCGAGCCAATCCTCACGACATATAACCAAGGGGGGTTGGAGGGTTCGAAGAATCGCCGATATTGCCTCATGTTATTAATGGACGCCCGTTTATAACCTGACTAGCTTCTGCCCGCGACTTCGTCCGCGTCAAATTTTCGCTCCCCTTCCCGTCGCATCGAATTGCCTGCCAGCTTTCGTCCATTGTTCGTTTGCTGCTCCGCTTCTTTTGACAGTAGCGTGATGTTAGGTAGAACGGGCTGGTGTCCGCAACTCCACGTCTGAGCGCGTATTTTGCGTACGGGTGGGAAATCGGTTATTCGATCCACCCCAGCTCCTCGAGAAAGGCCAGCAACGCCTTGATGTTGCTGACTATCTCACGTAGGGTACCTGGGTTACCGAAGTACTTGGCCCTGTATGCGGCGATCGCCGGGCAGTTTAGAAGCACGTGCGCTGCTGTCTCGTCGTCCTCAATGCAGGCCCTGCACAGCGGACTGTCTGTAACTCCTATGACAAATAGATGTTTATTAAACGACCCATGGCCAGTTATTGCTGCTGTAACCATACGCAGCTGTCGTTTGTCTAACCGGAGGACTTGTTTAGTGAGGCGGGCATCGATGGTAGGAAGTGCTTCCTTGACCTGCCTGCACTCACTTTGGTCCACCCATAGCTTACAGTGTAGATCACTGGTACGTTTTCTTACCAGAGAGCGTAGGAACCCAAAGGGGAGTGGCGCGATGGGTTCTGGTCCCACCGGTGTCATGTTCGACCCCCTTCTGGCCTGTTCATCGGCGGCATCGTTACCTAGCGAACCGCTGTGTCCTTTTATCCATTGAATAGTTATATTATTGAGGCTACCCACCTGGTTGAGGCGCTGGTGGCACTCGTATATTAGCCCAGAGTCAATCGAGTGACTGTCCAGCGCTTGCAGAACAGCCATACTGTCTGAGAGTATGCGGATTGAGTGGTTTTTAACTGCCCTAGCCATAATGGCTGAGGCGGCAAGAGTGATCCCAATGCATTCCGCCTGGAACACTGTATTGTGGACTCCTAATGGTGTGGCTATATGTATGTTGAAGTCCTGCGAGAAGACTCCAGCACCTGTACCACTGTCTGTTTTTGATCCGTCCGTGAAGATGCGCAGCTCAGTTGGGCGCAGACCCTCACACCGGCGATCTTCGTGAAGCTGGATTCTGTATTTTTTATCAAAAATGAACTGTTTGGGTACCCGGTCATTTATAGGCTTGGTGATGGGGAACTTATTGTTGAGTTCCTTAAGTAGCGCGGAGTGTTGTGTGTCTCTCATTCTCAAGAGGTTGGTTGCGTCCAGACGCGCTGCCGCCATCGTGGCTACCTGCTGTATGAACAGGTGGAGCGGTGGTAGTCCCAGCATGGCTTCCATGGCTGCAGTCGGAGTAGTCCTCATGCAGCCCGTGACCGCCATGCAGGCTAGTCTTTGCATGCGTTGCAGTTTGTTGCAGGCTGTAATAAGCTTGGTGCGGGGCGACCAGACCACGGCCCCGTAGGTGATCATGGGTCGGATCACTGCGGTGTACAGCCAAAGTATGATTTTGGGGGATAGGCCCCACTTCTTACCTATCATTTTCCTGGATTGCCAGAATGTGATGCAGGCCCTGTTTAGTTTAGCGTGATGTTATATAGCCTATAGCCTTCCTCCATAAATGGGCTACCCAACACAAAAAGTTTTTTTCAATTCCGACCAGTAGTTCCTGAGGTTAGCGTGTTCAATTAATCAAACAAACAAACAAACTCTTCAGCTTTATAACTTTATAGTATATATAGTATAGTATATAGCAGGGATGGCGAACCTTTATGCGTATACGTGCCAATTTTCTGGAATAATATTTAATGACGTCGCAGCCGTGCCATCAAATATTCTTGACTTTGTGATCAGTGGAAAAATAATGTAAAAAAACAATATCAACTCAAAGCTCTATATTTACCAAAAATACAATTACAAGAGCAATTAAAAATTAGTGCGACTTCTGTTGTTGCAGATTGGACGATAATTGACTTATATTGGGTTTGTACGATGTTACTTTTAGCAGAATGCATGCTGAACTTGATTCATCAGTCAGTCTAATTCTAACAGAGTCTTTGATGTTATTCATCTCTGAAAACAATGACTCGCAGGCATATGTTGATGAAAATACAGTTAGAATAGCGTGAGCCAGCTTCTTTAAACAATTAAATGTTTCTGGCAACGCATTCCAGGTTTCTAAAATTTTATTATTGGCATCTTTACTTATATTACTGGTCAATCTTTCTGTTTCAATTAACTCTAATTCTTTTCTCATGTCTATGAATTTTTGTATCCAAATTGAACTAGATTGGAAATCAATCAGCTGCATTTCAAAATCTTCAATTTCCAACCAATCGAACTGGGAGAAGTTCAGTGTATGAAAGGTCGTTACATCTGGGTACATAATAAACTTGACCGTTTCTGATAATTCTTTGAACTGAGAAAATCTTGTTGAAAATTCCTTAATTGAAGAATCACTCACAGAGATAAATTCCTCAGTAATATTTTCTGCATTTGTTGTCTCATGTATATCAGATTCATTGATATATTTTTTTAAGTATGGAAAATACTTGTAGTTTTTTGCGATAATATCGTTTCTGAAAACTTGCAGTTTAGCCTCAAAGGCGCGAATGAGATCGATCATGACGATTATTGTTTTGTTTGTGCCTTGAAGCTTCACATTTAACGTATTTAAGTGTTGGCATATGTCCGTAAAAAATATCAATTTTGAAAGCCACATGACGTCCAAAAGCTGTGGGTATTGTTCAATTTTTCCCTCATTTTGCAGAAACAGTCTGATTTCTTCCAAGCATTCAACAAATCTTTCAAGTACAGACCCACGACTCAGCCACCGAACATTATTATACATGAGTAAGCCATTATACACGGAGTTGACTTCATCCAACAAAGCGTCGAACTTTCGCTTGTTTAAAGCCTGAGCAGAGATGAGGTTGACTATTTTCGTAACTACTGCCATAACATTATCAAGAGATGTTAAACCGCTCTTAGCGCATAAGGCTTGTTGGTGAATGATGCAGTGGAATTCAAGAATCGAATGTCCTACTTCAGTTTGAAATAAACTTATGAAACCAATTTTTTTACCCACCATACTCGGAGCACCATCAGTTGTTACAGAAACAACTTTTTTATTTCAATTTCTTTTTCAACTATCGAATTTTTAACTGCCGTACAAATATCTGCGCCCTTTGTAGTTGTTGGTAACGATTTTATCGCAATTAATTCCTCCTTAATGACGTTTCCTACGCAGTATCGAGCAAAAACAGCTAAACGTGCAGATTTTGTGACATCAGTGCTTTCGTCGAGGCATAGCGATATAAATGAAGCAGAGTGAATGTCAAGCTTTTGTTGCTCTGTAACATTTTCAGCCAATTTTAAGATTATTTCCTTTATTGTGTTTCTGGACAAAGGAGTATCTTTGATGCGCTGAATTATCTTATTTTTATTCTCGAAATCAGCAAAAAGAGAAGGCGCGCATGCTAACCAGGCTTCCTTTAAGAACTCGCCTTCTTGAAAGGGTTTACTATGCCGAGCAATGACATTTGCAGCCGTGTAACTTGCCGCACTTGTATGACAATTTTTGCCAACAAAATTTATTGATGTTGACTGTTTGTTTCTGTCTTTCAAAGCACTCGCAATTAATTCCTTTTGCTCTGCTTCGCTTTTTTGACAAATTGATTTGTGATTTGTTTCAAAATGCCGTTTAACGGAAGATGTTCTACATACCATGGTGCCAGAACATAAAACACACACTGCTTTGTCACCTTTATTAATCACGCCGAATTTATCAGTCCACCAAGTCTGAAATTCTCTAGTATCCTTGCTATTTTGCACTTTTAGTTTCTTTGCTGAACTAGCCATATTAAATTACAGCAAATAATAACTTAAATAAACTTTAAAGTTCACTTTCACAATGAAATTCAACTATTTTTTGCGTAAACAAACAATTTGCGCGGGCACTGCGCCTCGTTTGTTATTATTTACTCAAGTCAAGCCCCCGCGCTGCGTTCCCGTTCCCCGCGCCACCGCCGCATTCCCCGCGCTAGCATAGCAACTACGCCCCGCCTCCACCCCGCGCACCGGACCCGAACGCTCGCGCGCGTTTGCTTTTCAAAGATTCATAGGTATTATGCTACATCATAATCATAATTTATACTTTTTTCTTTAAACTCGTAATCAGTGACGTGCCGAAATTATTTCGTCGCGTGCCAGCAATGGCACGCGTGCCATTGGTTCGCCATCCCTGGTATATAGTATAATAGTATATAGTATAGATATAGATTATTCTATGCATAAGCATAGAATACAAGTTTTACAAGTTATTATTTTCCCCAGTTCTCAAGAATTTTTGTTCTGCATTCACAGGCACAATACGGTATGGAAGAAGATGACGACGAAGGTTACACTCACCGCGCAACGAACAGTCTGAAGCGCGCCGTGTACAGCGGAGCGCTATCGGTAGCGGGCTACTACGAACGAAGCTTAGGCCTCCGCAGGGCTGCGGCCTCGGGAACTGATACTGGCTCATCAAGGACCACAGGTGGGATACTGTTTAGGACTACTGTATTGCAGCATGCGTAGTATGACCACCGTAGAAAGGGGTTTTGTCGACGGAAGAATAGACAAAATTACAGATTGTAGAAGGATTAAAGGACAGAATTAAAGATTGTAGAAAGATTTGTATCGTTTTATGCTGGCGTAGCATGACAGTTCTATTTCTATTCTACCAAGAATAGACAAAGTTCTTTCTATGGTGGTCATGCTACGCGTGCTGGACATAGTTCCACTGGTACATACAGGGCAGGCGCTTTATGTAAATAATTTATTCGCCACTACTCTCAAAACGATGAAGGAAAACATCTTGAGGAAAATGGCACGTCCTAGAACCAAAAATTCAAAGACATATGGCATCTACTAAACGGAACTGTTCCGGCGTGGTGGATTATGGCCTATTCCCTCTCACCGAGAGGAGGTCTGTGTCCCAGCAGTCCTTGCATTTATGGTTTTGTTGTGTTCAACTTTTCACACATATCTTGGTTTCTTACGTAACATCACACATGAAGAGTTAGGTTGGGGTGTATACAGTAGGGTCGGTACACGCACATTTCGCCAGTTAGTTGTGTTTAAGTTCCATGTAATAATGGGTGAGCCCCTTACCATCAACCGGGCAACCATCATGAAGATTGTTCAGACCATGTAGATTTGTGTCTGAAATGGTCTTTTGATGAAAGAACCACACAGATTGCTTGGACCAGTCCAGCCAATGCGTAGATTTGTCAGTAACCGTGCAGCTCACAAATGATACAACATTTATGAGAGAATTTTTACTACTAAATATTCTACTGAACTCACATTTAACTGAATTCTCCTCCTTTCCAGGCCTCCTAGAGAGGATAGCTCAACTGAATGCTCAGAACACCAGTATATCGAAGACCTACGTATGCAGTGCTGTGGACCACTACGCGAGTACCTATGGAGACAGGGGCTGGGGCTGTGGATACAGGTATAAAGACATATACTAACATAATTATTATTCTCTTATTCATAAAATTCTTTAGGTTAAAGGCCAAATTTTTCAATTGTGCGGGCCTACCCGAATCCCACACTATACGAAAAAGCTCATAAGGGGCCATTCATTTATTACGTAAGACGATTTAGGCGGGAGGGGGGTCGACCATGTCTTATGTTTTCTTACAAAGGGGTGGGAGGGAGTCTCGATAGTTCTTACGTAAGATCAAAAAAATGCGCAATGATAAAATAATCCCATCAAAAACATAAATGTGAAATGAGAGCCAAGTTCAATATATGTCTTGGTTGTTGACTTCAACGACAAAAGAAGTGAGATCTAAATCGGTGCCAAGTGCAATGGTCAATCCTGAAATTTATTTGTAACTACATAAAATATCAATTCTTCTTATAACTTAGGATAATATATTGTAGCCTAAGGTCTGACTTGGCTAGTTCTAATTATTTAATAGATTTTTTTCTGACAATTACTCTTACTTAGCGGTATCGTATGACCCAGTAATTGGGTTGTGGAGATCAAATAGGCTGTCGTTCCGTGTAAAATACTGATATTGGATTGACTGGATGCCAACTGCAACTGCAAAAGGTTAGGCAGATTATTCGTATTTTTTGCCAATAGCCCCAACTCGAACCCAGTATCTTTGCCTGGCCCATAGGGAGTCTTACAGCGAATAAATGTTTGAATTAATTGTTACGAGAAACGGGTTCGGGTTCACTAACACTTTATTTAAATAGATACAAGTAAAACAGAAACTTTAGAGATTAGAATTACTTGATAATCCGTGTAGTTCTGCTGCTCGATAAAAGATGGCGGTAGTGTGGCATTTTCTATCTTACCGACGTACGTGACACTACATACAATAGGTAATGCTTTGAAATGGCTCGAAAGCTACCTTACACATCGACAGCAATGTGTTGAGATTTCGGGACAAACAGGAAATCAAAAGCTCACATATAGGTCCCAGTATCGTGAAAATAACTGCGGTGTTCCCCAAGGGACCATAATAGGTCCGCTTTTATTTCTGCTATATGCTAACGACTTGCCAAGTGTAACTTCCCACAAATGTATCCTATATGCGGATGATACGACCCATAATATTATAAAAGAAAATGACGACATTATTGAGTACCAAAATGAAATAAACATGACATTAAATAAAATTATTACATGGCTAGAACACAATAACTTACATATTAACATTAAACAAACAAAAATGATACAATTCCAGACATACAAGGTGCCGTTTTGGATCTGCAAAACATTTCAGGAGGTAATTATGTTAGTGATTCTCGACCCGAATCAACAATAAAATGGGCAGGTATTTTTTTTTTTTTTCATTTTTTTCTTATTTACGGAAACCGGTAAGTGTGAACTCCCTTTTTTAAAACGCGGCCAGTCTGTACGTGTCCTTAAACTGCGCTTTCACACACACAAACAAACAGCAACCGACATTTCATTCATAGATCCAAAGCCGCACTCCCCCCCCCCCCCCCTAGCCGCAGCCCCGCGGCCATCGATCGCAAGCACATAAATCGGGTCAATTTATTAGTGTGATTGATGACGCCGGCGTGTGCATACGCTTGTAAATTCCGCCCCTCAAGGGCGCCTTCGATTAACGGCCGCGATAGGTACCTGCTACCTAGTTGTAAAGATGCGGACCAATAGTGCAATGTAGAGTTGGAGATGGTCCGCTTGTATGCCATCAGTGGAGACAATGTATCTTGAGCCATCGAAATGTTCGCGGAGTTATTCTCCAATCGGCAACGTCCCTCTAACAGGGTAATGCTAGCTGCTACGCAGAGACTGCGCGATTATCGGCAGTTCGACGTTCCCCAGCATGGTATAGCTCGCGGCAACGAAGGCCTGCCTGTCGCCTTGCAGGAAGATATTCTGGAATTCTTCCGGCGAGAGCCACGGGCAAGCACGCGGGAGGCTGTTCGACGGTTTGGAGTGCACCATTCCACGGTGTGGCGGCTACTGCACGAAGAAATGCAGCATCCTTTTCATTACGCAAGGTACAGGATCTCCACCAAATTGATAACGTTGCGCGAGTTACATTTTGTCGCTGGTTGCTGGAACACCATCTGTCCTGTGATTATCTGTGGGGAGACGTTAAAAGATTTGTGTACACAGACGAAATCACCAGTGTTATCCAACTACGTGCAAAAGTGATCAGTGCTATCGACACAATAAAAAAGAATGTGTTTGTGTTACGTAAGCTGAAGGAAAATCAGCAACATCGTGCTAGATTGTGCCTGGAGTGTGACGGTGGAAACTTTGAACAATACCTCCACGTGACATACTTATGTTAAGGTAGGCTTAGGTAATTTATTTATTAGTACATAGACAATCATTTGTAAATACGATGTTAGCCAAATCAACTTGATTAGTGTAAATAAGTTGATTTAAAATTTTTAACTATGCCAAAAATACCTATCAGACTAAATAAATCACTTTAACCAGTCAATTACCGTAATTACAGACACAATTAAAAAAACATTGTCTGTACCAAATGTGGTATCTCAGGGACTTAGAGGTTAAAATCCCTAACACATGGGTACCTACCTACTTAAAAAACGCAAACTATCTTGAGGTATTTTTATCGGTCCTCAGCCCGTTAAAAAGTAAGAAGGAAAATCTTAAATCAATAAATTGGTTGGTTTAAGATTTCTACAAATAAAACCGAAAACCGTCCTTGGGGCTGAATTTACCTACAGAGAACGCCGACTGCGCTGGGTCAAAGAATTCAGACGTGTTCGTTGGCCGGGTGCTTACATTATTATTATTAGGTGCCTACCTAAATTCCGCGCTTGCGCTCGCAATCAGTTTCACAGTTGTGCAACAGGAACTGCTTAGGTACGTGCTATGTAAGGTTTATTTATCTCCGCCTATCATTTTATTCATCAGCTGATAGGTAACTAACGACGTCAACGTGAACTTTTTTTTGGCGCAGTAGTATCTACTACCTACTATTATTATTTATCGTAATAGCCCAGTGGTTAAGGCGTGCTCCTCTCATGCATGAGGTCACAGGTTCGTGACTGAGCAGGTACCACTGTGTTATTTTTTAAATTCATAATAATGTAACTACTTTGTAAATTTATCTAGGACATCATTGAAATCCCGTGTTCTGGTAAGCACTTAATTAAAGCCTTTGGTTCCGATTGATTTGTAGCTCTCGAAAAGTCGTTAGGTACCACACGGGTCGGTACGGGTCAACGACCTTACAGCCCTGCCGTATGGTCATTGGTACCTACGGATAGTCAAACGCCAGAAAGTCTGACAATTAGTCAAACAAATGGGTATTGTGTTATCAACTAACTGGTTTGGTGAGGTCTGATACGCAGTCGCCCTACGTGATTCATTGGCACTCCATGTAATAAGCTGCATACCGTTACACTGAAAGCCGACCCTAACATAGTTGGTAACAGGCTCGGCAGATGATGAAGATTTTCGCATTGTAATGATGCTTAAAAATGAGTTATTATTTCGCGTAGGTACAAACTACATCTAAGGTTACATTATTTGCTATAAGTTGCTGTAGCTACAACAACTTGTACAAATCGCGGGCCGCGGCACGTTGGTTTAACCTTGAATGCGCAGTAACAGTTTTTCGCGTCTCAATCGAAGTGCGGTATGACGTGCGGTTGCTGCGCGTAACCATAGCAACGACCGCCTTTTTAGTTCAACTTAGTGCCGCGTTCGTTTCGTA
The DNA here is from genome assembly GCA_932294355.1 of Aporophyla lueneburgensis. Classification (NCBI taxonomy): domain Eukaryota; kingdom Metazoa; phylum Arthropoda; class Insecta; order Lepidoptera; family Noctuidae; genus Aporophyla; species Aporophyla lueneburgensis. The sequence continues at coordinate 4,354,012 of OW028754.1, read as the reverse complement.
GAAATGTGGGCGGAGCGTCGTACAGTGTCGTCACTGGTCATTGTATTCACGCACACAGCGACATGACGCGCGATAAATCGCAATGGGTGGTTCTGTATTTTTTGAAGAGGGTTATTAAGAGAGTTATTCAGAAAAACAATAAAATTGAAAAATATAAAATAAAAAGTATTATTGACTTGGTATCGTATTGTTATATGATTATTTACGAGTCTCATAACAACCTCCTGAAATGTTTTACAGGTTCAAAACTGCATCACGTATAACAGTACGCGTCCACGACTTAAAATACAATATGGAATTGAGACAATTGAAGAGGTCGATTACGTAAAATTCTTGGGTATAATTATTGACAAAAACTGTAACTGGAAATCTCATATTGACGATCTATGTAAGAGGATAGATAGATTTGTATTTATTTTATACTAGTGGTCGCCCAGAGGTCGAAACTCGACCATTACTCGTTAATATAGGTATACAAATATTAGTTTTCAGCACTATTTCTCCAAATAAACTTTAAATGTGCCAAATTTCATACACCGCCGTTCGCACAATGTTCGTACAACGATGTGCAAAGTTTTTGCTTCACGTATTAATACATTATTTAGATATATAGATTATTTCAAAGTATTATATAAGATTACAGTTTTGATAAGTGACAGAACAGCATTTACTTCATGTTGTCATATTTATTACTTATGGTTATACTTGACATATTCAGCAAGACTATAGACACAAAATATTAAAAACAGATATTCTCGATTGGACCACAGATTTCGACAATAAACTTTCGTAATCCATAATTATATTTGACATTCAGTAAGGCATAGACAAATAATACCAAAAACAAATATATACTCGATTTGTGCATGTGTGTATTAAATAAACGGTAGTGAATAGTAGTGTGTGTAACGTGTTATTTATTGAAAATAATTTATTTTTACGCATAATTTAAAAAAATATTAGCATTCGTCACTTCTTCTCTGTATAAACTATAAGTGTGCGAAATTTCATACTCCTCCGTCCGCCCAATTTTCGTAAAAAGGGATCCAAAGTTTTCGCTTCACGTATTAGTATATAGATAGACTAACACGTGTGGCTAGTGTTAACGCGGCAATATGTGCATAGGCTATGTGTCATCAATTCTGCGCTATGGCATTATAATATGGGGTAATGATGACCCATAATTTCAAAACCATATTTGTACGCCGGAAACGGCAGAATATTTTGAGCGTAATAGGTAATCCACATAACAACTTTGTACAATATTCTGACAAATAAATGCTTTCTTTCTTTCTTTACAGGAACATGCAAATGGTGCTATCATCCCTGATGCGCCACCCCCCGTACTCCTCACTGCTGAGCTGCACACTAGAGCGGGAGCGCGAGTGTGAGTGCGTGCCGTCCATCCCGCGCCTGCAGCTACTGGTGGAGAGGGCCTGGCAGCTGGGCTTCGATACACAGGTGAGGATACTCAAAAATCAAAAGTCATTTATTCAAACTAGGCTGAGAGTCAGCACTTTTTGAACGTCAAAGCTACATTAGACAGTCCCCTAAAACGCCCGCCCTTCACCACCTTCACTCTAATATCTAATAATATCTTAGGACAACCAACACAACGTTATCTGATCCCAAACTAGGCAGAGCCTGTACTATGGCAACCAGACAACTGATAAATATATATATAATTCTACTGTACGTGTGTATGTCACTGAACTCCTCCTAAACGGCTGGACCGATTTGAATGATTTTTTTTGTATGTGTTTGGGTGGCACCCTGGTTGGTTTAGATTCACTATTGGACCCGGTAGCTGGCGCTACTATCGAGTTCTAGGAAACAGGACGTCTGTACGGTCAGCTAGTATACTTATATAATTTTAAATACAAACATATTATAGTTAAATTACACCCAGACACAGAACAAATGATCATGCTCATCACACAAAGATTTGTCCTGGGTGGGAATCGAACCCACGACCACAGTCTTAGCAGTCAGGGTCACTAACCACTAGACTAACAGACCAGTCACTGATAGGGTTAGAGACTATACTTCGACTTAACTTGACATTCTAAGAAAAATAATGCTACCACTTAATAGTTTTGGGGTAGTGAATGATTTTGCGTAAAGAACGAATGATAAATAAAACTATTTAGTTTTATTTAAATAAAAGTTCAAAAAATCTTTTTTAAGATGTGGATGTCTTTTTAGGATGTGGAATATAAGGAGTTAGTTATTTTTTTAGTTTCAACAAATAGAAACAAACTAAATATAAAAATCGTATTACTTTGTCATTTTATTCTAGCAACCATAGACGAAGAATTTCGTTCATTCTTACACCACGTCACTACCTTTTTTTCTCAAAATCTAGTAACGTCCCACTTTGTGGCGTTCATATTACCGTATGAATATTATTTTACAGGATTCTATATTTATTTATTTAATCACAAAATCCACAGCTCTTTAACAATTTCACTTAATCTAAATAAACTAATATTACAGCCAATTACGGATTTACAATTTAATAACTACACTTTATCAGAAACAAACAGGATGTCATGCTAGCACTTTCTAAGCATGTTCATTTTAGTGGGAAAACATGTTTTAATCAATTTAATCCCATTTACTCGCAATTTTACATGGTTTATTACGAAAAAAACAAGAATGACGTGAAATTTGCCCAAACCCCCGTTCCAACGTGAGATTGGGTGACATTCGGTTTCGACCCCCGTGCCTCACGTAATGGATTCTCCTTTTCCCACCTCGATCCAACCCTTGCATTACGCGGACTCCCGGCCACCGTAGGCGCGAGCTTGCGGGTGGCGAGCAATGGGTAGCTCGCCGCCCGGTAAGGACCAAGCTCGGGTCGACGGCGCGCAGTGTTCCACGCGCGCCTCAAAGAGATGTCAGCAGCAGTGTAGGGGTCTACTAGGACCGATGCCTGCCGGGGTCGCGTGATTGTTCGAAAGAGATACCGTGACCCTGGCACATGGGCAACTGATGGAACACGGGTGGGTTTTAGTCAGTAAAAGTCTGACACGCCCTCCCGCTCCGCCCAGAGCGGGAGAAGTCATTTGATGATTTCCCATCCTGAAAAAAAAAAACAAAAAAAAAAACCCTTGCATTACGCGTCTAGGTCGTCCCGCCACCTCTTCTTGGGCCGGCCTCGGCGTCATAAAACTATGCTGCTAAAGCTTAATCTATTATTTGAATTTACTTGTGAAAGCGTGTGATTAGCAATCTAGTTGCGTATTATTACAATCATGTTAATAATCTTTTTAACACCCTTGCTCGTAAAGCTGATGTAATTCCACCGGTTTTAAATATGTAAAACGGATCATAAAAACGCGTGTGTTACCAAAGCAAATAGTTAAGTTATAGTCCATACAAATTCCATAACAGTATTATTTGCTATTTCAAATATGGAACTGATCGCCGCCGCACGACTCCAGCTAGTGAGCAGCGCGCTGTTGCTATTCAAATTTCGAACTAATCGCCGCGCGGCGCCAGTCAGTAGGCAGCGCTAGCGCGCTGTTAAAATGGCGGGAAAGCAACAGTGTGCATTCACAGATTGAGCTTATTTAAAATATATTTTTTTTTTCTGTTTACTCGCAAACGTGTTAAAAAACGTCGTACGATATACGTGCGTATTGGTTATAACATGCTCGGCTCAATTACGCCATATTATAATTCCGTCTCGCATGTTATAACCATCATAACGCACTAATATCGTAATGTACTAGTAGGTAACAATAAACTAATTTAGCAATATGTTTGCAGGGTTCAGAGCAGCTCGGCTCCAAACTATACAACACGCGGAAATGGATCGGTGCGTGTGAAGTGGTCACTGTTCTCTCATCCCTCAGGATAAGGTAAGAGATACAAGATACAAGATATTTATTTTGCTAAAACATGAGTATACACATAAAAAACCAAAAAAAAAAAAATGCTCAATATAGAATAATCAGCTTATAGAATCCCCATTACTGGAAAACAAGCCTCCTCTCGGTGAGAGGGAGTGGGCCGTAATCTACCACGCGGGCCCAGTTCGGGTTGTCAATGTCACATGTCTTCGAATTTTTGCTTCTAGGACATACCGGTTTCCTCACGATGTTTTCATTCACCGTTTTGAGAGCAATGATGATAAAATTATTTACACAAAACTAAGCGCCGGCTTTGGTTCAAACCCACGACCTATAATTCCAAAGTTGAGACTAGGCCACCACTACTCGCTTGGGTATCAATATTGAAAACTAAATAATCCAATTTAAAAAAAAAAAAACAAACTCGAAGACATATGACAACTCCCAACCCACACTGGCCCACTTCTTCTCACAGAGGAAGCGTGCGTCCCAGCAGTGGGAACATTAAAGGCTGAATGATGATGCGCCTTAAGCGAGAGAAGTGATAAAGAAAGTGCGTTCTTCCCCAGATGTCAACTAATAGACTTCCACAAGCCGACGAGCGCGGACGGCAGTCACCCAGCTCTGTTCGACTGGGTACTGCGCTACTTCACGGAGGAGCCCACAGGCTTCAAAGCTCCTCTGTACCTGCAGCATCAAGGTATGATGAACAGCATCGTGGTATGATGAAGACAGGTCTTCGAAGTCCACTCCTGAATATCTTGGGTTCCTCTGAAAAAGCACACACATCTTAGAGGTATATGAGAGGCGGGTTTGCCTGCGTGGATGTTGGAAATTGCCCCACGGGTGCATCCTACCGGAATAATAAGCTCTTTGAGAGATTATCCGTAACGAACAAACTGTTAAAGAAAAATGTCTGTTACATTTTTCTTTAACACTTTTTGTTAGTAGTACCGTATACAATTTAAAATGCATTTAGTAAAAAGCTGTGATTTAGATATTACAAACAGACACTTCAATTATATTTATTTATACGTATGTTTGTATGATACACATTACCAGAATAAAGGCCACTGCATACGTGACGGGTTTTTATCCGGACGGGACGTGACGGGAAGTTTTGGAAACATCGTTGCATACAAAATGTATCAAAAAAACGTTTATGTCACGGGAACATGGACGGGCCGGGAACGTGGACGGGAAAAATATCGTCGGCGACGATGTTTAGCACGTCCCCGTCCCGTCCCGCCCCGCGCGTGCCCCGTCCCGTGATTTCGCTACGTATGCACAGTCGCTCCGTTCGTGCCGGAGAGATAAGTAGTGACGCCTTGATCCAATCCAAGTACCTATGGAAAATGGACGACGAAAAACTTATTGAGTGTGTACGCTCATATCCAGCTTTATATAATTTAGCGAACTCACAGTATTTAGACACAAAATACAAGAATTATCTATGGCGTAAAATTGCTGTGCAATTATCATTAACTGAAAACGGTAAGTGTTATTTTAATGAATATATTGTGGTTTTCATAACTAAAAAGTTATTATATTTTAATATGTAGCAATTACAGTTAAACTTTTTTATTATAAGGGAGTGACGTTTCACCCGTTATTTTAATGATGATGACGTGACATGGAACAGGTATTATAACACAATAATAAAAGTAAACTTAATATTCAGATACTTTATATTATAACACATTAACCCCAAGTAAGCAATTCATTCATTATGCATGTTAGAAGTCTCTATAGAAGAATTGAAAAATGCTTTAAATTTTTCTCGTTCACCAAATGCTTGTCGAGATGCACCACCGCCTTGAATGAAATGAATGAAATGAATTGCACCGATCCCAGCGTGGTTTGACCAGACTCGATTAAGCGAATGAACCCCGAGATTTGCACTAGCCCTTGAAGCGTCATGATTCATGGTGCTACATAGGCCATTGCATATCAAGAAGTAGACCGGGGGGCGCTGTAATGGTAAGGAAGACGTGCCCATAGGATAGGAAAGGATTACGAGCCTACCGACTATGCAGCCTTAAGTAAGCATTGGACTAGTGGAGAGAAGGGTGATATTTGTCTATAGGAGGGCATCTTTTCACGTCGTCGCCGGCATGTTGATCCAGGTCGAGCTTCACCGATGCAACTTTAGGTGGGGTTTTTTCTATGTCGAGGCTTCGCTATGTTGTTCTAATATAATTATAAAATAAATCTATATAAAATATTTTTATCGACTCTCCACTGCATAAAAAAATTGGCCGCCAAGTCAATCATTTTGTATGGAGAGTAGATTTTTTTTTTCATGTCCGATAATGTTAGTTATACTTTACTAATTTAGTAAATATTGTTTGTTTTAGTTTGGGTGATCTGCAAACAAAGATGGATCAATATAAGAGACCAGTACATTTTTTTTTTAAAGTCTAAAAACTACCACCGGTCAGGCTGCGAAGAAAATCAAATTGTACAAATTTTATGAACAACTTCAATTTCTCAAGGGTGCTGACGAAGAGAGAGATAAAATAGAGAATTTTGTAGAAAGCAGCCAAATTATGCTTTCTACACCATCAGAAGTAACACTGTCCAGGAGCAACAATTCAGACATTAATCAGCAGTCAAATTCGCAGACCCACAATGATGTTGTAGCTAGTCCATCTGTAGTATCACCAGTTGCATCTTTGACTACAAATAAGGAAAATGAGTCTCCACTAGATCTGCCAAAACAGCGTCAGACCAATTCGCGACTGAAAAAAAAAGACGTCTGCCCCTGTTCCTGAATCCGCTTCATCTACCCTAATGAAATATGTGCTCATGAATAAAAACGATAATACTGAAAAAGGGGAATAACATCCTATTGACGCATTTTTACAGGGGCTTGCACCTACTTTAAAATCATTTTCTCCATATTTGCAACATGTGGCAAAAGGGAAAATATTTCAAGTAATCCACGATTTGGAGCTTCAACAATTAACTGAAAATCTAACATCTTCACCATCTACACCTATTATTTTGTCTTCTCCTTCGCCTTCATCACCATCAATGTCTGTTATATCATCGCGTTTGTCATCTTATGAACAACCAGGGACGTTGGAATCACTACAACTTCCTGAACAACCAGGACCGTTAGAATCAATACAACTTCCTGAACAACCAGGGTCGTCGAACTCAATACAACTTTATTTCTCCCAATATGATTCTGCTAAGTAATGACTAATGTTTTTAAATGTTAATGTATAGGTCGGAATAGAAGACCTGAGCCTAAAAATTATGTTACCTACGATTGCAGTGTTACGTGATTACAATTTTGGAATATAAGTTTATGCATAAATATAAATATGTCTTTATATTTACCTTATACATACAGCCAATCGTTCTCGAGGTGTGATAGCTCTTTTCATAACAGTATCTTTTTATGTAAATGAGGGCTTAGTATTTTTTCCAGTAAAGCAAAACATTCTTTTGTCATACGAAAATACTGATAAAATTGAGTCTCATCATCCAGAAGCTCTTTGTAGAGAGTGTGGTATTCTCCTTCTTGTTCTCTTTTATGCCATGTAGGATGTACGGAAAATCTCCTTTTTTTGTTGACGGTCGTAGCTTCTTCGTCATCTAGAGCAATAGCAATTAAAGCCAATTCTTGAATTGAAAAATCCATCTTTCGTTGTTCACAACACTAGCACGTTAGATCCGAATCAATGTCACGGTGCGTATGCGTTTGCACCACGTTCCCGTTTTGAACGAGGCAATCACGTGCCCGTCCTGCTCACGTCCCGTCCGAAGTATTTACCCGTAACGTATGCAGTGGCCTTAACTGATCTAAATGATGGTGAAAACTTCATCACAATGCATTGAGTGGTTTAGAAAATCAAAGCAGTCATGTATATGCAGTCACAGAAAGCGACTTTAATGTATATTATAATACCTATGTATAAATTTTTTGACCAAACATTTTGATTGTCCTACTTCTGGGTAAAATCTCCCCAAACTCTATTTATCTATCGTAATTTTATTGTGAATGCACTAAAATAGCCCGGAAAATTCAATTTCGAGACCGTACCACGTATGTATAGAATTTTAATTTAATAATTAAATTATCAATACAACCCTCTAACTTCATTTAATTCTATTGAATGACATTTTCATGAATAAGTGTTTCTATGGAATTGATTTGATTTGATGACGTCCTCCGCTCTAGGGTGGAGCGGGAGGGCGTGCCGTGCCTGGTTCTTACCGGGTGGCGAGCTACACATTGCTCGCCGCCCGTAAGCTCGCACCTACGGTGGCCGGGAGTCCGCTATCGACTCCCGACGCCCGGGGCGTCTCCTCCTGCGGCGGCTAGGGACGTGAGGGCGCAATGACTGCCACTCCCTCACGGCTTCCCATGCCCTCTCGCTCCGTACCATGGCTCGCACCAGGGCCGGACGCGAGAGGTCGCCGCCGCCGATCGCCTCCACGAGGACACGGCGGTGCTCCGCCCAGGCAGGGCACACCTCCACCGTATGCTCCACCGTGTCCTCCAGACGATCCTCACCCGGGCGTATCCTCCCGCTTTATCCTGAACAGGAACCTCCCGAAACACCCATGCCCGGTGAGAACCTGCGTCAGGCGGAAGGTGAGGACGCCGTGGCGCCTCTCTATCCATTCCTCAAAAAGGGGACTTACCGCCGCAATTGTGGCGTGCCCACTGCCTTATGCCTTATTCCTCCATTGTTTTTGGTGGCTTATTCCATATAATAAATAAAATATACCTTGCAGGTCACTCGCGGACGATAATAGGTTACGAGAAGCATAAAGATGGCAAGGCTACGCTATTAGTTCTGGACCCTTCACATTCACCCGCTCAAGTAAGTAAACACTATTGTTAGGGGAACCCTTACATTCTATATACTTTAAAACTATAACTACCATTACGAAATTTTTGACTGTCAAAAATGCGCCCTTTTCTTCACTTTACCGTGTGTCATTAACTCATTACTTCCCAGAATTTGATTTAAATGTTCACCGTGTATACAGGCGCAACATGGGAGAGTCCAATGTCCAGTAATGGACTGCGATAGGCTGAATTGATTGATGCAGACGAATTGATAACTTCCCATTTTTAGAAATTCGTTATTAATAAATTTGAGTCTCACTTTATCTAACTCGCAGCTGGACATGTATTATTTATGAAAACTTACAAAAACAAAATATCACTAAGAATTAGGGGTGATATTAGTAACGGTATCGAGCGCAGAGGGTCGTAGCTTTACAATAAAACCATGAATAGAATAGTGTCGTTAGTTATTATTATTTGAATAAGTATGGCTTTCCATCTTTGCTACCGGTATCACGGGAATCTTTGATGAAATGTTGAAATAATCAACTTTTTTTTGTAATAGTAGTAGTAGTAATAGTAAATAGTTCGGAAAAAAATGCGTAGTACTTAATTTAATTACTGCACATGGCTCTGTCAACTGAAAAGAAATTGTAGGGGAAATTAAAAAGTTTTTGCTATTTTCGCCTTCCATGAACAACTGTACGGTTTTACCAAAGAACGTACCACAGAAGCCGGTGTCACCCTAATAACGATCTTTATTACCTGGGAAGAAGCACAAGATGACATTGCAATTTTTTGTGACCCATCTAAGGCGTTCGATTGCGTAAATCATGAGATATTTCTGTTGAAACTAGAGCACCATCGAATTAGCAATACAGTTCTTGAGTTGCTAAGATCATATCTGAAAGATAGAAAGTTCAAGTATACGGCATAATCTCATTAGGGTCTGAAATGACAGTGAGCGTTCTACAAGGTTCAATATTGGCCCATTCCTGTTCTTAGTTCTTAGTTTATATAACCCATTCCTGTTCTTAGTTTATATGAATTATTTACACTAAGTACTTCAAAAGTTCTAAAATCAAAATTTCGAAGACATGAGACATCTCCTAACTTGCACTGGGCCCGCATGGTGGATTACGGCCCACTCTCTGTCACCGAGAGGAGGCCTGTGTTCCAGAGGAAACAATATAGGCTGATTATGCTTATGCTACTTCAAAAACAACCGATTATGGTGATATTGGCAAATGACACATCATTGATCTTTAAAATACACCGACGGTCACAGAATCTTGACGACGTGAATAAAGTAAAAAGTCTTTAGTCTTTACGGTAAATAATTTGGGACTAAATTAAAAAAACAATAGTACATTAGATTTAAATTATGTTGAAAGAAGCGAATCCGATATTTTATGTTATGGAGCAAACCTAGAATTTATAAATCAGACGGTTTTCCTAGGAATCAGGCTGCAATGGGAACCAATTAAACCTATAATATATCTTACGGGGTGGCTAAGCGAACGCTTATGGTCCAAGAAAAATAATACAGTTAGCAGCTGTAGAAACCGTGCGTTTGTCATATTTGAGTAATTTCCACAGCATTGTTTCATGATATTATACTATGATGTCGGGCTACTGGCATTAAATTTATTTTTTGTACGCTACGTCGCCGCGAATTTCACAGGAAACTATTTAAAAAGATTAATATAATGACAGTATCTTGCGTATTCAATTATAAAATATACAGCGCCTTTTTATGATTTGAAATAAATGATTGGACGTTAACTTCGAGACGTGATGTTATGTTAAATCATAAGATTATTGTTGTCCCAGGTTCGTCAAGTAGTATGCGGCAGCGCGACGTCGTGCGCGGCGGCACTGCGACTGTTGCGGCGCGGGGCGGCCGCGCTGCGGGCCAAGCAGTACCAGCTACTGTGCGTCAGCGGCGTCATGAGCGACGACGCGGAGTATGAGGTGAAAATTACCTGCCGGGGTCGCGTGATTGTTCGAAAGAGATACCGTGACCCTGCCACATGGGCAACTGATGGAACACGGGTGGGTTTTAGTCAGTAAAAGTCTGACACGCCCTCCCGCTCCGCCCAGAGCGGGAGAAGTCATTTGATGATTTCCCATCCTGAAAAAAAAAAGGTGAAAATTACGAACTTCCAAACAAACATTCATCCCATATTTAAGCCCACCCGTAAAATGTCCCTGATGAGAAAAAAAATGCTCCAAATGTCGCATGTGCACCCGTTGGATCATAAGAATTATTTTTGCGCAAAATTAACTTTGGTTGATTAAAATTAACGATTTAATTAATCAAATTTTTTTTTAAAAAAACGGGCATTTTTTCTTATGATCCCCCGGGGGCTCATAAGGACATTTGACGGGGGTATGAATTTTCAAAAATCAGTCCTTAGCGCTCATTTTCGCTATTTAAGAGAATCTTTTCACACAATTTCATGATCCTAGACTCAGTAGTTGAGGCTGTGTGTTGTCTGTCAGTAAATGAACTAACATTCTATTAAATAAAATATACGGAACTCCACCAGCTAGGATCCTTATATACTCCTTTTGCCTTGAATACGGTCATACATCTGGTCATATACACATGCCAACATCACCAATAAGTTCACCAAAAAATAGTATTGACATATAAAAGTGTGAAAGAAATAAAATTATTTAACAGGTCAATATACTCATTAGTTAACCCAATTTTAATAAAACCACTTGATCTACTAATATATTGTATTTTACTCAAATCGACATGGACATGTATGAAAGTCAGAATAACTTCAGTATAAACTGTTCAACTTTAGCTAGGTCCACCGCTCTCTGCGAATTGACCGAGCGACCCAAAGCGTGATCTAGTTTTCTGTTCACCCCACCATCCTGCTATTCAAATGGCATGGCGGTTGGCTGTGTTGTCTATTGAAATAACTAAAACTCGAAATCCGAGTACTTTAAACAATAAATCATGACACAATAGTCTATCATTTTGTGTACATGCTGCACTACATGAAAAATCTTATAGGTCCATCAGGGAAGCCCCTTGTTTTATCGACATTAAATGTCATACAATAATGAATCCTATAACTTTGTGTTACCAGATCTTTTCCAAATATTTTTCTAAACAAATATATGTCTCACCTTTCAGGCCAGCAAAGTCTTACAATCAGTCCGGATTCCATAGGACAGGTGAGCGGGGCGGGACCCCACTCAACTCTCTGCTCGTTTCCACTCAGCACTCAACCTCTCGACGGCTCAACAGGTCGGTAGCTAACCTATGCCGCTCAACATTATGTTCTGCTTTAAAATAAGTTATTTACAAATGTTTTGATTAGATTTTGTGCTTAAAACTACCCTCATTCGTGCCTATCAACAAAATTATCTGAGTGTATTGAATCTTGTCAAACAATGTTATTATTAAAAGCAAAATTATCCTGATATATCTTCTTATACAGTCAATGTTTGATCTAAAAATTGTTTGTATTTTAAAAGCGTCAAATTTAATTCCTGTTTACTTTTAACTAATTTATGTCAAACTTATGTGAATGGAAAATAACAAGCAATAATTCTTTATCATTAATTACTAGTAACTACTCCCATTGTTATGGTTTTGTCAATTATTATTGTTTCGATAATAATTAATTAATATTAATAATAATGCCTTCTTGAAATGCTTCCGAATGCGTCAATATTAATTACTGTTATAATAAAAAATTGCTCGAAGAAAAGTTGTACTAAATTGCGGAAAATTCCCAAAAAAAAAAATACAGAGTGCAACCCCCTTCCAACTTAACCAAAATATTATTTTTTTTTTAAATACATATTTTAATTTTTGTGTAAAAATACTATCGTCCCACACGTTTGCTTCCTCCATAATAATTATATAAAATAATGTGTACCTATAACATAGCTAAAATATTGACGCATACTATTATAAAATATTATATTTTCAAACTTACATTATATTCTGACATAACTTAAAGTTTATACTCTAGACTATGGAATAACTTTTAAGTAATACATACCAAACATGAAACTTTAAGAGGCTTGATACTTATATATAAAAACACAATCAGTCTGCCTAGACCGTTCCCAAATGTTGGGGTTGGCTTCCAGTCTAACCGAATGTAGCTTAATACCAGTATTTTACATGGGGCAGTCGCCTATCTGATCTCCACACACCAGTAATACGATGCCCCTTGGTGAGACTGGATGTCAGACTTATAAATATAAACAAGTGAAAAAAGTTTTATTTTCTAACGAGGTTATTTTGTTTTATTATTGAAGTTATATATTTAGTTAATTATTCTTGTTCTTTTTTGCATGAAAACTATATTTCAGTGCCTAAATACCAGTGGACTTTGTACACTTAAATTCAAAATATCAGTTTCAAATTTACGTATTCTGCTTTAATTTTGATCTATTTTTTATATGTACGCACATACCTTTATTTTACTCAGTTTTGCTATTGTTTCAGCATTTAGACCTTTATATTTTTCTTACCAAAGCCAATTATGAGTTTTAAAAAAAAACTAATAAAAGTCAATGGATTTCTTCCCTATTGTAACATATGGTGCATTTAACCATCGCTTCAAGAAATTAAAAGTTATACAGCTTAAAAAGCAAATTTATTACAACGATTATAATTTTATCTATTTAGCCTGCCCCGATACGGACTGGGCGTAATGATAGTTAAAAAAAAAAACATTAGTTACCATAAAAAGATAGTTTTTTACCAAATTAGCCGGTGGTTTCACAAAACATCTAGTCATAGTTGGTAATTAAATATAGATATAACAATAATTATGCTTTTATGACATCGCCTTTGATTAGTTTAAGGCCTGTTTAGTATATCTATGGAATAGATTGAGCCCTTGAGAAGCCAAGCAATGGTGTGGTTTGAACGGAACATGTAGGACTGACCATATTCTATTTGGCTAAGTACCTGGTAATTGCTGACAGGCCATAATGGCATGCTGTCTTCTCGTACCTATTAATACTGTAATTTTGACACAATATCAACGACTATTATTTTCAAAAGATTAACTGGACTTTCTTACCCGGACTTTTCTATGAAAAACAACCAATTGAAACCTTGCACCTAGGTTTGACGTTTCGTGAGTGCGCCATTACGGTAATGTGAAATAAAAATTATTTTGGGTCTGAAGTGTAATCACAACCATATAAAACTTAGTACCCATGGCCACATATCTAGCCATACATTTCCAGTTTTTCTCGCATTGTATAACTCAGCTTGAAAAACTCAGCTTGTACTGGAAATGTATAGCTTGATTTACCGCCGAGCGTACTAACGAAAATTACCTATAAAGAGTAATAAAATTACATACTAATAAAACCAATTAGCTACATAAATTTAAAACAAATCTTAGAATGTCAAAAAGGGCTCACTCTATTTTTTAGTCTAAATTAATTACACGAGGTGCGAATATCGCAGGAATGTCGACAATACCCGGTTGGTTAGCGTTCACTCAGTTGTATTGATTCACATACACTAACCGGGCAATGTCCGCATTACCCGTACCCATATACAGTTAATATAAAATAGATAAATAAGTTCAGTGGCTTGTAAAACACGAGATTATTAGTTATTTTGCACATTGGGAGTTCCTAAAGGGATTGAGTAGGTACATAAATAATAGAGTTTTTAACGAAGTAGGTGCTTTTATTTTTACTTTACTTTTTAATGCATTTAAGCACGGCTTGAACACGCTTATTCCATTTAAAAAATGCCTAAAAATATTGTACATTTTTAAATTGTTGTATTTAATTGTTTTGTAACATTTTAATTGTCTGTAACATGAATGGTACTTTTATTTATGTCACGAAGATAAGAAAAACTTTAGTCTTTATTTCAAAATAAACGTACAATGACAGGGACATCAACCATTAAACTGTAATTATGAACATGAATTCAGCACAGTCATGATTCTTGATATTTAGCCAAGAAATATGTAGATATTTATTGGTTATTGTCAAAACAAAAAAAAACTGCTGTAGAATAGAAAAGTACAAAACCAACGCGGTCAGAATGGCAGAGCTTTTTGATAACCGGCAAGAAATTTCAACGCTGGGGGTTTTCAGAATCATGTTCTGAAGTGATGTATGTATAAATAGGTTGCGCATGGATTTCCCTGCTAGTCTGTATATCTATTAATTTTACTTCCCTGTGTTAGCGTGATGTCGTGACGTCAACATCATTACGTTACAAATTATAAAAGTGCACATTATAATGTTACAAAACATTACGTATAAATATATTATTTAGATCATGATTGGCTAAAAGCATTATCTTAACATTTACCTTCTACCTTTTATCTTTATATCTTGTTAATTGTGTCAATTAAAAAAACTAACAAATTTTCTTCTATTAATATCGTCTTTTTTGTTATTTCGTCTACTAAGTGTTGTTTGACCAAATTGTTGTTTAAGTGGTTAGTAAATTGTTGTAACATATTATTTCTAGTTATATTTTATGTGCTTGGAAGTTTGTTTTATTCTGTGAAATCTTATAACTGCGATTGTTTTTCAGGCATCCCTTTCTGTAACTATACTTCACACTACACTACTACACTACTCCACACACTACACACTCAACTACACTACAACACACACTACTCAAAACACTACTTTTATAAACCACACATACTAAAAAAAATACTTAAATATTTTGCTCAACAATTAAAATCGACATTAAAATATATCTTTCTCTAAAAACAACTAATGTTTTTGCGTAGACTATCCTTTTATTAAATTTATACTCTTTCAAATATTTTATAATGAACCTCTTTCATAATTTTTCGTATGTTCTTTGTAAATAATTTTCCCATCACAGAATGAAATAAACTCCTAAAAAGTACAATGATAGTAAATTGTATAAAATTTTAAAATGTGAACTAATTGGATGTTTTCTTAATTAATTGGTGTTATTGAATGTTGGGATCAAAATACGGTCGCTAAAGAAAATGATGTGTGGCGGCAACGGCTTGGTTGTTATTTGAGAATTGTAAAACAATTATGTTTGAGAAACTAAGTCAAAGAGGCTTGAAAAATCAGTGTAATAAACTTTTGGTAGTGAAATTTTTTTCGTGGCATGTTGTTTGTGTCTTTGTGTGTTTCGTTTGTAAGAAAAAATATTCCATTCGAGTTAATAACTAGACCAGCTGTCCCTAAACAACAATATTGCCGATGAATCACGGCTGGTCCAAACTTTGCGCAGAAGGCTGCGCAATTTTTTTTTTTTATAGGAACAAAATGATCAAGCGATTGTACTGTCACCAAAAGCGATAAGTAACCAGGGTCCTCGGATATAGTTGAAGTTTAGTAAGAGTCAGTATAGACAGAACGGAAGAATACTCGCGTATTTTGAAGCCTTCTCTGGCCGCAATTCACAATGAGACCAAAAATGAGCTTCGAGGCGGTGTGATATGAAAGAAGACTCGAACCGATGCGAATACGGACGCCATGAAAGGGTCAGTTTAGACAAACCGGAATAATCCTCACGCAAGCTCGAGCCCTCTCTGGCTCCAATTCAAACCGCTAGCAACCAAGTCGCGAGTATGCGCTAGCGGACTGTGTCGATATTCATACGATTTTGTACTTTATTTTATGGTAATACGGTCCTATTTTAAATAAAGCCAGAAAATTGATCGGGCATTTTTCCGTTCTGTCTGAACTAATCCTAAGAGACCGATGGATGTTTTACAATAAAATTTAATTTAAAGAATAGAAAACAAACAGTTTATTTATCAAATTAAATTTAATTCGAAAATTTCCATCGCTTTCTTCAACCATATCCGACGACCCGGATCACTTATTTCTTTGGTTGACTGTATATGTCAAAATTAAGGAGAGCCTTAGTTAAGACTAGCCATGATTCGTTCGTAACGTAAACTCGGGGACGCGAAGGAAAAAGTAATTTTTAATTTTTATCAAGTACCAAAATCACTGCTTTAATCGACATTGTAAAATCGTTTGGAACTATCTCAATCCTAATCAGGTTAGTCTTATCAATTATTTAGTCAGATCAAGTGGAGAATATTTTTAATAAATATACAATTATAATGTCAGTCAATAGATCAACTAGAATCAGTCCGTTATCTACATAATTTTACTATAAACGCCGAATTTTTTGTGATTTTAGAAAAAGTAAGGTTTATTCTTTTAGAAATAACAGTGTTTGTAAACTTGAAATGGAACTAATTGATATCATGTTCCGCGTGTCCTGTTGTCTGCACTTTATATTAACTGACGGCGCCAAACTCGTAGGCCAATGCTGGGCTCGTAGCCCAGCATTGGCCTACGAGTTGGCTGACGCCATCAGTTCGAAATTGTCGTCGACACACTAAGATTGGAATGCTGTTTTTTCAATGGCTTTGTAACCCATTGAAAAACCATACCATTATATTAATAAATAAGATCTTATTTATTCAAGTATCTCATATTAAAAAAACACTTTCAAAAAGGACCAAAAATCTCTGTATAGTTAGTTGATAACAGGCTTCGCTAATGACTGATCCATTTGGTGGTAAGAAAATATAAAAAACAGGGTTGTGGTGTATAGTCACCAAAATAGAGTAAGAAACAAAATTTGTTTCTTTTTTCTTTCATTTAATTAATTAATAGAAATCAAACATTTGAAATATCAAATTAAATTTCATTCGAAAACATCCATGGGTTTCTTAATAAACTACAACTATATCCAACGACCCTGGTTACTTATCTCTTTTGGTGATTGTACTTACAAGTTACCTACCAATACAATAAAAAAAAACACTTGCCATTTTTTAAAACCACAAAAATTTCGGCTTGTCTTAAATATACAGTTAAGCCAAGTATAGATGGTGTTCGGGCGTGTAACAGAGACGGTGATACATGCTTTAGTACAAATGCTAAGGGTAAGACAGCTCGAGCTGATTTAGCTAGTTATATTATACCTTAGTTTTATTAGGCGGGCACAGAAACAACGTTGCTTCATTTACAAAAAAAAATGCGCAACCGTATGCTCGGGCAAGAAATGGGCAATAATTTATGCCCGGGCAAAAAATGGGCAAGGATTTGTCTCTGCAAGAAATGGGCAAGAAATGACCGAAGGCAAAGTTTCTTGGTATAAAAATTGTGTTATGCTTTTTAGAAATGAAGACATTGTTGTTTCTGTGCCCAGATAACACTAGTCATAGCTAGTATTAGAAATGTTATATGGAATAACTGTGATGTAATTACACATAGTGCCGCAAAATCAACAATTTTTTTTTGTGTTTTATTAATTTTAATTCTAGGTTGTCAGACCCCAAAACAATATATATAAAAAAATGTCTTGACGTTTTGTCCACAATTCGCTTTTCGGTTTTATACCATTGTGTTTCTACAGAAAAATAAAATAACATCACAGCTATCCAATTAACATTTCAGTTTTAATTCAATTAATATAAAATGCACTCATTCATGTGATATTTACTGAATACTATGTCTCACTGATTCATGTTTTATTCATAAACGAATATCGAACATTTTGACATTACAATGAAACTTATGAAAAATGAAATGTCTAACATTTTTCGTGTGATGTCAGAGTGTGGGATAATATATATATATATATATAATTACTTGTAAAAATGCTTACGTTTCACTGATGTAATGATAGACGAAACCTGTGATAAGACAAATGTCTAGTCACTACACTCACTGTTAGGTTTGGTCGCTTCGAAAATAACATAAAATATGATTCGTATTATTTATTACAAGTTTGCCCGCAAAGGTCGCGTGCATGTAGAAAAATAATTTATTTGATTTCATTGTTATTTTTTCCGCTGAATCTTAATTCTTTTTCTTAAATAAAAGTAGCCTTAGATCCTCCTTATACTTCAGCTATCTGACATTCCGTCAAAATCGGTCCAGCCGTTTTGGAGATTAGCTGGCACGCACAACCGGACATAATTTTCAAAAATGTTTGTGTTAAGTACCGTATATACTTTCATATGCATTTAGTTAAAAGCTGTAATTTTGATATTACAAATATGTTGTAAATAAAATTTAAGTGGATGTCTTCAATTTTATTAACTTTATGGATCTGCTACATTACTTACAGAACCTTAATTTAAATATTAAGTTATTATATTAAAAAAAAACTGAAGTAAAATATTTGATAAGAGATTAAGATGGTTTTTCTTATACCCAATTTGACAGAAAATTACGGACATAAATTTACGTTTTTTATTTATTATTGTATAATTTTTAAACTAAGAAAAATTAAATTATACTGTACTCAACAATAAAACCAGATTCTTTGTTTTGTTTGTTTCTAAATATTGACTTTATGATGTTTTCAAAGCGAGCGAACGTATGTAACATAATAAGTCGGAGCTGTAATCAGTCACCATGCCTTGTATCGGTAGTGAGGAGCGAGAGCTTCGTAGGAACAGCTAGGCTGTGCTAACATGTAATGTTTCTTCAATAAACATATTGTAAGTTACCCAAAACTGAATTTTATTCAAAACCTTGGTACCTATTTTTATTTTGCTTTGTATTTTATTACCGCGAAGGCTGGTTCCCGAAAATTATAATAATATCTTGGGACAACTAACACACCGTTATCTAATCCCTAACTAGGCAAAGCCTGCACTATGGTAACCAGACAACTGATATAGGTAAATTACACCCAGACTCAGAACTAATTATTGTGTTCATCACACAAAGATTTGTCCTGGGTGAGAATCGAACCCACGACCTCAGTCTTAGCAGTCAGGGTCACTAACCACTAGACTAACAAGCCAGTCAAATTATTCCTGGAGAGATTTGGGGAGGTCTAAAGGCCCAGCTGAAGGAAAGTACAAGCTTTGTTTTGTTATTTATTACTTAATTTTTTTTTTTTTTTTTTTGTTTAAATAGTAAAGTAACTTCACTAAATACTCCAAAAGGTTAAAAATCAGTACAAAAATAGGCAGAGCGTACTTTTGCGTAACCAACAAAACCGATAACCGAAGCACAATAGACCGACGGTAAAGGAAATAATGGAAATCATCAATTGGGACTGCAACATTTCACTCCCTTTGTTGAGCTAGAAGGACTAGAATGCATCCAATACCAAATTAAAACCTCGCTAAATAATGTAAGCCTCCGAATAAACGAAACAAGGATGAAAATTCTAATTGGAGAGGGGGTCTCTAATTAGAATTTATATTTTCGTTTCGCTTCGTTAGGACAACCACAGGATTTGCTACCTGGCACACATTTTCAGACGCTCTGAACCACACCTGTTACAAGCAGCAATGCAGTACAGGGCAAAACCTAAGAAGGTCGGATGACCTATTTACACATGGAATGACAACCTAAAACAGGACATGAAATACTTCGAAAAGGAACTCCAGTTTTGAAGGGGCACGGCTGGAGAAAGAAATAAGATCAAGAATGTGGCTCGTGATATCTACAAAAACCAGAAACTGATAGCAGCGAAAACGCAGAAGACGACCAAGAAAACAACAACACGGAACTTAGCGAACCCTTGACATAGAAAAGAGCCAGCAAACGGTTAACCCCACCAAAACATGCATCGGTGAAGCTCGACCTGGATCAACATGCCGGCGACGACGTGAAAAGATGCCCTCCTATAGACAAATATCACCCTTCTCTCCACTAGTCCAATGCTTACTTAAGGCTGCATAGTCGGTAGGCTCGTAATCCTTTCCTATCCTATGGGCACGTCTTCCCTACCATTAAAGCGCCCCCCGGTCTACTTCTTGATATGCAATGGCCTATGTAGCACCATGAAACATGAGGCTTCAAAGGCTAGTGCATATCTTGGGGTTCATTCGATTAATCGAGTCTGGTCAAACCACGCTGGGGTCGGTGCAATTCATTTCATTTCATTTCATTTCATAAATAGTAAAGTAACTTCACTAAACCCAAAATCAAACTGAAATATGGTGTCGAAAAATTCCTCCACAACACTGTCAATATTGCTAATATGCCCAAAAGACTTACGGAATTGCCACTTTGTATGAGTTTGACTGGCCAAGGTAAAAATACAATACCTTTTTAATCAGCCTAGGTACATCTAGGTGGTCTCCCAACCTCTTCTTGGGCCGACGTCGGCGGCACCGTCCATCCTAGAGGACCACTGTATGGAGACTATTGCCCAGCAGCCAATGTGCATGCGGCTGGCATGACCAGCCCAGTCCAATTTTAGCCTGGCAGCCTTTTTGCTTACATCTAAGATTCCCGTTTTGGCCTCCAATACTTATTACTTCTTAACCCTTCAAGACCCCCAGAAAATTATGTGTTGTGCACCAATTGACTTTTTTGAGTGAACGATTTTGCTCTGTTTCTCTTGTAAAAACAACTAAATACGACAATTCCTGCTTGTAAAGCGTGCAGAAGCTCATGAACACAGACTTTATCATCACGTGAATGTCTTGGCGATCCAACTCCTGGACAACACTGAATTAGTGCGAAGACTAAAAACTCTGGAGTTAGTTTATTGCACTGTAAATGAACTTAAACTGTAGTGTAAGTGCTAACTTTTATAAAGAACACTTAAATCAACAGTGTCTGCCCTTAACTTATAATGAATTAAGAAAGACGTTATTGGACGCTTGCTTAGTTTTATAATTACTTAGCAATTGAAGTAATATTTCAATGAGTTAATAGATAATATGCTAGATTGTTGTATGAATAAAGTATTGTAATTTTGATACTTTATAAAGAAAAAAAAAAGTTGATTGTGTCTGGACTTTTCGTGTCCTGTATTTTATAAAAAAGTGAGTCAATGGGGTTATAAACACAAAAACAAAAACGTATTTTGGTAAAATCTTTATTTTCAAAAAAGAAAATGGTTCACAAAATTACAGAGCTGTCATAAGACATAACAAATGTTTCTTTTACATGCATTATAATACGAGAATACATAAATATTGCCTTACATTACACTGAACACATGCATTTACATTCATCCTGTTTACTGAATTCGTCACTCCTTTATTACACATATAAATAATTCTGTCTTAGTTATTTATGTTATGATTTTATTGCCATACATACGAAGTTATGTTTACATCTTCATGTTGGTTTTAAATATAATACGAGCTTCATTTTAGTTTGATACGATGTAAGAGCTCTTATACACGAGCGGCATGTTGCCAACGGCAGGTAACTGCAGCCGTCGACACGCGATGATAACGCTGATCTTTGAAAATGGCAGGTCGCCGGCACCAGTTACCTTTTCCGTTGGCAACATGCCGCTCGTATGTAAGAGCTCTAAGTCGACATGACACGAACGGAATAAAATCGCGGCTGGGTATTTCGTGTACTATATTTTCAACTCTCGGTATTGAACCGAAGATTGTGAATCCAAAAGAGAGCAGCGAGTGAGTCTCAGCACGTCGAGAAAACATACTGTTCAATTTTCAACTCTAGGCCCTAAAAGATCCAGTGAGCGAAAAATCCTGCCGTGATTTTGTTACGCCCTTGGGTAGGACTAAGAAAGTTACACTTTTTAGCTTTTCTTAGCAAAATTGGTGAAATATTTCAGCGGTAGCGATATTTTCTAAATTTAACTCTGCCATCTTGAAAACATGCCTTCAAATATTCTGAAGATTTCAGAAATCAAACTAAAATTGAAGTTGCAAACGTTAATACTCTGAAATCGAATATATTTCGTTCCAATACAATCTTAACTACTAGTGTGATGCGATTCCATCACAATTTTAACTTAAACTTAAAAAAACTTACTTCAAAAGAGATTTCTTTTATTCGAAAATCTCAACTTTGATAGCAGTTACTATGTAGAATACTTTATAAGATAAGATAGGTAAATACATAGAAATTTTAACAAAGATTTCCAGGTGTTAAGATCACTTTTCTAAAGAAAATTCAGAAAAAGACTACCTATGTATACTTATTTCAACCAATTTGAGAAAACCCAATTTGTTGTGCATGAAATTAATTAAGTAGTCTTTGTTTTTTAGATGTTATTATTCTGAAACGTCCAGATAATGTTAGAATCGGGCATATTTCTTCAAAATGGTTGAATGTGATGTTTATTTTTCATCAGATATAAATAATAATAAATATAAGAGGCTCTTCTACATGATTAACAGTAAGTAAATCATTGGACGTGCCGAATTTTAAAATTTTAAGCAACAAGCACTGAATGGCTTGACTTGTCCATTGATACATATTACACCATGTAACTTTCTTGCCTGTATTATCCGAAGCCCCCAAGGAAGAAATCTGTATTATACTATTACCGACTTTTTACTGTAATACCATTTACGGTATCTATGGGTCGGGATATACATATGCAATTTATTTCAAATTTTTTCTGCGGTAATTTCCAACGTTTTTCCTCATAACACTTTTGTTCTTTGGAAATTTTCCATGTTTAATTTACTAGAAAAATAACGAAATACATCATTACAAATTAAATTCTGTGGCTACAGTTCGGTAAAGAAATATTACTGTAAAATATTTCAGCAAAATTTCTGGTTAACGCGATTACAGGTTTAGTATCGTAAACTTTGCGCTACACATTTTCGGTAATGCACTGTTACAGGTATTTTTATTTCTATAAAATACGGGTTACACTATTTTACCCTTTTATGGTTATTTAAAATGTTACTATGATAAGTCGGTAACTGAACATTACAATCTCTCTCTGTAATGAAAAAACACGTTTAATAGTCCAGTAAAACAATATTATGCCTTTGATTTTTAAGAAATTTACAAGAATAATTCGGTAAGTTAACATACTGGAATAATAGTGATAAGTTCGGATTGTAAGATATCAATACCCTAAAAATTGTATGAAACCATTTTCGGTAATATGTACTTTGGTGAATAACTAATTCTGTGTAAATTTAATAGTTACACTTAATACTTTAAACTTTTCGGGTAAAAATTAGCTTTTCCGTCATATAACAATGTTGTCATAATTACCTTTTGTTGAAGAGATATTACCCCAAAAACACTAAATCATTTTTCCTGTAAAATTTGATTTTTGCGACTACCGGTTTATTCCCCGGGGACGTCGATTACAATAAGATTGAAACAACAGGGGTCTAAAAACGCCATATTAAGCAATTCCTCTAAAACCGATTAATTTCCTGAAGTCTTGTATAATTCTGCTATTTGACATTTAACTTCATTAAAGTAATTCATAATATGTGGACAATTTTCCATAATCTCTATAAAAAAAAACTGATGAAAATATTGCTGTGAACGCAGATAACATTATGAGTTTGTGACCATTTTACAATTAAATATGATTAATTATATTAAGATTTGGCCAATACGGCCTTTTTAGACCCCAAGATGACTTGTATCGGTAAATGTTTAGACGGCGCAAATTTTATTGTTGGTCCAATTAATTGCCACTGTCAATTAAATAACACCATGTAAATGAGACCTTTAAAATGAAATTTCTTTAGTTTTGAAAAATCAATCATGCAGAATTACCTCAAAATTAAACATATATAGTTATAAATATGAGACATAAACAGATATTACTAACATAGTACAAGTTTCCACAGACAAGCTTACTTAAATACGTTATTATTATTTTGTTTATAAAATGTACTCTATGGACTTAGTTACCCTGCAATCGTTGGAAGGACACGGTCGATTGTCTGTGGAAATTGTTCATGGGAATAGACGGACTCACTATGGTACATAATATGTATATATTATTGTATAGTTTAATAATCCACGCCAATATAAGTGTCAATTTAGTTAACAATGCTTCGAATTTACCGCATAAAAGTAGATACGATTCAAGAAATTATGAGTGAAGAAAGTTATTGCTAAATGTTTGCAAAGTTTACTAAAAGAGACACTTTTTGTGGTTTGAAGTAGGTATATTTAAGCTAGCTAGAGAGAGACAAATATAAATATAAAAATAAATAATTCATTTTTAAGATACTTGCAGTTTACAATAAATAGGCGAAAATATTTACCTTACTATGTCATGATACTGTCTTAATTAAATACAAATTAACTAGGTATAAAAATCCGTCTATTCCATATTCGATACAATAAAAAAATGGACAAAAAACAAAACCTTTACGAAATACTGATCGTAATTTAGGAACTACAAAATAGCCGTAACAAGATTCGAATATGATTTTTAAAATTTTCAGTACTTCTTAAGCAACAACACAAGGAGTACAAAGATATTTCGGCGCGTGGCCATTTTGTTTTTCATGACAATGAAAAACAAAATGGCCAAATGGCTCTCTTCATTGTCATGGCGTGATCATAGCTAGGTCCCCATTGCTTACAATAAATTTGACATTTCGTTAATTTATACCATTTCGTGGTCATTCATGAGTTTGGTTTTATTTTACTATTCCGTTCATTTTAATTAAAGCATTTGACATGGAAAGTATCAGAATTTTAAACTGAATAATTTCCTCGTAATCTTTCCGATATATCCTCGAGCTCCTCGAGCTTTCGGGAAATGGTGGACTCCAATTTCGGAGTATTTAAGATCACAACAACGCGTCCATTTCTCGTATTAGCTTGTGTTGGGAACTAGGTACGATCACGCCATTTTGACAGTTGCCTTCCTTTATGTCAATGTCATTTAAGGCGCCAAAAAATCCTCGTAGCACTTTAGTTCATACAATTTGGAGAGCGTACGTTTATAAAGGACACTAGCGAAGTAACGCCATAGACAAATCTCTTTATCACAGCTGTTAAAATGCACACAATAACAATGCATCGTCCCTTGTAATAAAGCTAAGTGCGAACATGGCTTAGCGGGTGGTCCTACTAACGTGGGTTGCTTATTATTTTATTAGTACCTGGATGCCCGAGCTTTGCTCAGTATCTAATATTTTATTTTTTTTGGGAACATCTGTTTTTTAGAAATTATATTTAAATACAAATTACATTTTGTTATTTTTCTTCCAATAAAACAAAAAACATAAGTTTATGTTGAAGTTTATTATCGATAAAGTTGATTATTGAAAACACGTATAAAACGACATTTTCTAAAAATGAATCCTAGCTAGATCGATTTATCGCCCCCGAAACCCCTGTATACTAAATTTCATGAATTTTTCCGAGATTCAGATTATATAATATATATACAAGAATTGCTCGTTTAAAGGTATAAGATATATAAAGTATACAAAAGGATATTTTTACACAGATTCTATCTGGTATTTCTCAGAACTTAGTAGCTTAGTCGGTTACTAGCAATTCGCTCGCCACATGGGAGTTAACGTAACAGGCGAAATGTGGGTGTACATCACATGGGGTACATCTTTGCCAAGTCCTCAGGGAAACAAAGCGTAATGTTACTGATAACTGTAATAACTGTCACTTTGTGTAAGCAAACAATTAAATGAAAAAAATATGGATCTACTTACTTTTTTATATATTTCTGATTAGTTAACATTTTTTTTTTCGGATTCTGATGCAAATTTCACCACCATTTGGAGAATTCATTCAGGAAGGTGTATGTGTATAATACATTGATATTAAAATTACTTTTAATAAGGTCGTGCTTTCCTTGTTTTGTAAAGTATTAAAAACCGTGCGAAGTAGGGGTGGGGCGCTAGTGTATGGCAAAAGAGAAATAACCGTAGAGATGCTTGAATTTGCAAAGATATTCCAATCAACAGATAAAAAAATAACCCAATACCAATAACGCAGTGTGACCACCCTCATAATCTTAATATCTATGTCTTACGGTAAAAAAAGTAACGAGACCTGTCTATGGTCGTTTGCGAGCAAAGCTATGCGCTCCATTAGTTAGCTAAATGGCTCTGAATTTTCCTAAACCCTCGACGTAGAAAAATAAATAAGATACTTAATAAAAATACTTACAAAATTATAATTATTCAAGAAATCATTGATTTCGTGTCTGTAGTTGAGCAAAGATTTCAATTTGAAGTTATGGTATAGACGCCAGCATACCAGGCTAACCGAAACTGTAAAATTTTCCCAATCAATCTTGGACCTAATACTTTAGCGATAAAGTTGATAATCTATTAAATAAATTTGACAGATTGTAGTAGCTTTATGTGCTGGCGTCTGTACTTTAAATTTATTTGTTTAAACAACAGTTAACGTACACACGGCGGCTACATATCAAGTTATATATTTCCAATTTTAGGTGACCTCGCATTGTATAGACTTTGAGTACGATGAGAAGTCAGCTTTGATTTGTCACCGTGCATACAATTTCAAAAAGAGATAGGTAACCAGGTTCGTCGGATATAGTTGAAGTTTAATAAGAACTCGATGGATGTTTTTGAATGATATTTAATTTGATAAATGAACTGTTTTCTTTCTATTAATTTAATTTAATTTAATTCAAAAACATCTATTGGTTTCTTTTAGAAAATTCAAGTATATCGGACGAGTTGGTTACTTGGTCACTTGTTATCTTTAGGTGACCGTTTATGAACCATCCTTAACAAGCAATTTTACGTTTCTGAGGAGATATCAGTTTTATATGTAATAATTATGTCCTTAATTAAATACTACTTTACTTCAGACCACAAAAACTGAGTTCTGGCCGTTTCAAGACTAATAATAGTTTTTTATGAATTAATTAGTCCTCAAATAGGATAAACAGAATCGATTTTGAAGTAATTATTGACTTATTTCAAAGATATTCTCAGCTACAGACACAAACATTTCGTTATTATTTTGCTCCTGTCCCCAACTTTGGTCCCCGGATCAGATCCGTGCCTTACTTCTATCAGTACAATTTGGTAAGCTAATCTATTTGATAACTAACACTGGTACAGCTGTATGAAATGTAAACGAGCACAGAATAGAAAATCAGTTTAGTTTTTTTTAATAACATTCTGAAATTGTTCACAAAAAGAATCTGAATCTCTTATAATTTTTTTTGTTTTTGTGGATTTTTATGTTATAATATTCTTGTATCGTTTACATTACATCACGCGTCCTCCTCGCAAATTGTCTAAAATGTTTGTATTACCAAAAGCGTTGAAGCAACAAAATTAAATTTAAGTTTCTGTTGTGGCGGTCAAATGTAGGGAAGGATTACTAGTATTATAGAAAAAACGAACTGATAAATCGAGTTAAGGATATTAATTTCTGAGAAAAAGACTGAAACTGGTATAAAAAAATAAGTTAAGCCTTTGGCCAAGAAATAACAACTGTTTTAGAGATCAAAATCAAATTAAATATGTGGACAGAAAAGGCTATATCCATTCTGAAATTACACTACAAAGAAGCAATACTCCATACATGGACAAGGTCTTTCCACAACCCCCCCCCCCCCTACATGTACCCGCCACAACACAACAACATGCGCACGCGCACAATTTCCTGACACTTTTACTTAATAACTATACATGAGTCGGGTTTCTCACGAACCAACCGTCATCGAAGT
The DNA here is from genome assembly GCA_932294355.1 of Aporophyla lueneburgensis. NCBI lineage: Eukaryota > Metazoa > Arthropoda > Insecta > Lepidoptera > Noctuidae > Aporophyla > Aporophyla lueneburgensis. The sequence goes on along the minus strand of OW028754.1, from coordinate 4,325,949 downwards.
CCAGAAGCGCGCCGGTTCCATATAAATACATCACAATATATATTTACACACTAAACAGCCTTTTTTTGAGTTTTTTTTTTCTTTATTTAATTTTTAACAATACAAAAGGAATTATTTTCTCACTTGTAATCTTATTAGAAGTGGGAAAATTATTTCTTTTGCCTTTTTAAGTTGTTCTAGGAGATTAGCAGTTTGTCTATGTAAATGAAAAGTGTAAAATAGTGTCATAGATGCTTAGGGATACATTGGTGCCGATTCTGTTGTTACAAAATTCTCTAAACTAAACTAAAAATCACTAAAATTTGGTTTATTCCTGTCAAATGACGATTTCCTATTCTGAAATAGACTAAAGTGACACAACTTAACTATATTTTAGTTTGACAGCACTAAGATTGCACTGAGTTATTAGTTTAGTGAAAATGACAATTTTGCTATTCTGAGTTTGCCGGATCTCACCAAAAATGTTGACTATAATAATTTATTTTAACGAAATCTGGCTATTTTTAATCGCGATTAAAAAGGTGTGGAATAAAACTAGTGGTCATGAACTAAAATTCACACCAACACCTCACCTTCACGTGCAAAAGCAGCACTGTATTTTTTTTCCTTTTCTTTTGCTTATATCTCGAAAATGGCGTGTCCTATCGCAAAAATAATTTTTTGAAATTTTCGACCCCCTTTGTTAACCCCGTCACATATTAATCTCAACACGTGGGTAATATTTTTTTTTATTTTTCAAACAAAAACTGAAAAATTCCATATAAAACACGTCCAGCCTGCCGCCTTGCGCGCGCCATCGTCTCTCAAAAAATTCATTGCGTAGCGCACACAAGTACTACCTACGTTGCGTAGCCAAAAGAAAAAAAAAATACTACGTTGATTCGCGATTGTCAAATTCGATTTTAGTCGTGTCAAAATATTTTTTAAATTTAGAGATTTTTTCTTGCAGAATAGCGTTACAATTCTCATAGCCAAAAGTAAGGAATTTTAGAGATAGTTTAGTTCGTGTACAACAGAATCGGGTTGCCCGCTAAAATATATTTGTTTATATTTTTGCAACTGGCAGCTCTATCTCAGGTTGTATGTTGAACAAAATATGATTCGCGATTGTATCCAGTTTGTATTAATAGAATTGTAATCATTAAAATTATTTATTGATATTTCATGAAATTGACAAAAAACATAATAAAAAATGAATTTTGAACATTACACTGGCGCTTCCCCCTTACGATGAACAGCAATCCTTTCCCGAAGTAATTAAATAATTAACTTTATGTAGTGTTTGAGCCTTTGGGCCGAAGATGCTGTTTCTAGTTTGGGACCCGCTGTTAACTCTCTGTAAGTCTTCTATTGGTACCTAACAATTTTATGCCATGTTACTTGTATGTTTTTAAAGTAAGTGTAACTTTAATCAATGAATTTGAATGAACGTACTTTAAACGTGCCATTAGTATTGAATTTTCATCTAAAACTGCTAAAATCCTAGATAAATAACAATTAGTATAGAATGTAACAAGTCTTGATTCGCTACACGAATCAGAAATCTCGCAACGCCATACGATTTGTGATAGAACGTGACAATTGTAACAATGTGTGGTTCAACAATAATATATCTATCGTCAGACATGTGCATAGGGCTCATATTAAAAAGTGTACATTTTTAGAAAGATTATAAATATATTTTTTTTAATTTTATAAAGGTGTCTTTATAGTTGCCTTGTAGTCAATAATGGAATTAAGGCTCCCGCAGAAATACGCAAGGCGACTCTAGTAGAACTATTTCTATGGAAATGTTCTGTCAGAATCGCAACGCATTGTAGCATCGCGCCACTCTCCGGGAGCCTTTAATGATTAAGACCTAAGAATAATTGCAGAAGGTATTAGAAAATTCTTATAGTTTTAATAAGTAGAAATTGTCTTTTTATTTATAAAAGAACCTTCTTCCTCGACCAAAGATCTACATGCAGTTGATCATCGCGGAAGCAATATTGTGAGTTTTATCCCGATGCTTGCATATTTTGAATACAATTTAAATTTCTTATAACAGATTCAAAGGCAATGACCAACGGCTGATCTCGAGTCACGATCAACAAATCACCTTAACAGCATGTCTGACTCCTTTCCTCCTCACTCCTCACGCCTTCTCCTCATTGAGGGGTTGTTCTTCATGCTGCTTCTCAACCTCGGTGGTGGGCTTGGAGTTGTTCCAGGGTTGTAGGTCCCCGGAGCCGAAGCTGACGAAGCAGAGGGCGCCTGTGATGTATGTGCCTGCGAGGATGTAGAAGACGATCTTCCATTGTTCGGGGGTGTTCTGTTAAGAGAGTAGGAAATGTTATTTGGTTGCCAAAGTAATTTTTCATAAATTATTAATGATTTAGACCTAAGACTAATGATGATACCCGCCACTGGTTTCAAAGATGTGAGGAATATCATCATTTCACTTATTTTATTTTATTACTAGCTTTTGCCAGTGGCTTTGTCCGCGTGGAGGTCGGAAATTATCCTGCAGGACGTACTACTGGGATAAAAAGTACCATATAGGTTAAACCAGGTTGTAAACTCTAAATCCGTGCAGTCGTTTTCGCACGAAAGAGTAAAAAAACATCCATACACAATTTAATAACGAATGAATGAACAATTTTTCTTTTCTCATACATCCTCACAAACTTTCACATTTATACTGTTAGTAAGATTCTGATTTCCACAACCAGGCTAGAGAAAAGTATTTCTAAAGTAGGTGTGGCAAAAGCTAGTAGATACTAAATCAATTATTTACACGTGATTTCTATATCATAACAAGAATAACTCACAGTTTCCTTCGTCAGTTCTCCAACCATGAAAGTGGACAGCCATCCGCCGAATGACGAAAGTGTATTCGCCAAACCGAAGATTGTACCTGTAACGTTACATACGAATATTTAGTACCTAGCCTATTAACACGATGTCTATCTACAAAGTGACCGTCTCTATAGATAGAATTCCTGAACAAGTCTAGATCTTTTCCCGGTTACTTACACTAAAAATCGCCAGAAAAGACTCTTCAAACAATAACGGACACATTCATGTACATAACATCACCAACATTCCCCGAACAGTCAGGTAGACATGCACCTATAGTACCAACACCCACATTTCGCCAGTTATGTTCAAATCCCATGGAATAGGGGGCGAGCCTATTGCCATCAACCGGGCACCCATCCAGACTCCGGACAGCTACTAGCATTCTATAATAGATGGAAAACCCAATAACATTCCTCATCCCAGAAATCGAACCCAGGCCCTCATGCTCTGCCGGGGTCGCGTGATTGTTCGAAAGAGATACCGTGACCCCGGCACATGGGCAACTGATGGAACACGGGTGGGTTTTAGTCAGTAAAACTCTGACACGCCCTCCCGCTCCGCCCAGAGCGGGAAAAGTCATTTGATGATTTCCCATCCTGAAAAAGAAAAAACAAAGGCCCTCATGCTCAGCAGTAGCGCTTGCAACCACTAGAGCATTGAGACAGTTCAGTCATTTGGTAAAGGAAGCCCGCGCGGTGGTCCCATATAATTTTTGATTATTTTGCTTGAGTAGTTTTTGAGTTAGGTTTAATTTGTGTATGTTGGTAGTGTCATAAGTTTCTGTTCTACTGTTTATATACATAGAAAGTAGTGTAGTGACTGATAGTGACACGAATGGTGGTTTACGAATTTGAGTGGAGCAACACTACAACTAAAAACTTTAAAATAAAAAACTTTTTGACGCAGAGGTAGGTTTAATTTTACTGCTGATTGATATGCCCTGGCACTTCACACTGATACATAAATCTGAAGTGAGATATTATGTTATTGATTCTTTTAAAGAACTACATAAATATTGCCAAAACAATAGGTAATAATAACACAGTAAAATCTAAGGGTTAGTTCAGATAGAACGGAAAACCCAAGCTAAGTGCCTTAGCGCGTGACTAAGGCGGTGAACAATCCAAGAGCAATCATCGCCTGAATACGCGTTCATCGCATTCATATGTCACTTTTTGTTCGGTGAACCGGAACATGAGGACGTGAGGTAAAGATTTTCTTTGGTACTAACCACTGAAGTTGGGCGCGATATCCAGGCCGTTGCCGAGGTAGCCGGCAGTCACGGCTCCGTTGATGGTGAGCGCTGAAGTGAAGATCGCGATGGACCACACGCGGTCCCCGCCGAGATACGCCTGAGCTATCATCAGCAGACCTGGAAACGATTCATTTTAGAATTATAAATATGGTAAGTTGTAAGTCCACGAAGTAAACAAATCTTGGGGGGTTTTTTGAACCATTTACAGGTACATTTAAATTGTCTAGGAGTCAGTCAGAAAGATGAAGCAGTTGCTAAGCTCAATCAGCTTTTCTGTATAAGTAGACAAAGTTTCTCCTTATATGAATAGACAAACAATAACCTGACTTATTCTAGATGAAGTGCAAAAATGATTGAGCTCTATTCTTAGACCTAAGATGTACCCCCCTGAAAATAAACTAGCAGGCGCTTATGGTAACAGTAGTATCAGTAGTTTCTTTGTGTTTCTAATCTTCTGGACTTCAATAAACTGTCGTTCCTTTTTAGGGTTCCGTACCTAAAGGCTAACCAACAGGATCCTATTACTAACTAAGCCTCCGCTGTCCGTCCGTCCATCTGTCAGCGGGTTGTATCAAAGTTGAAGAAAACTTTCACAGAATTTGTATTTAACAAATAATAAAAATAAACACAAAGTTAAAAATAATAGTTTTAAAAAAAACTAAAAAACAAAACCAAACTAAAAAGTAGAAAATAATGTTTTTTTTTAAAACTATTATTTATTTTCTATTATTTTGGGTGTTTCGAATTTTGAGACGTATGTCAGCGTAGTTTGTGACGTATGTCAGCGTAATTTTCAAAGAGAGTTTTTTGCTGTCCTGGTAACCCTGGCAAGGATAATGGCACAAATTTATGAAATTATAGTATTGTCATCGGTCCTCGATAAGTCTACAGAGTTTAAATGAAATCTGGTCGTTTAAAGTGGGTCAAAATCGCGCTATAAGGAGTCGGTTACAAACAAACATACAAGTGAAGCTAATATAAAGCGTGTAAAAATTAAAGGGTCTCCATTCAAGAAACCTGTTTTATTTTTCGGCGTTCTTGGCCTTGTGCGAGACTTTTGCAAGTCCGATTCGCACTTGGGCGGTTTTTGATGGTCTTACCTGGTAGTCCTACCGCGAATCCAGTGAACAGTTTCCTAGCGGCTGTGGTGGACAGCTTGCCGCTCCTCCTCAGTGAGTCGGCCAGCACTGATGATGCGAGGGCACACAAGTACTTGCCGAGGTATGGCAGAGATGATAGGAGACCGTTCTATGGACAAGTAGAAAGGAAGATTAAAATTATGATATATATTTTTGCTAATTTTTTACACAGATATACAACACCTGACCTGCTATATATACGACCACCGAGCTTGGTTGATTAGTAGAAAATGCCTAGGGCTTAACGTCCGCCTTTGTACCTACCTTTAATGTTGTAAAAGTTAAATTAAATAAAAAACCCCGACCAAAACAAACACCTCTAAAAAGTAAAAAAAAAATACGTATTGGCCCTTTCAGTTTAATAAAAAGTTGTAGGTAATATATTGATCAAATGATCGTGGTGTCGAAACTGCGGAACCGATTTTGAAAAATATTTCTTAGAACCACCGCTAGAAAGCCTACTCTTAAATATAAGAAATCACACCTAAATCGGTTCAACCGTTTTAAGAGGTACGGTGCAACCGATAGACACACATAGTGGTCAAGGGCTTTTTGCGGCGATGTTATTTTTTTTAACCAGATTAGGATCAATGAAAATTTCATGAAATTGGTAATAACGAACATAATTATTCAGGTGAACAAACCATCAGCAGGATTCATACGTAAAACTATGTACCTATATAATAATACTGTTATCCTTGTAGTAATAATAGGTACTCAGACCACTTTTCCTTTCAGGTTTAGGTAGTATTAGAGCCATTTTCGTTTTATTCATAACTAGGCAATCATTCATTACAAGGCTAATAGAGTTTACAAAAAAAAACATTGATCCATATTTTTATGCAAATAATTTCAATCCAATTCTGTTAAATTGATTCATTTATCTGGTAAATGTTTGCTTATCTGTACACTGACTATTCTATATATTCTAAATTCCATATACAAGGTTACTCTCCGAACCTCGAAGGTCAATGATCCGATATTAGCAAACAAACAATCAATCAAACAATTTATTTATTTATAAATCGTTCAGTGAATCGAGCACAATATACTCGATCTAGAACATTGGGCTTGTTTTGTTATGGAAGAATTTGCAAATATAAACTAAATTAGGTAAATATGAGTTAGAGTACTAGACCACGTTGACGCAAAAATATCGTGGCGGAATTTTATCGCCTACTGCGGGACGAGCACGACCTCTGTACTAGGCCTTTTTTTTTCTGGGTGGAAAATCATCAAATGACGTCTTCCGCTCTGGGGTGGAGCGAAAGGGCGTGTCAGACTTTTACTGACTGAAACCCACCCGTGTTCTTTCAGTTGCCCATATGCCAGGGCCACCGTATCTCTTTCGAACAAATCTCACGACCCTGGCAGGCATTGGTCCTAGGGGACCCCTTAAGTTTGCTGACATCTGTTTGAGGCGCGAGTGGAACACTACGCGCCGTCGACACAGGCCTGGTCCTTACCGGGCGGCGAGCTACCCATTGCTCGCCGCCCGCAAGCCCGCACCTACGGTGGCAGGGAGTCCACAATTGACTCCCGACACCCGGGGGCTAGGGGCGTGAGGGCGTTTAGTTTGACAAAAAAAAAAAACAAAAAAAAAAGGCACATATTTTAAAGAGAGCGTTGAAGTGCGCGTTATCCCGCCCGTTGAAGACCCTGATGATCCCCTGCCCCCTGTCACACCTGGCGAGGTGCACGAGATCATCAAGGGTCTGAAATCTCGTAAAGCCCCCGGATCAGACGGCATCACCAACAGAGTGATCAAGCTGTTCCCCGCTCACCTGATTATGCTCATGTGTGCCATCTTCAATGGTGCCTTGAGTAATAATATTTTCCCCCAAGCGTGGAAGGAAGTCACCGTCATTGGCATCCCTAAGCCCGGTAAGCCCAAAACCGAGCCCACGAGTTACCGCCCCATTAGTTTGCTCAAAGTTCTCGGCAAAATCTATGAGAGACTTATTTATAAGCGTCTCAGAGATTATGCCGAAACCAAGGGCCTCATCCCCAACGAACAGTTTGGTTTTCGAACCCAACACTCGTGTGTCCATCAGGTACACCGTATCGTTAAACATATCAATGCTGGTTTTCAGCGTGGTATGTTCACGGGCACTGTATACTTCGATATAGCGAAAGCGTTCGACAAAGTCTGGCACAACGGCTTAGTATATAAGCTGTACCAACTCGGAGTGCCAGACCGTCTCGTGCTCATCTTACGAGACTTTCTTGCGAACCGTACCTTTCGCTATCGCATCGAAGGGGCACTTTCCTCCCCTCACCCGATCCGTGCAGGAGTCCCTCAAGGCTCTGTACTAGCCCGCCTCATTTTCACGCTGTTCACTAGCGATATCCCCAGAAGTAAGAAGGCAAGGTTAGCTCTGTTCGCAGACGACACTGCCATCTTCTTCTCGGGATTTAGTGACACAGCGCTGGTTCGCTACCTCCAAACCGCAGTCGACGAGCTCGGCGAATGGTTCAGGAAGTGGCAAATCGAGGTCAATCCCGACAAAAGTCAGGCGGTCTTTTACACCCGACCGCGACGTAATCACCCCCCTCCCCGACCCATCTCAATGTTCGGCAAGCAGATCCCTTGGGCGAAGCAAGCCAAATATCTAGGTGTCATCCTCGACGGACACCTCACCTGAGCACATAAAGCAGGCTCGCTTGTGGGCCGCTTTCGCTCTCGGTAGGCTCCATTGCGTCCTGAACAAGCGGAGTAAAATGTCTCTTCTGTGTAAGAAGCGGCTTTACACCGCTTGTATCAGGCCGATTATGACATACGCAAGCCCAGTCTGGGCACATGCTAAACCCCGATTCATCCATAGGATGCAGACTCTCCAGAACCGTTTTCTCCGTCAAGCCACAGGCGCGCCTTGGTTTGTTCGGAATATCAATCTTCATTTAGATATGAAACTCCCGACTATCCATCAATTCACGAAACGCGCTTCGAAGCGTTTCTTCGATAGGGCCGTAGCCCACCGCAACCCTCTGGTTGTGGCGGCAGCTACTTACACCCCCTCCCGTATCAGTAAAGTCCGCCGCTCGCGGCACGTTCTTACCGATCCTGATGATCCCACTACTCTCCTCCAGGAGAGTCGAAAAGAGACCAGTACAGCTAGACCAGCACACAAACACAAACCGTACCGACCTCGCCGCCGAGGTCCGTCGTCGCGCCCCGACTTAACAGTCCCTCCCGACCCTTGCAAGAGCCAGCCCGCGATGCTGTGCCGTTAGCCTTAAATTAGACCCTAAATAATTTAACCCAGATTCAGCCAGTCCCTTGCTGTCC